>CM067359.1:30362478-30411546 GCA_034401795.1 Chaetoderma sp. LZ-2023a | reverse complement strand
CGCATGACACGTGTGTTGCCACCAAAGATGCTAGGCCCTGTCAGGGGCGTCCCAAGAAGACGCTCCTTGACTGCCGTAGCCGGACGCATATGGTCAATGACCATTTGCCTCCTGGACTTCGTCACACGCGCTTGCACCCTTGCCAATGCGTCCATTGACAGCACCAAGCCGTCATTAACGCACGATAGCGCCACAGGTGGCACAGGGTGGCCTGCCCCGCTTCAGCCCACACCGACTGAAGGAGACGATAAGAGTGGTTGACAGCGCTCATCGCTGCCCTCACATCCTCATCGCATAGGGACAGGACTTCTTCCTGGTGTACCTGAGACTTGTCCACAAGTGCCGGACCGGGGTGACCCGGCACGGCACTCTGGACGCCCAGTACCCATCGGTCATCCTCCGTGACTACACCATACCTGTCGTATTCCCCCCGCGGAATACGACATCTTGCCCGCACCTCCCTGGAGGCCGCAGGGAGCTGACCCTTGGTCATCAGTTGTTTGCTATAAATAGCATCCAACCATTCTATGAACCGTGGATCCAATCCCACTGACTGGATCCGGGCCGCGGGCAAAATCCCCGTCCTGATCGACGCAACCGACGGACGGGGCGCATCTTCATCGGCCGTGGCCGAAACCACAGACGGGTCAACCCTGGCTAGCCACGCCAGAGCATCTGACCAATCTACCTCCGATGAAGACACCCCCGCAAACACGTCACCCGTTGACGTGCTCACAGGTCTGCCAGCCACGGCCTCCCAGCAAGGAGCCACGGCTGACACGCCAAGCACTCCGGTACCACACGGTTCCGCCGCCACCCCATGAAACACTCCGGTCCATGGGGTAGGTCCGCACGGAAAACCGTACGGAC
This sequence comes from Chaetoderma sp. LZ-2023a, assembly GCA_034401795.1. Taxonomy (NCBI): domain Eukaryota; kingdom Metazoa; phylum Mollusca; class Caudofoveata; order Chaetodermatida; family Chaetodermatidae; genus Chaetoderma; species Chaetoderma sp. LZ-2023a. The sequence continues at coordinate 30,410,676 of CM067359.1, read as the reverse complement.
CCGTAGCAGTCGCGGAACCATAGCCGGACACGGGCGCCCACGGCACCCCACGTTCGAAGGCCGGACCAGGCGAGATAGGTGAGTACCACGCCCGGCCCGGCACACCCGTTCCCGTGACGGCTGGTGCCAAACCAAGCCGCACGGAACCGGTGCACGGTAACGGATTTGCCTCAGCCACAGGCGGAGCCGCTGACCTGGCTTGCGCCAAACCAGACAAATGGAGGCCGGTTCCGTCTAGGACGGAATCAACCTCCATATTCTCCACCTGCGGCTTCACGGGCCGCAGCAACCTCTCCTCCTCGGCCTCCTCGTCTTCAGACTCCGAAGAGTCGTCACTAGACGAGTCAACCGTGGAACCGTCCTGGCGGACGGCTCCCACACCTGACGGACCGGCCACCGCTACTGGACCACCCGGAGGTGGCCGCAGAGAAACAGAAACCCGTCTGGCCGAAGCCAGACGGGACTGCCAGGGGGCCGTACGAGACGGCCCCCTCGGTAACCAGTCCAGAATCCTGTCCGAGGACAGGATCCGTACCAGGCATGGGGAGAAACTGCCCCCCAACCTTTGGTAGCAGGGACGACACCAGCGTGGTCAGAACGCTATGCAGAAAAAACCTGCAGAGCCGGACCAAACCACGCCGGCGGTGCCATCTCCGCCACCTCCAGCTGGGGACGTGGAGCACCCGCACCGGCCGAACCGGGCGCTCCACGATTTACTCTCGGACCGTCTGACCCCGCGTCAGACCCAGCCAAGTCCTTCTGGGCAAGGAACTTAACCATCGTTTCGACGGACCACACTGCACAAACATTACACCTATGATCTATATTACACAGGGCACACATAAAACAGACATGGTCCTTGAACATTACACGGACAAACTTATGGCAGTCGTCACATGATGGCGGGGCTGGCTTGGCCTATAAAATAAGCATAAACCTACAATAAACAAGCGGAACGAGACCCGGATGGAAGGCAGACAATTAATTTTCAAATAATTTGACTCATAAATTAACCGTAACCTCCCCGCACCCCACCCCGCCACGTTACAACGATCGCATTGATTATGACGACAAGTACGCGGCGGGCACAACACACCCATAATAGATCCTCCAGGATGTGTAACGGCTCCAGGAATCATATCGCATAGCATTCAGGGTATATTTACTAATCAATATAAATTATACTCCTAACGAACGCAGCACGATATGTGAAGAAAACAACAAAATGTATAACAAAACTGCTGTCTCACACGGTAAAACCGCAGACCACGCATCTACTCAAGAATTTTGAAACCACCGATCATTGCAAACCGATCGTGATCGCACGTAAACTTGATCATTCTAAAGTTTCCGGTACCATTTTTAGTACGCAGCACCCAGAATAAGATGCGCGAATTAATGAAAAAATTTTTCTTCACATAAACATCCGAGCGACCGGGTGTGACGTCACCCGCTCGGATTCTACGGAGAACGACGTCAGCCGATATTCGTGTTAGAAATACCGTAGCAAACACCTATTTTCATATCTGCCGATCGCCTGTTGGGGTTTAAAGAAGGCGATCGTCTGGCATATATCGTTGTTAGCACACGTCCCAGATTCTATGGGGACAGAAATTGGAACATGCGACACAACGAAATTTAGAGACCTAAGTCTTTTAACTATGGATAATAAAGAACAATACAACCTGGTTTTCTTGGGCGGTATTCTCCATAGTCCTTAGTTAATCCTTTCAGAACACACAAACTATCACTGATTAAAGACTTAGATTATTTTAAAACACTAAAATCCTTAATGCAAAAAGCATGTATTGCTCTTGTCGCTATGCAAACAAGAATGAGCTCTATGGTAAACGGGTACTCGGCAGTTGGGAGCCGAGTACCCGGTTCCCAGGAGTCGGTAAAGCTTTCTAAGTCTATAATCCTAGAGACGCTGTCAGGGCCAGCTGTATATCAGAAGTAACAGAATGGTGAGTATTGATCGAAGGAGAATGATCGATCTCTGAAAGCCCGATTATCAATTTCCAGAAAACTATACAGGTAAGCTGTTGATTATTTTGAAACTAATTTGACTGGGCGCTGTTGCTTCCGTAGGCAGCTTCGCGTCCAGCCAAATTACTTTCAAAAAATTCAACATATTTATTAAATAGTAGACAATTCGTACAAGAACACATAGTCTGTCTTCAACTATGTGTTCACTACATATGATTGTTTATGACGTAATCATATATGCCACACATTTAATTATGACGTCATATTCTGGATGTATAAACTTTAACTGTCCATTAACTTGATAAAGAAGCACACTCAGGGATTCTCATATGTCCTTTGGAGGGTAAATACCACTAAAATGCAACTTGGGACCCCAAAAATATCAGCAGCAGTGGATCCCATGGGACCCCTGAAAGCTGTGTATGATTATTAAATATTAATTAGTTTTATACATTTTTACATGACAATATCCCCAAAATCTAGCATGGGACCACAATTCATAGCTTTGAGGCCATGGTACCATTTAATTTATGCCTGTGTCTAATTTATGCATGGATAAGAAAAACAGTATTGAGACCCTAGATTTTCAGTTTAGGACCCCAAGATTTCAGTTTGGGCACCCCCCCCACCCACCCCCAAAACCCCCCATTTCAGGATTTGGGGTTCCCTGGGACCTCCAAAATGTAGATGCCATGAGAAACGCTGAGCACTTTTAACCTAACACTCGTCTGCCAAAAAACAGCTTCGGCAGTGGTCTTGATAAATGTCCATTTACAGACCGAGAGAAGACTATGTTTGTAAATTTATTACTGGAATGCCTGACTCGTTAACCGAGCCAGTCATTCTAGTGGTAAATTCTCAAGCGTAATCTCTTGGTTAGCAAATCGATATTTTCAATTTTATTGAACAAATCTGAGAGGCAGTGTCAAAACCCTGGGGCCTAGAGTGCACTGTTATATGCTCTTAAATAGTCCTAAAGCAATGTTTGTCATGTCTAAGACATGGGCTAACGACCGGTTGTTTTACACCTATTTAACGCAACAACGGTGCCCCAACCCCAGGCCAAAACAAAACGAGAGGCGCCGCTAGTAGGACAAAACAATGCATCACATCCTCTGTACACAGTATGTTTTATTAACAATATACAAACTTATTATAATCTGAGATTATTATTAGTATTATTATAGCCAGACAGTATTAATATTAATATATTTATATCAAATTTACATTTTTTTGTTTTTTAAACTACTGTGATCTAAAATAATATTATAATTACTGTAATCATCTAATCTGAGTGCTTCTTGCATCAATTAACTCTTACCACTCTGAGGTCAAACTAAAATTTTCAAATTAAATTAAAAGATGAACTCGTGTTAATTTTTCAACAAATTTGGTGGAAGATGATGCTGTCGTAGACAGCAACATCGACCTCCAAAATTGTTGAAAAATGTACACCAGATTCTTTGCTGTCGAAGCAATAAAAAAGAATTTTGACATCAGAGTGGTAAGTGTTAACAATCATTTTAAACATCAAGAGAACACGTTTAAAAAAATTTTAATTTACATATTATTGTGAGTCGACGAATAGGCCTATGTCTAGTAAAATATTTACTTAGGGACAATAAAATTATAGTCCTGTCAGAGATTTTGAAAACCATTTCACTGTATATGTTTGTTTTTTTAAATATTCAACAGATTTTCTATTTTATACACTTCAGTAAGTGATTTCAAGTTCGTAACTTTCAAGCATTTTGTAGCAAGTCACTTAAAACTAGCTATTTCAACCAAATGTTACAATAATTATATATCATAAATAAGTTATTTTCAAAATATTCAACAGATTTTCTGTATGTTTGCCTTAAAATGTAAACACAGCGAGTGCGTTAAAACTCTGTAATTCATTGGTCAAGGCCCCAAAACTGGCTTAGCAGTCGCCTTGAGATGCTATTTGAAGATTTAACCCTAGGAATTCAAGTCCTAATAGTAAATTAACTGTTCGACTGCGGCAATGGTCTATGGGCAAAAACATGTGCTGACAATTTTGAAAACAATTTCAGTAAAAGTTGTTGGTCGCTTTCAGTCAAATCCATTTTCAAAATTTTTAGCACATCCACAGTTAAACCCAATGGAAAATGTTGTATGCAGAAATTCAGCAGCCAGCCAGCCGACACACATTAATGTTTACTGAACAGACATATATAATGCATGAATATAAAGTAATCAAAAATATATATTACTTCTATACAGCTATGTGAATACATATCATTAATTATATCAGACTTTCTCCACATAGATGCATGCACTCACGCACGCACGCACACACCTCCCTTTTATGATTGCTACAGCGAGGGTCTTCTGTACCGTGTCCCCTTTCACTTAGACTTGCATTCAAGTACAAATTTATGCAAACACATCCCTGAATTAAACAGACTCTATGCCATCCTAATTGGTAAATTCATCTATATGTGTAATGAAGCATATTCTCGGTTTATATAAGATCACATATCTGAACTCGGCAGAGTTGTGTGTATAAAGACCAATAAAACTTCATCCAGGTATGTCAGCATCATGGGTAAAAACACACATCAAAAGGATCAAGGTGTACTTCAAAAGAAAATTATCACATCACTATTTCAATGACATTAAGTATTTAACGCTCTAATGCCGAAATTTGGTCACCATAATCAAAATATTTGCTCATTTAATGTCAACCCGTAGGCCAAGAGAAGACTTTTTGAAAATTGACCACTGGAATGACTGGCTCGGTTACTGAGCCAGTCATTCCAGTGGTAAATTTTCAAAAACTTCTTTTGTTCTGAAGACGGATATTATACAATTAGTACAACTCCGAAATAACGTAAAATGCTTCAAACACAAAATAAAACGTAAAAATATTTTGAATCGTGTTCAAAATTGAACTAACTCACATGTTTCCGTTTTGGAAACATGTGAACTGGAAATTAAACTACTTTCAAAATATTTTCCCATTTTACCTGTCGTTGATTTGAAATGAGATTCTGGGATTTCAATGTCAAAGCATGAATTTAATTCATGGCTTCTGCAGTGGTATTGAGAAATGTCCATTTGTGGGCCAAGAGAAGATTTCTGATCCATAATCGAGCCAGTCATTCCAGTGGTAAATTTTCAAAAAGTCTTGTGGCCTGCAAATGGACATTCCTCAAGACCACTGCAAAGGGTGATTATGGCCAGCTTGACCATTAAATGGTTATGTATATATAAATCTGTGATGAACTATTACAAAATATGAGAAAGAAACAAGTGATTGGGGCTAGAGGTCATATCTACGTGATTGGCTTTGCTCATAGCTTATGCGAAATTACAGCAACAAATATCAAGAAACTAACTTTCTAAAAATATAAATATCTACTGACAATGACTCTTTAATCCTCAAATTTCAAAATAGAAAATGTACCGAGATTATTTTGAAAATTTACCACAGGAATGACTGTTATCAAGCCAATCATTCCATTGGTAAAATAGTCTTCTCGTGGTCTACAAATGGACATTTCTCAAGACCACTACAGAAGCTGTTTTGGCCTGCTTAGTGTTAGTTAGCTATAAGATATAAAATATCTTGCCCCATATAAATATCTTGGCCAGGACACTTAAACGTCAACCCCACCCAATCTGTATAAAATACACACATATACGGTACAAAAAAACTGTTTTCGATACAAAGAATATACTGATATAGTGTTGAATAGTTTTCAGTCAAATCAGTTTCATGATATTTAACAGCTGGTATGTACGCATACGTATGTATGGTATGCACGTACGTATGCTACATATGCATGGTATGTTACGTACATACGTATGTTATGTACCTATGTATGTTCCGTACGTACATTTTGAAATCCTAACATTTTAAATGTGTGAATAATTTCAGTCTCCCCGCTCGAGTAAACCTTTAACACACGCCAGCCAAAAATGGTTTCTGCAAGGGTCTTAGGAAATGTCCAACTGCAGATCTAGAAGAGTATTTTGATAATTTATCACTGCAATTACCAACAGTAAATTTTCAATTCACCTTTCCAGAGTACCCACCCATCATATGACATCATAATGAACTGCGTGATGTGTAGAATGACATCATAATGAATGACGTCCTGAATGACATTTATAAGTACTTCACGAATTTACTATTTAATAAATATTCTGTTGAATATTTTGAAACTAAGTTGACTGGGAGCTGTTGCTGCCATAGGCAGCAACAGCACCCAGTCAAATTAGTTACAAAATATTCAACAGCTTCCCTGTATAGTTTTCAGGAAATTAATAGCTAGGGCATTTGGGGGATCGATCAATCCCAACACGGCGCAGTGTGGGTGGAGCGTAGCTAAAAATGGAACGGTCCATTTTCTTCTACAAATTCTATGGTTAAACCTTTAACACTCACCTCGACCAACAAATAGCTTCTGCAGCGGTCGAGGAAAACGTCCGTTTGCAAACCATGAGACTAGTTTAGAAAATTTACCACTGCAATGCCTGGCTTGATAACCGAGCCAGTCAATACAGACCTTGTAAATTTTCAAAATAATCTTTTCTTGGTCTGCAAATGGGCATTTGAATTTCCATGACAAAATTTAACCCTTTAACACTCATATCAGCCAAATGTCCATTTGCAGACCAAGAGAAGACTATTTTAGAAAATTTGACACTGGAAGGACTGGCTCGATAACCGAGCCAGTCATTCCAGGCTCAATAACTGAGCCAGTCATTCCATTGCTAAATTTTCCAAAATAGTCTTCTCTTGGTCTGCAAATGGACATTCGCTTTGAGAAAATTTAAATTTTCTTGAACAAATTCGAGGGTTAAAGGATTAAGAGTTGCATGGTTAACCACCACTAAACAGAACGTGGCCACATGTTTCAAATTGTGCATGTCTCAATTATAAAGTTAATTAAGTTAATTAATTAAATTATTGATTTGCCATCATTAATATTTCAAGCTGTGAAAATAACGTGATAGAAATATAATTTTCTGACATAAAATAAATTGATATAAATTAAAACAAATGAGATTCATTCCTGAAGTGAAAATTAATGTACATTCAACCTTTGTGTTTTATTATACTCCCTTCTGGTGACAATAATACAGGTGATCCTTTAACCCTTTTGCACTCATATCAGCCAAAAACAGCTTCTGCAATGGTCTTGAGAAATGTCCATTTGCAGACCAAGAGAAAACTACCATCGAAAATCACACCACTACAGTAACTGGCTCGATAGCCGAGCCAGTCATTCCATTGGTAATCCTGGGCCCATATTCCCGAAGCTCTCGTTATGTTAGCGATATCGTTACACCATACTAAAGCAATGGGTGTAACGATATCGCTAGCTAATGATAGCTTCGGGAACATGAGCCCTTGTAGGCACATGGACATTTTTTATGAGAAAATCAATGACCAAATATGAGAGTTTAAGGATTAATGACGATCATGCTGAATGGAAGTACCATGATAAGAACCAGAAGGTGGCTTTTCTGTAAGACACATGGTCTTAGACCACCTTAATGTCTTTTGAAATTAACTTGACTGGAAGCTGTTGCTGCCTCAGGCAGCAAAGCGGTTAGCTGTGTTAGAAAGGATGGTGTAATATTTCTTGTAAAAAGACATTTATCTAGAGAATGTATATAACTAGCATCAGTGCATCAGCAATTTGCGGTTTTGATATAGTAACAAAATACCAAATTAGTTTTATAGTTTTATAATTTCTTGCAACAAATTATGATTGCAGATTTGAAGACAAGTTCTACAGAACTCAGTCCCGAGTGAAAGATTTAAAAATTATCTTCACATGTAAGTCTTGCTAAAATAAAACATCATCAATATAATCAGCCTAACCCGTTATTACTCAAACTTGGTCCAGAAAAGATAGATATCTGCCTATTGAATGTCCATTAACAGACCAAGAGAATAGAATTTTTTTGAAAATTTATCACTGGAATGACTGGCTCGGTTACCGAGCCAGTCATTCTAGTGATAAATTTTCAAAAAAATTCTATTCTCTTGGCCCCGTAAATGGACATTACACAAGACCCTTGCAGAGGCTGGTTTTGGTAACCCTCCATAACCTGCGATTCCGCAGACCTGAGGTCACATTACGCGGCAAAATAGTACGGGTTTAAAAGATGGATTTCCCCTCGATCATTTCAATAGAATTTCAGCAGAACAATACTTACTAAGATTCAATACTAAAATAGCCTACTCTACACTGTTTAAATTTAACTCTCCAATAGTCAAGCCAGCCAAAACCGGCCCCTATAGTGGGTTTGAGGAATGTCCATTTGCAGGACAAGATTTTGAAAATTTACCACTAGAATGACTGGCTCTTCTGAGTCAATTATTCCTGTGGGTAAACTTTAAAAAAAAAATAGTCTTCTGTTGTCATGCAAATGAACATCTAAGTATTTTTATTTTCCCGATTAAATTTGATCATTAACGGGTTAATAATCGTCATTGACTCAAGAACTGTCAATAAGGTCTAAAGTTTTGCTTCGTCAATGTCTACAATATTCACAGATGAAGAGAAATCTTTAAAATTGACCATGGAATGGCTGGCTCGATATTAATTGAGTCAGTCATTCTGTGGTAAATAGGCGATTACGTGATTAAGTTGAAAATCGTGATTAATTTTTTGTGAATTGTGAATAAATTTTCCTGTAAAAAACATTTGAAAGTACACCTTTCAAATTTCTACAAAATAAAATTCTAATCCTTTCACATGTGTATTCATTGTTAGTTTTATTTTAAATTTTAGCACCGAAGTTGTAAATGGATTCCGATTGGATAACCATGACAAATCTAACCAATCACGATCTGTGTTATATACATTTACTTCGGTGGGCTATCATGAAATTAAATTATAATGTAAAAGTTGTTATTCATTGCGTTAAAGCCATCTCCAAACTAAAACTGATTTGATTCATAGGGCTTTGAAACAATTTTTTCTCATATGACAGATTTTGACTCGAGCCACTCGACCTTATGTTGGTCGCTATGAAGTCTCCTGTTACAATGTTACTTCCAGGGTACATTCTTTGCATTTTTTACACATTTTGCAGGGATTGATTGATCGCAACACGGGCAAAGTGTGGGTGAAGCTTAGTTAGAGATGGGCGGGGAATAGCTAAAACTGAATTCCTCTTCTTTCTAATGATATCTCAGATTTCATAATTGGGTTGACTTTACTCTGGTATTTTATACTCCCGAGTAATCAAGAGTATTTTTAACCCTAAACAAATTGATGCCAATATTCAATCTTTTGCTGTGTCAATCGTAAAGAAACTAGTGTACTCTTTTCAACAATTTTTGTGGAAGATGTTGCTGTCTCCGACAGCACCATCGTCCACCAAAATATGTTGAAAAATAAACACCAGCTAATCGTTCACACTAATTTGAAAATTTCAAATTTTGACATCAGAGTAGTAAGGGTTAAATAACTGATCAAGTGGTGATATGTAAGTGTCATGGCAACTGTTATAATAGATTTCTCTTGGTCTGCCAATAAACATTTTTCAAGAACAGTTCCTTACATCATCAAGAAGTTAATTTTTCTGGTCCGTGAGGGTTAACGGTTACCATTAAAACACTGAAGTGTTTTTATTCTAAATTATTTAAAAAAAATATAAAACTTTACCTATGTCAGCTGACTGAAATTAACCATTTAACAGTCAAGCTGGCCAAAGTTATCCTCTGCAGGGGTTTCAAGAAATGTCCATTTGCGGACAAAGAGATTATCTTGGACAAAAATTTACCATTGAAATAACTGACCCAATCGAGCCATTCCAGTGGTAAATTTCCAAAAATAATCTTGTGGTCTGCAAATGGACATTTTGGATGAGGACCAAAATTTTCTTGAACAAGTTTGTGGGTTAAACGGTTAAGATAAGACAGATTAATTATAATTTATTTCATTTTAACAACATTCTATGTTGAAGTTTTTAAACTAATAATTATAAAAATTCAACTATTTAAAAGGATTTTAACACAAGGTATTTTATATTATATATAAATCTCAACTTGAAAATCTCTGAAAAGTTACACACTCAATCCTGCATGGACTAAATCAGAGACTACAACCTACTGCATGCTAAGGTTCATAGATAAAGGTCGTGGTTGAAAACATCTTGGCTAAAAATGTACAATGTCTATAGCAGAAGCCATGTTACCATCACTCGCAGTCAAAGTGTTTTCAAAACGTTCAGCAATAAATGCACAATATAGAACACATGCTCTAGATAATAAAGCTACTAGCTAAGTATTAATTATGACAGCAGTGATTAAATAGAATAATTACATGTGTGTCTAGTTGCTATGGTAACATCAACAATAACTCTTGTATGACCCTGTTCACCTTCACTTTCAATGACATTATCATCATCATCATCATCCTCATCACATGGATTAGACCTGTACTGTACAATAACAACAATAAACATATCAGATATAATAAACCCTCAAATTTCCTCCACAAAATTAAAATTTTCTAACACGAAATGTTCATTTCCATACCAAAGGAATACTAGTTTTTGAAAATTTACCACTGGAATGACTGGCATTCCATTGATAAATTTTTTCTTTTGCTCTGCAGATGGACATTTCTCAAGACCACTACAGAAGCCGTTTTGAGGGTTAATGGGTCAAACCAGCCAAAAACTGCTCCTGCAGTCAGGTTTTGAGAAATGTCCATCTGCAGACCAAGAAAATATGAATATTTATCACTGGAATGACAGGTTCAATTAATGAGCCAGTCATTTTTGTGGTAAATTCTCAAAAATAATATTGTCTTCAGTATGCAAATGGACATTTGAATCTTGAGGGATAAAGCATTAATTAAGCACTCACCAGCATTCACGCCAGTAATAATAGCTTCTAGTCTAATTAGTTTCAAAATATTCGACAGACTTCCAGTATAGTTGTCTTGAAATTAAGAAACTGGATTGCTCAGAGTTAAAAGGGTTAATGATAAAGCGAGCAAAAAGTAGCCTTCCGCAGTTGCCAGACAACATTAATTTTGAAAATTTCCTACTGGAGTGTCTGGCTTGATAACTGAGACAGTCAGCATTTTAGTGGAGTACATTTTCAAACAGTCTTTCTTGACCTGCAAATAGACATAAACGAAGGTCTAAGACGTTAAAACATAAAAAATTGGTGAATAGAAACATTTATTTGCAGATCAAGCTCTTAATCACCACATGCACCAAGACAGATTTAAATAGTTATTCTAACATTTATTTTTCAAAAATATGAACAAACATTTCCTCTTTTCTCAATGCCTCGATTTGATCATTACCTGTGTATGATAAGCGAGGGCACCTCTGCAGCGATGTGTAGATGGTCACCCACAAATCAGGTGCTCAGTTAACCCTTTAACACTCAGCCGGCCAAAAACAACTTCTACATTGATCTTGAGAAATGCCCATGCGCAGACCAAGAGGATCCGAGCCAGACATTCGTGGTAAAATTTAAAAAAATACTCTTCTCTTGGTCTGCAAATGTACATTTTCTATTAAATTTTATTGAATGAAATTGAGTTACAGGGTTGATAAAATTCATATTAAGATGAGACAAGTAAATAAAAAGCAATATTGAACTTTGACCCTTTATTGATCAAGATAAGTTAAAATTAAACTGAAATTTCCATTTGTAATGCCAAGACATTGTGACTATTTTTCATAAATTTACCATTAGAATTAATTTCCTCTTGCTTATGCTATGAAAAACAAGTGGCAGTTCATAGTAATGGGTACCCAGTTGTTTGGGTGGGTACCCAGTTTCCAGGAACTTGTAGGAGTTTATGTAAAAGTCTAAAGTCTTATGGCACTTGTAACCTCTAAAAGTGGTTGTTATCATTAAGTAATGTAATGGTAAGTATTGATCGATGGAGAATGAATGACACGCTCGCTTCTCAGAAATAGTCTTTTATTGTTGTGCAAATGGATATACAGTGCAGAAGTCAGCTTTGGCTGGCTCGAGATGGCTTGAGAATTAAAGGGTTATAATGAGTATTTACAGTCTCTCACAGGACTGGAAGCTGTTGTTGTCAAACATAGCAAAAAGATTCCAATCGTAATTAGGTTTGCGTGATTATTCCTTTCAGTAATCACGATCGATTAGTAAATAATAATCGTGATTACTCGATTAATCAGCTTGAGTACAAATTAACCAGTTATAACAGCAAAACACCATATCAATAACGAAAGCTGCAATGGTGTTGAGAAAAGTCCATTTGCAGGCTAAGAGAAGACTATTTTTGAAAATGTATCAATGGAAGGCCTGGCTCGAGCATGGAGCCAGTCATTCCAGTGATACATTTTCAATAATAGTCTTCTCTTCGCCTGCAAATGGACATGCATTTGCTGAGGAAAATGTAAATTTCCATGATTGATTACATTAAAGAGTAATTAAAAGGTAGGTTTTGAAATATTTTAAGCTGTAGAATTAATAACGATTATTCGATTATTTAATTTTTAATCATATAGATTCACGATTTAAAAAATAATCACGATTTTCGATTTAATCACGTAATCGCGCAAGCCTACTCGTAACTAAGTTCAAAATACACTGGAATTTCCGGACCAGCATAAAAATATTAAAATGTTTTTCACAGATCGAAGCAATATTTTTAAATACAGACAAATGTATAATTACACAAGCAGACGCAGCAAAATGAGAAGAAATTTCAAAATGAAATGCTAATTTCGTTGTTAGATGCGGAAATGTTACTATATGTTCTATTTAACCATTTAACCCTCGAATTTATTCAAGAAAATTTCAAATTTCTCATAGAAAATGTTTATTTGCAGACCATGAGGACTTTTTTTTAATTTACCACTGGAATGACTGGCTGGGTTATCGAGCCAGTTATTCCAGTGGTAAATTTTAAAAATATAGTCTTCTCTTGGTCTGCGAATGGACATTTCACAAGACCACTGCAGAAGCCATTTTTTGCAAGTTTGAGAGTCAAAAGATTAAAATAGAATTGTGTCATCAATAAATTATTAAATCAGCAGCTGCTTTACTGTAACATAAACATAGAACACATTATAAAGGTAGAAAATTTGTTACCATGGCAACTAAATTAGAGGTAAAGAAATTTGTAAATCCAGTTTGCTAAGTTATTGTTAAAGAAACAGTCTTTATGTTGAGACCAAAGATGTGATTCCATAAAGCAGGTTCTATTGTTACGCACTGCATAGAGTATAGAATATAGACAACGTCTGTTATATAGGACCAGCATCTTGTTACATCTACATCCACCTCAACCTAAGATATCTCCTATAGATTACAAGACACTTGTGATAAACACTTTAACACTGAAACTGATCTTGAGAAGCGTTCATTTGTAGACCAAGAGAAATCTATTTTGTTTAAATCTACCACTGGAATAACCTAACAGAAACGAGCCAGCAATTCCAGTGTTAAATGTTCAAAGAAATGATCTACAATTGTCTATATATGAGAAAATTTAGCAGATTTGAGTGAGTATTAAATGTTTTGATTCTGCAAGACAATAATTTCAATGAGCAAAAACTCTTCTGAAAATTATGAAAACAATTTGACTGAAATTTGTTGCTTAATGACCAACAACTTTTATTACATTTTTTTTATAGCAGGTCCAGAGATAAGTCTCTTGGAATGGTGTCTGCCAAAACTCTGCAGTCTGACAGTTAAAGGGTTACCACTTAAATTTCTTTAAGAAAATTTCAATTTTCTCATAGAAAATGTCAATTTGCAGATCAAGAAGACTTTTTTTTAATTTATCATTGGAATGACTGGCTCGGTTATCGAGCCCATTCATTCCACTGGTAAATTTTCTAAAATAGTCTTCTCAAGACCACTGCAGAAGCTGTTTTCAGGTGATAAGCGGGTTAGAGGGTTAAGCAATCACACCTATTTACTCAATGCTGCTAAGTGGGTCCTATATGAGGTGGTCTTTAATGGCAGGTGTGATTCTATACTGGTTAAATTTAAAAAATCTATACTGAGACAATATTGTTTGATTAAATACTAATTGAAGAAATTTTGAATCACTAACATTAAAAGTTCAATAATTACACCATTTTATGAGTACATTTATGTAGCTCAAATGTTTGTAAAAAATGTAAGTACACACACATACACTATCAGATTACTGATATTTAAAATGAACCCCTTTCAAAACATAAATATTACATGCTGACTCAATATTCTATTGCAAGACATTGCCAAGAATCATATCGATTATTTTGAAAATAATTTGACTGAAAGTTGTTGCTGCAAACAACACCTTTCAGTCAAAATGTTTTCAAAATAGTTAATTAACTGTCCGACTCCTGCAAGCCACCCGACAATAAGTTCAATGGCCAATTACTCTGGATATCCTGAATATTTTGAAAATGATTTGACTGAAAGTTGTTAGTGGCTTAGTCACCAACAACTTTCAGCCAAAATGTTTTCAAAATATTCAGCATATCTTGTCTGCAAAAGCTTGGCAGACAGTTAACAAATATTAACATGTGTATCAAAGGGATCCCTGGGTATTCTGCATGAAATGGGTTAGCTTTATTATAAACACACAATCATTCCTCACTAATTACACAACTGCCTCATTATTGGTTTTCCTCGGTGAGAAGATTTTGGCGTGAAAACGTTTCCAAGATCCGACTGTCTTTTTCGACCATATCCAGAATCCAGAAGTAATCCCCACGATAACTGTCATTAAATATTTTATCATGAAAATATTGAACACTGGTCCGGAGTCATTTGCACCTGGTAACGGGCAAAGATGGTTACGCTCTAAGAAGTCATGAATATTTGGACTAACATCACTACACACAGATTTGGCGTACCACGATCGCATCCAATGTGGCCGTCGCGATTGTTCATAGAAGCAGCACGCAATTACGATTGTTGCTGGCACGGTATACAAGACAGAAAATATTCCAATACGCACCATCAGTTTTTCTAACTTATCAGTTTTTGTGCCATCATTTTTCATAACAGTCCTTATTCTGAACAGAGAAACAAAACCTGCTAAAAGAAACGATGTTCCAAGTATGAGATATACAACAAGTGGTGCAATTATAAATCCACGCAGCGTGTCGATTTCAAATATACCTGTGTAACATACGCCGCTAAGCACATCTCCGTCAACTTGTGCCATCGCGAGAATAGCTATTGTTTTCATTGCGGGTACTGCCCATGCCGCAAGGTGAAAATATTGTGAATTTGCCTCTATCGCCTCGTGTCCCCATTTCATTCCAGCGGCCAAAAACCAGGTCAAGGTGAGAATGACCCACCATATAGACGATGCCATACTGAAGAAATATAGCAGCATAAACAACACGGTACATCCTTCCTTCTTTGTGCCCTGCGTTACGACTAACTGTCCATATTCCGGGGGTAACTCAGGATTGTCCTGCGATAGTTTATGTGGCCCTGTACATGACACCTCATCATCAAGTATAAATCCAGACACATACGCCAAAGCCACGACAAAATAACATCCAGACAGGAAGATGATCGGTCGTTCTGGATATCGAAATCTTGTCATGTCAATCAAAAATGTAAGAACTGTGAATAGTGTGGATGCCAGGCAGATACTGGCCCAGATTCCGATCCAGAGTCTGGAAAACGTGCGCTCCCATGGCGTGAAGAACATGTTATGGCATGGTGCACCGCAGTTAGGGATGCGCTTTTTACTGTCAATACGCAGCTTGTATCCCAGTGAGATGGGAATACTGACAGATCGTGGACATGCACGGTCAAGTTGATCTAAATTTAGATTGGTTATTTGATCGATGAAATCACGCTTTGCTGTTTCATTCATTGGATTCACATTCCAGCCGTTTCCATATTTGTATTTCTTCAGCCAACTGTCAACTACGTCACTCCCGATGCCGTCATAAATGTTACGATTATTGTTAATATTGGGGTATCTTCCTCTGGAAGGATCACGTCCAGGGATAATACGGGATGGAATTGGATTAGCGGTTGCGTCGACAGGTTCCGTATTATTTTCAGCAACACACAAATGAGATTCTGGAAACTTATCACATCGTAGACCTTCTGGCCATTTAAACCCAAATTTGTTCATAAGTCCTTCACAGCCATTGCGAGCCTGTTCGCAGAGTGAGCGACAAGGCGGGATCGCACGCTCCAGCACTGTGCACACAGGAACATACACAGTACAAAGGAAGAACTTCAACTGAGGACTGCAGTTAACTTTGACTAATGGGAAAAACTGATGCACCTCAAGGCCAGCATCTTCCTGTTTTTGGTGGTTCAGAATATTTGGCATAATTGTCTCATTATACATAATGTCCTTACATAATGGTATAGTAATTGGTTCACATTTGCCGTGATGGGGAAGTCTGTCGTCTGTTATTCTGGTATATTTGTGTTGCTGACCCGATACCAAGCATGCTCCCATAAAACTATGCACAACTAGCAGTACAGCAATCCCACATAATGTCAACATATTGATACCACGAAAACTAAAACGTAAATTCTCCATTTTGCTGCTAACAATTTCCGTATAAAAGGTTAGCTAGTCAATGAATGTGCAACTGCTACAAATATCACATATCGCGCGGCTATATGAGTGCGTGTGAAGCGTAGTACCGTTTTCTCGCAGTCCTGGCCGACATAACGACCGCTCCGCTAAACAAAACTTAATACGATAGAATTCTTACTAACGACTTCTGTTTAAAACTTCCCTAGAGGAGCAACTTTTACAAGCGCAAATGAGTTTTATTTCATTTCCCCGAATGTGTATTTCACTCCGATTCTATTTCACTGCAATATTAGCATATCTATGTACTTATCGATCAATCAATCAATAACTGTGCCTATTATTGCGCTTCCTATTCACACTAAACTGTAAAATTTATCCCGAACCTGCGAAATTACTGCAGCGGCCGTTTACTAGTTAAAGTGAGTTGAATGTAATGAACATCATGGCCGCCTTTGTACATTTCTCATACCTCTTTGAAATCGACACAACTATTCTGCCAGTCTCGCGGCACCCCGAGAAACCACTATATGTACGCGTTGTAATGGACAGCAGCCCATAGTAACGGGGCGATAGAAAGAGCTTTTCGTGTAACAGCTTATGAATATGCATACGCGAAGAAATACCCACACCCGATTGGCTCAAAATAATTAGCAATTATTTATTACTGGCTGTTAGCTTATCCTCCTGCCGCTTTGGAAAGCGCTCAGCTATTTATACGTCCAAATTAAGAGGCAACAACTTTCATCAATATAACGCTGACAATTGGAATCTACTTACGTTGGCGAAGTACTAAACTCGAAATGTCAACAAACATCTAAAGAAAACATGAACTGTTGGAAGTTACTGAACCGTGAAAGCCCCTTCAAATGGCAAAAAAAATACTTCAAAAGTAAATAAAATAAAAACAGATTTACTGTTACGGTTTGAGTAGATAGTCGTGTAGATATCCCAATCTGAATTAAAGATGCAGAGCGCGGAATAGGCGCGTTATCAAAGTTTGATAAGCAATTTGACAGGTGTCAAGTGGAGGCTTTTGAAACTGACGATCTCATTAGCCGACTATCAGCTATTGATAATCTATTATGATCATAACACTCACGTGAGCTTGTTTATTTATTTTCTTTATTCAGTTATTGGTTTATTTTTGGTTGGTCGGTTGGTTTGGTTTGGTTTGGTTTGGTTTGGTTTGGTTTGGTTTGGTTTGGTTTGGTTTGGTTAGTCTTTGTTTGTTTGTTCGTTAGTTTAATTACTTAATTATTTAAACTTTATAATTTTATTAATTGTACGTGAATTGTGCCAGAAATGTCTTCATATCTAGATTGCACGCTTTCAGGTCGCCATAAGAAGTGTTGATATGCATATTCGCGCTTCTGACAACAATTCCGTTATCTTGTAAATGTCAACTGCAAGTTTAACATCACAAACTCTCCCCATCTCCTTCCCACCACCACCACTTGTCACAAACTGATAGTAAACTACTATCATAAAGTGAAGTGCTGTATATGAGTGAGCGTGCCAGAAGTGTAAACCTGATGATCATAACGGCCAATGAGGGCCAGACACTTTTGGGTCCATAAGGGGTTTTCATCAGAAATGAAATGAAATGAAATGAAATGTATTGGTACTGAACGAAATTACACGTTTTGACCATATAGAGATCTACAATGTAACATATAACGTTGGCATAATATAACAGTTTAACTAGAATTTACAGAAACAAAAACATAATTCGAACGAACATGAAATTACATAATATATACAGTCAGCCTTCTGCGACTAGCCACATTGTTCTGGAAGCAAGAGGATGGCGCTTCTCCAAGACAGGTGGTCCGAATACCACCTGTCTAAAATACGCACAGTTGCTAATGGAGGGATCCAATCTGTTACCCGAGTAATTGACGTCATATTAAATTACTTTATTAGAGGGCTAATGTCATAATCATTATTAGGTTTAACACAGTCGGGAAAAATTGAATAGTCCGCAATGAAGAGTGCCAATTGTATGTGTTTGATTGATTTATAGTTTAATAACTGTTCTGTTGAAAGGTTTGAATCTAACCTGACCTGGAGCCGCTGCTGCCATAGGCAGCCACTGTTCACAGGCAAATTAGCTTCAAGATATACAACATTTTAACTGTACAGTTACTCTGAAATTGAAGTTCTGGGTGTCGGGGTTCAAGTTATATAAATTCATCCCAACTTGCGCAGAACTTATGTGGAGCTTAGTTAGAAAACGGCATAGACAATTAGGTCATCAGGGAGCTGACGCCACGATCATTACAAGGTTTAACGTAGCAATTCCGCTATGAAGTGTACGAATTGTATGTCTTTGATCGATCTACAAGTTAATAAACGTTATGTTCAGTAGTTTGAAACTAACCTGGCCGGGGGCCGTTGCTGCCATAGACAGTCACTGCCCGGAGGCAAATTAGCCTCAATATATCCAACAGTTTAGCTGCCTGTATAGTTACTCTGAGACTGAGATTCTGGGAATTCCAGGTTCAAAGTATAGAGAGCGCGGTGTAAGAACACCATCCTTGCCCATCTTAATGCACCGAAATCACTGATACGCCACAACGTCAGAATTATTAGTATTATATAACCACATAAACATTCATAGGCCCTATATCTTATCTATTGCGAAATGCATTGAGGTAATGTTCCCCACTTCATCGTAAGATTTATAAAAAAAACCGTATACTAATATAACAGTTGCTCATAAAGATCTCTAATGGTGAGATCCGATCAGGCACTCAAGTATATGACGTCACAATCAATTACGCCATATGTAGGCTGACGTCACAATCAAACTACCTAACGAATGACGGATTTAACTCAAACCATAATCATTTAAAAGTCCGTCAAGTTTGCAGATCCTTTGAATGGTTAACTACTATCTGATTAACATTATGTTGGCATTTTGAGGCTAGTTCGGCTGGGTGGTGGTGTACTCGTAGACTGCAATGGCGCCCGGTCTGGTTAGTTTCAAAATATTCAGCAACCTATCTGTATAGTCACTTTGAAAAAAGGGGATCCTGTGACCTCAGGGTTCAAAGCACATACATCTATCCAAACACGCTCAGAACGTGAGCTTAATTAAGTAGTGTTTATTTATTTATATAGGGCCTATAGTTGTTTCATATATCTTGTTTATGTATACGATTGTACTTGTATTGCCGTATCCTTATGTTGGATTTTTGCAATAAACTATCTATCTATCTATTGCGCTAATGAATTATGTTGAAACATTGTATTAATTAAACCATCTCAGGAGTGTATGAACGTACTTGGACCGGGGTGGGGTGGGTGCTGAAGTATGGGCGGGGCCAAAACCTAAGGGGGGGGGGCACTATATGGATACACTATGTGAGAGGAAACCCCTCGTTGGGGCTATATCCCCACCACCCACCTTGTTCCTACCCCTATGCATCTGCAGCTGTATTACAGATTCGGTGTCATCCTGACTTGAATAATACATCTCAACACGTCAAGTGTTGACACTGATTGCGTGACAATCATCATAGGCACGCAGTCAACTGGTTGGTCTTTACATCCTAACCCAAATAGTCCATAAAACATCCATCATTTTTACCGATTCTGTGTGAAAACACTCCCTCTTATCCCTCAAACTACATCCTAAAGAAATACAAATGTGTAAATCGCCCAACTGATGTCAATGTACAGCATTCTACTGCTAATAGCGATGGGCGTGATTCAAGACATGTCCAGCCCATGTCAATGCACGTCAATAACACATGTTTAAATTAGTATTTTCAAATAATCCTACTGTTCTCAGGTAGGCTAGGAACGTGGATCTCCTTGTCAGCATTTAATCGTTTTAATCCTTTCACCAACAAATCCTTGAAAAAGTAAATGCTTTACCCTATGATGCATAGCATTATTCTATGGCATTATTATAGCTTAATACAGATGAAATTGAGATACGGGGAATTTATTGGTGAAAGTGTTAATTAATTCACAGGTAGTTGCCACGCTTCAGTATGAACAACATAGTGTCTAAATTAGCAGGACTCATGACTGGAGTGTAAGAATAGTTGATAACCGTTACACGTACAATAGTTACATAATAACACAACACACTAGTTGTTATCAATATAGCGTGACGCTAAATAGCCAACTACGCCCAACCCCGCCCACATTCATGCCTGTCTGGATTAATATGCGCGATGCAATGGCCAACTAATTAACCCTTTAACACTCATATCAGCCAAAAACTGCTTCTGCAGTGGTCTTAAGAAATGTCTATATTCAGAGCAAGAGAAGACTATTTTTTTGCAAATTTACCGCTGGAATGACTGGCTCGGTTATCCCATTCGTAAATTTGCAAAATTTGTCTTCTCTTGCTCAGCAAATGGACATTTTATATGAGAAAACTTAAATTTTCTTAAACAAATTCAAGGATTAAAGGATTAAACAGCGTATTAATTATTCCCAGGCTCCTCCTAGACGATTATTTTCTCATTAAAAGCGAATCTACCAAACGCACGATGTTCGCAGACACCATTTCATTACGCAGAACTGTAGTCATAGAAATCGTGTTAACATAGTACATTTCTATGACTGTAGTGCACATTATTTTCAAAACATTGAGATTACTTTGGACAACTACAATAGGCCACTGGCAAATCTAAGGCGGGGAGGGGTGTCCGGGTAGGGGTGTTGGATCAACTCCTTGAGCAATTTAATTAATTAATTGGACTGCGCCCCACGTCGAGCCCATTAATCTTTCTGCATAACACACATCGTGTATGCCAGTGTAGCGAAATAAGGATTTCTTAAAATACCACTTTAATGAATCAGATGTCTATTGAAAAGCTCCAAAAAGTCCAAACCATGGGGGGGGGGGGGGGGAGACCTGTTAAATCATTTTAATTTTGCTGCAAACTCAATGCGGCGATGATGATATGGAGCGATTCTGTAAAGTGCTGTTGGGATCGGATAAGAAAGCCCATTATAAATTTAAAGAACATTGAAATTTTAATTATGATGTATACTGGGTGCAATGGCTGTATTCGACTGGAACTTTTCGTATAGTAAATATAGGCTCACTCTATTGTCTACGCGTTTGTGGGGTACGATGCTAGGCGCTCTCGCCGGTTGTGGGTTCGATTCCCTGTCAATGCCAAAATACCGTAATGCCACGACTCGTTGTATAACCTATTGTCTAGAGAGCCAATGCACTCTAGGTTTTCGCCCAGTCGAATGCAGCCAATGATTGTATTGAACAAATCTGTACAATTTTATTGAGATCGGATGAGCCCTTGATGAATTAAATGCACATTGAAAAACTAACTTTTATCTATACGCCGCACACTATTTGATTCGCTAAGTCCCGCCATCATGTGCGTCGCATATGACTAGATAAATATTAAATTGTAAGTTCGCCAGTGATATACAATTCATACGTACTTTTTACCTCTTTCGTGATTGACTTATTTGATTATGATGTCAGCAAACAAGTGACGTATTTGATTATGACGCCAGACACTTGAACGACAGACCGGATCGCTCCATTATCGTATAACTACCAGGGCTATAATTAATGAGCAACCGTCTAAATGTTGCCAGGAACAAACAGTTAAATTTGAATGCGGCGTTTAGCTTGTCTCAGATCGAAATGAACACACGGAATGAACTTGAAACACAGTCCTGTATTTATACACGATTACAAACGTATTTACCGCGCAAACAGACTGATTTCAAGCGAAATTAGAATTCCACTTCACGCGCGTGAATAAAATCCGTATTTTCAGTGGAGTTTCTAATCCTTGGCAACATCGGATTTGAATTACATATTTCCTGGACAACAAATGAATTTGTTTACTGTAAATTATGTTTCCCCGACAACCAATGATTTTACGTACAAATTATCTGTTGCTATAAAACAACGATCGTGACATATCAGACTACGTTTGAACTTTGAATTTCCAGATTCTCAGGTTCAAAGCATATTCAGGGAAGCTATTGAATATTTTGAAACTAAATTTGAAGGGGATGTATTGTTGCGTACTGCAAAAATCAGCGATAGCTCCCAGTCATCTTAGTTTCAAAATACTCAAAAGAACAATTATACAATTGTAAAGGATTTTTGGAGGGGTTGGCCTTTCGAATCCAAAGTGATCTCGAAGATCAAGTCAAGGGAGGTAACCAGGTGGTCACTATATGCCATTAATTGTTTGGTCACGTAGAGTAGTTCCTCTTGTGGTGTTTGTCATCCGCCAGTTTGTTAGTAAATTCCAAATCATCGCCCTTTAATATACATGTGGACTCTTATAGATTTTATAACTGTTAATAGTATATATGGACAACGTTGAATTACTGTTACTGTTTAAAAATAGTATTGCTGTGTGTCTTGTATAATTTCAAGTGTGTCTTTTCATGTCTGGCAATGTCTCTGTATGATGTCTCTGTATGTAGGTTTTAAGCCAACAAACATTCATTCAGTTCCTGACAAGAAAAACAAGAATCTCGCCTACCCATTCCAGTCAGTGGCAATGTTCTTACACTAAAGTCTGTTAATTAGGAAAATCACTAATGTATCTGTTTATCCATCCGTTGTTAGTCCAAGTTCACGCGTGCTCACACAGAGCCGGATTAAGCCTACTTTAGGGCACAGGGCTACTTAGGTGGGGAAGGGGGGAGGGGGGGGGGGTTCTCCGTCAGGCGGGTTATGAGCGAATGGCTGCTGCTGCTACATATAATAAGTTTGTTACGTTTGTGTCACAATGCTGTTGGATATTTTGAAACTAATTTGACTGAAAGCTGGCGGTGCCTTAAGGCAGCACCAGCTCCCAGTCAAATTGGTTTCAAATTTTTCAACCGTTTACGCATATCATGACTAAAGTGAAATGCTGTGGTTACATTTCAAATGGGTAAAATACGATTATTGTTTTAGATTTAGTGCCCCTTATTTAGTCACGCTCTGCGCGCACCCCCCCCCCCCCCCCGCACACACTCCTGGTGCGTAGCCATTGGATTTGTGGTTGTAAGTTCGCCCTCCCTTCAGTGGCGCGCCCTCGCCACCCTCAACTCCAGCTCCCATCCTGTATTAATTCCCACAGACCCACTAGCCTTGCACCCTAAAATTCAGTTTAGTCCATCCAACACAAATTTGTACGTGTGGCTACGCCACTGACACACACATGTATGCAATATGTGGGTGGGGAGGGGTGTTTGGTTGAGGGAATTTGTAATGTGTACGTGAAATTTTCCATGAAATCTCTTGTTGGTACCTTGAATGAAAAAAGTTAAATCTGTTAAATAAACACAATATTAGATGTCTAGTGAAGAGGTGGGGAGGGGGAGGGAGGGCACTATAATGGTGCGGCACAAACGGACTGGTTTATCTTATGGCTCCTTTCATCTGCTCGTAAAATTGATAGGATTAAAAATTGAAAAGCGGATTATTTGCTGACATGTGTCAGTCAGTCTAGCGGCTTGTACGACAGGAAGTCCACTGAAGTGCATATAACTGATGAATATAGAGATGATGCTTAGTGCTAGATGATGGTCAGTGGTCAGCTTATCGCCTGACCGACCAGTGGTCGTGTCAGTGACCCGGTCACATAATTAGATTGACAGGGATGCATTGAAGTAGGAAATGACACATGTAGCGTGTATACAAACATGAACCACTTGTATTCAAGAACCAATACACTTCCTAAAAAACCCAACATGTCTTAAAGAACCACCTGCCACAAAAAGCCACCCATCTTAAAGAAACACAGAACCATCTGGTTTAAAGAAACACCTGCCATAATAATCACTTGTCTTAAAAAACATTCATCTCAAAAGAACCACATGTGTTAATGAAGCATCTGTGACAATGAACCACCTGTTTTAAAGAACCACATGTGCTAATGAACCGAATTCCTTAAAGAACCACATGTCTTAAAGAACCACATGGCAAAGAAGCACATGTCTTAATGAACCACATCTCAATGAACCACATGTCTTTAAGAATCACATCTTATAAAACAACCTCTATTTAAGGGACCACTTGTCACACGTCTTAAACAAGAGGACCAAGCGCCGGTGACAAAGAACCACCTGTCTTAAAGACCCACCTGTCTTAAAGAACCACCTGTCTTAAAGAACCACCTGTCTTAAAGAACCATCTATGACAAAGAATCACATATCTTATTGAACCACCTGCATTTAATGACTTGTCATAAAGAACCACACAGCTTAAACCAGAGGATCAAGTGCCTGTGAGAAAGAACCACCTGTCTTAAAGAACCATCTATCTTAAAGAACCATCTGTGACACAGAATCACATATCTTATAGAACCACCTGTATCTGAGGACATGTCATAAAGAACTACACATCTTAAACAAGAGGACCAAGTGCCTGTGGCACTCACCTAGACCATTAGGATTTGAACCATTTGCATTTAAATAGACATGATGTATAATTGTCAAAAATCCAAAATGACCACCAAAGAAATTGACCAATCAAAATTCTAGTTGGATATGTTGAAGCCTACTGCCACAGGATCATTCCATCCACGTTTCCGTTGAAATCAGGCCATTAATTAAGGCATAGCATTTTAAATGGTTCCGGAAAATTTTACAAAATTCCAAGATGACCGCCCAAAAAAACAACCAGCCAAAATTCTGAATATAAGTCTTAGAGTCTACCACTATAGAATGGATCCAGCCAAAATTGGATAAAATCCATCAAGTGGTTAAGGGGACGCGCTTTGACAGTTTCCGGCAAAATTCTGAATAAAAGTTCTGGAGCCTACCATGATAGGCTCATGCGAAGGAGAAGCATTTTGAAAATCTCCAGTAAATTTTTTATAAAAGCTAATGTTTTCACCAAACAATATTCTGTATACAAGTTCTGAAGCCAAGCCGCCTAAGATTCCTTCCAGCCAAATTCAGTTGAAATCCGGCAAGTGGTTAATGAGTAGTCGTTTGACAATTGACAGTAAATTTTTCATAAAATCTCAGATTTTCACCCCAAAAATTTACCAATCAAAATTCTGTACACATGTTCTGAAGCATACACAAATAAGGTCCTTGCAGGCAAATAAGGTTGAAATCCTCCAAGCTGTTAATGAGCAGTAGCATTTGACTTCGGGAAATGTTTTCATAAAATCTCAGATTTTCAGTAAAAATTGACCAATCAAAATTCTGTACACAAGATCTGAATGTACGTACCTCCAGAGGGTCCTTCCAGCCAAAACAGGTTGAAATCCACCGAGCTGTTAATCAGTAGCATCTTTTAAGCAGAAGCTGACAGACACCGGATGATGGGTGGAGGACGACGGACAGTCGCCATAGCATAAGCTCACTTGGCCATTCTGGGCAGGTGAGGTAACAAGAGGCCCAAAGGCCTTAGTGCTCACCTGGACATATGATCTAAAGCATTTGAACATAATATTTTTAATTCAGCAGTAACAAGTCCTAAATTGCAATTCAGTAGAAATGATATTTAGTGGGAAATTTGTGATGGACGCTGACCACACAATCAGATGGGATGGACGCTGACCACACAATCAGATGTGATGGACGCTGACCACACAATCAGATGAGATGGACACTGACCACACAATCAGATGTGATGGACGCTGACCACACAATCAGATGTGATGGACGCTGACCACACAATCAGATGTGATGGACGCTGACCACACAATCAGATGTGATGGACACTGACCACACAGTCAGATGTGATGGACGCTGACCACACAATCAGATGTGATGGACGCTGACCACACAATCAGATGTGATGGACGCTGACCACACAATCAGATGTGATGGACGCTGACCACACAATCAGATGTGATGGACGCTGACCACACAATCAGATGTGATGGACGCTGACCACACAATCAGATGTGATGGACACTGACCACACAATCAGATGTGATGGACGCTGACCACACAATCAGATGTGATGGATGCTGACCACACAATCAGATTGAACCTTAGATCTTGATGGGCCTATGACAACTATGTTTTATCAAGAAACAAATTCACTTGAACAAACTTTAATCACCCTTAGGTATGGATGAAATTAAATGTAATGAGTTTCATCTTGCTCCATACAGCAATTCCTGATGTCAGTTTCGACAACAAGACAGTCACTGTAACAAGTGGTTAATGAGGAGTAGCGTTGTAAAGGATTTCCCGCCATTTTTCGTAAAATCCAAGATGGTAACCAAAAAAGAATGAATCAGTCAAGTGGTTAATAAAGAGCAACATACAAATGTTGTATACCAATTCTGAAGCGTACCAGCCCAGGGTCTTCGAGCTGAGTTTGGTTTAAATTGGCCAAGCGGTTAATGAGGAAATCCAATATGTCCAGCAGAAAAATTTACCAATCTAAATTCTGTATACAAGTTCTGAAGCATACCACTCTAGGGTCCTTCCAGCTGAGTTTTCTTTAAATCGGCCAAGTGGTTAATGAAGGGCAGCTTTTTAAGTGCTTTCCCAAATTTTTTGGAAAATCTAAGATGACCACCGGAAAAATTTACCCAATCACAATTCTGTATATAAGAATTTGGATGAAATCGGTCAAAGCATAAATGAGATGCGATTTAACGTATGGACGGACGTTTATAGGGAAAAAACAACGCAGATTTTGCAATCACCAGTCTGCATGATTGATCCCTATATGAGTTTTATCAGGATCCTCAGGATCATGAGGAAGAACTTGTATAATTTTAAAGGACACATTCTGTCCCCTATGATTGGGAAAATTTAAATGTTGTGCAACAGGGGTATCTTTGTGTTTTTTAATATCCTGTAAGTGTTCTTTCACTCGTATGTGTGATACGCCGGATCCTATAGGGATCAATCATACACACTGATGACTCCAAAGCCCGAGTTGTTTCTATGCTAATTAGAATCACCAAACTCTATGTCATAGCAACCCATCTATGATGTCCTAAGACATCACCAAATGATGTTACACTGACCACTACGTTTCCGCCTTTCACGTTAATTAAAATCAGTTAGTCATTCTTTGAAGACTTACCTTCAAGGGTTCCTTCAAATGTAGAGTGCAATGCACAGTTTGCCCAACGTACAAGACTATGAAGACACGTACGTGTAATTCACGAACAGTCCACTTTCTGGACTTGCGACTACGGCCACATCAGTTTTACTTGCCTTCAGGAGATGAGGGGTCACTTTTATATGCAAAACTTAATCGAAGCTGAACAATTCTACGAACTTGTACTTCAGACATGGGACTCCAGAGTCATCCGTATCCCTGACTACAGAAGTAGGGTACCAGTGTCACCAACAAGAGCACATGAAGATGGCAACAGCGGCGCCAACTGAAGAAATATCAGAACATGAAAACACAGCCCTTGAAATACTTCAAAATTCTGAACAAATCTTAAAACTTGACTATACCTGTACGCCAGAACCACCCGTGAGCAGGAATATCACAGCACCCAGCTGTGAGCAATTTGACATAGAAACGCAAATAGTCATACATATCCCAGGAGGCGGCCTACCGTCAACGAGTAACACCACTGATGAAGAGTTATTAAACTACTTGTTTGTCAACACAGAAAACTTTTCCAAGATCATTTCGTACCCAGCCCGTGGCGATGAGTGACCATCTCGGATTGTTGCGGATCGGGGAACAGATCCGTAATAAGGTAAGAAGGAAACACTTTCCTCTCACCACTGTGACTATCTTCTGTATGAATAACTAAATCAAATTTTACTTTCTTTGATGAGCACAACTAAACAAAGTATGAAATGCCTTAAATCCGAATCATTTCCACTTAGTTATTCTACAACAAGATAAACCTATGTCCACCAAAGCGAATTATACAACTAGAAAAACCTGCAGCATTGGGAAATTCTAGACTGCACAAATGTTGTCTCAGTCACTTTTTTAACTTATTACTGAGAAAAAGAGTTCCGGTTACAAAACCGATTTTTACGGTTACACAGACCTTTGACAACAAACAACAATCAAATTTTAACATTTACACCAAAACCAATTTTCCGGCTACACTTAACCAACAATCAGAAATTTTTGTTACACCAAAATTAATCCTGGTTACAAAAATCAACAAATCCGGTTATACTAAACACATCCGGTTACAAAACAAAATTTCTGGTCACAAATTCAACATTTCCAGTTACAAACCAGAATTTCCTGTTACATGTAACCAGATTCTCTCTGATCCTGCTTACACCAAGGAACCACTGTAACCAGGACTGAGAGTATAAAAGCAAGTGAAGAACAGAGCGCTAACATTCATATTTCGATTCAACAAGATCAAGCGTAAAAAAGCTTCAAAAGAAGAGTTCCAGACCAGTTAATAAATTAATATTTATACGGATCCTATCCATACCAGCTGAGCCAAACTTTAACATAGACCAACAGCTGATTGTGCCACAAATATTGTTTCTATATAGCTTTCAATGCTGCGAAAAATCTAACTAGCATGCACTTGGAGGATGTACCGGCTCATGCCTCGACACTGTATTTTGCCAATGCACTTAATGATCTTGTTAGTTAGATGTTTGAAGCTGTGAACTGAAACTCAAATTATGTCTAACCCACCACAATTTGAATGGCTACACTAATGTTTGTCATTCTACTTTCTTGCATTCTGAAGTTATGTGTCTTCCGATATGCAATTAGTGACCCTGTGACCTAGATATTTGACCTTTTGATCTTAAATTAAAACTTTCTAGCCAGACAAAAGATGAATTGATGAACCAAATTTTCTGATTCTGCCCTCTTACATTTACAAGTTATGTACATTCCGGTATGCACTTATTGACCCTGTGACCTAAATATTTGACCTTTGTATCAGAAACTCAAACTCTCTCGTCAGCCCCAATATAAGTGTATATGCCAAATTTGGTGATTTTACCTTCTTGTATTCCAGAGATATGCAGAGGACGGACAGGCAGGCAGACAGGCAGACCTGTAAAAGATACAGATGAGCAGATTAACTGATCTAAGAATAATAGACTTGCTAACAAAGCTAGCCATCAAGTTTCACCAACATGCCCTGGTATATGCTAAGCTAGGGAACAGCCAAGAGGCTCAAGCTTGGACCATTAGGATCAGCTCCCAAACACCCAAGCTCTTGAGCCTAATACTCTCTTAGCTTAATCCTGCATGTGCATGTAAATACCAGTAGACTGACACACGCGTGCGTGCATGCATGAAGTACAGATCTGTGGGCGTGCATGCGTGTAGTGGATACATTACCTGTGTGTGTGCGTGCGTGCGTGCGTGCGTGTGTCAGGCATACATGCATGAAGTACAGATCTGAGTACGTGTGTGTGTAGTGGGTACATTACCTGTGTGCGTGTGCATACATGTATGAAGTACAGCTGTGTGTGTGTGTGTGTGTGTGTGTGTGTGTGTGTGTGTGTGTGTGTGTGTGTGTGTGTGGGTGGGTGGGTGGGTGGGTGGGTGGGTGGGTGTGTGTGTGGGTGTGTGTGTGGGTGTGTGTGTGGGTGTGGGTGGGTGCGCGTGTGCATGCATGCGTGTCAGGCACACATGCATGAAGTGTGTGTGTGTGTGTGTGTGTGTGTGCTGTGTGCGTGTGCATACATGCATGAAGTACAGATCTGTGCATGTGCGTGCGTCCATGTCAGGCACCCATGCATGAAATACAGTGCGTGCGTACGTGCGTGCATGTGTGTGAGACAGGCATACATGCATGAAGTACAGATGGGTGTGCATGCGTGCGTGCGTGCGTGTGACAGGCATACATGCATGAAGTACAGATGTGTGCGTGTGCATGTGCGTGTGGGTGGGTGGGTGGGCGTGCATGCGTGTGTGTAGTGGGTACATTACCTGTGCGTGTGACAGGCATACATGCATGAAGTACTTTATTCCATATAAAATTAAGACATCAAAACAAATTGTCTATATTTAGATATTTCATTTAATAAGCAAAATGTAAATAGATGAGATTTATTTGAATAAGAATAGTGCAAATATATCTACTAAAGCAGCTTTGTAAAATTTATCAAATATCACAGATTGAGTAAATTAAAAGTTATTTAAAGTTGAGATTTGGTTTTATATAACTATAAGCTTACTGAAATTGCATATTGACTTGATCAAATTATCTGCCCCTGATTAAATATTGATGGGGAGCTTCTGAGCATGTCATCACGGTTAATGGATGGATGAACAGACGGATGGACAGGTGGATGTATGGGCCAGTTAAATGGAAAGACAGAGAGATGGATAGACAGATAGATGGACAGAGACAGGTAGATTGATGGATGTACAGACAGAGGAATGGATGGATAGACAGATGGATTGACAGACAGATGGATGGGGAGGCATGTTGGTGGGTGTGATTGGATGGATGGACCGATGGATGGTTGGATGGATGGATGGACAGATGGAGGGATGAAATAGCAAATAATTTGTAAATTTTGATCTGTTGAGCTAAAAGAATTAACTTAATGCGTGGAAATTAGTATAACACTTACCACTCTGAAGTCAAAATTCTATTTTTATTTGCTCGACACCGAAGAATCTGGTGTACATTCTTCAACAATTTTGGTGAACGATGTTGCTGTCTTCGACAGCACCATCTTCCACCAAATTTGTTAAAAAATGAACACCAGTTCATCTGTTAATTTAATTTGAAAATTTAAAATTTTGACACCAGAGTGGCAAGGGTTAAACAATTGATGGAATGTATGCTAATTTTAAACAATTGACCATTCAGCAGATATGAATAATATGAATTGCATGCACAATCTGTAAGCTGTTACCCTGCCAGATAATGAGCTCCATGATTACTAACAATTACTAAATAATTATCAACAATAAGTATAACAAGAGGCCCAAGGGGCTTGTATCGCTCACCTGGAATATAGGCATTTCAACTCAAAAGTTCATCGACTATACGTAACTTTTTGCCAGAATCGTAACAAGAACAAGGATGGGTCCTACCAAATTTGGCTAAAATCTGTGCAGTGTTTCTCGAGAAGCCATTTTAACTTTCCATTGATTTACTATGGGAACCTTTGGCAGGAATCTGACAGTTTTAGATGTGGAAAACTTGAAATTACTATATATATCCAAAAACCTATATAAAACAAATTTGTCTTCAGAATCCATAAAAACAATCAACCAATCAAAATTCTGAATGGTAGTCCCAAAGACTATCACTATGGGGTACTTCTGAGCAAATTTACTCAAATTTTGACTAAGAATGAGTAGAGCTTTTTAAGAATTTCGGGAGAATTTAAAAAACTTATATAGCGTACCACCATAGCGTACCACCATAGTGTCCTTCTAGCTATATTCAGTAGAAATCCACCAATTTTTCATAAAATCTATGATTTTTACCCCAATTTGGTTGAAATCCACCAAGCGATTAAGGAGAAGCATTTTGGAAATTTCAGTTACATTTTTCATAAAATCTAAGATCTTCACCCAAAGAATTGATGAATCAAAATCCTAAATACCAGTTCTGGATCCTGCCACAATATGATCCTTCAAGTCAAATTTGGTTGAAATCTGTCAAGTGAGTAATGAGGAGATGCATTTTGAAAATTTTTCACCAAAAAAAATTCTGAATAGAAATTATGGAGCCTAGAAAGATAGAATCAGTCTTGCCCAATTTAGTTGAAATCCATCAAGCGGTTAAAGGAGGTGCATTTTGACAATTTCTATTAAATTTTTCATAAAATCTAAGATTTTCACCAAATGAATCAAATTTCTGAATAGAAGTTCTACAGCCTACTATGATTTATGAGGAGATACATTTAAAGCAAAATTTGACGGACGACGAAGCATGGATGACAGATGATGAACGACCGCCGGTTGCCATGGCATACGCTCACTTGACCATTCTGGCCGAATGCCCAGCTATGTTAATAATAATAATAATAATAATAATAATAATAATAATAATAATAATAATAATAATAATATTATTATTACAACTACTATGATTGCTATAAGCCATTTAAAGCTAGATTTGATTTTAAATTACAATAGTGTAAATAAGTTTATCTGAAAATATATAAATTTAAAATTTATAAGCGTAAAAGTTATATAATTTTATAAGATAAATATTTCGATTACATCTTGTATTAACCCTTCAACCTTCAAATTTGTTCAAGAAAATTAAAATTATCTCATTGAAAATGTCCATTTGTAAAAGCGAAGAATCTTTTTGAAAATTTACCACTGAAATGACTGGCTCGGTTACCGAGCCAGTCATTCCAGTAGTAAAATTTCAAAAATAGTTATCTTGGTCTGTAAGTGGATATTTCTCAAGACCACTGCAGAAGCAGTTTTTGCCCGGCTTGAGTGTTAAAGGGTTAATGATCATGATTAGTTTCTGTCTGTTTGGACATTTACTCAAAGAATTGTCATCACGTTGGAAAGAAGGTACATTAACACAAATACTTCAGCAACTATCTATAGTAAGTCACTATTCAGTCATCAACACGGAATTACGATTAGATTTTATTCAGTTTCATTACATGTGCTTAATGGTGTACATCATTTTAATGGGGTTTTAATGGAGTTTTAAAGGTTTTTAATGGTTTTGATGAAAATGATTGCTTCCTAAGACACGAGTCGCCAATCTAATAGCATGAGGGAAAACACGTATAAAACTTTCACAATATCAGGGTTTAACTGAATGCTGCAAACCACCAGACAACAATTTCAATGGACAATAACTTTGAAAAGAATTTTACTGAAACTTTCAGTCAAATTGTTTTTAAAATATTCAACATATCCAGAGTTAAACCCAATGGAATTGTTGTCTGCAGAAATCCAGTAGACAGCACCCAATCAAATTAGTTTCAAAATATTCAACAGGTTACCTGTATAGTTTTCTGGAAATTGATAGTCAGGGAGTGCAGAGATCGATCGATCCCAACATGGAGCTTAGATAGAGATGGGCGAGGCATAGCTAAAATTGGAAAGGTCCATTACAAATGTGTTTTGTCTCAAAATAATATAAATTGTTGAATGTTTTATTATTGTTTCTGAGAGGAAAATTAACTTTTGACTTATATTTTCCAAAAACCGGTCAGACTGACATAGTCTTTAGAATGGTGGTAGCTTATTCCCAAAGCATACACCCACCAAGCTATACATAAATATGACGAAACGGGCCACTGAAATATGATGTGTCCCCACTGTCTCCAATACTTATTAACATTTACAAGGGCCATAACTCTGAGCTTAACATCAAATAAACATCATTTGCACAACAGAACCCAGCAACAAAGGTAGTGAAGTGGTCTTGCGGAATGGCTATTTTCAGGCCAAGAGAAGACTATTTTCGCAGATATACCACTGGAATGACTGGCTCGGAAACCGAGCCAGTCATTCCAGTGGTATATCTTCAAAAATAGTCTTTTCTTGCCCTGCAAATGGACATTCAACAGGGAAGTATTTAGATTTTCTCGACCAAATTTGACCATTAAAGGGTTAAATATGCCTAACTGTGCCACTGAAGATAATATCAATCACCATTGGTTCCCGTACAGTAAAACACTATCACATTAACTTCATTTTTCAACACTGAGATTAGATGCCAATGAATAGATTTTGACTGACATTGATCTAAATATGTCAAGACATAAACATACATGCCACCATTGCCGGGGTGGGTAATCATTTGGTGTTGAAAATTTCAATGGTGGCCTTGGTTTTCCATTTGAACAAAATAAGCTCCATGTTACCCTTTTAGCACTCATATCAGCCAAAAACGGCTTCTAAAGTGGTCTTGAGAAATGTTTTGAACAAATTCGAGTCTTAGACGGTTAATAATAGAGGCATTATTGCTAAACAGAGTAACATCTATGATCACCTCCGTGATGGAAACATTTTTGTGGCGCTTACTGTCGTCTCTGCGATGAACAACATCCTTATTACGTTTATTTTCATTTCTGAGCGGGAACAACATTTTGATGACATCGAATGCGTTAACAGATTTCATTTCGAATTCTCAGAAAGTTGGTTTCAAGGGAAGCAATTATGAAACACAATGTATGTTATATTATTATTGTGAGTATCATGTGGCTATCAAGGCATGTTGATGCAAGCTTTCAGCTTCCTTGATCAGGTCATTGTGAATCTAAACCATGAGACTGTACCAGATCATGAATCACCAATACACCATCCTGCCCAGCATTACAAAAGTACAGCGTAGAAATAATTTACTATTAAATATTTTGTCCAAACTTGGACTGGACAATAAAATATTGTTGGCCAGCAATGTTATCCAATCCAATTTTGTTCAAAATATTCAACAGAACATTTCATGCATCATGTTCAAAATTGTACTAATGAACATGTTTCTGTTTTTTATTTTAGAAACATGTTAGGTTATTCTTGACCTTTACTGTACTCCTCCACTGATTATTACAGTAAACCTAATATTTAGGCGGTCTCAGATAATAACTTTACTCCCACAATGATGGGCATGGTCTATATTAAGCATATGTGGGCGGTAAGAATTTGTACCGGAAAATAGTGTTCTATTTTTGTGTTATTGACGAACATTTTATAAGCGTTTTAGAGATTGAATTTAAACTTTTTCTTGACATATACCTAATAGAAGTCACCCAAAAAACCGATATTCGGTTAAAACCGATATGAAGTCATATCGAAACTGATATGGCTGTTAAGCCATACCATGCAGCCCTATGAGACATCAGTACACCCTGAGCCCATTATCAGTATTTCTCCACAAGCTTATGAAAGTCTAAATCAGATATTTCAATGCCCAGCCACTGTAAGAACTCATAATATGAGAAGACAAATGCGCGGCTCATTCCGTGTGAATGCTCCAGTCCTTGATTTCGAAGCTGTAATGTTCGATTAAACCGCAATCTACGTTCAAATTCTGCCTGTTTACGCGCCATCTCCTCGACCATTCGCTGTGCTTCTTCCATTGCTCGTCTTGACTCCTCTTCCAGGCGAATTCTGTTAATAGAAACACACCATATCATTGATGATAGACATGAGCACACAGGTGGTTGGGTGGGCGGGCGGGGGAGACAGCGAGTGAATGAGAATTGATGGGTGGGTACAAGGGATGGAGGGTGGGAGTGAGTGAGCAAGCACGTAGGCAGATGGGTGAGTCAGAGAGTGGTTAAGTGAACGAGGGAGGGATGGAGGGTGGGTGGGTGAGTAAGTGACTTACTGACTGAGTGACTGAGTGAGTCATGCTGACCTACTTTTCATACACTGCACACCTCCCTAAGATGTATCAAGTTTAGTTCCATATACCAAAAACTCTTGAAACTACAGACCGGACATGAAAAGTAGGTCACAGTGACTACACCGCACACCTTCTCCCAAGTTTAATTAATATATGCGAGTCTTCAAATTATGGGCCGGCCAAACTTGTAGAGGGCGAACGAACAGATGGACGAACGGATGGACAAGTGGTGACTATATTTCGGGGAGCATAATAAAATCTAAAACTCATTCCCATTTAACCCTTTCACAGATAAATTCCCCATATCTCAATCTCGGGGCAAACGAACAGGGAAGCTGTTGAATATTTTGAAATTAATATGACTGGAAGGTCATATTAATTTCAAAATATTCAACAGAATAGGACATAAATCGTAAGAATTTACTTTTTCATGTATCTGTCGTTGAAGGGTTTAATATCAAAATCATCAACCTTGTTTAAGAAATAACATTTGGAATTAACAAAAGATCAGTTAAAATGATATTTATGAATCGCACTTAGTGATTTTCATACTTATAGGAAATCTGACCTTATCTTATATTAACCATTCAGGTGATAGAATTTGCCACCCATAATCACATTTTAGCTTTTTATCATGCCGCCGACGAAATATATTCAAGCTTTAGTAACTAACTGTTGCTACATAGCCAATCTCCTTCACTCCTCGTTGCCTCTCTCCACCCAGGAGTATAAATGGGTACCAGTGTAAAAACTGGGGAAGTTACCAATAATAGACTGAAATAAAACCAGCCAAGATATGGCGTGAATGGGACCTGGAATCAGGGGCTCGATAGGCACCACCCTAAACAATAACTCCTTGCCAGCTATAGCTTGGAAATGTGGTACAAAAACAATCATACAAGTGAGCTGTTGAATATTTTGAAACTAATTTGATTGGAAGTTACTTCCAGTCAAAATAGTTTCAAAATATTCAACGAGATGAGTGTTACATAATAAAGAAACGTAATGCATTGGCACTAATATGACATCACACACTAACGCTTGAGGAGACAAAATGGTGGCGTTCACTGTTCAACATTTACCCGATATTACAAAGCAGATAATTGTGATACAGATAACAGAATGTGACAGCATATGAATGATCTGGATTCTGTACACCATACTCTATCAGTACGATACATTTGAGATGAAATTATCACCGCTTTAAATGAGAAATCACTTCAGATCCTCCATTTATCATGTAGTTGTTGTAAATGAGCTATACACACCTTTCTAATTCCTCTTGAATCCGTCGAGCAGCTGCTTCTTCTGCTTTCTGTTTCTCATACTCGATCCTCTCCTGTTCTGCCATTTCACTCATCATCTTCTCCTCTTCTAACCGACGCTCTTCCTCCTCACGATCCCGCTCTGACTGCAACTCTGGACAGAATGAACGTGAACAGGTATGATTAACCCTTCAACACGCATATCAGCCAAAAACAGCTTCTGAAGTGGTCTTGAGAAATGTTCATTTGGAGACCAAAAGAAGACTATTTTTGAAAATTTACCACTGGAATGACCGGCTCGATAACCGAGCCAGTCATACCAGTGGTAAATTTTCACAAAAGTCTTCTCTTGGTCTGCAAATGGACATTTTCTCTGAGAAAACTTAAATTTTCTTGAATAAATTCGAGGATTAAAGTGCTAAGATACAGCAATAATGATGTGTACACATCAAGAATCCAAAGGACTCTAAAGTCAATGTTGTCATGGAAATAGACTAAAACACAAACTCATGATTAAAGATTCTGGTAGCCAGGTTAGGCTGGTTATAAAGAAAACAGAATTCAGAGTTAGGATTCTTTAACCCTTTCATCAATGAATTCGTCATATCTCCATTTCAGGACAATAATACAAGAAAGATGTTGAATATTTTGAAATTATTATGATTGGAAGCTTTTGTTGCAGCAATGGCTTCCAGTCATATTAACTTCAACATATTCAACAGTATATGCTATAAATCAGAAAGAAATTACATTTTCAGGTATGAGACAATCAGCGACATCGGGTCCATGAAATGAAAGCTCATCACAAATCAACAATGTGCAGTCGATGAAGGGTGCGTGCGTGCGTGCGTGCGTGCGTGCGTGCGTGCGTGCGTGCGTGCGTGCGTGCGTGCGTGCGTGCGTGCGTGCGTGCGTGCGTGCGTGTGTGTGTGATGAATTCCATCATCTTCGGCGTTCTCCCTGCCACTTAATTATTAACTGTCTGACTGCTGCAAGCCAACAGACAATTATTCCAACGGCCAATAACTCTTGACCTGATGAATATTTTGAAAACAATTTGAGTAAAAAGTTGTTGGTGGCCTGGCTACAATAACTTTCAGGCAAATTGTTATCAAAATATTCAGCTTATCCAGATTTAAACCGCACGGAAAATGTAGTCTGCAAAAATTCAGCAGGCAGAAAGTTAACGGCCTAACATGGCTATCAAAACTTTTAACTTGGAGCAATCATAGAATCGGCCTATCATTGTTGTCACATTGTAAAAAGTTTTCCGATTTTTCTGGATTTTGGTGGATCACACCAAAAGTTGTGGAATCCTAGTGTATGGTCATATCTTTTCCTGTGTTAAAATTTGAGCCAAATCGGACTAGTAGTTTCCAGATATCAACAGATCCCGAACTTGATCCGATCCGCATTCAGCTTGTTTTATCCGGATCGTGGTCAACGTCTGAATATACTCTTGCACACTAAGTTTCTTCTGTGTTAAAATTTGAGCCAAATCAAATCAAGTTTTTTAGATACAGCTCAACACACACGCATGCATGCACGCACACACAAGCACACACTCAATACACTTTTGTTGGTCTGCAAATCGCCATTTCTCAAGACCACTGCAGAAGCCATTTTTGTTACTAAGTGGGTCTGAAGAAGCACATTTATGTGCAAAATCTCATCACAATAAATACAATTAGTTTTAAAATGTCATACCTGTTATTAGTTAAGTCCATCCAATACACAATTATCATCAAATACAAAATATACACTCTGAGGAACAAGTATGCAAGGACAATAAATGACTTTGTACATTAAGTGGTCTTGACAAAACAGCAGTGTAGTTTATGATATGTGACAGAATTGGCTAAGAATCAAGTTTGATCTGGCTGAATCAGCCAACAGAAGATTAACCAGTTTATCCTGAAAGTCATTGAATATAATAAACACTGGTACTTGAGAGGGGAAGTTAAGTGAGGGGAGGGGACGGGACGGAGAGAGGTAGGTCGGGAGAGAAGTGAAGAAAGAAGAGGGAAGGAGGGACTAGGGGGAGCGAGAGAGGGGGAAGGATGAAGAAAAGAGAAATAAAGAGACTAACACAAATGACTTTCACAGTCAAGCTGTTTTTAACAATATTTATCATATGTGTTTATAAATTTCTCTAATAGTTAATTTTTGGTAATACTGGATGCAATGTAAAGGACGGATTAAAGCTTTTATTGTGAGTATAATACTTAATCGTCATTGAGACTATCACACTGGGAAAGTTACTTAACATAAGAGGTAGAATAGAAATTAGCACATTCCTCCTTAGCCTGTACACTCTGAGCATGTATAGAGCAGCTAGCTCATTGAAGCGATGCCAATCCTCAACACGCAAACAAATCAATATTCAATTATAATAATACATACATTTCTACGTATTATGGGTGATGTCTTAAACTAGATTGATTGGTCGATCACAAATACCTACTAACCACTTTGGTCTTTTGACCACCCACCCCGCCCCAAAAGTAAATGTCCTCATGCATGCCACAATCATATGGTAACACATATACCAAATTTGGTTGAATTCCATCCCAACTGTTTCATAGATGCGCTGCATTTAATTTATTGACCTTTTGACCCATTCCTTTCACTCTGGGGGTGGAGCCAAATGTAAATGTCCTCTTGCACTCCACAATGATATGGATAACTCGCATACCAAAGGGGGAGGAAAGAGAGATGTTCACCATCCCCAAAACTGAGTGATGGGGGGGGGGGATGCCAAACCCTAGAATGGTTGCTATGGGGATAAACTATGACTGAGGCAATACCTGGGAGGGAGGGGTTAACGTCCGCCTGGGCCCTACAACCCCTCCTTTGCCATTCTAATACACCTATACAGGAAAGCTATTGAATATAGAGGCAACAACAGCTCTCAGTCAAATTGGTTACAAAATATTCAACAGAATATTCCCCATACATCATAAAGAATTTGACGTTTCTGATCTGTTAGTGCTAAAGGGTAGTTAATGGTAACTAAGTTATCACACAGAAGCACCATTTTCTGGCCCCAAATGCTGGTGTCCATTACAGGCAGGTTTAACCCTTTAACACTCATATCAGCCAATGGGCTTGAGAAATGCCCATTTGCGGACCAAGAGATTAATTTAAAAATTTTACCACTGGAATGACTGGCTCGATAAGCGAGCCCGATAAGCGAGCCAGTCATTCCAGTAACAAATTTTCAAAAACAGTCTTCTCTTGGTCTGCAAATGGACATTTTCTATCAGAAAATTGAAATTTTCTTGAACAAATTCGCAGGTTAAGATGTTAACTGGAGGTGTGCCTAGTCAGTTTGAGGTCAGCTCACCTTGTCTTTTCCGCTCCTCTTCCTGCTGCTTGCGTTTCATCTCCTCCAGCTTTCTCTGGAATTCATCCTTCATTCTCATATCCCGTTCCAGCTCCAGCTGCTGTCTTCTCTCACGTTCATCCTCGTCGGCTTCGTCACGCTCTCGCTCATCTCGCTCTCGTTGCTTACGCAATCTGTTACACGATCAATATTCATCAGACAAACAGAAAACTACTTTAGCCATTTAATCATCAAATGTCTTCAAGAAAATTTTAATATGTCTATTCGTATAGCAAGAGATTATCTTTGAAAATTGACGACTGGATTGCCTGGCTTGTTATCGAGGCAGTCATTCCAGTGTTAAATCTTCAAAAATAGTCTTCTCTTGGCCTGCAAATGGACATTTCACTAGACCACAGCAGATGCTTTTTTTCCAACTTCAGTATAAAAGGGTTAACGCTTAAGCTGGCCACAATCAGCCTTTCCAATGGTTTTGACAGCTCTTTTTGAAATCTTACCAATGGAATGTCTGGCTCCATAACTGAGCCAGTCATTTGAGTGATAAATTTTCATGAATACAAATGTTGTGACCTGCAAATGGATATTTATCGAGCAATAATTGAAATTTTCCTGACAAATTTAGACCAATGGCGTGTATGGTCATCTTAAGAAACATGCATTTACAACTTTTGAAGTCTTCACTCAAATGCCTGGTAAGATAACCGAGCCAGTAATTTCAGTGGTAAAATTTAAAAAACAGCCTTCATCAATAGTCAGATGATACCATGCATGTGTCTGTTTGGACAAGAACGTATAAATGACTTGAGCTGGTCATGACATAGACCTTTACAGTGAGACGCAGTGATCCAGCTAGATCAGTTACAGAACTAAAGCACTGGTCTGTATGTTAATTAGTTGTTAATTTATAGACATGGATGCTCCATATTCGCACAGATCATGTATAGTTCTAGCTATGGGCCCACCCATTTCTAGATAAGATATGCCCATTTCTAGATAAGCTACGCCCATTTCTAGACATGCTACACCCATTTCTAGATAAGCTACGCCCATTTCTAGACATGCTACACCCATTTCTAGATAAGCTACGCCCATTTTTTAGATAAGCTACGCCCATTTCTAGATAAGCGACGACCATTTATAGATAAGATTTTGAAACAAATTTGAGTTGGGGGGTGGGGGCTGTTGCTGCCTATGGCAGCATCAACTGTCAGTCAAAGTAATTTCGAAATATACAAGAGAATCCTTATTAAATTCTAAATTCATCAAAGATATACAATTTGTACACTCTGTGAAAGAATTTTTGATTTTTGTCTACGTCATTATGATTGTGATGTCAGCTAATAATGACATAATTGATTATGACATCAGATACATGAGCAACAGACAAGATCCATACATTGCCTCATCATACCTATGTTCCTCCTCTCTCCGGCGCTGTTCTTCCTCCATATCTTTCCTCATCTGTTCCTGTCTCTCTGCTTCACTTTTCTCTTTCTTTGTCAGCTCATCTCGTTCTCGACGACGTCGCTCCACCTCCTGGCGACGTTTCTCCGCTTGTGCTGCACGTTTTGCTGCTCGGGCTTCTTTGTTAGAAATCATATGGAGGTCAGGAGATCCACCCGTCTTTAGAGACAAATCATAATAACGGACATGAATATACGTACGAGACAATAAAATACCGATAAGAATGCACTTATAACCATATTCTTTTTGGGGGTGGGGGTTGGTGGGGGGATGAACTACATACCCAGAAATCTTGGAATCCCAAGCAGCTAAAGTCTGTGGGCCACAAACTGAAACCTTGGGATCCCATACAGATTTCTCATCCATGCTAAGATTATAGGGTACCATGGACTCATAACTATGACTTATGCTAGATTTTTTAGGGT
Source organism: Chaetoderma sp. LZ-2023a (assembly GCA_034401795.1). Classification (NCBI taxonomy): domain Eukaryota; kingdom Metazoa; phylum Mollusca; class Caudofoveata; order Chaetodermatida; family Chaetodermatidae; genus Chaetoderma; species Chaetoderma sp. LZ-2023a. The sequence continues at coordinate 30,368,490 of CM067359.1, read as the reverse complement.
ATTTTTGTATTTAGTAATAATACAAGATCTACAGGGGGGGGGGGGGGGGGGGGGGGCACTACTTTTCTGGATTCCAAACTGCATTTTGGCGGTGTTTGCGTTTCCCCTGAAGAAGCCTTATGAGAGTCACTTCAAGGTAGACTAGACCTGATGTTCATTCATCCATCCATCCAACCCTTTGATTAATTTAGTGTGATGTCGAGTAATTAACTATTTAGAACATAGTCCATCCATCCACCCATCCATCCTTCCATCCATCCACCCATCCATCCTTCCATCCATCACTTTCTTGTCCAATTACACGAGTGCATCAGGATATGGCTTTTTCAATGTCTCACGGTCAATAAACACCCAGGTGAAGGTCTGGTTCATGCTAGCTACCTAAATGGATGACTACAATCTGTCACTCATGTATATGACATCATAATGAACTATGACACATGTAGACTGACATTACAATAAAATGCATAATGAATGATGTAGCTAAGTTCATCATGGAGATTTAAGGTCTGTCATGTGTATGAATTGTATGCCTTTACTACTTAATAACCATTCTGTTGAATATTTAGAAACTAATTTGACTGGGCGCTGTTTTTGAAGGATCTGATTTGCCCCTCAAGTATCTGACACAAGCAATTACGTCACTAGTTAGCTGACGTCACAGTCATAATTACGTACGTATATCTCAGTCACGAAAACAGAAAGGTCTGTCACTATAGTATATGAATTGTATGTCTTTGATGAATTTATAATTTACTAAATATTTCTGTTGGATATTATCAACATAATTTGAAATTAATTAGTTCCAAAATATTCAATAGCTTACCTGTAATAGTTACCTTCAAATTGAGATTCTGAGAATTCAGGGCTCAGTGTTAAAATCAATTCCAACATGCGTAAAAAGTAGGCAAGCTTAGCTAGAAATGGGTGGGGCTTAGCTAGAAATAAATCCTTCTATTAAGTAGAACGTACCGATGTGCTTTCATCAGTCTCTAGCGTATCAGTCGTTCCAACAGATGGCGCTGTAGATTTGGATGACATCAGTGACCTCGGAGGTTCTGGCTCATCCATTACTGGTGAGAATTCATCTCGAACAAAAATAAAGTCTGGTCCTTCATCCTCCTCATCTTCTTCCTCAGTTCTGTCAGATTTTTGTGATAGTGATTTATCTGATGGTACAGGAGATGGAGCGATCTGAAGATAATACGGTACAATCATTAGCCATGAGATCAAGATTCATAAATAGCATTAACCATTTAACCCTTTAATGCTGAAGTCGGCCAAAGCCGGCCTCTGCAGTGGCCTTGGGAAATGTCCATTTGCAGGCCAAGAGAAGATTGTTTGAAAATTTACCACTGGAATGGCTGGCTCGGTAACCGGGCCAGTCATTCCAGTTGTAAATTTTCAAAAATGGTTTTCTCTTGCCTGCAAATGGACATTTAAGAAGGAAGTATTTTGATTTTCTCGATTTAATTTGACCAATAAAGGGTTAATGGCTAAATTTGGTCATGAAAACAGAAACATATCTGCTTATTGAATGTGCATTTGCATGACAAGAAGTCTATTTTTGAAAATTTACCACTGGAATGACTGGCTCAGTTACCAAGCTAGTCAATCCAGTGGTAAATTTTCAAAATAGTCTTTGGCTGCAAATGGACATCCCTTAAGAACAGTGCAAAGGCCTCATGAAAAAGTTCATTAGATCATAGATCTGGTATTTACCTAGTATGCCCAGTACTGTGTCAACTTGATTCAATCTTGTACTGGTATATATGACATGCTTTTAAAACATTTGAGAACATCCACCCACCCACCCACCCACCCACCCATGCAGCCACTTACGCATCCATACAACCACCCACCCACCCATGCACCCTCCCAATGCACCCACACACCCAACAACTCACACACCCACCCATCCATACAATCACCCACCCATCCAACCAACTACCCACCCAGCCATCCACGCCCACCCACCAATGCACCCACCCACCCAACCACTCACCCATCGAACAACCCACCGATCCATATAATCACACAGCCACCCACCCATACAACAAACTACCCAGTCACCCGTCCACCACCACCCACCCACCCATCCATCCATCCACCAACCCACCCATTCATCCATCCATCTATCTATCTAAGTCTATTCTTACCACTTCTGGTAGAGGTTCAACTTTCACCTCTTCTTTGACTGGACTTGCAGAAGAAGAAACAGTCTCTTCAGGAGAGCTTGCACTGTCCATTGTGTTCTCTTCAACTCCTTTCCGTTTCTTTTTCTTCCCTTTCTTCCCGTCTTTCTTCCCAGTGACTCCGCTTGATTTGGGTTTAACCGACTTCTTGGTTTTAGCTTTAGGTACAACGGGTGCTAAAATATTTATTATTATTATTATTATTATTATTATTATTATTTTCTCAAGGTCAAGGGGAGGTGTCCTAAGGTTGTCCGTCACGCCATCACCTTCTACACCGCTACATGGAATTCAACCCAATTTGACATGTGGGTTACCCAGTCATATAACTGTGGATTGAGTGATGACACTAGCATTTGGCTCTGCCCCCATGAGGGGTCAGGGTCGGGGACAAAAAAAATTTAAAACTCCATCACACTATCTCCTTCCAGACAGTTGCGTAGAACTCAAACAAATTTGATATGTGGGTGAACCATGTAATTGCAGATTGTGTGACGACACTTATGTTTGGGTCCACTCCTAGGGGGCGGGGAAGGGTCAAACAATCAAGAAACTGATTGTAATGCAACTCCTCTGGACATATTTCAACCATATTCGGTAAGCGAATTACCTATATGAGTGTGGAGTACAATAGCAAATTTCCATTTGGTTCCGCCATCAGTGGTGGGATAGGAGTGGTTAAAACATTAAAGTGGTGAACACGGGGGATTTGCTACGACGTGTCATCGACGAATCAACACACATATGAACTCACATATGAACACACATATGAAACACATATGAACACACATATGCATGCCATGCATGCACACATTAGCTTTAGCTGACCATTACAAAGTAAACTTAAGAGTGTTCACCTTTCCAGAGTACCCACCCATCATATGTCATCATAATGAACTGCATGATGTGTAGAATGACATCATAATGAATGACGTCATGAATGATGTCGATAAGTATGTCACGAATGCATATTTGAAGACGGTCTATGCGTTCTTGTACAAATTGTTTGCTTTTACTATTTAATAAATATTCTGTTGATTATTTTGAAACTAATTTGACTGGGCGCTGTTGCTTCCATGTATCGTTTTCAGGAAATTGATGGCTAGGGCATTCGGGGATCGATCAATCCCAACACGGCGTGGTGTGGGTGGAGCTTAGCTAGTGATGGGCGGGGCATGGCTAAAAATGGAAAGGTCCATTGATACACCAAGATTGGTTAATGTATACAAAAGCATAAAGCTAAAGCCCACTCAAGAATTTCCTATCATGCTCAGTGAACCATGAAAAGGTGAGGTGGACATAGCTTTGATATGGGGCACAATGGCAACCTACAATGCATCCATACACCAAGTTTGGTTACTGTATTACTGTATTTTGAAACTACAGCCCAGACAAGAATAATCTATGATGTTCATTTAACTGTGAAAAGTAGATCATGCTGACATACGTTTGATACATGACACACCTTTAGGCCATGATGCATCCATATACCAAGTTTGGTGATCTATAATTCACAAGAGGAGACGTTTTTTTTCACTTGTGTTCTTTAGACACAGGTTTCTTGTATTTCCAGGATTAATCTCTAATTCAGATGAGCAGAATGATCTCTCACCTTTATGCTCTTCCTTAGGCGCTGGTGTTTCTTCCGCTCCATACAAATCCTTAAGCTCTCCTTTTGACTTTGGCATCCCTGTGACAAAAACACATACTTAGAGTATCTGAAACGAGGCCCCCATCGAGTGCAATGTGATATTTTTGATGAGGTTGATAATAGTAATATGAAATAGGACTTCGTTTGAGATTCTATTTATCATATAAACTGATATTTTGACAGATTTTCTAATAAAGTCGATCCCTCAAACCTGTCTAAATGCACCATGTTGCGCTGATCATTTTCATCACTGTGACTCATCACAGGCTAAAAGTTCTGACCAATACTCCACATAAAAAAATGACAATCAAAACATTAATCCAATTTTTTAAATTTCAGCATCTATCATGCAAATTTACAAACATATCTCATAACTAGGTAGAGTATATCGTCGCTACGAAATGTTTGCGGTGTCACAGGGAATGAGAGATTACTACGCGTTATGTAAACAATTAAAATATTTCTTAGATGTTATCGAACCAATGGAAATATTTTCATATCGAGAAATACTAAATGGGATGAAAGACGTGTTTATGTGATAAATCACTGTTATGAATGTAAGCAGAGTAACTTCAAAACAATTTTATTATTATAGAAATATTGTTTTGCATGTAACAAGCGTCTTATTTTCAGAATAATCAGTCGGATTTCTATTTATCTGAATTGAAAGCAGCTTTTAGGAGGCATTGAATGGTACTAAGAGTCAGCAATCCAAAACATTGAAAGACAGGACGAGAAGTGTGGCACGCTTTCGCTGCGACATAGGTGACTTAGTCAGAAAGGTCAGAAATTTGGCAAACCGATAAACAGACAAAGAGACTTACACTAGACCAGTCCAAGTGACATCAATAAGAGGAACATCCTAATTTCAAACTAGAAATGATATTCATTACACCTCTGCTTTTATAGATTCCAGTAGTGATGACATGATATCAATGCTTACTATTCTAATGTATTACATGGCAAAAATACAAGAAGAGTACCAGTTTTGGTTCATTGGAAACAAAAAAAGTGCTGGACTACTGCAATGTGCTTTGATAGTAAATCCAACAAGAGCAAAAACCTATTTTTATGTAAAATGCACATTATATCTTTGTATCCCTCTAATCGTCAAGATTTGCTCAAATAATAAAACAATTTGCTTAGTGAAAGTCCATTTGCAGGCAAAAAGAAGACTTTTTTTAGATTTACCACTGAAATGACTGGCTCATTATCGAGCCAGTCATTCCACTGGGCAAATTTCAAACATAGTGTTCTCATGGCCTACAAATTCAAAAAAGCATCCGCTTTTGTTTCTACGAGAATTCTTAATACTTACCAGATGTACTATTATGATAATGTCTATTATCTAGTCTAGCTCAAAATAAACAATTAAAACTCCGCACTCTCCTGGTCCTGCCCATACTGTGTCCGGGAATACCATAGCCGCAGGCACCGAGTCTATTCCCAATCACAGACAGATTCGTCTTATATTTGCCTTGGCAAACTGTGAAAGCAGCTCAGCCTCACCTCAGCGGGGCGGCTGAGGCAGGGCCATAGTACATCTGGTAAGTATTAAGAATTCTCGTAGAAACAAAAGCGGATGCTTTTTTGATTCTACTTCGAATAATACTTACCAGATGTACTATTATGATAAACTCCGGATTTCGACAGCCAGGAAATGCCGGTGGGAGGAGGTGAGGCTCGAACCAGCACTCATCAACCATCCAACAGAGAAGGTTGTGAAGAGACTAAAACCCTGGCATACGCTTGGGTTCTGCTATCTGACTCATAGAGTGCTAAACTTCCATGGTCTAGACCGCGCTCCCCCCCCTCTTTTGTCCGCACAAACCAGAGGGATGTCCATGGGGATGCAACACCCACCAGACCCGTGTCAGCCCCAAGTCTCAGCTAGAGCAGTCCAGTAGAGTGCAAAGAAGCTACTACAACTTCAAATCTTTGAAAAAACTATCAGTATATCGATTAGATTTTCAAATTGGAATGAGTCTCATGTCTGTATGAGAGGATAAATATACTCTTGTACCAGACTATTCACTTACTCAGTCTGGTATTTCGACTGGAAGTAAATATATTTATAGTCACTTAATTAATGTAAACACTCACCATTTTTGAGTGGTCGATCTGTTATTGATCATCACAGGAGCTAGGCCAACACACGTGTCATGC
>CM067359.1:30308845-30361978 GCA_034401795.1 Chaetoderma sp. LZ-2023a | reverse complement strand
CGTGAATTTGTTTTTAAATCTCAAGAGGCGACTTGGTGTAATGGTCAGCTTTGTTAAAGTGATGCTAAAGGGATGCTAATCTCATCTCAAATGCATTGTACCGAAAGATTATGGTTTATAGATTCCATATCATTGATATCCCGTATCTGTATCACAATTATCTGCTTTGTAATGTCGCGTAAATGTTGAACAGGGGGCGCCACCATTTTGTCTCCTCAAGCGATAGTGTTTGATGCAGTAAAAGTGTCAATGCATTAAATTCTGTATTATTTAATACCCATTTTGTTGAATATTTTGGAACTAATTTGGCTGGAAGTTGTTGCTCCCTAAGGCAGCAACAACTTCAAGTCAAGTTAGTTTCAAGATATCCAGCAACTTACCTGTTTGGGTGCGTTTACACCACATTATCAAACTATAGATGGCACCTATATGACTGAGCGTATATACCGAGACGGACACGCTAAGTTTTTCTGATTGGTTGAAAAGTACATCATGACGGCCATCATATGCTGTAGAAATGTACCAACATTTAGCTACTAAAGCCTGAATATGTTTCTTTAGCGGCATGATAAAATGCTTAGTTTACCAGCATAGTTTTTGAGTCCCATATTAGAGCACCTGATTAGCTAACAAGAGATGAGGTTAGTTATCATGTTCACTTTATTTACATCCAGGCTATTACAATAGCGTGTAACTACTTAGCCGCATGCCTGCTGATTTCTGCAGACTACACATTGCGCGAGTTTTAACTCTGGAGATGCTGAATATTTTAAATCTCCCTTTTGTTGAATTTTATCACGTAAACTAAAATTTCTCATTTTACGTCGATTCCCGCCATTTTCTTAACATTATACGTTAAGTTGTTTTATAGTTGTATATATAATTACGGTTCTGACCAATGCACATTAAAATATGCTGACAGAATTATGTCAGATTTCAATTATTTTAAATTGATTATTTGCAATTCTTGAGTCTTTCCGGAACAACATATTTCATTTTTGGACTTTTAAGCATTGCTGCTAATCTCGGCCATCCCCCCCCCCCCCCCTCTCCTTTCCACGCCCTCCCTCTCCTCCCATCTCTCTTGATGCAATTATTGTATAGCATTTATATGTCTATGGGAGACACGTGCATACGACTGTGTCTTATTGTGCTTCCATTGAACACAATTTACTCTGTTTAAACCAAGTTGCTTGAACGTGTGCCCAATCTCCTTGTACACAAAAACAAATAATCAATACATTAAAATGTTCATTACGGAGCACGGATTGTCTTGTCTGTAGCGCCTAACCCCGCCCGTAGCCTACTCCCATCCACTCAAGCTGTGCCCTGCTTCTTCTTCTTCTTCTTGTTTAGTAGATTCCTCCTGCAGTAGGAGAACCGTGAGGAAAAAGAAATAAATTTCCCACGTACTTATATGACAAGTGTTCAGACTATAAATCAAATGTACAAGTTAAGATATTTGATAGTTCCACTCATCAACTTATTAATTAATACGGTATGTACGCGTTGTGATGATGATGTAGTAGTGATGTATTTGTAAACAAGTTGAGACGATTGATAATTTGTGACTGCTCGTATGAGCTCTTACCCTATGTTCTTATTGAAGACTTTTCGTATGGAGGGCGTGTACCATAGCGCGGCTTGGCCTTTCAAGGGTCAGAAGGGAATGGGTTTCAAGTGGTAGAATATCAGCGTTTTCCCGTTTTCGACAATCTATAATAAGCTGAGTAAGTTTCCTGATTTCTGAAGATTGAGTTACTGTATGTTGGACTAAGTTCTCTGGAGATGAATTCTGAGATTGATGTAAGGTGTTGCTGTCTAATGACGTTTGTTGCTGGACATGTAAGGAGGAAGTGAGTTGTTGATTCATCGTCTACTTCACAGGCTCGACAAGTTTCCATAGATGATTTATTTTCTTACTGTCCGGTATAGGTAGAATGTAGATATTAAATTTACTGGTCCAGTTTCGAGCATTGGGCTCCTCGTATGTGCCCTATGCGCCGTTAATCTCATTGCGGGTATCTGACAAATATTCTTTCGACAACTGTAGAAGTTTGTTTTCTAATCGACTAATTATAAGCATACGTGGAATATTTTGAAAATAATTTCGCTGAAAGTCGTTGCCGCTATATATAGATATAAATTTTCAGCAAAAAGTTTTTTTCAATCTATCATAATTTAGAGATATTTGGGTCCTGGAAATAAGATACATCAATATATGCAGAAGGAAGTGTATATTTAGCCCGCCATACGCATGCACCAGCTATCGGTTATCAATCACGCTTAATAGAGCTCTAAACCAAACTAGCCGTGATTGAAAAGTTAAACAAGTGCGCTTCCTGCCATTATAGAAGAAAACAACCGGATTTATTCCGCCATCTTATAATAAATATCCAGACATGCTCCGCCAATACCCATCCACCTTCACCACCACCAGCACCAGCACCCCGCCTGGGTATCTTCATCGTATGATAAATATGGCGGGCAAGGATTGCACCATATCTTAGCATACGCATCCACTATCTCACAACAGATCACCCGTGCTCGTGTGAGACGGAGGGTGTATACTCCCTCACACATAGTCGGTCGGTCATGGGAGAGGGGGTGGGGGTGGGAGCGAGCGAGAGAGAGAGAGCGAGAGAGAGAGAGAGAGAGAGAGAGAGAGAGAGAGAGAGAGAGAGAAAGAAAGCGAGAGCGAGAGAGAGAGAGGAGGGAGGGAGGGATGGAGGGAGGGAGGGGGAGGGAGGGAGGGAGAGAGAGAGGGGGAGGGGGGGGAGAGGGGAGGGAGGGATGTGAGGGAGGGGAGGAGGGGGGATAGGAGAAACAATAAACATATATAAAAGTCAGAATTTTGACAAGAGCGAGAAAGGTAAGGTGGTGAGGTGCTCTTATGCTGTGTTCACCATGCTTGTACCTGTTGGCTGTTTGCCATTTCCCCCTTGTGGTTGTGAAATTACAGGAGGTTACTTGAAGCGGTTGGTATTGACTATATATTGACATAATGTTAATGCCGTATAGAAGTTGATTACCTATCAGAGTGGTAATACATTTTGAAGAGAGACTCTTTGGTCGTTAAAAAGAGGGCAATGGAGGAGATAACGATTTGGGGATTCATCACTGTGTCCACATGAGCAGCTAGAAGAGTCTGAGAAAAAGTTGTCAAATGGATGCCGATTTAAATTACTACAACAATTCAAACAACTTATTTATATTATAGGAGGAGAAAGGGCATGTCAAGCGAGGGCAGAACTCTCAAGGGGTGGGGCACGCACTTGTGCCCATTCTGGCGTAGTCCCCCCCCCCACCCCCGACCCACGGGAGCGGTGCCCTGCCCTCGCCTGGCGTGCCCTTTCTCATTCCAACATAGTTCAACTCTTGCACTAGTTGCATCACAACCACTACGCGTTCTAATACATCCGTGCGTCCGTAGTTAGTATCTAGTTAGTCTGTTTATACGTAACTGTCCACTAGTTTATAGATTAATGTTAATTGCTTAGACAGCAAATTAGTCCAATTAGTTTCAAAATATTCAACAGCATGTTTATTAAATATTAGAGACATACAATTCTTACAACGTGTCGGACTTTTAAGAGTTAAAGACGGTCCGTATAGAATCATTTATGACGTAATGATTATGACGTCATCTTACACGCCGCTTTGCGGATTATGACGTCATATGACACTATGACTGTGGAAAGTTCAATTATGGGCCCATGCTTATTACCGTCACGACCATGGTGTGATGCACTAGTGGGAAAAGCATCACCCTCACCCACACAAATTTTCAATTATAAATTAAAATGGGTAAAAATTGAATAATTTAGCAGCCTAATTTCACGCGAGAGGACCCCCCCCCCCGCACCCCCCCCCCCCCCACCTCCTCTAGTTTGCCTAGCGCTGGCTCTGGTGTTTGAGAGGTGACCTTTTTCATGCACCCTGCCCTAAAAATCCGTGGATCCGCCCTTGCACCCTCTCCATATTTAATAATTACGTGCCACTGTGACAGCAAATATGTAAAGTAGTATACAGAATAACGGCCTGATCTGGCCTGACAGTGTTTTTGAGTTTCCCATAATAGATTTTAGACGTTTTTGGTTTTACACATGTGTGTATATTTGGGTGACCCACAGACTGTATGCCTACGTATAAATAATAATAAACAGGTCACAGATCGTTTATTAAAAAAATTAGAGGGAGGGGCGTGCGTGCGTGCGTGCGTGCGTGCGTGCGTGCGTGCGTGCGTGCGTGCGTGCGTGCGTGCGTGCGTGCGTGCGTGCGTGCGTGCGTGCGTGCGTGCGTGCGTGCGTGCGTGCGTGCGTGCGTGCAGGTGGCGGCTTAGCGCGCAACACGTTTTTCGGGGTGGGTGGGGAGCAACAGATTATGCGCCCATGCTTACGCCGGATGTGTGAGTACACTGCATACGCGAGCTCGAAGGAAGGCTTCTTTAACCGTACCACCACCCGCAAGGTTCCATCATCAATCACACAACCAGCCACCTAGAAAATTAGGAATGACGTTTCAAACCTGTCAGAATTCGTTTTTAATACTTCGACATTTTCTGGCAGAAAACACACACACAAACACACACACGCAACGTCGACGTTTAGAGAGCCACAAATGCATGCACTCATTGAATTAATGAGATTTGGAGAATTGGAGTATTTCGTTTTCAAGAGAGAGTTCGACCGAGTCACAAGGCTGCTGCCACTCTGTCGAACTTACACGTGGACACGAAATTCCAAGGAACGACAGCGTGGGTGATTTCTGTCAATCCCGCGCCGCTGAATGTCATTCTTGTGCAATTTTTATCCATTTTATTGTTATGCTTTGTTAATTTCAGCGTCTTTACGTGACAATAATTGACAGTTAATTCAGATCTTATGAAATAGAGATGGCAATATCAGCCACGCGCATGTCTCCTTCCATGATCGGATTGAACATCCGGACCTGACATCACGCAGTTCTATCAGTCAAAACACAAGGGAATTTCTCGCTGATAATAATTTGTGTGACATGTATTGTATGTCTCTGATTAGACCAAATTAAAAAGTCAAATTTAAATTTTGTGCTCATGCGTTTTGGTCAGATAGGCATACATCTCATTTATTGCCATCCCAACCCCGGCTGATGGGGCCAAACGACCAACCGACGGCCTGCTCGTCCGCTTGCCCGCTGGCCCGACCGACCGGCCGATCTGTTCTAAGGCAAATTACATTCCTACACGCAGGCACACATGTGCAGGAAAAGTGAACCTACCATAAATAAAAGCCGTGACAGAAGACATCAAACTTATTACGCATTATCGGCTCAAGAGCGCCCACTGCTTCTTCATCATTCTGTAAATAAATATCTGCTTTGATCCTGATAACGCAGGTTATTATGCAGTTATTTGTCCAATGCGTCCCGGTATTTGGTCAGTACCGGCCCAGTAACCTGCGTTATCTGGGTGAGTTCTCCAAACCTGAAATGATGCAACACGCAGACGAAATGATGTCATTAATTTATTGCATACATTGGACTGATGTGTTTCTCGAATACTTCAGAAAGACAAAAACATGGCTTCTGCAAAACCAGAACCCATTCCATTACTCACCGCCAACAGCTATGTCGTTAATTATCCAGGCCAAAGTTCCGCGAGCAGTACAAGGCACTAAGAAAACTGGGGAAAAAATGAAGGACTACGCGCGCGCGCAGACGAATTCACGCACTCATGCCGGCGCGCAAAAGTACACGTATAAGCTGACGCTGTCTGTGTGTCTGTCTCTCTGTCTGTGTATTCATTTTAGTTGCGATTTGCAGAGTACTGCAAGTCGGTCGTCTTCTTGTCAAATTTTGTACATCTCTGAGTCACAATTATTGTTGTGCAAATGTGGGAAACAGACGACGAGAAGCGGACGACGGGAATCCGATCACGGAAATCAGACGACGGGAACCAGACGTCGGCTACCAGACGACGGGAAGCAGGCCACGGGGATCAGGCGACGGGAAGAAGATGCTGAGAAGCAGGCGACGACAAGTGGACGACGGGAATACGACGATGGGGGGAGAGAGAAGACCTATGCAACGACTGCGTCTAAGACAACCAGTACTCTAAGATTTAACGATGCGTGTATAAAATGAGGCGATCAAATTCTAACTATGACCTGACCATTTCGGCCAATATGTTCGTATGCTGGAATCAATTAAAAACTTTGTAACCTGAATTTCAAGGTTACTAGTTATACAGGTAAGCGCTTGGATAATGTTTAAACTATTCGACTGCGGAATGTTGCTGTTTAGGTGGGTGGGTGGGTTTGGGTGTATGGTTTTTAAAAATATTATTGCCTAGCATTAGTTTTATGACGACGCACTGGCAGTAGGATATAGCGCAATCGCCATCGGAATGTAATTTTGATCCTTTTCAGGACTCGACCCGACCGAGGTTCGAAATAGTGAATTCTGCGACACCTGCCTCCTAGCATTTGGGAGGCGAGTAGCCTACCACTAGACGAGCATCCAGAGCCCAAACATTCTCTTTCACCGGACCAGTTGTCAATTTCAACTTTACTGTTTTATATCGCTAGGCACGTATACGGAGAATGAGGGGGATCAAGAATGAGAGGGTGCTGAAGAGAGGGATGGGTGGTGAAGATAGGGATGGATGATTTATAGTTATCATTTCTGTCATTAGCAACTGTCTGAGATAATTCTGTTTGTGAAAAATACATTTTTGGAAATCACCCTCAAGGACACATCAGAGTTAAATTAATGTAACTGCAACTGGATGATGGACATGCAGTAAGAAATGACATGCAAGGATTAATTGCGACGGAGATTTCTGTTTAGAAAATTGCTAACCTTTTTAATAGTGTGAATATAAAGATTTAAAGGTGCATATTCACTGCAAAATGGTTGGAAATGATAAAATTATTAAAATTTTATAGTTTTAGAGGCTTAAATTGTATGCCTATATGTAATGAAATGAAATAAATATTAGCATATGATGATTTCATTACGTATAAATTGATATAATTTTTTAATTTGTCAACTTGAATTAGAGGCACGAGTCCCTAATTCAAATTCACAACTCTCCTCTCTCTCTCTCTCTCTCTCCCCCCCCCCCCCCCCCCCTCCCTCCCTCCCCCCCCCCTCTCTCTCTCTCTCTCTCTCTCTCTCTCTCTCTCTCTCTCTCTCTCTCTGGACGAATGGAAGCGTAGTCATACATTCCTCATCACTTTGTAATAACATTATTCCTAGCAAATACACTTAGTTGCTGGATCGTTAGCAGCAATTTGATTTGTAAGCCCTCTAACTAGGAACGCTGCTTTCCTGGTAGGCATGGCGATGGTGTGAGTCTGATTCATAGAAATCTAGATAATATATATATATATATATATATATATAATATATATATATATATATATATAATATATATATATATATATATATATATATATATATATATATATATATATATATATATATATATATATACTGAACCAAAAAAGTTTAGCAATTCTGTACAAAGAATGAAATAAATACAATCTCATAAAATATTTATTTTATTTAGTCACATTATTCCATTGACAGAGCATTTCTTAATGAGAATATCAATTCATTTTTGTCACTATATCAACGTTGCTCCTTTAACGTCACTTTGTTTAGTACAGGGGTCGAAGCGCAAAAGTGGTGGCAACGTTTCAATAATGTGTGTGACCACCTCCGGCATTCATAGCGGCAGTATAACGTTTTCTCATGCTTCTGATGAGACGATTGATCTCAGGAACTGCAATAGCGTTCCATTCCTGAATCAGAGCAAGTTCAAGGTCACGGACATTATGAATATTAGGATAGTTTTCTCGTACCCTACGACCAAGAATGTCCCGCGTATGTTCAATAGGCGACAAGTCAGGTGACCTTGCGGGCCAGTTTAACAAGAACGATAACAAGATTTATTTTTCCTGTACCATGAATCCCTGCCCACACCATGACGCTGCCACCGCCGTATCTGTCATGCTGGATGATGTTGTCAGCCTGATACCGTTCTCCTACTCTCCTCCATACGCGGCACCTACCATCTGCAAATTGCGCACAGAATCTGGATTCATCCGTAAATAACGTGTTATTCAATTGTGCAAGGCGCCAGTGCTGATGAGTTCGGGCCCATCTTAAACGTTCCTGAATGTGATGTGCTGTTAGTGGAACTGCAACGACCGGACGACATGCGCATAATCCAACGGCATGGAGACGATTTCGAACAGTTTGTGCAGCTATTGAACAGCTATATTATTAGCTCATGCCAGATAGGCTATAGGGCCTAGGCCTACGATCTTTTGTTTCCGTGGCATTGGCGTAAATTTTGAGGAGGAGTTGTTGTTGTTGTTGTTGTTGTTGTTGTTGTTGTTGTTGTTGTTGTTGTTGTTGTTGTTGTTGTTGTTGTTGTTGTTGTCGTCGTCGTCGTCGTCGGTGTTGTTTGGTGCTGAGGACGCATCTTAACATATACCTGAAATAAATCCGAAGATTTGAATATTTCGTAGCAGAAGTATACACTGTGACTCAGACAGCGTTCATTTTCATCGTTTCTTTGATTTAAACAAGGTTTATTTTCTAGTCTATGTGGGAGCACAATAAGACATGTCTTATGAGCGTGTCTCCCACTTACATACAACTATATTACATTAAATAAATCAAGAGGTGAATAATAATATTGCCATGAAGAAGAAGAAGAAGAAGAAGAAGAAGAAGAAGAAGAAGGAGGACAAGAAGGAGGAGGCAGAAGAGGAGGAGGGGGAGGAGGAGGAGGAGGAGGAGGAGAGATGGTGTAGGTAGCTTAATGATGACAGAATAGAATCTTCGGGAGAAGGAGAAAAGCATGGTTTGCCGAATCACAAGGCGGTATTAGGAGAAAGGAGCTGGATGTGGGTAGTCACCGGCGCTGGTCCACACTGCATGGCTATCCAGAAACTTCCGCGGCTATGGATTTGTCGACACAATCCATGAGTAGTGTTTGAAATTACTATAGGTCATTAAAACCGACAGGTGTCAGTAATATATTGACATAGAATGATCGGTTTTTTAGTTATAATCCTCTTCAAATACCAAAATTCTCCTAATGCTTTTAGACTCTGTTGGTAGACTTGGCATAATATATGTCAGATATCTCTCCCGACTCCCCTAGCAAACTGTTTCATGAGAGCTTTACGACTCTCCCTTGGTACAGAGGGTGCAAGAACTTCTAAGGAATACCTCAAGAAAGTTTATTTGCAATTCTGAAATTTATGTTTTCTGAGAACATAAGTTAGCTCGCGAACGTGAACGCATCATGACAGTCAGGCACGATTTGGCCATACCATTATAAGAATGATGAGTCTCCTCTCATCTTTCTCTCTCTCCCTTCCTTTCCCAACCTTCTCCCGCCCAGCCCCGGCGCGTGCTCCCCCCCCCCCCCCCCTCCCCCTCCATCCATCCCTCCCTCCCTCCCTGAATGTCTGTTTAACCCTGTAACACTCATATCAGCCCAAAATGGCTTTTGCAATGGTCTTGAGAAGTGTCAAAATTCCATAACCGAGCCAGTCATTCTAGTGGTAAATTGTCAAAAATAGTCTTCTCTTGGTCTGCAAATGGACATTTTGTATGGGAGAATTGGAATTTTCTTGAACAAACTCGAGGGTTAAAGGGTTAATGATATCATCTATTTATCGATGAGAAAATAACCCAATTGCTTCTAATAACATAATAACGCGTCTCACTATTCCCATATTTTCAAACATAAAACTAAAAGCGAAAATGCCTCGCCCATGATGTGTCAAAAATAGGCATATTTTCAAGTTCCAGCCTAGTTGCCGTGATAACTCGTTACTGGGCCGTTTAGACCCGATAGCCAGTAAGGCGCACTATCAGAATATAGGTTTACAAACTACAACAATTTACAGTAAAATATTTTCAAATTGTTAGATTGCCTTATGTGTGATTTATTGGAATTCGAGATGGGAAAACATCAGACGCCGCCATAGCTAAGCAGATGTTTGGCACGTCACAATGACAAAGGTTAATCTCTTTAATGACTAAATCTGGTCAGGAAAATAAAAATATTTGCTTATTGAATGTCCATTTGCCGGACAAAAGAAGATTATTTTCCAAATTTATCAGTGAAATGACTGGCTCGGTTACCGAACCAATTATTCTAGTGGTAAATAGTCAAGAAACAGTGTTCTCTTAGGCTGCAAATTCCTCAAGACCGCTGCAGACGTGCGGAGGGCGGCTTTGGCAGGTTTTGTCATGAAAATGTTAAACATCAGACGCTCACTCAATTATTACATTTTTCTGTACAAAAAACTTATAACACATAACTTTTAATAGGCTATTTATTTCACTGCGGTGAAATGTTTTTACTTTCCGCGTGGTTGGTGAGAAAGCACACGCTTAAAGGCATCTCGTGATTTATGCTTGTTTGTCGTCTGCTCTTCCTACTGGCGAGCGTTTCAATCGCGTCTGTTGCGCCGCAGCTGATCTGTCTTGGAATCTCCTTGATGTGATTGCCATAGCAACCGGTGCTGTTTTCAAAGAGTTTTGGAGAGAATATCACACATGTAGCGGTAATAGGGATGTATCTTTATATATTATGTGCTATCGTAAATAATGTGGAATTGCGGATATAGGTAGTTTAAAACATTTTCAGGTTTATTATAGACACGTTTGCTTTGATTTGCGGATGGGTGGGTGGGGATGGGAGGGGGTGGGGGTTGTTAATATCTTCCGAGCGCATTGTTACTCTCTCTCTCTCTCTCTCTCTCTCTCTCTCTCTCTCTCTCGTATGGTGGGTGCGGGATGCATGCGTACAATGGATGGGCGGGTAGATAGACAGGCGTGTTGCCGTGGTGGTGAGTGATAACGCGGGTTACTGGTCCAGTGTTGGTCCAATACTGGGCCGTATTGACCCGGTATTGACCCAGTACCGGCCCGGTAGGCATCCGTTGGCCGGTATTCCCGAAGAGGGCGTATTAGGTCTCCAGCCAACATCCCACAATGCATCGCGCTTACTACTGTTTAACGTTAAACAGGAACCTGTGCCAGGTACAGTTTTCCGGTTAACGTTAAACTGTAGACCTAGTAAGCGCACTGAATTGTGGGATGCTGGGTGGAGACCCTAGAAGAAGCGTAACAAGGGTCTACGCCTCACAACTGGCAATGATGTGACATTCTGATTGGTCTGGTCTCTACTTCACGGCAGGTCGTAGGCTATGTACGTCCTCTTCGTGAATACCGACCCTGGTGTTATTACAGGCAATAGAACGACGGGTGATTCTGCATAATAGCCTGTTTCTGCCGAGTTTCCGCAACAGCCCATCTCGTCCACGCGCCATCACGCATCCTTACCAGCAGTACCATCTAACGCTCAGTAGTAGACTACTCGACGTTAATCAACACGTGACTGCTCACAAGACATAGGCTTCCATCATTCCATGTGAAAATGTCGTCATAGTGATAAGTACCAACATATGGTAACGGTTTTTGAATCAGCACCCCTCCCCTCCACGTGGTGGGTTTTAGGACGGCCCGCCCTTTGACGTTTTAAGATCGCTCCTGAGTTATTGATGACTGGATCTGGATGGAACCTGAGAAGAATATATACCAGGGCCATGGTCGACTCAGGGGGCCCTGTGGGTGGGGTGGGGTGTGTGCGTGCGTGGGGTGGGTGGGTGGGTGGGTGGCTGGGTGGCTGGGGGTTGCCCCTCGGAACCGCTGTTATGGTCGCGCGAAAGCTAAGGTCCAGTTTCAGCCGTAATGCTGCCGAGTCCTCTGAGGTCAGAGGTCTGTGGGATTTGGCCACATCATGTCTTATGCAGTAAAGCTAAGAAATAATTTGACATATTTCAAGCACACACGCAAAAAGCCTAAGGCACCAATGTCTTCCAATCCAATCATGTTCAAAATATTCAGTTCAGAAAATATTTTATATCGTGTTCAAGATTGTTTTCTTTAGGAAACATTTTGGATGACTTATGAATTGTACTATAGGCGTGACATCTAGGTGTGTAACTTGAAGTTATGCAGGGGCTCCAAAATTAAAGCAAAAAAGGATTTTTGTGTCACATGTTTGGGGCCCTGGAAATTTAGGGACCCTGTGCTAATGCAATTGTTGCCTTGCATAAGCTTCGGCCATGGTCACCCACTGGTGACATAAGGGCCAGAGTGTAAATAAAGTGAACTTGAACTTGGAGAATTTTAGAGGGATGCCCCTCTCCCAATACATCTTAAATTCGCTATGCAGATTCCAGATCTTAACTCGCACGAGCTTTTCGTTGTTAGACTAAAAGTAGGCATGCTAATAACTCATTTAAGCGTTGAATAATAAACGCTCTCAAATCCCTGCTCGAAAGTCGCCGAAATAAATAACAGCAAGAATTTTCTTTAGTTTTCTGTCAGGATACCCCGTGGCTGCCCACGGTGTGTGCCATAAAGTCACAATCCTACACACGGAGAGTGTAAGCAATTTCCTGTCAAATTCGCCGTAAATCTATCAGGCAGCTTTCTCAATAAGACAAGCGAAAGACAAGCTCCCGCCGTGCACCCGGCTGGGGATAGGCCCTAAATATGTAGCGCGTTACTAAATCTGTGACGAAGCATGATAATTTTTCAAACCGATTTTTCTGATAGAAGTCGGGTTGTTAGTTTGTATGGACAAGTTATGCGAAAACAGACGGGCGTGCTTTAAAGATACTTCTGTAGAAAGATGGCGCTTTCTTGAAAATCAAAAACAACAACAACAACAACAACAGCAGCAGCAGCAACAACAACAACAACAATAATAACAATAACAACAACAACAACATTTTGAAAACATAAACGAGTTACAACTGAACAACACATTGCGATCATTCAGCAGTAAAAAGGGATAATTAATTTCAGCCGTTTTACGACGAGAGGTGATATACGAACTGCCAGTTACATATTTCGAAACTCAATTATTATATAACTTTGAATAGTTTCCAGTCAAACCAGTTTCAAAATATCAAGGTTACTTTATGATTGCATTGCCATTGAAATATTGGCATTTCAATCCTTGAAACTTGAAACGGTTATCATTTTGAAATTTAAACACCGCGAGTTGTAACATTATCTTAGGATTAAATTTAAAAACCGGTATAAAAAATGAACTTCAAATAATTAAAGGTGAGTTTTGACATTAAGCACAGTGGGTGAATACGCGATGATGCCAGTCTTTATACGAGATTTCACCACCAGCTTATTACTGGCAGGTGACATCTTCGTGGCTTGGCTTGGCTTCCCCGATGGTCAAGTTTATAAATGACCTCAATTTACATAATTCATAATAAGCGTGATGCTTCCAGCTCCGCAGTCAAGCTGACACTGCTACCATTAAAAACCAATCACCGCCCATCATCAGCATGCGTGTCAAAAATCGTGAATAAAATACATGCAGCGAAGGACAAACACGCAGATTTTTCATTTTTAAAACTGTTTGCCAAAAACCCAGAATCAATGATATTGATTATAGTAAAATGTAACAAAGCCCATTTCATTCTATGAATTATACAGAATCTCTACCTATATTATATGCACCTGTTAATTATTTTGAAAATAAAACAGTCAAATTATTTTCAAAATAGTCAGGCATGATGAACAGACAGACGTCCGAACTAATGGCTTAACGGATAAACGCCATGTCTTCTCCCACGCTTCATGCTGAACAGATCGCTGAAGTTTTATCGATATCGTTAACATGTGTTAGTTGGCTATCGTGTAACGCGCCAATATCGAATTTGTGCGGTGGACCAACGATGCTGGGCCAATATCGAATTCGATATCGGCGCATCAATTGGTTAATGACACAGGGGCCAATATTGAATTAGATATCCGTGCGCCCGCTGGTGAACGGCGCACTGTGGTGCAGGTGGCTAATACCAAGTTCGACATTGACGTGACCATTGGTCAATGTCGCACGGGACCAATACGAAATTTGTTATCAGCGCACATGTTGGTCAATGGTGCATTGGACCAATGTCAATAGATGAATCCCGTTTTAGCTATTCCCCGCCTACCTCTATAGCTAAGCTTCACACACACTTTGCTCGTGTTGGGATCAAATGATCTCCGCACTCTCCAAATCTCAATTTCCAGAAAACTAGACAGGTAAGCTGTTGAATATTTTGAATCTAATTTTATTGGGTGCTGTTGCTGCCTAATTAGTTTCAAAATATTTAACAGAATGCTTATTAAATGGTAAAGACAATTCGTATAACTAAGCGTTTATGACGGACTAAATCGCGTCATTCATGCCGTAATTGACTATGACGCCAGCTACACGTGTCGTTGTTGATTACGACGTTATATTATTGATAGATAAACTGGATCCATCCATTTTCTTATTTGCTCTGGTATGAAACGATGTCAGATTACACAAATTTCTTGATTGTTTGATTGTATCGGGCCTTGTTAATGGTAAAATGTATACGCGCTTAAAGCGAAACTAATCTCATCTCAAATGTGGTATTGCACCGATAGAATATGGTTTATAGATTCCATATCATTCATATCCTGTCACATTCCCTGATCTGTATCGCAATTATCTGTATCTGTTTTGTAATATCGAGTAAATGTTGAACAGCGATCGACACCATTTTGTCTCCTCAAGCTATTGTGTATTATGAGATGTAAGCTCCAATGCATCACATCCTTTATTATGTAAGCTCATCCCATTGAATATTTTGAAACTAAGGTGACTGGAAATTGGTTTCAAAATATTCAACAGCTTACCTGTAGGATTGCTTTTATACCACATTGCCAAACTATAGCTGGCTCCTCTATGACTGACTGTATATACCGAGGCAGACGCACTAGGGTTTTTCTGATTGGTTGAAAAGTAAATCATGACGGCCATCATATGGTGTAGAAATGTACCGACATTTAACTACTAAATCCTGAATATCTTTCCTTAGCGGCGTGATAAAAAGCTTTAAATTACCTGGGTGGTTTATAACCGGCGCGTTAGATCACCTGAATAGCTATCAAGATAAAGATAGATAGATAGATAGATAGATAGATAGATAGATAGATAAATAGATAGATAGATAGATAGATAGATAGATAGATAGATAGATAGATAGATTATTGCAAAAATCCAACATAAGGATACGGCAATACAAGTACAATCGTATAAATAAACAAGATATATGAAACAACTATAGGCCCTATATAAATTAATAAACACTACTTAATTAAATATATACATGTTGTACAAAGCAATAGGCAAATCGCGTCCACAACCGGATTAACTACTGCAAACGATTGATCCACATCAAGTTATGCGACGGACATTTGCAGCCCCGCCCACGTTCTGAGCGTGTTTTGATGGATTTATGTACTTTGAACCTTGAGGTCACAGGATCCCCTTTTTTCAAGGTGACTATACAGATAGGTTGCTGAATATTTTGAAACTAACCAGACACCAACACCCAGCCGAACTAGCCTCAAAATGCCAACAGAATGCGCATTAGATAGTAATTAACCATTCAAAGGATCTGTAACTTGACGGACTTTTAAATGATTATGGTTGAGTTAAATTCGTCATTCATTAGGTAGTTTGATTGTTACGTCAGCCTACATACGGCGTAATTGATTATGACGTCATATACTTGAGTAACTGATCGGATCTCACCATTAGAGTTACTTATGGGCAACTGTTATATTAGTATACGGTTTTTATAAATCTTACGATGAAGTGGGGGAACATTACCTCAAGGCATTTCGTTTCTCCATAATGACGTTGACAAATTTTAGAATCATTTTAGATATGTCTGTAGAGCCACGATTGCATGACATTAAAAAGACAAATTTATCTTGCTCATTTAAAGAATCAAAGTTAGAACATCGAGACAACTCAGTAAATAAAGAATCTCTAGCTTCCTGAAATATAGGACATTCTAAGACAAAGTGTCTCTCATCTTCTACTTTATTTAGATTGCAAAGATTACAGAGTCGGTACTCTACAGGTATCTTGGCAAGAGATGGGATTAGTTATCCTTTAAGTAGGTGTTATATAAAATAGCATCATCTCCATAGCTGTGAGTAAGCATATCAAGAATGGAGCGGACACAACTTCAAGTAGCTCTTGAATAAAATACCCTTAGTTCTTCCAGCAGCAAAGCGTATATTTGTGTAATTTTATATTGTTTAGCATGTCACGAGTACACTTAATATTGGTCCCATGCGTCATTGACCAAGGGACGTGCCGATGCCGAATTTGATATTGGTCCCCGTGACCAACGGCGCAAATTCGATATTGGCGTGTACGGCTACACTAAAATTTGGAGGTCTGGCCATTAAAAAAAATACACCACTACATACTAAAACTACGTCACCCGGGTCATGCATCGTCTGGTAGAGAATCACCATGGTAACCGTGTTACAGGATGCGATAAGTTGCTACAGGAAGTAAAGCCAGTGATTGGCGATTCAACAGGTTTGGTTATACGTGTATGTGAGATCATTCATGTGTCATACATGTGCATCATACGCGATCATACCGCACCGGACATTGCTGAATGAGCCTACGCGTGATAATCTGCCCGATAGCGTTGTATCCGCACCGAGTGTAAGTAGCTTCAAGTACAAACCTGCCAAACATTGGGAAAACCAAGACATAGTATATGTAGATTTCAAAGTCCCAATTACCGGTAGTAACAACCCAGTGAATGTTTGGGACACTGAAAACCTCGAGTCCAAAGAAAAGGAGCCATGAGGACCCTGTGTTGGAAGTAACTCTAAGTAAGTAATACCAACATAATCAAGTGATACAAATGCTGGTTTAGTATGGGCTGTTTCATCAAACATGTTTTACAGTATCGGACGAAACTTGAACATTGGCAGCCATTTTTGCGTGTATGATTCGACTTGTCGAAAGGTATGATACACAATCAAACGTCTGACTTTGTCGAATCATACATGTATAACCATACGTTGTAAGATCGTCTAGCATAGGCTTTATAAGCTTCATAGGAAGTGATTGATCAATTACATGACGTGTTAAGCTATTACATGACGTGTTAAGCTGTTACATGACGTGTTAATCTGTTACATGACGTGTTAATCTGTTACAGGACGTGTTAAGCTGTTACATGACGTGTTAAGCTGTTTCATGACGTGTTAATCTGTTACAGGACGTGTTAAGCTATTACAGGACGTGTTAAGCTGTTACAGGACGTGTTAAGCTGTTACATGACGTGTTAAGCTGTTACATGACGTGTTAAGCTGTTACAGGACCTGTTAGGCTGTTACAGGACGTGTTAAGCTGTTACAGGACCTGTTAAGCTATTATAGGACGTGTTAAGCTGTTACAGGACGTGTTAAGCTGTTACAGGACGTGTTAAGCTGTTACAGGACGTGTTAAGCTGTTACATGATGTGTTAAGCTGTTACAGGACGTGTTAAGCTGTTACATGACGTGTTAAGCTGTTACAGAACGTGTTAAGCTGTTACATGACGTGTTAAGCTGTTACAGGACGTGTTAAGCGGTTACAGGACGTGTTAAGCTGTTACAGGACGTGTTAAGATGTTACAGGACGTGTTAAGCTGTTACATGACGTGTTAAGCTGTTACAGGACGTGTTAAGCTGTTACAGGACGTATTAAGCTGTTACAGGACGTGTTAAACTGTTACAGGACGTGTTAAGCTGTTACAGGACGTGTTAAGCTGTTACATGACGTGTTAAGCTGTTACATGACGTATTAAGCTGTTACAGGACGTGTTAAGATGCTACATGACGTGTTAAGCTGTTACAGGACGTATTAAGTTGTTACATGACGTATTAAGCTGTTACATGGCGTGTTAAGCTGTTACATGACGTGTTAAGCTGTTACAGGACGTATTAAGATGTTACATGACGTGTTAAGCTGTTACATGACGTGTTAAGCTGTTACAGGACGTATTAAGCTGTTACATGACGTGTTAAGCTGTTACATGACGTGTTAAGCTGTTACAGGACGTGTTAAGCTGTTACAGGACGTGCTAAGCTGTTACATGACGTGTTAAGCTGTTACAGGACGTATTAAGCTGTTACATGACGTGTTAAGCTGTTACAGGACGTTTTAAGCTGTTACATGACGTGTTAAGCTGTTACATGACGTGTTAAGCTGTTACAGGACGTGTTAAGCTGTTACAGGACGTGTTAAGCTGTTACATGATGTGTTAAGCTGTTACCGGACGTGTTAAGCTGCTACATGACGTGTTAAGCTGTTACAGGACGTGTTCAGCTATTACAGGACGTATTAAGCTGTTACAGGACGTGTTAAGCTGTTACATGACGTGTTAAGCTGTTACATGACGTGTTAAGCTGTTACAGGACGTGTTAAGCTGTTACATGACGTGTTAAGCTGTTACCGGACGTGTTAAGCTGCTACATGACGTGTTAAGCTGTTACAGGTCGTGTTAAGCTGTTACAGGACGTGTTAAGCTGTTACATGACGTGTTAAGCTGTTACAGGACGTGTTAAGCTGTTACAGGACGTGTTAAGCTGTTACAGGACGTGCTAAGCTGTTACATGACGTGTTAAGCTGTTACATGACGTGTTAAGTTGTTACAGGACGTATTAAGCTGTTACATGACGTGTTAAACTGTTACAGGACGTGTTAAGCTGTTACAGGACGTGTTAAGCTGTTACATGACGTGTTAAGCTGTTACCGGACGTGTTAAGCTGTTACATGACGTGTTAAGCTGTTACAGGACGTGTTAAGCTGTTACAGGACGTGTTAAGCTGTTACATGACGTGTTAAGCTGTTACCGGACGTGTTAAGCTGCTACATGACGTGTTAAGCTGTTACAGGACGTGTTAAGCTGTTACAGGACGTGTTAAGCTGTTACATGACGTATTAAGCTGTTACAGGACGTATTAAGCTGTTACATGACGTGTTAAGCTGTTACAGGACGTGTTAAGCTGTTACAGGACGTGTTAAGCTGTTACATGACGTGTTAAGGTGTTACATGACGTGTTAAGCTGTTACAGGACGTGTTAAGCTGTTACATGACGTGTTAAGCTGTTACCGGACGTGTTAAGCTGCTACATGACGTGTTAAGCTGTTACATGACGTGTTAAGCTGTTACAGGACGTATTAAACTGTTACAGGACGTGTTAAGCTGCTACAGGACGTGTTAAGCTGTTACATGACGTGTTAAGCTGTTACATGACGTGTTAAGCTGTTACAGGACGTGTTAAGCTGTTCCATGACGTGTTAAGCTGTTACAGGACGTGTTAAGCTGTTACATGACGTGTTAAGGTGTTACATGACGTGTTAAGCTGTTACAGGACGTGTTAAGCTGTTACATGACGTGTTAAGCTGTTACCGGACGTGTTAAGCTGCTACATGACGTGTTAAGCTGTTACCGGACGTGTTAAGCTGCTACATGACGTGTTAAGCTGTTACAGGTCGTGTTAAGCTGTTACAGGACGTGGTAAGCTGTTACATGACGTGTTAAGCTGTTACAGGACGTGTTAAGCTGTTACAGGACGTGTTAAGCTGTTACAGGACGTGCTAAGCTGTTACATGACGTGTTAAGCTGTTACAGGACGTGTTAAGCTGTTACATGACGTGTTAAGCTGTTACCGGACGTGTTAAGCTGCTACATGACGTGTTAAGCTGTTACAGGACGTGTTAAGCTGTTACAGGACGTGTTAAGCTGTTACATGACGTGTTAAGCTGTTACAGGACGTGTTAAGCTGTTACAGGACGTGCTAAGCTGTTACATGACGTGTTAAGCTGTTACATGACGTGTTAAGCTGTTACAGGACGTATTAAGCTGTTACATGACGTGTTAAGCTGTTACAGGACGTGTTAAGCTGTTACAGGACGTGTTAAGCTGTTACATGACGTGTTAAGCTGTTACCGGACGTGTTAAGCTGCTACATGACGTGTTAAGCTGTTACATGACGTGTTAAGCTGTTACAGGACGTGTTAAGCTGTTACATGACGTGTTAAGCTGTTACAGGACGTATTAAGCTGTTACATGACGTGTTAAGCTGTTACAGGACGTGTTAAGCTGTTACAGGACGTGTTAAGCTGTTACAGGACGTGTTAAGCTGTTGCATGACGTGTTAAGCTGTTACATGACGTGTTAAGCTGTTACATGACGTGTTAAGCTGTTACAGGACGTGTTAAGCTGTTACAGGACGTGTTAAGCTGTTACATGACGTGTTAAGCTGTTTCATGACGTGTTAAGCTGTTACATGACCTGGTAAGCTGTTACAGGACCTGTTAAGCTGTTACATGACGTGTTAAGCTGTTACAGGACGTATTATTAATCTGTTACAGGACGTGTTAAGCTGTTACATGACGTGTTAAGCTGTTACAGGGCGTGTTAAGCTGTTACATGAATCAGGAAATGATCTTCTGTTACAGGAAGTGATATGCTGTCTTTAAATGTATTTAACATTGACACATGCCACTGCGTTACATAACATCGATGCCAAGTGACATTGACAGCGATGCGGACGCTAATGATGCCATCAGAATCAAATCTACAAGAACTGATTAGGATCCGGATTTTTATGGAAATCTGCTTCTCCATTATTACGATCTGAATGTTCACGGAAATTGATGTCTCAACGGCGAGGAAGTTTTGAAGATTTGTTGTCCAATTTACACTACCATAACTTGTGCAGCATCCTGTGGGTGCTGGTAGCAGAGATAATGGTGGTGTTATGCAGGGTCGTTTTTTTGTTGGAATAAGTGGTAGGTGGGCCTGTGATTCTGGAAAGGTATTGGTGGAATTTTTCTAACGGCCTCATAACACGAGATCCGCGGGATGATTCGCTGTGTAAAGTTAGAATTTCTGAGCTATAATCTGTTGCATCCTGAGTAAACAAAAAGCACATTTACAGTAGTAAAACGTTTTCATATAGATTTTAATATTATAGCGAATCTCTGAACGGAATTAAAAAAAAAAGTTATGTAATCTAGCAAATAGCCGTGACAGTAGAAGTGGGTCGTTTTCATTACCAATGATTGCAAACTGCGAAGCAGCCAGTTTCTGCGTGTTTAATTTTTAGTAAGACGTTGATGGTTTGAAAGAAATCTATAAGCAATCTATAAAACTAAGAGAGCCATGAGTGCGATGTCACAGACCATTACGAAACGGATCCGCGATCGGCAGGGCGTAACGTCAATAGAGGGGCCATTCCTAGCTATGCTCCACCCACATTTCCCCGCCTTTTGGATTCGATTTATATACTTTGAATCCTGAAAACCCCAAATCCCAATTTCAAGATAACTATACAAGTAAGCTGTTGAATATTTCGAAACTAATTTGACTGGTGCGATATTGTTGGTACGGGCAGCAATAACACCCAGTCAAGTTAGTTTCAAAATATTGAACAGAATGTTTATTTTAAATTGTAAATTTACCCAAGACAAACAATTTGTACACTTGGATTGATTTCTCAATGTTCATGACGGAGCTATATAGAATGTGACGTCAGTTATCTTATTACTTAATTGATTATGACGTCAAATACTTGAGTGATATATCGGATCCCTCGTTCGCATGCCGTCATTTCCTAGCATCAATTGTATGACGTCATCAGTTATTAAGTGAAGAACCAATCAATGATCGACATTTCGAAATATCAGTTATATGACGTCATCAGTCATTGATGAACCAATGAATGGTTAATAGAGCATATCAGTATATACATGACGTCATCAGTCAATAACCCTTCAACATGCCACGATAAGATTCAGAGGTGCTACGATTGTGAAAAGCTTGGAAGAAATCAATCAAGTAAACAATCGGTCCAAGCTCAGCTGCCTAACACCTAAAGCTTTTGGGCCTACATGCACTGAATTGCAAAAGTGATTTCGATATATTTGGTCTAAATAGCTGAAAATAATACAATATGTACTGGCTGACTGTTTTATTATTGATTTTGATAAGAAAACTAGAACTTTATTTAAGGTGCAGATTCACAGCAGAATGGCTCAAAATAAATTTGTTAAAATTATATACTTTTAGAGGCTTAGATTGTGTGCCTAGAAATAAATCTTAGCATATGATGATTTCATTACGTATAAATTAATATAATTTTTTAAGTTGTCAAATTGAATTAGAGGCACGAGTCCCTAATTTAAATTCATAACTAAAGCAAGAAAATTTATTTATATGGAATGAAATCATCAAATGTTAAGATTTATTTCGATTCATTACATTGCGGTACACCATTTAGGCCTCTTAAAGTATATAATTTCAACACTTTTATTTCCATGCGTTTTGCTGTGAATATTCGCCTTTAGTGATTCAGTACTGAATGACAGAGCATATAGCCACGCACCGCCCTAAGCGTTCCTGTAACGTGCCATCCAAAGTGTGTTCGCCTTGAATAAGAGGAAGCGTGTTCCGAATACAGATTGAACAATGTATTAGATGTTAAAGGACGTTTCAAGTTTTAGCTATGCCCCGCCCACCTCTACCTAAGCTCCACCCACACTTCGATGTGTTAGGATTGATCGATCCCCGAATGCCCTAACTATATCAATTTCCTGAAAACTATACAGGTAAGCTGTTAAATATTATGTAACTAATTTGACTGGGTGCTGCTGCTGCCACAGCGCCTAGTCAAATTAGTTTCAAAATATTCAACAGATTATTTATTAAATAGTAAAGCTATACAATTCGTACAACAATGCATAGTCCGTCTTCAAATATGCGTTCGTGGCGTACTTATCTACGTCATTCGTGACGTCATAGTGACGTCATTCATTATGGTGTCATTCTACACGTCACGTCATATGATGGATGGATAAAGTGGAAAAGTCCATTGAACTGGCAAAGGTAAGTCATTGACCTACTATTGATACATGAGACACATTTAGGTCAAGAAGCATCCATGTACTATGTTTGGTTATGAAAAACTCTTAAATACATCCCAAACAAGAATTTTTCTATGATGTTCAGTGAACCATGAATAGTATGTCATATTGACCTCCTTTTGATGTGCGACACA
Source organism: Chaetoderma sp. LZ-2023a (assembly GCA_034401795.1). Lineage (NCBI taxonomy): Eukaryota > Metazoa > Mollusca > Caudofoveata > Chaetodermatida > Chaetodermatidae > Chaetoderma > Chaetoderma sp. LZ-2023a. The sequence goes on along the minus strand of CM067359.1, from coordinate 30,338,986 downwards.
CCTTTAGGCTATAATGCATCCATACCCATGTTTGGTGACTAGTTATGAATAGCCTACATCTTGAAACTATTGTCCGGATGTCAGAATATTCTATGACGTCCAGTCATCCGTTAAAGGTAGGCCACGATGATACACTTTGATATATGAACACATTTAGCGTACAATACATCCATGCAACACGATTTGTTACGGTATACGAACAATTCGCGAAACTATGCATAGGAAGGTGTCCAAATAAAGTAATAAGTCAATAACACTTACAGTATAAAGATATGTGCCACCAAAATAACATCTTTCCCCATTGGGATCCATGATTGGGAGAAATTTTCAAGAGCTATAACTCTGGGGGTTTTCATTTGAATCAACGTCATTTTTGCAATGCCGATGTTAGATGCACATATGAATAATTTCAGTAAGTTTGATCTAAATCCGTCCAGAAATAACGAAACGTGTCATCAGTGTTGTCGACGTAAGGATAAACAAATTAAGTTGGTAGACAGACGAGCAGGCATAAGTATACGCCTGACGGGTTGGGTGTGGTGATGGTGGTTGGAGTGGGGTGGGTGTTTATCGCTATCGCTCAGGTGTGCTAAAAGCTAAAGGTGGTCTTAAAAGGTATGCCTATTTTGAAGCTAAAATGTTCGACAGACCAGCGGGGAAACCAGCCATGTCTCCACGGATAGGAGGCTATGTTTGATACTAACGCGATCCTTCTTCGCACCTTACTACAGTACATCCCAGAAATTTATTTAACATGTTTTCAAAACCAAATAAAGCGTGTTTGTTGAACATAATTGGATTGGAAGACATTGCTGCGCAAGGCAACAATATCTACCAATCCGATTATGTTCAAAATATTCAACAGAACATTTCTTATTAACTAACATATTTCTGTTTTTGTTTTTTAAACATGGTACCGCATTTCTGAGATGTACTGTATCCTCACCATATCAAACTAGGCTACAATAAATTGTCCTCAAAGACTTTACTGAATATAAAAAAATGTAGGTTATGAGAGAATTATTATGATTGATTGAAAAAAAATACCACATTGAAACAAAGGTGTTAAATGATTCCTAGGACTGAGATTTCTTCGGATCGAGACCTTGAGAAGATCGGGCCATAAAAAGCGGAATTAAAAAAAATCCTTTGATGTTTCTATAATACGTTGTACGAGATCTCGAAATGCAATTTAGCGTCACGTAGTAAGTACACGGATGCTCCAGGCTTCCATCAATAATTGATATTGTCCATCCTCCAAAAATAATATTAATTCCAATCATGCTTCAGCAGTTACTGATTATTTGGCAGCAGCAACTGTCAGTCAAATTGTTTTCAAAATATTCAGCAGATTTCATCTTTAGCGCCATTAAATTCACATTTCTTAGAATTCAGAAATGAAATGGTTTATAAAGGGAGAAATTGTTTTCTGAAAATACACAGAAATCTCGTCAGTACAAAACCTTTGATGCTCTGGCCTGATGAGAATATTAGATTTGAGAGAAAGCAAAATAAGTACTTGTTATTTCCACTGAGACACGTATCGATGTGCCTCTGCAGCCATACGCCCTGATAACTCTGCCTACTGGGCCGTACTGAACCAATACCGGAACAACATGACCGTGTATTGGCCCAGTACCGTCCCAGTAACCTGCGTTATTAGGGTAGATGGTGGGATAGGGGTGGGGTCACCTGATAGTTTATTTCTGATAAGGAAAATACGGTAGAAATTCCCAAACTGGTACATTGCTCAATGGACCTTTCCAGTTTTAGCTATGCCCCGCCCATCTCTATCTAAGCTCCACCCACACATCGCTCGAGTTGATATCGATCGATCTCTGAACTCCCAGGCTAACAATTTCCAGGAAACTATAATGGTTAAGTTGTTGAATATTTTGAAACTGATTTGACTAGGTGCGCCTATGGCAGCAACAGCGCCAGTCAAATTAGTTTCAAAATATTCAACAGCATGTTTCTTAAATAGCAAAAACATACAATTCGTACAACATGTCGGACTATTAAGCGTTAAAGACGGGCTTAAGCGAATCATTTATGGCGTCACGATTATGACGTCAGCATACACGTCACGTAGTTGATTATGACGTCATATGAATGAGAGGAAATGGTTTCGTGAATTGAGTAGTGCCGAAAATATAAGCAATCGGAATAAATAAATGGTCATGTGGATACTATTGAGACAGGTTATTACATTATCACTCAATTACCTTACTGTAGCGACCACATGCCTTGCACACATACACATTAATGCATATCTATTACTACATCACCATTTCATCCAGTTACAACCTTTTCTAACGACCACCTCGCTTCTGGAACCAACTTTATTTAATACAGACTCAATCTCAAAAGCATACAAATATAAGACATCCAATGGACATTTCCAGATTTAGTTATGCCCATCTGTAGCTAAGCTCCACCCACACCTCGCCGGTATTTGAATCGATCGACCCCTGAACTTCCTGACTATCAATTTCCAGAAAAATATACAGGTAAGCTGTTGAATATTTTGAAACTAAATTTACTTGGTGATGTTGCTGCCGATGGCAGCTTCAGCGCCCAGTCAAATTAATTTCAAAATATTCAACAACATCTTTATTAAATAGTAAACACATACAATTCGTACAATGTGTCGGACTATCAAGCATTTAAGACGGACTAAATCGAGTAATTCATGCTGTAATTGATTATGACGTCATGCTACACTTCACATAGTTGATTATGACCTCATTGTGGGTGGGCAAACTGGAAAGGTTCATAGTGGTAAAAGCACATTGATTCGAGTTCAGGCTGCCAGGTTGTCTGCCACTCAAGTAGCTGACATCATAATAAATTACGTCTCATGTTAGCTGACGTCACAATCAAAATGACGTATATCTCCGTCCCAAAAAAATTGAAAAGACTGTCACTAGTAGGCCTATACGAATTGTATGTCCTTGAAGAATGTACAATTCATTGATTAAACATTCCGTGAATTATTTTGAAACTAATTTGACTGGGAGGTGTTTACAGTAACATCTCCCAGTCAAATTACTGACAAAATATGTAGCAGCTTACGTGTACAGTTATCGAGAAATAGAGAATTCTGAGAATTTAGATTTAAAAGTTTAAAATCGATTCCACCGCGCGTAAAAAAGGGGGCGGATCTTACCTAGAAATGGGCGGGGCATAGCTAGAATTAGGTCGCTCTAATACAAACGCGCTAATGTGAATTCTATGTTCAAATCCTTTTCTTGTAGTATTTTAACTACCAAGATAACTGGGCTGATGCTGGGCTGATAACGTGCCGATACCTTTAGTATCGGCCCGGTATGGCCCTTGCATCGGCTCAGTAAGCTGCGTTATCTGGGTATGCTACCAGAATATCGGAATGTATCGCTGAATGATTCTTGATCTAAGCGTTTCCTCTATCAGACTAATATCTGATAGACTGCTATTATTAGCACGGCAAAAGACTTCATAAGAGTCTTCTCCTAACAGGAATTGTCAAGAATCTTTGAGATCAAAGGGAATAGGTTTCATTTCACTTGATTACACAACTCACCCCACCCATTCTCCATCTGCAAGTGAAGAATGAAGAAAATCCTGTTTAGTCTTTTTCACAAGAAGAAATGAGATTGACTTAATAACAACATTCATTCTGTCTGCGAGAATGTCTTTCAAATTAGCTAGCAGCCATAACCGTGCTGTAGATTTTGAAATAATTTGACTGGATGTCATACCTGTCACGACTTTCGGTCAAAATCTTTTTTAATAATCAACATAAACTTAGCTGCATCACACAGTGCGCATATATCAACTCTGATACGTTGAATGTTAGAAAAGCAACCATATTATGGGCAGTGTTTTAGTGGATATTCTAAGTAGAAAAGAGACGTGATAGGAGGTTTATCTGATTGGCTGAGACCTTGATGATGTTATCTCATTTGAATATTAGGCGACTCCCCTTTTTCTCAACCGAAGAATACTTGATTTTGATTGGCCGAGAGGTTTTGGCAGGAGAAAAGGGTGTGTAGCCGTGGCCTAATATGCAAATGAGATGACGTCAGCGCGCTCTCAACCAATCAGAGCAGCTGCCTATCTCGCCTGCACTTTTGGTATGTAGATCTATTGATTGGTGCAGATGACAGTCAGGTATAATGGGTCATGATTGGCAGGTGTAACGAGGCATGAAAATGGATGGAGTGGGTCCAAAATGAGGTCATGCAGCCAATCAGTACATCTGTTTATATCTCAGATCATAACTAAATAAAGTTACGAGGTGTGGAGGAGTTTGGAGGGTGGGGTGGGGTGAATTCTACAGGGTTATGATGCCCTCAAACATGTTTAACCTAATGAGTTCACATAGTCCCTTGCAGTCTATCAGAATAGCCATTTATTATTAATTTCATTAATGAATAAAGCTACGAGGTGGGGAGGGGTGGAAAGGCATGGCAGTGGTGGGAATTCTACAGAGCCATAATGTATTCAAACATGTTCAGGCAAATGAGGTCATGTAATCCCTCACAGCCAATTAAAACAGCTGCATATATCTCAGATCGCTACTGAATAAAGATACAACATCATTAGGGGGAGGTAGGGTGGCATGAATTGGCACCCATTCCATTCATAGGTTTTACAAATACCACATTCTTACAACATGAATAGGTCACATGGCATGGGGCTTAAGTGAACCACTGTTTTACAGCCATATGGTTTTGAGCAAGATAATAATAATAATAATAATAATAATAATAATAATAATAATAATAATAATAATAATAATAATAAATAAAAATAATAATAATAAGACCCACGTTCATTCCCTAGATTTACAATCATGAAATTTGGCTGGGTGTTGTAGCTTTTGCTGAAATATGTTTCTCATTAATCGATGCTCGGTTGATGTGTTTCAAAATGTTGTCATGTTCATACTATTACTGAATGTTCTGAGATCCTAAGGATCATAGTACATCTATAGTACATGCCCTAATGATAACCAAGCCCACTCATAGACCAATCAGACTTGCATGTATATCATTGCATGATATGACCTGAGCAGATATCCCCACCCCACTCCACCCACCCAGTCAAATTAGTCCCAAGATATTCACCAGAACGTTTTATTAAATAGTAAATCATGCAATGTAAATACAAAAGACAACCTATTCCATGTTCATGATGGGGGTGGGTAGGTGTGGGTGTGGTTTGCTGGCAATTTCCCGAAGCGCTATGGCTGCAACAGAACCCAGTCAAATTACTTTCAAAATATTTGCCAGAATGTTTATTAAATAATAACAGATGAATTTTTTTTATAACTGATGACCTAGTCAGTGTTCATGATGGTTGTGTACAAGCGGGAGATCGTGCACAATATGGCTGCAACAGAGCCCAGTCAAATTAGTTTCAAAATATTCTGTAATAATATTAGTAATAGATAACGTGTGATTAAATAGTAAAACAAAAAATTCAGCGGTAAATTTTGAAAGATTTTTTCTCTCCTCTGCAAATGGATAGTTCACAAGACCTTAGTAGAAGTCTGGGTTGACCAGCTTGAGTGTTAACTGGTTAAGGGCTATATCAATACATAACACTGACTGGATGATAAGTTATGTCATTTCAATAAGTAGATATTAAGTAGATGTAATTAACCTGGGAATCTAATGGATTATCAGCATTGGCAAATAACCGTAACCTTTTGCAAGCCATAATTAGATTAATAAAAACTCATTCAGGAGTAACGCTTCTGCATATCTCCAGGGTATTATTAATGCAAAACTCGATTAACACATAACTTAGATCTCTGAGGCCCTGATAACATTTTTAGAAACTCGTTCAAGATCCGGGCTGAGTACTAAGTTCGAATCCATCAGAACCACCCCCCCCATGCCCACTACCCAACCAACCCTACATATTCCCAGCCCTAAAAGGGATATGCTTGCAATAGTCTCCAGTCGAATTAGTTTAAAAAATATTCACCATAATGCTTATTAAATAGTAAAACATATAATTGTATACAAATGATGGACTATTCCTATTCATGACGGGTGTCTACATGCGTTTTCCCGAAGTGCTATGACCACAACAGAACGCTATTTAATTAGTTTCAAAATATCCAACAGAATGCTTATTAAATATAAAGCCAACCAATATATACAAATGGTGGACTCTTCCCACTCATGACGGGTGTGTACAGACGTTTTTCTGAAGTGCTATGGTTGCAGCAGAATTGGGTCTAATTAGTTTCAAAATATTCACCAGAATGTTTATTAAATAAATTTAATTGTTGTTTGTTGACAGCAAATTCCAGTCGAATTAGTTTCAAAATATTAGACAGAAAGTTTATTAAATGCAAAGCCATCCAATACAGACAACTGATGACCTATTTCCTGTTTTATAATGAAGTATTTCTCACAATTATGATTGTAATGTCAGTCTGCATGCGACGCAATTGCATATGAAGGCATAGCATAATGCTATGATGTGCGGATGATTCAGGACGACAGGTGTGGTGGGAATTCTAAGGGGGAATAATGTCTATGGACATATTCAGCCAAATGAGGTCATGTGACCCATCGCAGCCAATCAGAATAGTCGTTTATAAATAAACGAGCTAGTCATTAGAGGGACACATTCTGAAAAATAAGCCTCCCAGTCCGCAAATGGGCCCTCCTTAAGAAAATTGAAATTATCATAAACAAATTTGAGTGTTAAAGGGTAAAAAATAAATGAAATTTATTAATATAGAAAATTAAAGGACATCTGAATAATCGATTAACCGTAAGAAATTATTAACGTCAACATCCGGTATGAAAAGATTATTACAGGTTTCAGCTTTTATTAGCAAAATTTCATGCTGAAACAAAATATTTCCCTTAATATCTCGATCAGAGTCTCAAAAATGATAATAAAAAAGCAATCTACAGAACCTGGTGTGGGAAAAGGATTTAGCGTGCCCGAACGCAGACGAGTGAGACAGTGATGCTCTGTCATGACACTGCAATAGGATTAGAATATGTTTATAGAGAAGACATTACTCGAGTATTATATAATAATGAATGTATCTATTTAAATTCTGAGCATTTGCATGATAAATGCAAAAGTGCATGGCTTGGGAGAGTCATGTGTGAGTTTTATAAAATACATGATTAATTATCTTGCTTAATTACTTGTTTTACTGTTATTAAAACCAAAAACAAGGAAAAATATACTGGAGTCTGAAATTCTTTGAAATCAATGTTGTACTAGATATTGTATTCGATGTTGTGATCAATGTCTTCCCACCCTAGGCGAGGCAGCAGTAGCAACAACACCAACAATCAGAACCCAATCAAATTAGTTTCAAAATATTCGACAGAATACTTATTAATAAAAAAAGAAAAATCCAATTCTTACAACTGATGACCTATTCAGCATTCACGACGGCTGTGTACGTGCGTGAGCTCATGCACGATCTGACCACAACAGATCTCCCAGTCAAATTAGTTTCAAAATATTGGACAGAATACTTATTGATAGTAAGAAACATCCAATTCTTACCAAACTCCTGGTCTATTCCGCATTCATCCCCGTGTATACAGACAGGAGCAAGTGTATGATATGACCTCAACAGATCGCCCAGTCACATTAGTTTCAAAATATTTGTCAGAATACTTATTAATATAGTAAAAACATCAAATTCATGTCAAGCTGCAAGTCTATTCTGCGGGCGTATGGACGTTTTCCTGAAGCGGCATAGTCTCACCAATGCCCCAGTCGAATTGGTTTCAATATATTTAACAGACTGTTTACTAAATAGTAAGAAACATACAAAATGCACACCTGTCAAGCCCAGTCATGGTATAACATGATATTATCACTGGGTCTTGGAAAATGGTCTATACCCATGCGGGAATGTTCTCTCTCAGATCAGCGATCATGCTGACAATCGTAACAGTCATTATTAGGTAGATAACCTATAGCTTCGTCCAATAATGCAGAGAATATCTTTACAGCTATGCTTTGAACGGACACGTCATTATCTCTTAAACCCATGTGGTAATCCTCCAGCACCCCATAATAAAAATTGGCTCTTAAGTTCAATACACATCATGTTATTGTTCTCGAAATTGTCAGATTCGTTGCTAGGATCATCATGAATAGTGTTTCAATGTCTGACATAGATTGTACATCTAAGTCACTGACATATTCTGCTTCTTCTTCCATCTGTTTCGATAGATCTTAAGTGGCCCCGATCTTGTGGCAATATGTTATTGAAAAATGTCTGGAGGGACACGTCTACAGTTTGATTCTCTGAGACATTGGATTTTCAACCCGAGACTGATGGATTAGACCCAATAACCTGTCCATGGCGATTCGGGAAAATGTGCTCTTTCTTTTTTGCCGATCCTCCACCTGTATACGATGTGATTATCTTTTGTACTTCACTATTAACGGTAACATGCACACCATCAGTCTCGGAGATGAACTTTTCTGTAATGTTCTCTCAGTTATGCAGTATTGTAGCTATTTCACGGCATCGTCCATCATTAACTTTATGTAAGTCTATTTCCTGACACTGGTGATTTAGAGAATATACCTATCTGATGGACATCTCCATCAGAACAACACTCGTTTGCCATTAATGACATGCAAGTCTAACAATCAGTCATTTGACTCTTATGATATCGTAGCTTCCACCATCTTGATTATATATATATTGAAATCAACATAGAGTTCATTACTGTGCCGTTGATTTCAGCAACAATCCTTTTTAATATAAGGCATGCGTCATCAGAGTGGTTAATTCATCTAAGCATAGGTTTCATCTTACTTCGGCTTGGAGGTGTAAAGTACCAACATATATTGATGTATGGATGTTTAATGCTGATAGTAACTTTTAGCGGAGGTTCTAGCTCATAAACATACTTTATCTGCTCTACTCTATTGCTATTCCTAGCTCTACAAACAGTCTCTTCGAAGATATGCATCATGATCATAAACTTTCTACATGCATTATAATACATAACGACTCGGTGGGACAACTTCTACCAACACTAAATTCCCATATGTCAACTACAACCTCCTCTTTCCATTTCATAACTCTTACATACACATTGTTACATGATCTACAGGCACTTCACACCCTAAAAAGTATGCAGAATTCATCATAATATAAATTATAATCTTTATTTAATTTGTGAAAAGTGGAGTGAAATTACTTTTTCACATTCCTTTATATGCTTATTAAACGTGGTGGACGCTCCATCCGTTTTCATGCCTCATTACATCTGTCAATCATCTGCACACATCAATAGATCTACGTCCCTAAACAGCTCAGGCGCGATAGGCAGTTGGTCTGATTGGCTGAGAGCTTGATGATGTCATTTCATTTGCATAAAAGGCCACGCCCACCTTTTCCCAACCACAATGCACTATTTAGATTGGTCCCCATACCGATCGACCAATCAAAATCAAGTATTTTTGTCGGGGAAAATGGGGCGTGGCCTAATATGTAAATACGATGACGTCTTCAAGCTCTCAGCCAATCAGAAAAGCCGCCTATCTTGCCTCATTTCTGCTATTGTAGTCGAGTTTTATTTGACCAATCTGGACAATTCCTGTCTGTATCAGTGACGATACACACCTATCTTACAACAACAACAGCAACTACAACAACAACAACAGCAACAACAACAACAACAACAACAACAACAACAACAACAACAGCAGCAGCAGCAGCAGCAGGAGCAACAACAATAACAATAATAATAATAATAATAATAATAATAATAATAATAATAATAATAATAATAATAATAATAATAATATTATTATAATAATAATAATAATAATAATAATAATAATAATAATAATAATAATAATAATAATAGTAATAATAATAATAATAATAATAATAATAACAAAACAACAACACCAACAACAACAACAACGACCACGACCACCACCACCACCACAACGACGACGACGACGACAACAACAACAAGAACAACAGCGGCGGCGGCGGCGGCGGCAGCAGCAGCAGCAGCAACAGCAGCAGCAGCAGCAGCAGCAGCAGCAGGCATCATCATCATCAACAACAACAACAACAACAACATCATCATTATCTTTCCTTGTACGCTCATACGCATACGCTCACTATGGGGGGAATGGGATAGATGTCTTCACTGACTGACTGACATCTGACGCAGACGATCAGATATGTATATAGTCTCCAAAACGGAAGTAAAATATTTTTTGGTTAATTGGAATAGAAATTATGCTTAAATAGCATGCAAAATACGGAACTACAAATCTACGGTAAAAATAAATAGGGGAAATACGGTAATACTGAGAGGCATAATGACAGAAATGCGATAAAACCTAACGCATACATCGCTGAAATTACAAACAGTTATCTACATATGATAACTGTATGATAACTTGTATTCATTTTGGAAACTGCTGCCGGAAACCGTTGCTGCAAACATGTAGACAATTTTCGGCATTATTGTTTACATAATCTACACAAATCTTTCTTGTAGGCCTACTGGCCGTGAAACAACTAGTCATAGCCTTTGAAAGCAGAAAGATAATGGTTAGAGGTTTTTATCGCCCAGTTTTGGTGAAGCCTGACACCGTTTGGTATAGAAGACCTAAAAAATAAATTAACCCGTTTTCAAAGCAAGGTGGAATTTCTGTTTTTCTTTGCAAATATAGTACCTTATTTACATGCATGAGCTGTACTGTAACACCGTCTACTGGACGGTATAGAACATCTAAAGAATAAATTAACATGTTTGCAAAACAAGACATAATTTCTGTTTATGTTTTGTAAGTATGATCAGTTATTTATGAGCTGTATAATGTAGCCTAATCAGTCGAATCACTTGTAATAAGTGAGCACATATTTTAGCGGTCAGATATTGAAGAGCCTTGCCGTATAATCAATTAGCCCCCCCCCCCCCCCCCCCACCACACCCACCCACCCCCGCCACCAACCCGTCCCCAGGAGGGTGACGTCACAGGCAAATTACGTAATGATTGGCGTAGCTATGTCCAACAGGAACATTGAAAAGTCCTTCAGCTGTACGAATTGAAGAGCGTTACTATTTAATAAGCAGCAGCACCCAGTCAAATTAGTCTCCAAAATATTCAAAAGCTCACCCCCATAGTTACCGTGAAAAGGGGATTCTGGGAAGTCATGGTTCAAAGTATGTATATAAAAAATCACGACGACAACGACGGATGTGCGTGTAGGCCTATCATCTCTTTCCGTGGCCGCTCAGCGCTACACATTCACTTGATTGTGTCTAGAATGGACCATTCCACATTATCCGTCCATCACATGATGTCATGATCAACTACGTGACGTGTAGAATGACATCATAATCAATGACGTCATCATGACGTCATGAATGACTTAGACAAGTACGTCACGGACGCATAATGGACCTTTCCAGTTTCAGCTAGTCCCCGCCCACATTTAGCTAAGCTCCACCCACACCTCGCTCGTGTTGGGATCGATCGATCCCTGAAATACATGACTATCAATTTCCAGAAAACTATACAGGTAAGCTGTTAAATATTTTGAAACCAATTTGATTGGGTGCTGTTGCTGCTTACGGCAGCAACAGCGCCCAGTCAAATTAGTTTCAAAATATTAAACAGCATGTTTATTAATTAGCAGAGATACAATTCTTACAACGTGTTGGACGATTAAGAGTTAAAGACTAAATAGAATCATTTATGACGTAATGATTATGATGTCAGCATGCACGGCACTTAGTTGGCTATGATGTCACATGGCGTCATATAATCGAAGGATACAATTGGAAAGGTCCATTGAAGACGGACTATGCGTTATTGTAAGAATTGCATGTCTACTATTTAATACATATTCTGTTGAATATTTTGAAACTAATTTGACTGGGTGCTGTTGCTGCCATAGACAGCAACAGCACCCAGTCAAATTAGTTACAAAATATTCAACGCCTTACCTATATAGATTTGAGGAAATTGATAGTCAGGGCATTCGCGGGGATCGATCGTAGCTAAGACTGGAACGGTCCATTGCCGGCGCTGCCATTTTTCACGAGGGATTGTGGTCATTCACTTTCTCGCCATATCTCCTAACACTAACACGAGCGATATATATATATATATATATATATATATATATATATATATATATATATATATATATATATATATATATATATATATATATATATATATATTTTTTTTATTATTATTATTTTTTATTAACGAGCGTCTCTATTCAGATTGGAATCGTAGATTTAGGATATATTGGCTAGATTTCTCGTGCGCATTAAACGCATACCCGCACTATTGGGGCTAGTTCACTACTAGCTGGTGGCCTGGGCTAATTGCTGACTGTACATTTGCATCAGAAATAAAATAGTATTGTGATCTGTCCCACTGTACCCACGTACATCTCTTAACCTCCACTTCAACACTCGTCCCGATCAAACTGACCAAAATGGCTTCTGTAGTAATCTTGAGAAACTACCATTTACATCTAACAAGTAGCCATTTTTGAAAATTTACCACTGGAATGACTGGTTCGATAACTGAGTCTATCATTCCAATGGCAAAGTGCCAAAAACAATGGTCTCATGGTCTGCAAATGGGCATAGGATATCTCTATGATAATGAATGGATCTGATCTGTCACCGAAGCATATGACGTCATAATTATTTACGTCATATCTAGGATGACGTCACAATCAAAATACGTGATGAATGATGTAAATAGAACAATCCATCACGTGTACAAATTTTATGTCGTTACGATTTAATCTCCGGGCTTTAATCAATCAATCAATCAATCAATCAATCAATCAATCAATCTATCAATCAATCAATCAATCAATCAATCAATCAATCAACTACTGCCAGTGTCGTGATGGAGAACGAGTGAGGGCATAGAATACACCATACGGTGTGCATTCAAAAGATAGTCTCATATGAATTCGGTAGTGTATCAGTATATCCGATTCTTATCTTGGTGCGGTGGTCCAGCGGAAAGAAGTCTGGGTTGCTGATGCTATGCGGAATTGCAGGATGATGGTTCGATCCCTGACCGGGGAAATGATGATCAACAAAGTAAACTAACGGGTGCACTCCGTAGGCGAGGTTAGCACAGAAATTGAAGTCATCGTGTCGCCAGTGTGTTAAAAAACTAAGCAAGCAAACAATCTTTATTGACAAATCCAACATGCGGACATACAGACAATATTAAACATTCTGTTGAATATGTTGATACTAATTTGACTGGGCATTGTACGAATTGTATGGCCTTACTATTTAATCAACATTTTGTTGGAAATTTGAAACTAATTTTCCTGGGCGTTGTATGGTTTTTTTACCATTATCAATTGCGTCACATAAAAGCGTCATAGTCAAAATGTTTAGTGAATGACGTCTCTCGCTCCATCGTGAAAATTGAATAGTCCGTCAAGTGTACAAATTTTATGTCTACTTTTTAATCAACATTCTGTTGAATATTTTGATATTAATTTGACCAGGCACTTTTGACCGGGCACTGTTATGACCATAGGCAGCAAAAGCACACAGTCAAATTAGTTTCAGAATATTCAACACCTTACCTGTGTAGTTACCTTGAAATTGGGATTCTGGGAAGTCGTGAATCAAAGTATATAAATTGATTCCAGCACGCCGAAAGAACGGACAGAGCTTAGCTAGAAATGGACCCCACCTTTGAAATTGTCATGAACAAATTCGATCATTAAACGGCCAATACCACTTAGTAATGTGTGGTCCACCCGCTTGTAATACGTTACCACATATTTTAGCAAGAGCATTCAGATAGTTAGCATTGCCCTGCCAGACGCAAGTAGACCCAATCGCAAAAGACCGATTCTCTTATGGAAAGAAGGTATAAGTTATCCCACCTGTCACTCAAGTGTTGACGTCATAATCAATTATGCCACATGTAGGCTGACGTCACAGTCAAAATATGTAGTGAATGACGTAGCTATGGCCATCAGGAACGTTGAAAAGTATGTAAGCTGTGCGAATTGTATGTCTGTACTATTTAATAAACATTCTGTTTAATATTTTGAAACTAACTTAACTGTGCTGCTGCTATAAGCACCGACAGCATCTAGTCAAATTAGTTTTAAAATCTTCATAGGCCTATCATAATCTCTTATTGTATTTTAACCGCATCATGGCATAGCTGGTCAAACCGACACCTACAGTGACCTTGAGCCATGTCAAATTGCAGGCCATGAGGCGACACACTCACTCACGTCTCACTCTCGAGACAGTCATTCCAGATTCCAGTGGCAAATCTGCAAAAACAGCCTTCTCTTGGCCTGCAAATGGACATTCAATATCTAAATATTTTAACATTCTTCACCAAATTTAGACAGCAAAGGTTTAATATATTATGACGACAATACCAGGTACTTAGTGTCTGTTTCATTTCCCTTATGTATTATAGAATAACACACTGGGCTGAACATTCGAGATAGTGTATAAATTTTAGCCAATTCACAGTCTTCACTGCCCTATTGTCTGTAGGTTATGCTCGGCCCCAGATTTTCACCCGCATAAACTTGAGTTTAAAAAGTATAATCTAGCTTAAATTACTTTCAGCTGTAAACAATATGATATCATATCATTGCTACCTATAGTCATAATTAAAACAAATTCTACAATGAAATAATTCCATGGTCTGCAATTCCATACCGAAAATTGGCTTAAATCTTGGCAGATCAGTGATCTTCACTACCATACTGTCTGCAACAAGTTTGGCCCATATTCGGTTCGAAATTCATGCATATGGTCAGATCGGTATATGAATACGCTAATTAAGTATCAAGCTTGAAAATGTCTACCATAAAGTAATTTCGTAACTTGTGAAAATTGTATCTGATTCATGCTTTTCAGTACCCTACTGTCGGTAATATATTCAGCCCCAGTATTTCAGACACATAATATTGCCAATTCAAAAGAAATTCTACAGCGAAGTAATTTGTCAGATTCACGGTTTTCAGTATGCTACTGTCTGCAATAGATTCTGTCCCAAAATTCCACTGATGTGTTTAGATCGGTATATAAATGCACTTTTAAAATGTTGAGTTTAAAAATACCATAAAGTAATCTCGCAATATGTAATTTAGTTGCGTCCAACAGTTATCAGATGTCAATAATATACTATTTTAAGTACCAATATCTGCATAATCTGTTTTCACTCTGCTTTCAAACATATTTACATATAGAACGCTTTATAGTGTTGTACGGAATATTGCACGATTCTACCACCAAGTAATTTCATAGTATGTAGTTATATAATCGACATATGCCATGATTGTAAGATAGTTAGTTCACATTGATCACATTCACCACATTCCGATAGCTGTTGATATGTCCTGGCATATTGCATGTAATGGCTTCGACCCCAAAATGACAGCCATATGTTTACATATGTATATGAATACGTTAATGAAGTATTGAGTTTAAAAGATTTATACCATGAAGTAATTTCGTAGTACACAATTTAATCTAAAAGCTCCGAATTCGCCCTACAGCCAGCAAATACAAAGCAAGGAGATGACGCCACTGCATAAATCTGCTAAGCGTGTTACGAGGTGACCTCAAGAAAGCAGGACTTGGTACACCCAAGTCAAAAATGGACTTGAGGAAGCTAAGGACTTCGGCTGAGGACAAGACACATTGGGTAAAAGTGAAGAAGAACTGATTGCAACTGTAGGATGTTTCTGCTACTACAGCCACAGAATACAGTAATCATACATAATAGATTGTCTGTGAAATCACACCGATCTGTGCTGTACCCAAAATATTAATATATGTATATATTGCATTACAAATAGATGTGCGGAAAGCCACCATGGTCTATATTGCGCCAATAGTATTCTATTACAAGTCAATTATGTGTGGAATCACATCAGTCTATATTATACCACATACAATGCTACAGGTATATATTATCACTATTAGGCAGTGGGTCGAACAACACCAGTTTCTTCGTTTGACCAGACTAAAACTTACCCTAACTTACACTACATACACTATGAAAAATTATGACTGTATATAATACGACCCATATCTTTCTTTTCGGAATCGCTGTGACCCATCTGTTTAAAAAGCAATCTAACTAAAAAGTATAATTCAGCCAAAATTTCCTCAGCTGTAAACAATATGATATCATATCATTGCAAGCTATATTCATAATTAAATCAAATTCTACAATAAAATAGTGCCATATTCCGCAATTCCATACCAAAAATTGGCTTAAATTTTGACAGATCAGTGATTTTCAGTACCATACTGTCTGCAATAGGTTAGGCCCCTATTCGGTTCAAAATTCATACATATGGTCAGATTGGTATATGAATACACTAATAAAGTATCAAGCTTAAAAATGTCTACCATGAAGTAATTTCATAGTACACAATTCCATGGCAAAAATGTGCACAAGTTTTGGCAGATCCACGGTTTTCGGTAGTCTACTGTCTGTAATAGGTTTGTCCCCAAAATGTCAGATAGATATAAGAATAAGCTAATAAGATATTGATTTTTTTAAATTCCACCATAAAATAATTTTATAATACACAACTTAGTAACGACCAAAAGTTGTCGGATGCTAATAATTTATGTACTGATATCTATGTACTCTGTTTGTAACCACTTTTCGAACATCTAGCCATACAGAACTCAGTATCTATTATTATGTACTAGTGCTGTGCGAAATATTGCACGATTCTAATATCAAATAATAGCATACGTCCAAAGTATGTCCATGGGGTTAATTATTCGCAATATGTCCCCATTGAAAGATAGTTGGTTCACATTAGCCACAATCGGATAGATGTCAGTATGTCCTGGCATATCGCTTGTAATAGGTTCGGCTCCAGAATTTCACCCATATGTTTAGCTAGATATATATGAATGCGCTAATAAAGTATAGAATTTTAACAATTTCTACAATGGAGTAATTTTGAAACATGCAATTTAGTCACAACTTACAGTTTTCAAATGGTAACCATTTATTATATATTCTGTATCAGAATCTCTGTACTCGGTTTATAACCAGGCTTTCGAACATACTACCATCTAGAACTCGCTAGATATTGCACGATTCTATTATCAAATATTTCTTGTAATAATGTGAAAATCTTTCTATATATCCTATAATTTAGCTCCGGATAGAATCTGAATTATCAAACAAAACCCCCAGAATTTACACATATCCTCAACAAGATGGATGGAAAGATGGCCGGATGGCCCCAAAATATAATCCGCTTCTTCCAATAGCCCATAGCTAATCCTATCCAAGGCTGATGTCATTACAGCCATCTTAAAGGGAAATTCCAGTGAAAATCGGGAATAAGTCAACTAAAAATATACTATAATCCGAAATAGTTGCCACAAAAAATATAAAATACACTGTTCCATTGCCGAGAATAAATAAAATGAATATGCCCAAAACGCTCGAAAACGTGACTCCTGGGCGCATCCATTTTCTCGAAACGAGAGCAAGAAACCGCGAGATTATGACGTCAACGACACACCAGAAAAATATCGCCAGCGCTTTTAGATTTACCTGTTTACTTCGCGTTATGAAGGCCGAATATTAATTAACCTTTTAATGACAAAATTCTGTCAGGAAAATCAGAATATGTCCTTATTGAATGGCCATTTGCAGGCCAAGCGAAGACTATTTTTGAAAATTTGCCACTGGAATGGCTGGTTCGGTTACTGTAAATTCTCAAAATAGCCTTCTTTTGACCTGCGTTCTCAACTTGACGATTACAGAGGCCAGTGCTGGTGTGAAATGGTTAAATCACATCATGTCCGCATGTCAAGCATGGGCTTGCAGTAATAGAAACGATCATGGAAAGGGTACGGAAGTTCACATGTTCAGATACTGGATCCACAGAAGCATCCACATGAAAAGGGGCTAACTGAAAGATGGCTTCATAACATTGGCACTGGATGGATATCTTCAACATTTAAATTTGGATGACACAAGTTTAGAACATATAGTCTGTATAATTTTTAAATAATGTGTCATGCATTTCAAAACAAAAGGCGCGGTACTTAATTTTAATATAACAGAATCAAACTCGACAATTAACGTCGTATTTGCTTGCATCAATTGTAAAACGGGACTCGCAAACCAAAATGAAACGATGTCGCTGATTGCCCGGTCGGTCAATTATAGGCAACTGCTTAGCGGCTTACTTCGTAGACGATAGTAGGTGACAGCTAGTAAACAATGACACGTGTACGCTAGACATAATTAGTAGTTTAGTGCTTTCACACTATTGAAATCCAGCGTTATTAATAATAATAATAATAAGTACATTTATAAAACGCTGAATCCATGACAATGCGTGCTCTAAGCGCTAGTGCGTAATAGCTATATCTACTGAGAATATGCTCGTTTGAAAAGGGTGGTTTTCAGTTGTGATTTGAAAATATCTAATGATGCTGAGTTTTTTAGACTAAGTGGTAGATTGTTCCACTCGGTGGGAGCTGCATAAGCGAAAGTTTTGTGGCCATATGTAGTAGAAATTACTTTTGGGACGTTTAGCAGCATCTGATTGACAGATCTGAGTGATCGACCAGGCGAATAGGGTTGTACTAGTTCAGTTAAGTATGCAGGGGCAGTACCGGAAACACATTGGTAAGTCAAGCATAAAATTTTGAAAGTGATTCTCTGCTCGATCGGGAGCCAATGCAAATTCTGTAAGACAGGGGTTATGTGATCATACTTTCGGCGGAGTGATATGATTCTAGCAGCGGTATTTTGTACAATCTGTAGCTTATGAATAAGTTGTTTTGGTGCACCAATAAGCAAGCTGTTACAATAATCAAGTCTTGACGATATTAACGCCAGTATAAGCATGATTGTAGCCTCCTTCGTAATATACCGTCTGATGCAACCAATATTACGTAGCTGGTACGAGCACACTTTGCAGAGATGATTAACATGCTTTTCCATGGTCAGTTCATTATCAAGCATTACCCCTAGATCTTTCACCACAGGTGACAGATTTATTTGGCTTGTTCCAACAGTGATGCATGTCAAGTCTGATTTAGCGCGCCTAATCACCGGACCAACTAGCATGGCCTCCGTTTTGTCATCATTTAGCTTCAACATATTCAATGTCATCCATATTAATCATTTACAACGTTTACTCCCAATTTTAAAATAACCATGCTGAGTGTTGAACATTCTGAATTAAATTTTCCTGGAGTTATGTTGCCGTAGTTTCCAAACCAATTAGTTTCACACAATATGCCTATGCAGGGTAAATTTTAAGCTTTCTGCTTTTCTGTCCTTGAAAGAGTTTACTAATTGATCCCAAATTTTTAAATGTTGACCCATATTTACTGCCTGTTGAATATTTTGAAACTGGAATTTGACTGGAAGCAGAAGTTGCAATAGCAACAGCTTTCAGAGAAATTACATTCAACATTTATTCAACTAACATATTTTTCAAGAATTTGTTGTAGCTGGGTGATTGCAAACACGCTCCTGGTATAACCCTTCAATGTTTTTTAAAAATAGAAATTGCCCATAAGAAAACAATTTTTGACAATTTAGCACTACAATGGCAGGCGCGATCATCGGGACACTAATTGCACTTTAATTTCCTCCAAAGTGTCGGTTGTTTAGCCAGTACGCTAATTATCCACGAGATGCAAGATTTACCTCCCCTGGTTATGGCTATCCTCGATCAGGCCAACAGAGTAGGTGTGTCTGTGACGTCAGCTGCTTGTCCAAAATGGCGCCTCTATCTACTGGTTACTTTAGCAATTTAAATTGAGGATATCTTTTTTATTTGTTGGCATAAAATTGTGCTCTTGGTCTCAAATTAATGCGGAAAATTAGTACTTTACGTCAGATGCATAAAATCCCCCAGTGGAATATCCCTTTAAACATATGACACTACAAAGAAACTATCATTATCACGATCGCAATCACCATCAGCACTACATGGCACAGGTAAGAAACCGTAAATGATAGTAAGAGCCAATGTAACATTGACTCTTAATATAACAAGATAAACACACTTCTCTCTGTCCTGCAAATATGTTTTCAATTGATCACATTGTCTAATGGCTATGTCTCTATTGCACATTGACTTTAACTCGAATCCCATGTCTTCTTATTGTGTATAGTGACTGTACCAGTTCTACATGTATAATTTATTTTGTGTTCTATGTAGGGGCCCAAGGTCTAGATATAGTCACTGTCTTTGGTGGAGAACCTGTTGTGCTACTGCAAATTGTATATTATATATAAAATGAATTTGAAGCTCAACTTGAATTATAATAATCTCCGGCCACGCTATTTACCATTGATGCCTTGCATCAATATGTGTACTTGTTCAGTTTGTAATCGGGGTGCTTGCTTACCAGAAATCTGAACTGCAGATAACTGCCCGCGCAATCAAGACGCCGATAAAGACGGCCACCTGTCTTTGTGGTTTGATGCAACTTCGTTAACAAAAACAACTGCGCACCTCTTCCATTTCTCTATGGGGAACTGACAGATTAAACAACTATGTGATCTTTCTGACCTCGTTTTGACGCTTCTTTTGGTCCTTGCTAAAACAATCGCTATTAATCTATTATATGCTGAGTGCTTTGCTACTGGCCATCTTCAAGATCCGAGAAGCAAGCTAATATAACTAACATATGTGTTAGACCAAACACTTACATCAAAGAAAACGTTAATTAGAAATCAATGCTATCAAGCATTCCCAAAAGAACTGAGAGAGAGAGAGGGAGAGAGAGAGAGAGAGAGAGAGAGAAAGAGAGAGAGAGAGAGAGAGAGAGAGAGAGAGAGACGCCTGTCTATCTATCTACCCACCCATCTATCTATCTATCTACCCACCCATCCATTGTCCACATGCATCCCGCACCCACCATGAGAGAGAGAGAGAGAGAGAGAGAGAGAGAGAGAGAGAGAGAGAGAGAGAGAGAGAGAGAGCGAGAGAGAGAGGGAGAGAGAGCGTGAGGGAGAGAGAGAGAAAGAGAGAGAGAGAGAGAGAGAGAGAGAGAGAGAGAGAGAGAGAGAGAGAGAGAGAGAGAGAGAGAGAAGAGAATGAGAGAGAGACAGAGAGAGAGAGAGAGAGAGAGAGAGAGAGAGAGAGAGAGAGAGAGAGAGACACGCCTGTCTATCTATCTACCCACCCATCCATTGTCCACATGCATCCCGCACCCACCATGAGAGAGAGAGAGAGAGAGAGAGAGAGAGAGATCCTAAAAGAACTATGAACCAAAGAGATATGGAGGGAGGGTGAGAGAGAGCGAGGAGGGGGGGGGGGGAAGGGGACGGAGGGAGGGAAGGGGGAGGGAGATAAGGCGGGAAGGGGAGAGAGCTTGGAATCTTCATCCGATTCAAGTCAACTCACAATAATTGAGATAAAACCGTTCTCAAGCGGATAATGATCGCGTAACGACTAATCAAGTACCAAAACCAAGTCTCTCGTAATGTCATTGGACAATAAAAATACTCGGCAAAAATACACCTGAGAGAATTCTAGGTATTAATATCTCACAGAAATGCGTTTTAATGGAGTTCGATTTGAGACTTGCTAAGTGCGAGTTATTTATGGCCACTTTTAGAAGGCAGAGAATAGGGTCTGAAATCCTGACACGCATAATTATAGAGGGCAGAGTATTACAGCGAAAGACAAATTGTCATTTGGAAATTTCGTTTTCATAATTGCTTTGAATGAGAATATAGCGTGTATTATCCGGACAGAATTTCACTTTGAATGTCATTAGAGAACGCGTGGAATAATTTAAAACGTCTGTAACACGACAAGTGCAGTACATTTGGGAATCCTTTCTTACTACCCCGTTCCTTCTACAAGTAGAAAACGGTATTTTTCCCCACCCAATTGTTAAATATCCACTGAATATTCTGAGGACTATCTGGCTGAAAGTTTTTTGTACCCATGACAACAATGGCGTTCAGTCAAATTGTTCGATCTTTGTTCCCCGTATGACTGTCTTGCAACCAAAACGTCTTGGAATTCAGAATTAAATAGGCCTATTTTACAGCGGACAGAAATCTAATCGGATGAAGAAATTTCCTATAATTTTGTCACGAGATGGTTTGGCGCCTCGCGCTGTTGATCGCGCGTTCACGTGGATGTCGTCTGCTGGACTTCAAGTAGACAACAAATCCTATGGGGAATATTCTGACTGGCACCGCACTCCATCCAGCATGAATCATCTGATGGCGTCATTGCTGCTGCGGTCGTTTCTCTACGACTGTTGTGTGTTGATGTTCATTTATGTCGTCTGTTAGTGACAATGAACCTTTCCACATTTAGCTATGCCCCGCTTC
Source organism: Chaetoderma sp. LZ-2023a (assembly GCA_034401795.1). Classification (NCBI taxonomy): domain Eukaryota; kingdom Metazoa; phylum Mollusca; class Caudofoveata; order Chaetodermatida; family Chaetodermatidae; genus Chaetoderma; species Chaetoderma sp. LZ-2023a. The sequence goes on along the minus strand of CM067359.1, from coordinate 30,316,624 downwards.
GCTCGTGTAGGGATCGATTGATCTCCGAACTCCCTTACTATTTCTACTACTTTTCCAGAAAGCAGCAGCATCAGGTAAGCTGTTGAATATTTTGAAACTAATGTGACTGGGTGCTGTTGATGCAGCAACAGGGCCCAGTCAAATTAGCTTCAAAATATTCGACAAAATCTTTTTTAAATAGTAGACATACAATTCGTACAACCTGATGGACTGTTAAACATTTAAGACGGACTAAATCGAGTCATGTAATTGATTATGACGTCATATGATGGATCGATAAAAGCCAATATACCTTTCCATTTTTAGCTATGTCCCGCCCATCACTAGCTAAGCTCCACCCACACCTCGCCATGTTGGGATTGATTGATCCACAAATGCCCTAGCTATCAATTTCCTGAAAACTATACAGGGAAGCTGTTGAATATTGTGTAACTAATTTGACTGGCCCAGTCAAATTAGTTTCAAAATATTCAACAGAATATTTTTTAAATAGTAAAAGCAAACAATTTGTACAACAACGCATGTACAAAATATGCGGTCGTGACGTACTTATCGACGTCATTCATGACGTCATTCATTATGATGTCATTGTACGCATCACGCAGCTCATTATGACGTCATATGATGGGTGGGTATTCTGGAAAGGTGAATTGGCGTCTGTGTCCGTTCTTATACAATGTGGCTATTCTATGATGTTTATAAGAGGAGGTAAACCGTGGCGAATTCGCCCAGTTTTAGGTATATGAATATCTTTAGAATATTAAAAAAATCTGATGTCCTGAAAGGCCATTACTTGCACCCAGAGTGATAAAATTACGGCTAAATATTCTGGGCAAATATGTATTTTGCAAAATATTTCCCCTAAATATTTTCAGGCGTGGCAGTCTGCCCTCTTGCACACGCCCCCACCCCGCTCCACCCCGCCCCACCCCCTTAGTAGCTACGCCACTCCTTGCTTATACATGCCCGTTGCTATTGTAGCGATACCTTATTCTAGTTACGCCACGCTCATTGATAGCTAGACTCCGCCCACTTTGTAGGCGTGTTTGAATCGATATGTAATCTGTAATCAAAATGACGACACGGAAGTTGCAAAATTGCATCTTTTGGTGAATTTACAACAGCTCGTAGACTATTAGCAAATGACGTGTTTGATTATGATGTCAGATACTTTAATGACAGATCGGATCCCTCCATTGTCATCTGCGGAGCGTCATTTAGTATTATGATTAAAATATAGACCGACGAACACATGAGCACATGAGTTAGGACAATGTGTGATGAATGTGTAGCTATGGTCATTTGATTGGCGGAGATTAACCTTGGTCAACATAATGTGTGAAAATGACGTATAACATCACCACGAGACGAACAAAGGGAGGTGGTGGGGTGGTGGTGGTGTGTGTGTGTGTGGGTGGGGGGGGGCGTGCCAGTGTCCGCAGCAGCAGCATCAGCTCTCTCAGCACACATTTCCCATCAATTCCTGGCCGCGTTCACAGCTGATTTCCGCCAAGCGGAATATGAAGTTTGTCTTCAGCCATTTATTGACTGGCCCGTTCAGAATTAGTCATCATCTTTCTAAACCAATAACCGCCACCCACCCCTATGTTCCCATTTCTATATCCCCGTGTCAACATGATACAGATTTTAGAATGTACCCCCACACAGCCAGACCACCCTGTCTAATGTGGATCGATGTTTTCTGCACATCGCTATATTAATACAATTTACTGTGTTATTTTACCAGCAACTAGCAACTATCTGTACACTCGTGCCATTCTATATTACCAATTAAGCCATGCTAACGTCAGAATATATATGCTTATTATGGTGATTATTTTGAAAACCATTTGACTGAAAGTTGTTGCTGACGTAGGAAGCAACAACCTTCGTTCTAATGGAGGAATTCAGTGTTAGCTACGGCCCGCCCATCTCTAGCTAAGCTCCACCCACACTTTGCCCGTGCTGGGATTGATCGATAGTTGAACTCCATGACTATCAATTCCCAGAAAACTATACGGGTAAGGTGTTGAGTATTTTGAAACTAATTTGACTGCGTGCTTTTCCTGCCTATGGCAGCAACAGCGCCCAGTCAAATTAGTTTCAAAATAGTCAATAGAATGTAAAGACATAAAATTCGTAGAGCAACACTTAGTCCGTCATCAATTAAGCATTCGTGACGAACTTATCTAAGTCATTTACGACGTAATTGATTATGACGTCATCCTACACGTCACGTAGTTGATTATGACATCATATGATTAATGAATAAACTGGAAAGGTCCATTGATTTAATCATAGTCAGCAGTTTCTGTGTTTCTTTCATTTGTACAATTCTTTGTTATTGCTATAATTCAGAGAAAACGTTGTTAATCTGAAGGCTGTCGTGATGAGACACACACCACTAGCCTCTGAACAATAATGAATCCAATCTGTGACTGTAATTCAAGTATATGAGGTCATAATTAATTACGTCGCCTGTAAATTGACGTCACAATCATAATTAACACAAATACTCCGTGTACGAATTGTATGTCATTGATGGATTTACTATTTAAATGTGCATATTCACAGAAAAATTACTGAAAATAAAATTGTTTATAGTGTATACTTTTAGAAGCTTAAACTGTCAGCCTATATGTAATGACACGAAATAAATCTTAACATATGATGATTTCATTACGTTTAAATTGATATAATTTTTAAGTTGCGAAATTGAAATAGAGGCTCGTGCCTCTATTTCAATTTCACAACTTAAAAAATTATATTGATTTATACGTAATGAAATCATCATATGTTAAGATTTATTTCGTTTCATTACACATAGGCACACAATTTAAGCCTATAAAAGTATACAATTTTAACAATTTCATTTTCAAGCATTCTGGTGTGAATATGCATCTTTAATAAACATTCTGTTGAATATTTTGAAACAAATTTGATTGGTTGGTGTTGCTGCCACAGGCAGTCAAAGTTGTTTCAAAATATTCAAATGATTACCTGTATAGTTACCTTGATCTTGGGATTCTGGGAATTAAGCTTTAGATCGATCTCAACGCGGGCAACGCGTGGGTGGGACTTAGCTAGAAATAGGCAGGGCATAGCTAGAAATGGATCCATGTATTCATTGTGATGTTGCTGGCTGTTGCTAGTTATTCACCAGCTTTCAGCAACACCATTCTCAAAGTGGACATCATAATGAAGGAGTCCAGTTTCTCAGTCAATCATATGACGTCGTAATCATCTACGTGACGTATAGGCTGACGTCATAATAATTTACGTGACCTAGTTGATTATGACGTCATATGATTGACCGAGAAACTGAACTCTTTGATTCAGACGGTTAGTGCCGGACCGTTGCACCGCTTTTGTTGGGCATACGCCATTTGAGTGTGATGTCAGATAACAAGTGACGTATTTTGATTATGACGACAGATTGATCCCTCCATCCTACAGGGAGGGAGAGAGTATGTGTGGAAGGGTCAGAATAATTATATAACGTTTGTCGAATCTGAATCCTGTTATAATCGTTTCAACTACTTTTCGTCAACATGGTTTCAAATAATCAATACGATCGCCGTTAATTAACCCCATTCGAAGCTGGCCAACACCGGTCTCTACGCTGTTATTCTAACCCTTTAAAAGTGCATATTCACACCAGAATGCTTGAAGATAATTTGTTGGGGATTGTATACTTTTAGAGGCTTAAACTTCAATTTCGCAGCTTAAAATTTTTTATTAATTTATACGTATGACATCATCATATGCTAAGATTTATTTCGTTTCATTGCATAGAGGCTCACAGTTTAAGCCTCTAAATCTATATAATATAAACAATTTTATTTTCAGTAATTTTGCTGTGAATATGCACCTTTAAGCATTGAATTTGTTCAAGAAAATTTTAAAATTTTCGAAGAAAATATCAATTTACAGACCAAGAGATGACTATTTTTGAAAGATTAGCACTGGAATGACTGGTTCGGTTATCGAGCCAGTCATTCCAGTGGTAAATTTTCAAAAACAGTATTTTCTTGGTCTGCAAATTAACATTTCTCAAGACCACTGTAGAAGGCATTTTTGGTTTGCAGGCCAAGAGAAGACTAATTTTTTTAATCTACCACTGCAATGACCGAGCCAACAAGTTCAGCGGTAAAAATTAAAAAATAGGGTTCATTTGGCCTGCAAATGCAAGTCAATAAGGTATTAAGTCACCCTTTAACGGTCGCGCTTTGTCATAAAATTTACATTTTTGCTCTCACTCAGTCCATGTCCATTTGAACGGCAAGATAAAAATTTTTTATCGATCACCGAGCCAGGCATTCCAGTGAGTGATAAATTACAAAATAGTTTTCTCTTGTCTTACAAATGGACATTTCTCAAGACGACTGCAGAGGTCGGTTTTGGCCGACTTGGCCATTAAGTGGCTCAAGAATCAGAATTTGATAGCATCATAAATAAACGAATTATTAATGTGGTTATAATTTTACATGACATCTGGTAATCCATTGGTTTATGTGTAGATTAAAACGTTATCTCTGTGGATGGATTGCGCGTGATGTTTGCTCTCAGTCACGTTGCTGGTAATAGGTGAGGGGTGAATGGGGTGGGATGAGGGTGTGGACAGGCATTCCTCTACAAATCCAGTCATAAAATCTCAATTTGAAGGCATTAGAGGCAAACATGCCCTCGTCAGTACAAACGACGTTTTTATTATAGGCCGAGAGAAATAGAGCTCCCTATACAATACACGGATTTATGGCTAATCGAAAATTTAAGACAAATTTCAATGTTTTCAAAATTAAATCCCTAAAGGTTCATATGAAGGGATTAGGGGATTATCCGGCGACGAAACACATTTCTATAGATTATTTACCGTCTCAATCCCACGACCGGCGTTTACGCGGCAGCCATACAAGATAGAAAATAACGTTGGTTGTGTCTAACTGTTTCAGTCGAATAAATTCTAAAATATTTGATCGTGTTTTCTCATGTGATTATGGGTTAAGATTGTAATGTACTGTGCGTTGAATGACGGGCATGCAATTGAGTCATAGACTTTAGCAACTTCATCGCGTGTACACTCTTCATGGCCATACATGCACGGTCACATACAGTCAAGGTCACATACAGTCATGGCCACATACGGTCAAGGTCACATACCGTCAAGGTCACATACAGTCAAGATCACATACAGTCATGGCCACATACAGTCAAGGTCACATACAGTCATGGCCACATACAGTCAAGGTCACATACAGTCATGGCCACATACGGTCACGGTCACATACAGTCATGGCCACATACAGTCAAGGTCACATACCGTCATGGCCACATACAGTCAAGGTCACATACAGTCATGGCCACATACAGTCAAGGTCACATACAGTCAAGGTCACATACAGTCAAGGTCACATACCGTCAAGGCCACATACAGTTAAGTTCACTTTCTCAATTTAATATTTTGCAGTTTTTCATGCAGATTCAACTCAAGAAAACACTCATTCTTCGCTGAAGCCACCCACCCCGAAATTACAGAGTTTTGTTGGAACTATTCGGGAACCATAATACATAGATCCAACCATCACTATTATCATCTTCGTCGTCGTCGTCGTCCTCGTCGACGACGACATACACGTGCCTGTATATACATTGCCTGCCTGTAGGCTATGTGAATGCAGCACATGGGGCCTTCTATCATCACATTGTGACAAAAACAAACGGTATAAACAGCTGCCAAATTCACGTGCCATATTGTACATCATTTTACGAGTTAATAAAACTCAGGACCCACACCCCTTCTTATTGTTCCCTTGTTCACTGGCCCATGACGGATTGTACGCGGTACGATAGGTGCAGAGATAAAATATTAATGATACAACGGCAGGTAATAAATTTTGGCCATCTAGTCAAATAGACCTCCTCAGTGCTGTATAGAGGTATCGGATCTGTCACTCAAGTATCTGACGTCATACTAAAAAAGGCACACGTTAGCTGACGTTACTATCACAATGACGTTTCCCCCGTTACGAAAATTAGAAGGTCCCTCAAGAAAGTGTATGAATTGTGTATGTCTTTGATGAATGTACAATCTACTAAAAGTGCTGTTGAATATTTTGAATCGAATTTGACTGTGAGCCTTTGCTATTATGGGTAGCAACAGGACCCCACCCCACATGCACAGCCCCCCCCCCCGCCCCCTCTTATTTGTATAGTTACCTATAACGTTAGATTCTGGGAATTAATGGTTCAATGTTTCAGCCGAATATTTCACTACTGCCTGTTGCTGCTGCTGCTGCTACTGTACTCCTGCTCATGATACTGACCAGCAACCATTTGACTAAAACCAGAGACTGATCATTTTACTCCAAATACATGAATTTACTATTTAATACCAGTCTTTCCTCGCCTACCCCGCGTATTTTCAACAACAACAACAACAACAACAACAACAACAACAACAACAACAACAACAACAACAACAACAACGGCGCAGCTGATGATGACGACGACGACAATAACCACGACCCCGACGACTCGACGTATTCGGCTTGTTTCGTGGAGACTCTGTCTCATAATCTAGAATGATCGGATTTGTGAGTGTTTCATTAATTAACATCTGGCTACCGTTTCTGACACGTACCACTAACCAGCGACCAGTTGACCAAGACCAGAGACTGACAGTTTTACACCAAAATACACGAATTTACTATTGAATACCTGTCGTTCACCCGCCTACATGCACCGTGAATGGGGCATGTTTAACAGGGGCCCGAACTATAAGCCATTCGAACAAAAAAAATCCCACATATACGCACACAAACCCACGGCCGGCCAATAGCAGCAACATATATCAGCCATATTAATTCACGAATATTAAACGTCACGTTGAATCTGTTATTGGAATAGCGAGATTGAATCAAGTGCTTTACATGTTTTATGCGTGCAATCAGTAAGCAAAGCGACATAAGAAATTATCATTTTCATCGCATGAATGTGCAATATAGGAATGAGGCTAAAGTACTCTTCTTTTTTTTCATTTACAAAATTCTCAGAAACAAAAGAGAAAATCCGAAAAGAATTTGTTAATGTCAAAAAGTGGCAACATTTCTGACACATTCTAAGATTCTCCAGTTCACGTTCGTATGCCCGGGGCTGGTCTATTTAACTTCAAAGGGACGAGCAGATATTGTATATCAACGTTAATTGAAGAGGATTCCTCTGGAAAGAAAACGCTAATTTGAATGGAAAGCGGAAACGTGTTCAAGAGAGTGCCGTTTTCCGGAATCAAGCAGACTTGAGCGTGTAGCTGTCAGCTCTCATCAAACGTGGCCGAATTAACCGCACAATGGCTAAATTTGGTCAAGATAATTATAACATTTTCTTATTGAATGTTCATTTGCAGGCCAAGAGAAGACTATTTTTTGAAAATTTTTCACTCGAATGACTGGCTCGGTTACCGAGCCAGTCACTCCAATGGTAAATTTTCACACATAATCTTCTCTTGGCCTACAAATGGACATTCCTCAAGACCACCGCGGAGGCCGATTTTGGCCGGCCTGTATGTTAAAGGGTCAAAGCCACCCTAGAGAGGCAGGTTGGTGGATATGTGGGTATGTCGGTGAGGGGGTGGGTGTGTAGGTGGGTGAGAGCTGAGGGTGATCTACACCCACTTATCCCTCCACGCCTATTTATCGCGCACAATGCAAGAAGTGCGGTTGTTGTTGAGGTCACAGATCATTACAATCAAATCTGGCTACGCGGCCACCTCGCAAATGGGTG
>CM067359.1:30248845-30303845 GCA_034401795.1 Chaetoderma sp. LZ-2023a | reverse complement strand
TGACGAATCTGAGCAGCCGCCCATTCCTTTGCCACATTTTAGATGATTGAGAGGGGCAACGATGCATGAAAGGGGTCATAGCGAACTGTAGGCCACATGACTCCTCATGTCCATCAGAGCAGCCACTTATGTGGTCGCCATTGTTCAAGTTATTGAAATACTGACCCTCCATAATACTGATTGATGGGGATAATGACTTGTGAACGTGTTAGAAGGCGTGGCCTAATTCAAAATATTGATGATGATGTCATATCTCTTGACCAACCACCAATGTTTGACCTGTAGATCTATTGACAGGTGTAATGAGGTGGGCTATGTCTAGCATGGGGGGGGGGCGGTTACAAATCAAGGTCATTGGACCCCTCAATGCCTATCAGAGAAGCTGCTAATATGGTCACCATTGATTGAGGTGGAGGTGCCAATTCTTGTCACATGGCCCCTTGAGGCCCATCAGCGCAGCCAGTTCCAGCCAATTTGTGTGGTTGTGGGTCAGGTAGTTGAAAGCTGGTCCGGTGAACTAGGATTTTTGTTGTCTGGATGGTGGGCCAGTGGATAGACTACTCAACTTACAAATGCTAGGTGACAGGTGCAGTAGAAATGCTTGGGTTCGAACCTTGCTCAGGTCATATATTGAAAAATGTAAAGATTATATTATAATGGTGACTGCGATATATATCCTAGTGCCCGCGCATCATCTTCTTCTTCTTCTTCTTCTTCTTCTTGTTCTTCTTCTTCTTTTCGATCGCTGGTATCACACTTGGAGAGCCGTTCTCAAGATGAAATCTCTGGTTTTCTGCAGTTCTTCCACAGGCTCATACAGCTTTCCAAGAAAAGAGGTTGACAAAGGCCAGATCTCTTTTCTCAGCAGCTGATACGTACTGCAACATTGAATTATGTGGTCTGTGGTCTGTTCTGCTTTTCCACAATGACAAGCGGGTGATGTCATACGGTGGAACCGCCTGTACATGTGTTGGTTTAGTCTGTTGTGTCCAGTTCTGAGACGAAAAATGGTCACTTGATCTGTCCTCGAGAGATGATGGTAGGCATCTTCTGATTGAGGTGTTCTATATAGTGACTTGATGATAGTCTTCATCTCTGTATGGGTAACCATGTTTTCTGTCTGATTTTCTTCTGCACCCACCTTTGCCATCGTGTCTGCTTCCTCATTTCCTTGGACTCCACAGTGTGAGGGGATCCACTGCAATGCTATCCGAAAGCATTTGATGGTTTGTAGTGCTTCTTCAAGTTGAGGCAGCTTACCTTTGGTGATAGCCTCAAGGACCGAGCGAGCATCAGATAAAAAGACAGTCTGTGCAATATGGTCTGCTGTTCTGCTCATGGTATTAGCTGCATGGGCCAGTGCTTCGACTTCAGCTCTGTAGTTTGTGCAGTGTTTGCCTGTCGGTATTGCAGCTGACTCATGTTGTCCGTTTGGATACTGTATGTGCAGTCCAGCACCTCCGCTCCTAATTGCATCTTTGGCTGATCCATCTGTGTAGATCCTTATCCATGTCTCCTGAGGGTACATTTCTTCCAGCATGGCTAGGGTCAGGGCCTTCATGCTCAGATCACTGTGTTCATCTTTGGTTGTGAGATGAGGTACATGGTGCGAATAGCTATGCTCTCTAGTTTGTTTTCCCAGGGTGGAGTATCAAGTGTGTGGTTTGTGTCTTCTATTTGTGCTGGCAACATTTCTTGGTGTTTCCTTTGAAGTGCTTTTGTCTCTTTCACAAAACTTGATCTTTTAAGTCTTCCTGATGACAGCTGTGCTTGCCTGATCTTCATCGGGTGGTTGTTGAACGATTTGAACTTTGCAGCTTGGATCAGTGCTTTGCATTCCCTTCCTTTACTAAGTGGGGGGATGCCTGCTGTCTGCTGCATTTTTTCTATTGGTGTTGATCTCATTCCACCAGTGATGATGGGCAGTGCCTGGTTTTGTACTCTGTCGAGGTTCTGTTGATGAGATTTAGCTGCTGTCCTCCATGAGCTGGATCCATACCCAAGGTGTGGTCGTACGGCACCTAGGTAGATGGTCTTGAGGATCCTTTCATTGGCACCCCACTTTGTACCTGCCAGCTTCCTCATGATGTTTAGCTTTCTTCTGGCCTTTGCCTCTGCGTTCTGGATGTGCTCCTTCCATGTTAATCTTCTGTCATAGGTGACTCCCAGGTATGTCTGCTGGTCCTCATACTCGAGTGGAGTACCGCCCAGTGTCAGATTGCCAACCTTGGTTTTGGTGGACAGTGAGAATAGCATGGCTGATGATTTTTCTTTGTTGATGGTAATACACCAGCGATTGGCCCAAGCTGTAATTCTGTCCAAGGCGAGCTGCATTCTGTATGTGGCAGTCATTGTGTACTCCTCGGTGCACAAAAATTCCAGGTCATCTGCATAGAGGGCTGCATAGATCCCATTGGGCAGCTCTGCTACAATGTCATTAATGAAGAGTATGAACAGAGTTGGTGATAATACTCCACCTTGTGGCACCCCTTGTCTCAGCAATACATTCTGTCCAGATTGTCCATCCACCAGCACCCTAGCTCTGCGATTGTGTATGTATGACTTGGTCCATCGGAACATGTTGCCACTGATGCCTGTGCGCCGGAGCTTCACGAGGAGGCCATCCTTCCACACCTTGTCAAATGCCTTCTGCAGATCGATAAAGGCAGCTAGCATCACCTTCTTGGCTTGAAAGTTGTCCTCTATGACCTGTGCAAGATGTGTTCTTTGATCTTCTGTGCTCCTGTATCTTCTGAAGCCGGCCTGCTCTGAAACTATAATGTTCTCTGACTCCAGGTACCACTGCAACCACTGGTTGACGATGCGCTCCATGGTCTTGCATATGCAGCTTGTAAGACTGATAGGACGGTAGCTCAGCACTTTCGTCTTGTTCTTCCCTTTTTTCTGAATAGGGGTCATTCTGGCTTCCTTCCAGCACTGAGGAACCTCTCCATTGGTCCAACTGAGATTAAAGATGTCTAGCAACTTGCGGAGAGATGCATTACCAAGGTGTTGGATCATTTCATTCGTAATGCCATCTGGCCCAGGAGATTTCTTCTTCTTCAATTGGTGGATAGCCTTCTTCAGTTCTGCTAAACTAATGTCAACTTTCATTGCATCAGGAAGGGATGCAATAAACGTCAGAGAAAACACGCTGACATTGTCAATTGACTAAAACATGGACTGATCGAGTTTTACATCAGCTGATCTTCGGATAGATATTTAGATCTTACCCAGTCTTACATCCCGATTAAAGTTAAGTTAGTAAGGCTAGATGAAGCAGGTACTGAGACACGGCTCGCAGTTGATGAAAAGATGGGTTCTGTGAATAATCTCCTTCATACGATGTTGTCACATGTGGATGTTTTTAAAAATGAAAAACGTATCAGTGACTTGAATGAAAATTACGCTTATCACACATATTTTGAAACATGCTTAATTATGGAAGTGATGCCGCATCCTCCAACTTGCTAGATGGCGAATGGACGATGCTGGTGAATTTGATAATGCCGCTGATACTGACCTTAGTTTTTCAAGCACGCAAAAAAATGATGGCTGAAAGTAAGACAGTGCAATTAAATGGTCGCATACACACTGATATGTTTCTACAGGATCGATTTCTGATCAGATCCGTTGATTTTAGAGTACGCCTGCAGCGGAGTAAAGATGCTTTCGCCATTATGTCTACAGACGATCTCAAACCTAAGCTGAAGTTATTGTCAGCTAACTTATTTGTACGTAAAGTTGTACCATTCTCTGATCTGTTAGTATCACATGCGGTTACTCTGAGAAAGATGAGTGCTAAATACCCTATTCGTCGTGTTGTACGTAAAACTTTTACGGTACCGAGTGGAGTTATGAGCGTGGATAGAGATACTATATTTATCTGACAGCATCCTACAAGTGTATTATTCGGTTTTGTACCAAATGACGCTTATAATGGCATTGTTACTAAAAACCAATTCACGTTTTATAATAATAAAACTACCTATGCTACATGCTATATTAATGGGGAAGAGGCGACAACATCACTAATGTGCCCATCATTTAGTGACAACATTTACTCTGATGGTTACTTTTCGCTGTTCAGTGGTACTGGCATGCTATTTAAAGACCGCAGGTACCCGATTGATAAAGCACACTTCAGATATGGCATGACACTATTCGCATGGGATTGTACTCCTGATTTAGCTGATTCAGAGCACCGATACCCTACATGTACTGGGTCATTAAGAGTTGTCTTCCATTTTAGCGAAGCACTACCTGATACAACAAACATGATTTGCTATACTGAATTTGATAATACAATAGAAATCAGATCATACTTTAATGTATTAACAGACTATTAAAAAATTCTGAATACATTTGAAATAGAGCATCCATTATTGGGTGACGACAAAATGCCTGAACACTTCCTCGGAGTTGTTCCAATTGACATTGTACCTGGTCATATCAAATATCGTCCATCTTCATTAGAGATAAACATGTATCCCAGTAATAAAGGCGGTCAGCACTGGGTCGCAGTTTATTACACATTGATATGGAAGACGCCCTTCAGGCAGAAGAATGATATCAAATGTTCACAATGGGCACCAGGCACATATTTATTCCTATAACACTGAACTTGTTCAACCGGCACTGACAACAACGTGCAGATATTATTGTGTACATTTCTTATATTATCATTCGAGAGGTGTAGGCATGAAGCATATACTATGGAAGCTAAGAAAATGTGACAGAAATGATGCAAAAGTGAAACGTTTAACTCTAAGAATGAGAGGAAAGATGTGAAAAATAACAATGGATAATTAATAATAATAATTATTGTTTCTCACATATTTATAGAATACTTGATGTCATTAAATGTTGTCGCTAATTTAGTTTATTATTGAATTTACTTATTTTGCTTTGATGTGTCAATAAAATAAAATAAAATAAAAAAGTGTATTATTTGATCACCACCCCTTATACTGTTGCCCCAACATTGCATTGCAATATGCACACATACTAATGGAATAATATCATGTTTATACACAACACACACACACACACACACACACACACACACACACACACACACACATGGGGCACATGGGGCATGCACACAGGCGCACCCAGGGGCACACATGCACACCCACACACACATGGGCACACACAGGGGCATGCACGCACACATGGGAGCATGCACATGTACACAAGGGCACACACAGGGGCATGCACACACACACACATGGGGGCACACAGGGGCACACACACGCACATGGGAGCACATGCACAAGGGCTCCCACAGGGGCACACATGCACACATGGGGGCACATGCATGCATGCATGCGCACAGGGTCTCAACATATAACTAGCAGTATCACATATTAGCACATGTGCATATGAGCGAGACCTTTATTAAACTCTCATTGACATACCCTCTCCAACCTATATGCCGTTTTTCACACACCATGCTCTCAAACATTCCGACCACAATGTCCAGACAAATGGATAGCCATCAGAGTCAGTCAGACTTGTAGTAACCGACCATCTATGATTATGCTACAATGCTCATAATGTGGCGCTTAATTGTTGAAATGTAACATCGTGAATGATAAGGCATACAGTCTCCATCCAACTCCCCACAATGCACTTACTACTGTTAACATATGAACACCGTGAATTTAAACTGCGTTATTTTGTGGTAAACAACAATAGCCAGTGAGCGGGTTCACGTGTTATTATTGATTTTTAAAAAAGCTTTACTCATGGTGTTGGGTGTAGGTGGTAGTGGTGGTGGTGGTGGTGGTGGTGGCGGTGGTGATTAGTGGTTCGTGGTGTATGTCTGTACTCGTGGTAGTGGTGGTAGTGGTTCTGGTGGTGGTGCTAGTGGCGGTTGTGGTGAGAGCAGCGAGAACATTGTAATATCTTGCCAAATATCAATCTCATGTCATTTGTTCACCAGAATGTGTTTTATGTATGCGATTGCACTCAAATAATCAAGTGCTAACACATGTTCATAAGTGTCGGCTGGATGCTATTGTTCATAAGTGGATGTTGGACGCTATTGTTCTAAATGACCGGCTGTGCGCTATTGGTTTTCCAGGTGGCCGATGCGCTCTCATGCAGTATAATTGCTGTATTTTATAGTCTGTGATATGAAAGACATATTTTATGAAAAAACCCATTCAACAGCGATCAGCAATGTGGTTTCCAAAAAAAGGTAATTAAACTAGGAAAATTACTGTGTCCATGTACATACACATGTTGCCGCATGTATAAATGTGTAGCCACCTGTTTAAAATTGCACTACATTTTTTTTGAAAATTTAATAACTAAATGACTGCAACTTTACACCTTTTTTGAAAATGTAATAATTAAATGACTGACACCTTTAAGACCACTCCTTAAATACGATAGATACATGATTATTATCTATATAACATTATACAATATCGCTTAGTTTACCTATATATTACCCGTGTAATGCAATGCTCTGATTAAAAAAAAAATTAAATGACTGGGGCAGTTTCAAAATATCTTTTTAACCACGAAGGGGGGGGGGGGGGGCTGCCACCACCCACCTAATTAATGCGTTAACCACAGCAAGAACACGATCAACACACGCGTGTCAATACCTATTTAAAAACACATTAATCTATGCATTAACACGCATATGTCATAACAGACAATAGCATGTAGCCGGACATTTAGAGCAGTCGCCAGCATGAACAATAACAGCCAGCCACTCATTTAGAACAATAGCGAACATCCACTCATTTAGAACAATAGCGTACACCCACTCATTTAGAATGATAGACTCCACCCACTCATTCAAATCAACCAATCTGAATGCAGTATTTAAATAGGCCAAGAGCTCATTTGCATAACAATAGCAGACAGCGAGTCCCTTGACTACTTACCATTTTTATACAGAACACTTTGACACAATTGTGAGTTTAATCATTGGCGAAGATGTTTCCGAAATGTTTACTTAATTAAACTTATTTTTCACCGGACCCCCAAAAGACAAGGATTCCATAATTGAATGCCAGTCTATCGTTTTAGTGATATTGTTGATTGCTACAGATTGGAAGCTTTCACTCGCCATTACCAGAAGTGAAAATGTAAATAAATACAAGGTAAACGTTCCTAAGACCAGTCACTCGCCTTTTATCAATTCAATAACTCCTGTTGTTGTTATTGTTATTGTTGTTGTTGTTGTTGTTGTTGTTGTTGTTGTTGATTTGGTTTTATTGGACGCTTGCACCTAGATGTATTTGAGCAATGACTATTTTGTGGTGCTTCTCCGAAGCGTTGCGTGGACGATGGCTTTACGTCCCCTTCAAATAACATGACACTGCAGGCATCATGGAGTGAATGAGATTGTCTACGTCTTCACCAATTGCCTGTCACCTGAGAAGCCAACTGGGATTTGAACCCTGTCCAGCTGATTACGAGAAGACCATGCTACAGCTATAGCCAATCATCTTCGTTTTTAAGAAATGCTAGAACCAATTGAGGTTTTAGTTTCTTGAGATGCAATCTCAAAATGGTAAATAAGACTAGTTTTTCCTGTTTGACTCTTTAATTCTACAAAAAATCACGCGATCACACCTGGTGGCAGGCGAGGCAACTTTGTATCTTTTTCGTAAGGGAGATAACTGCATATTTTACTCAGCGCTCCTGTTGGTGGTACTCAGCATTCCTGCTATATAGTTACATAGTCATCTTCTGCTACTTAGGCTAAGCAGCCTGTAGCAGGTCTTCACAAAATTTATTGGCTACCGGCTCCTGCACCTGTTGAACTGATATCCAACCTCGCTTTGAAAGCATTATGGCGCGAGCCATCACTACCGTGTCTGGTAGAGTGTCCAGTGGTTTGTCACTCTGATACTGAAAAAACGCTTCCTGATGTGTGGATTGAAATGTTGTTTCTGCAGTTTAATACTGTAACCTCATGTCCTGTAACCTTGTCGAGGGGTAGGATGGCTTCTTGGTCTACGTTATGCACATCATGCAGACACGTGTACACTTCGATTAGGTCATTTCGTAAACGTCAGTACATTAGGCTCGTCAGTTTGAGTGATTTGTGATGTTCTTTGTATCGCATTTGTTTGAGTCCTGGAATACATTTCATGGCTCTGTGCTGAACATTTTCAAGCAATCGGATGTCTCCCTTGAAGAAGGGTGACCAGACAACGTTGCTTTATTTTAAGCGTGGTCGGAATATACTCTTGTACAACAAAACCAATGTACCAGGATCGATGAAGTCGAAGAACCACATGATAATGTTGACTATGTTGACTTTATTGGCTGCTGTTTCAAAATACTGAGTGAACTTTATGGAATTATCTACGTACACTCCTATGTCCTTCTCACGAGTGGTCCCTTCTAATATAACTGATTGATCACTTTCTTGCATGATGTACTGGAACTTATCGTTGGATCTGCCTAAGTGCATAACTTTGTATTTAGGCATGCTAAGACGGAGCTATCATGTATCTGACCAGTCCTTTAGATTATTCAGGTCTTTTTGGAGGTCATCATGTTGGCTGGACCGTACTTAGTTTTTGATCACCGGGCCGGTGCTGAGGTTATGCACACCTCATCCCTACACACTTACATCTTCCAAACGCTCTACAATATTAATAATGTTGCTACCTTGGACAACATTAACTTTCAGTCAAATCTTCTTCAAAGGATTCAACGGAGGCACCTTTTATTATAATCTTTAACCTAATTTGCTTTTCGCTGATCAATGTCGAAAGGCAATAGGCCTATTTGAATAGAGGGCAGTGAGTACGGAATGGACAGGGAGAGATAAAACGATGTTTGGACTAAGCAGTTGACCACGTGGCCGGTACTGACCGATACTATGTTTAAAGAAAGCAGTAGGGTTATCATAGCCACTATGAAAACACGATTACACGCCAGATTCTCGGCTATCGTGTCTTCACTGCTGCTGGTATTTATTTTGATAGGTTTTAAAGAGCAGGATTTTGGTGTCTAGCCAGAAGATTTCCGTGATTATTTGTTTAAGTGTTTTGTACTTGGGAGGTAAGCTGATTATTTATCACTTACATGATCAGTTTATTGAAGATGTTTTCCAGATTTTGCCATAGCTAATTATTTTAACTCAATGCAGCCCAGTATCGGTACTTATTGTAGTATCGACTGATAGCAAAAGACAAAGACACTCCCAGATATCAAGCGACGGCAAAGCACCACGACAGCCCCTGATATCAAGCGACAACAAAACACTAATACAGTCCCAGATATCAAGCGACAAAAAAAGAAAACACCCGAGGCAGTCTCTGCTATCAAGCGACAACAATATTTCAA
Source organism: Chaetoderma sp. LZ-2023a (assembly GCA_034401795.1). Taxonomy (NCBI): domain Eukaryota; kingdom Metazoa; phylum Mollusca; class Caudofoveata; order Chaetodermatida; family Chaetodermatidae; genus Chaetoderma; species Chaetoderma sp. LZ-2023a. The sequence goes on along the minus strand of CM067359.1, from coordinate 30,294,518 downwards.
GCACAGTCCATGACGCAGTCATGGGTACAAAAATATGAACGATATTTGGTCAGGGCACGAATTTCCTGTCTTTGTTAAAATAGATCGACAGTGGATAATACCTCGATATATATATATAACTTTAAGAAACTTGGTGCCCATATTAACCATTCAGAAGTGAGTCAATTGCCCACTTAGCTTACTCCCATATTCCTAATAAATTCTTCACCCTGAAGAACAGATTTTAAGCGCTCACGTACACACAGATTAATGTACATATACGCACACACGCACGCACGCACGAATATAATTATACACATTCACGCAAGCGCATACCATAACTCCAGCTGTGAATTCATATCTCTACTCTTCACTGGAGTGTAGCAATGTTTACTTTTTCTCCAAATTTAACAAAAACAATGCAAGCTCATTAATCTTGCTAAGCTCCAGCCATGGCGAGGCACTTGTCTTCAAGTGCTGGTCTGATAGAGAGACCAGGTGCGCAATCATATAACACGCGGATCAAAAACAGTAATAAATACACGCACGCACGCACACAGTCAATAACGGACACTGCATGGTCCAACATAGTGGTAACTCAAGTCAGACGGTCGCATAATGCAACACATTTGCTAGAGCATTATAGTTTTTAGGGGCAAATGATCGCTGCCTCAACCCTTTCACCGACAAATCCCTGAAAATGTAAATTCTTGACTATTTAAAACTTATCCTGTTGAATATTTTAAAATTAATGTGACTCGAAATTCTGCCTAAGGCAGCAACTGCTTACAGTCATGTTAATTTCAAAATATTCAAAAGTTTTACTGTATGGTTGCCTTGAAAAAGAGATATGTGGAATTCGTCGATGAACAGGTTATTAGTTAGTTGATGCCACAATCATAATGACGTATCTAGCTCCGTCATGTACATCGAATAGTGCGTCATATGTACGAATTGTATGTCTTTGATGGGATTACTCTTTAATAAACATTATGTTTAAAAACTACAAAACTAATTTGACTGGGAGCTGTTGCTGCAATAAACAGCGACAGCCTCCAGTTAAATTAATTTCAAAATGTTCAACGGTTTTCCTGTATAGTTATCTTGAAATTGGGATTCAGGTAATTCAGTGGGCGAAGTATATTACTTGGTTCCAATACGCGTGCAAAGTAGCTGTAGATAAGCTAGAAATGGGCGGAGCACAGCTAGAAATGGGCGGGGCATAGCTAGAGATGGATCCCGCTATTGCTACAAAGATATAGTGTTAATGCTCTACTTACTAACAGAAAACGACAAAGGCTGTTGGTGGGTTCAATTGAACCTTGAATTCACAGAAACCCAATAGCAATCCAGCACGGGAGTCAGCAGAGGCGTATGGCCCCACCAAGAACAAATACCAGACGTGGGCGAAGACAACGGTTTATTATGCAATATGTTCTATGATCAACAGCACAAATCAATAAACCCACAACTATACATGTAAGCCGTTAGATATTTAGAAACTAATTCGATTGGGTGCTGTGGAAAATTTTCAACAGAATGTTTATTAAATAGTAAATCAATCAAAGGCATAGAATACGGACACTTGACCGACTATTCCAGCTTCATGGCCGAATATTTCTTTCAATTATGATTGTGTTGTCAGCCTGCATGTGATGATAATGACGTAATTGATTATGGCGTTATATGCATGAGTGACAGATCGGATTCATCCATTCAAACAGGGTTGCCAGGATGACTGTTTAGGTCATAGTCTATATGACGTCTATATCAAGTGGCTATGTTTACTGTACTTATGACGTAAGCTATGCACGGAAAGAAGAATGAGGATGAGGAGGAGGAGGAGGAGGAGGAGGAGGAGATGCCGACTACGACGACAACGAAGAAGAAGAAGAGAGAGAGAGAGAGAGAGAGAGAGAGAGAGAGAGAGAGAGAGAGAGAGAGAGAGAGAGAGGGTGGGGGTGGCGGAGAGGGGGCTACTTTTCTTCTCCAGTCATAACACATATCATATCAGACGTATCACCCTATCAGCATTATTCTCCGTCTCGTGTTTTCCCCTGGTCTGACTTTGGTTCTGGCTCTCGGTACAGGCTGCTGGCCTTAGCATACCTTCCCTAACTGTTTACACGTAGATGTGCTTAATGTGTGTACATCGTTCTTAGATCTCGCAGTAATGAGCTACGTGTGTTCCAAGTCTGGCTGAAAGATGAGGGAAATCACATCTCCTGTTTATTTATTCAGGAATTTCATGATGAAATGTGCCAAGGCGACTGGTTAAAGTTGGGATACAGTCAATCCTAAAATATAACCATTTAATCACGGAAATTCCAGCGTTTACATTTTAAGACAACTATCCAGCAAAACTGTTGAATGTTTGAAACAAATTTGACTGGAACTATAGGCGGCAACAACTGCCATTCAAATTAGTTTCAAAATATTCAACATAATCAGAGCGGGATTCAGTCAAGAGATAGCAGGGCTACAGACCCGGGCCACCAAAAAATAAGGGGCCCAACTCAAAACATTTATTGCAAAAAAGTAATTCCAGTACCCCATTTTTACAGCAATGATATATGTAAGCTGTTGAATATTTTGAAACCAATTTGACTGGAAGTTGGTGCTCCCTTAAGCAACACCAGCTTTCAGCGAAATTAGTTTCAAATGATTCAGCAACATTTTGGCAGGTACGTAAGGAATTTATTACATTTTGGAGCAGCAGCAGCATTAGTCGCTGTACATAGTAGTAGTAGTAGTAGTAGTAGTAGTAGTAGTAGTAGTAGTAGTAGTAGTAGTAGTAGTAGTAGTAGTAGTAGTAGTAGTAGTTCATTCCATCCTTCCTATCGTATAAGTGAGCCCTCACAACTAATTAGCTGTGGGCCTTAAATAGGCTTAATCCGGTACAGAACACAATATTACTTAGACTACATCACGAACATTTTTGTCGTTTCTGTAAGCTTTGAGTTGAGTAACCCGAATCTTGCCTTATTTTGACGACTTGGGGCCGATACTGCATGTTAGCATCACGATTGACGTCAAGAGGTCAATTATAGGTAAAAACTAAAAGGGGTATACTCACAAATAATACCACCTTTTGGGGTTTGTGGCATCGGAGAATCCAATTCTGATCTTATTTTCACCATTGAGGTCATGTTCACCCCATTTTGTGGTCAACGGTAAAAAATCAGCAGTTACTATTAAAAAATGTTAGCAAAGATTAATCCAGAACAATTACTATTATAATTCTTGGAAGATGACATCTGCTAACAAATTGTTATTACTATGCCGCTATGCCGCTTTGTGCATTTAAACGTTCAAACTACAATACAAGACAAGGACCGCTTTGGCAACACAATACCAATTAAATGATTACCAATGATTACTATTACTACCTATATGTTCTGGCTTGCGCTCTATAATGCCAGCAATAATTACTACTCGTCGTCACCACACCCATCATTATTAACGCACCCACATTCGCATTTGCATAGGCTGAGAGGGGCCCATAGTCGTTGCCATGCACTTTGTGGTTGGCCAACTTTGTGCCAGCCCCACTCATTGAAGTCACGGATTTCCTGCTAGACCGAGGTGGCCTGACTCCACTAGAAATTCGCCTGTAGTAGCGCTCGCTTCACGTGCTGAAACAACGCGGCTTGAGTAGGTGGTAAGTTTTCCAGTGATCTGCTTCCAGTGGTGAAGAGTTGAAGCCTAGTCTCGTTGGCATCGGCTGTACCAGACCCTTTGCTTTATATGAGCATGATGAAGCGTTTGATCCGCTGCATATGCATGGACTCAAGACTGAAGAGTCAGGACTATGAGTGAGAGTCACTAGTGTGCCAATGACGTCCAGTATGCTTGTCCAGGCTGCCCAGTCTTCTGGCCACATCCAACAAACTGCGTCGTGTCGCACTCCATTAGGCTGTGGAAAAGGGGTAGTACCAAGGAAGCCTGACGGACCGAGATCAGAGTAGATGGTATGGGCTGGAATGTGACAGGACATTGAGACATTGAAGAATGTCAGGCTCTATCCCAGGTCGTTGCGATCCTCGGTCCACCAGGCTCGGTGGCTCTCTCTCTGATTTTTTAATTGAAAGACGCCTCTCATGTCGGCATTGGGATGTGACTGGAGTGAGAGGAAAATTGCGTGACGTATGTCCATTTCTGCACATGTATGCCACTGTCCTAGCTGCCTTTTTCTTGAGATCAGGTCGGTTAGTAAAGGTTAGCATACTGTTCTGCATGATGGTAACAGATACTGGTACTGAAGCCTTTTCCAGCCTTTCCTCGACATATGCTGCGTGAAGGGATTGGCCGGCTCCACTGATTTAAGATAGAGGTTGCGACGGCCATGCCATTCTGTGTATCGAGTGCTGCGAGCTCCTGACATGTAGCCTGGAAAGTGTTGCCCAGCTGCTCTACAACCTCGACGATGGTAGTACATCCTTTCGAAACCTGACTTGCAAGCTGTGTCCTTCCTCGTGAATGACGATGATGGGTCGTGGATGGACAAGAACTCCGCAATCATCCACATTCAATCAGGTGTTTTTGTTGGACTGTTCATGGGCTTGGTCCTTGACCATCAGGGTGAACTTTTTAGCTGATTTCTGCACAAAATTGTCCTGCATGTACTTTGGGGTGTCTCTCAGCTAGCTCTACTATGTCACGTATATGTATTGGCAGCCAACGCTCGTAGTTTGTGTGGTCCAGGACTTATCAACTAGCTTGTCTTCTCCCAAAGTGTTGTGTGATAGCACCGAATGCATCCATGGCATGCTACATTCAAGATGCGGATGGGGACTTGTCTTGGAAGAGGGGAGAGACGCCAATCTCGGCAGGGGGCTTCACCGACTCATCACTTGCTAGTAACGCGTTGTAACCCAACCAGGTGATGACGCCACCCTCTGTAAATGTGCCATTCTCCATTGCCATCGACGCCTCAATCTTGACCTTGGCACCTCAGATGTGTCGAGGGGTGGTCTGATATCACTGCTGCCGAATCTGGATGCAAAGACATGAATGAGTTTGACTGGGGGCTGGTGCCGTAAGAGTCTGGTAGGTTGGGAGTCGTCGTGTCAGAGGGGTAAGCTTGATGGAAGCTCGCTTCTATCCATGGTTCTCGCGTGAGAGAGGGTTGGTCACACTCAGGATATATTTGTGGAACTCATCCAGTGAAATTTTGCATGTAAATTTCCTTGAATCCAGATCGGTGTCACCACAGATCTTCTCATGTCCATGAAGAGATAATGGGTCCTGGAGCACTATGTTGAAGAAAGCCCACATTTTCTCATTGACTTCTTCTTCTTCTTCTTTTCGATCGCTGGTATCACACTTTGAGAGCCGTTCTCAAGATGAAATCTGTGGTTTTCTGCAGTTCTTCCACAGGCCCATACAGCTTTTCAAGAAAAGAGGTTGACAAAGGCCAGATCTCTTCTCTCAGCAGCTGATACGTACTGCAACATTGAAGTATGTGCTCTGTGGTCTGTTCTGCTTCTCCACAAGGACAAGCGGGCGATGTCGTAAGGTGGAACCGCCTGTACATGTGTTGGTTTAGTCTGTTATGTCCAGTTCTGAGACGAAAAATGGTCACTTGCTGTGGCCTCGAGAGATGATGGTAGGCATCTTCTGATTGAGGTGTTCTATAGAGTGACTTGATGATAGTCTTCATCTCTGTATGGGTAACCATGTTTTCTGTCTGATTCTCTTCTGCACCCACCTTTGCCATCTTGTCTGCTTCCTCATTTCCTTGGACTCCACAGTGTGAGGGGATCCACTGCAATGCTACCAGAAAGCATTTGATGGTTTGTAGTGCTTCTTCAAGTTGTGGTAGCTTACCTTTGGTGATAGCCTCAAGGACTGACCGAGCATCAGATAAAAAGACAATCTGTGCAATAGGGTCTGCTGTTCTGCTGATGGTATTAGCTGCATGGACCAGTGCTTCGACTTCAGCTCTGTAGCTTGTGCAGTGTTTGCCTGTCTGTATTGCAGCTGACTCATGTTGTCCGTTTGGATACTGTATGTGCAGTCCGGCACCTCCGCTCCTAATTGCATCTTTGACTGATCCATCTGTGTAGATCCTTATCCATGTCTCCTGAGGGTACATTTCTTCCAGCATGACTAGGGTCAGGGCCTTCTTGCTCACATCACTGTGTTCATCTTTGTTTGTGAGATGAGGTACTGTGGTGCGAATAGCTATGCTCTCTAGTTTGTTTTCCCAGGGTGGAGGATCATGGGTGTGGTCGGGGTCTTCTATTTGTGCTGGCAACATTTCTTGGTGTTTCCTTTGAAGTGCTTTTGTCTCTTTCACAAAACTTGATCTTTTAAGTCTTCCTGATGACAGCTGTGCTTGCCTGATCTTCATCGGGTGGTTGTTGAACGATTTGAACTTTGCAGCTTGGATCAGTGCTTTTCATTCCCTTCCTTTACTAAGTGGGGGGATGCCTGCTGTCTGCTCCATTTTTTCTATTGGTGTTGATCTCATTCCACCAGTGATGATGCGCAATGCCTGGTTTTGCACTCTGTCGAGGTTCTGTCAAGGTTCTGTTGATGAGATTTAGCTGCTGTCATCCATGAGCTGGATCCATACTCAAGGTGTGGTCGTACGACACCTAGGTAGATGGTCTTGAGGATCCTTTCATTGGCACCCCACTTTGTTCCTGCCCGCTTCCTCATGATGTTTAGCTTTCTTCTGGCCTTTGCCTCTGCATTCTGGATGTGCTCCTTCCATGTTAATCTTCTGTCATAGGTGACTCTCATTGACTGGAGCCGGGAGTCAGTTAGCGGGGTGGAGCTGTCAAATGAAAGGCTCCTGGGAAGGAGCTGTCAAAACGCTCCTAACTCTGTAGACAAAACTTGTGCATTATCACGGCAGTCTGCATGAACATAAATGCGTTCTCTTGACCAATTTGAAAACTTGCTCGTCAACAACCTTCAGTTTGTGAGATATGTAAATTTGCTTCCTGCCTTCACTTTACCTTTGAAAACTCATTCAAGTTTGAGCTCGACGTGATCTTTGAATTGAGTTAAGTGTGGCCCAGATGTTGTGCATGTCAAGTTTTCTGTGGCGAAGATCTGAAACTTGTGCGCCATAAAGCTAATGATGAGAAATGATTTTGGGGGATCTGGGATAATGCCCCACAAATGCCAGGTTGACCGCAAAATGACCTTTATGGTGACCTTGAGGGGTGACATTGACCGTAAGTCGGTGAAATAAGATCGGAATCGGATTCTCCAAACCTGGAAACACTTAAAAAGTGGTATTATTCATGAATCTAACCATTTTTGTTTTTTAAACTATGATTGACCTTTAACCTGGGTGGCGGCCATATTGGATTTTGCCGGCCATCAAAAATCGAAACAGTTTGGCATGGGCGACATCTGGGCCAAATTTAGTGCTTTTGGAATAATCTGAACCAAACAGTCCATATAATGCCCTAACATCCTTAACTATATGACTTCCGCTTCCGTTTAATGTCACAGCAAGGCAAGATGTCACGGCTTTTCATGGCTGGTATTAGCATAACTCTCCGAGATGTAGGCTGGCGACTCAATCATAATTGACAGAAATACACAATTATGAAGCTGGAATAGTTTGTCAAGTTTACGAATTGTATGTTTAGATGGATTTACTATTTAATAAACATTCTGTTGAATATTTTGAAAGTTATTGACTGGGTGCTGTTGCTGCCGATGGATACCTGAATCATCTATACATACCTGAATGGTTAAGGGATTCTGGAAAGTCAGTTTAAAGTATGAAAATAGATCACAACATGCGCAAAACGTGGGCGGAGCATAGCTAGAAATTGGCGGAGCATAGCTAGAAATGGGCGGAGAATAGATAGAAATGGGCAGAGCACAGCTAGAACTGGATCCCTCTATTTATTGGCTTCCTCGTGTGTGACGTCATTGTGATTCTTCTCAGTATTTCCATCACTGCCATCCATGAGAGGAAGACGTCTGTGATAAATTACTGAAACACGTTGTGTGCCGCTCCTGATGCTGTCCGAGTAGGTGTAGGATTTCCAGGCATTTCAGGTGTAGCGATAGGTAGGCCTACTTCACTGTGTAGTGTTCTATCTAGCCAGTACTTGGCTAGGACATAATTATTAGAAGTAACGGTATGTAACTTCAACGAGGTGGACACAACTAGAACTTACTTAATACTGATACTTTAATAGATCAACTACTACACTGAATTATGACTATTGATACTTGTATATAATATAAAAGTACGACTGTAACATATGCTTAATTGAGTACAATTGAGTAGAGCAGAGGCCAGTAGGTATATACGATACGGCAGTCTCTAACTAACCGAGGTCCCTGGGGGACGCTGATACAGTGCCTAGGGCATCTCAGGTTACCACTGGTTCAGGATAGGTGTACTTAGTTTTACGGGGGAATGTATGCGTACACGATACGACATATTGTTACGCGGGATCAAGCACACAAAAGATACGCCATAGCATGTATAAGATTGTCACAGTTTCCCCCTGCTGTTTCGCTGTTACCGGCTGTCGGGCTTTCTCTACCAGCCATTCTCTTCTAGTATCTCTATTACAGCCTTATAATCAACTCTCTCAGTTCTTTGTGAAAGAGTTGTTGCTGCAGACGTAATCATTTAGACCCCATCCACATTCTCCTCTTCCGGGTTCTCACTCCGTTACTTTAGAGTTTTCAGTTGCTACTTCCTGGTTTTCACTCTTCTGGCGACATTTCATTCTCTTGGATTTCGGTTATATACGTTTAATGGCTAAATTTAGTTAATAAAATTAAAATATTTGTCTATTGAATGTCAGGCCAAGAGAAAACTATTTTTAAAGGTTTACCACTGGAATGACTGGCTCGTTTATCGAGCTAGTCATTACAGTGGTAAATTTTCAAAAATAGTCTTCTCTTCGCATGTAAATGGACATTTTTTTCTTATTGCAGAAAGGTCGTGACCACATACTATGATTCCACAACTTTTGATGTAGTCCTAGAAAATCACAAAAAAATCCGTAAAATTCATAAAACTCTGGAAAGATCCGGAAAATCCGAAAACTGTTTACATGACAAAACCGGGAGTGTGAGGACCTGCAGTATTTCAGAATGTATGTTATATTATCCCGCTAACAAGGATGCGATATCTAACATATTTGGCGCTCTTAGCTATTTTGCCGAGATATATTCATTTCTGAGGATTTACGACCAGAATAGTTGTCTCGGCTATCCACCAAGCCATTTCGGTGACAGATTTTCAGAAGTAATCTTCTCTTGGTCTGTGAATGGGCATTGCTAAAGACACCTGCAGATACTGTTTTGGTTAGAATGATGGATAAAGAGTTAACCAGTACAGACACGAATTGACAACTCATTTATGTCAGATCCGACGAATATTCTTTTGAATATTTTGAAACTAATTTGATTGGGATATATTGCTGCCTAAAGCAGCAACGTATTCCAGTCACATTAGTTTCAAAATATTCAACAGCTTTCCTGTATAATTATCTTAAAATTGAGACACTGGAATTTCAAGGGTTACTTATCACTGAGATCGATGAAATTATTACTATTAGTCGATTGACGTTTGTACACACACTGCGATACCAACATTACACCTTGTCAAGGGGGGGGGGGGGGGGTCTGATGAAGAGACGACGGATCATTGAAATACAGAAAAAACTTACACGATTTAATTCTGTATATAACATATGTAACCGCCATTATATGTATATTTCATGTATATATGTTTCGTACACTTCTATAAAAGTTACCGAATAAACTTGAAATTGAAATTGAATCATGTATGTTTGTACTTTGTATATATTGACTAGCCATTGTTTTCTTGAGAAACGTTGTTAGTGATTCAGGAAGAGAAATGGCTTTATTACAGCGTAAATACGCAGCTTACCAATAGCAAATAGCTACTCTAAGGTCTGTTTTTAGTTCTTTGAAACCGAAATGCCAAACATGAAATATTAATTACAATGCAGGAACTATTTTGTTGAATATTTTCAAGTGACCATAGCCCAATTTGACTGGAAGCTGTTGCGACCCTATCAATCCACCTTTCCAGAGTATCCATTCATCATCAGACCTCGTATGACGTCAAAATCAGCTCAGCGCGTGTATGATGACGTCATAATTAGTACGTCACACAGGGTTCCATATAGACCGTCACCAAATCTCAAATGGTCCAACACGTTGTATAAATTATATACCTTAGGCAGCAACAGCACCCAGTCAAAGTAGTTTCAAAATATTCAACAGCTTACCTGTGTAGCTTTTTTTTAAATTGATAGTCAGGGTGTTCAGAGATCGATCGATCCCAACACGAGCGATGTGTGGGTGGTGCTTAGCTAGAGATGGGCGGGCCATAGTTAAAACCGGAAAGGTCCATTTAGCTTGAAAATATTCAATAGGTTACCTGTATAATTAGGCCCTAGCTTGAACTTGGTAATCTGGGAATGCAGGGTTCAAATGGTTTAATATACTGTAGCCATCATTTATTAGGCCTACTGCAGTTAATTTGATTCATTTGTTTCGTGTTTGATTTATACAGTATTTCATCAAACCGATATACAGCTGTGTGCCACGCAACGTTAACTTATGTACACACGTTGTAGCTTAATAAAACATATTGTTATTTCCACATCCATATTAATTTGTTTTATCAATCGTTTTTGCTGCCATTTGGTTTCAAAATAATGTAGGATGTCTAAATAATAGCAAAATCAAGCTGATGATACTGACGGGCTAACCGCCATTATATATTACGACATGCCGTAATTACACGCTAATGGTTGCCAAGGATACCAAATTAGTGCCAGTATATCACGCGGAAATTGGTTTCATTTCCGGAAAGTGTCAGCAGAATGAAAGCGAATTATGATCGGGGACGTCACGTCCCGACAATCATACGTAATGGTCGTCTGATGCTGAGCGCTGACGTCATTTTATTGAGCTCCGTTAACTGCAGATAAATGCCTGGAGGACAACCTGAATACACTTCATGAATCCAGTTTCTCAGTCAATCAATAATCATATCAATTAGTTTTATTTACATAATCGAGATATGTTTTCATATGGTTATTGTATTTACTTGTCTATTTATTTGCCATATCCGTATATAGGATTCTTGCAATACATTATCTAATCTAATCTAATCATATCACGCTATAATCAACAACGTCAGGTGTAGTCTAACGTCATATTCAATTACGTCATTAATGACGTTATATAGTCTGTCATAAACATGTAATAGTCCGTCAATGGCTTTACTATTTAATAAACATTCTGTTGAATATTTTAGAACTAATTTGACTGGCAGCAACAACACCCGGTAAAATTAGTTTCAAAATATTCAAAAATATTCAACAGCTTATAGGCCTATGTAGTTTTTCTGGAAATTGAGATTCAGAGTGCGTAGGGATCGATTCATCCCAACACGGTCAAAGTGTGTGCGGCGCTTACCTAGAGATGGGCAGGGCATAGTTAAAACTAGAGTCCTCTTTTATTTCAGAAATATTTAAAAGGTAATGTTTACCGCCTTAAAGAAGATCTTATCTTTGCTCATATGAATGAAAGGGCTACGGTAATATTCAGCACGGGTGGGTGAGGTGGGTTTGGTGGAGGGTTTTCCAGTGGTAAATTTTCAAAGAGTCTTCTCTTGATCTGCAAATGAATATTTTTGGAACAAATTCGAGAGTTATAGGGCTAATACTAGCACACGGCGCTCCGGTCACGTGACAATGTCTAGTAATGACTGGAATTTGTTGTAGGCTATTCCACGTGGTCAGATACATTAAGGTGTTTAGGTTACATAGATATCGCTCATTATAGAGGTCAACATTCTGGAGACGGACTGAGGAGAGAACGGACAATCTGATTCTAATTTAGAATGCACATTCCCTTACGCACGCACGCACGCACGCACGCACGTGTTCTATGATACCTTCACTTACACCTCAACATCTGGGAGTTATTTGATGCCATAGGTGAAGAAACGAGAAACTGATATTGAATATTGTGTTGGAAGACATTTGCTGATTGGCTATCTATCATCACGTGATCATTATGCAATCTTTCAACAGGTAGTGGGAGTAGAGCGAGTGACGTAATGACGTAAGACAAGCGATGGTGGAACTGATTATAGAAGCTAAACTATTTTAGTCGATAATCTGTTTACAATATTAATGCTGGTGCATCACAACCTGCTATGAAAGTTTCGACCACCCCATCCCCAGCCCACCCCACTCCCCGCCTCTTGACGCCCGCCTCTCTCTCTCTCTCTCTCCCTCCCTCTCCCACCCACCCCCCCCCCCCCCCTCTCTCTCTCTCTCTCTCGCTCTCTCTCTCTCTCTCTCTCTCTCTCTCTCTCTCTCTCTCTCTCTCTCTCTCTCTCTCAATTATGGTGGTTCGTTAAGAAAGATGGGCACGCCTCTTAAAGAACCACCACCTTACATGGCCCTAAATGCCAATGCTCGCGATAGGCAGGTTTGAGTATACGTTAAATTAGACTATTCATTCATTACCAAGAAACTTGCTGTGGGAGGAAGACAGTGTGTATGCTTACTGAACGGTAAACATCGGTTGTCAATTATGCAACTTACGAGAGACTCCGCAAATGTCGATTTTATTACGCCGTAATGAGCCTAAATACCGGAATCATTAAAACCGACTCCTGTAAACACGTGCCAGCAATTAACCCTATAACACTCAAATTAGTTCAAGAAAATTTCAATTTCCTCATAGAAAATGTCCATTTGCAGAGCAAGTGAAGACTATGTTTGAAAATTTACCACTGGAATGACTGGCTCGATTATCGAGCCAGTCATTCCAGTGGTAAATTTTCAAAAATAGTCTTCTCTTGCTCTGCAAATGGACATTTCTCAAGACCACTACATAAGTGTTAAAGGTTTAAATATGGGCGGAGACGAGAGCAGGTCAGGTGGAGGAGCTGGGTGGGTGTCTAAATATACTGAGACTTTGGTATTGCATAAACCGTAAGCTTTGAGAGAACACATTTGTACACGATGGAAAACAGCCTCTCTCAGACTCCGCCAGCTTACGCAGATCCTCCCTCCACAGGGAAGGAATTTCTCAAAATCCGGATATGACGTGACAACCGGATCCTTGCGAGCTTGCTGAGTTAACACTTTTAACCCTGCATTCCCAGAATACTAACATAAAGAGAAATCATACATGTAAGCTGTTGAGTATTTTGAAACTAATTTGACTGGCAAGTGTTGCTGCCACAGTTAAATTAGTTTCAAAATACTCAACAGAATTATTGTTAAATGTGTTGAAGATTTCAGTGTTTTGGCATATCGTGTTGAAAGGGTTAACGTAATACTTTCAGATTGCCATGATGGATGGTCTATAAATACAGATCCATGCTTTCCTGTCATGGAGACTTTGGACTACACACGATGATGGCCTATATTCTTCAAGACTATCACCGCCACCAGAACCCCACCCCACGACCACGACCACCAGCACCACCACCACCAACACCACCATCACCACGACCTCAACAAACGCCACAGCTGCCGTCACCACCACTGCCACAACTGCCACAGTCGCCGCTGCCACCACCACCATCGCCACGACAATCCAAATACTACCACCACCTTCGCCATCATCATACCCCACCCCTCACACCACCCCTCCCCCACCACCACCATCGCCACAACCTCAACCACCAGCGAGCACCACTATCACCACCTAGCGAGCCTGTGCGTACGTGGTTAAGGTATGAATTCACTTAAATCCGTCCCAACATGTACACTATTTTTGCTAGATTGATACGCGTCACGCGGTTATATCATCTGGCGGAAAATTACATAGTACGCGTGGAACCTCGCAAGGAACTAAAGTATATCTTCAGAGATTACCTTGGAAACGAGGAATAGAGCAGTAATCATTCTGTGATAAATGATAATTCCTTGTCTCTGCACGCGGATGAGCCAGAGACCAGAGCTATGCATCATGTGTGCCAGGGTGGCCAGATTGTACGTGGGACTGGCTGCGCATATACTGCGCGTGCAAGGCTTGGCCATGCTGCGGACCTGCCTCTGGTGGGTTGACAAGCTGGGTGGAATAGATTGGGTCGCACCACAAGCCAATTCCTGGGTTTGAGCGCTCTGGTCTGGGTTCATGAAACAATACCATAGGCCTACACCTTCCAAAACCATAGGGTAGGTGGGGAGGGGGAGGCAGGTGGTTGTCAGGGATCCTGCACAGGCCAAATTTAAATGCCCAGTCAAATTAGTTCAAAAAATATTCAACAGCATCTTTATTAAATAGTAAAGACATACAATTCGTACAACAACGCGTAGTCTGTCATCAACCCATACCGTTCGTGACGAACCTAGTGACGTCATTAATGAGGTCATTGATTATGACGTCACACTACACGTCACGTAGTTAATTATGACGTCATATGATTGATGGATAAACTGGAAAGGTCCATTGTTAAACAATATAATAATAATAATAATAATCATCAATTCCACAACACTAGAAATAAACATTTCTTCTCTCTTATCCCTTTCATCCGGATTGAATTCTTCTACATCGCGACTGCACACCCGCATGTGTGCGTACGTGTGTGTACTCTCATGCGTGCGTAAGTGTATGTAAGTCATATTTGCCACGTATGTAGCGGTGATCTATGAAGCGTGTGACTGGAGGGAGTATTATCACCTGGTGATCCTGATCCCGCTATGCTGCACCCAGACAGAGATACTCAACAAAGCCTGAAGCAATCAAACAACTGACGTCATCATATTCGCTAAAAATATCTGCGCCGTATCCTGCCTCCATAATTACTATCACCAGGTAGTGCCCAATGTCTACAATATGTTTCAATGATCGTCCGTCAGTCTGTCGCGGTCGGTCTGCCGGCCCATGACGACATTAGACAAATATGCAATCCTTTTCCAGGTTCGACTACACATTCAAGTCAAAATTTAGAAACCTCACAGACTGATCCGAACAGAAGTACTAAAAGATGCGAATGTCCGATAATCTTCATGTTTGTTCAGAAACATCTATTACTAGCAGACAGAGTCGTAAGTCAGATGTCCAGAATATGCCATTCGCTAACCGTATAAGGGAGATGACTCTGTAATCTGTATTACAATGCGGCATTGGGGTTACTTCCCTTATTGCATTGATATCATTACGGCTACTATAATGACAGCTGCGAAGTTGGCTCCTTATTCCCAGTTCCTTATCCGAATGTGAAGTTGTCTCCTTATTCTATGAAGCGTGAGAAGGCAGTTACTTATTCGTTTGTTTCCAGCTCCTTATTTAAGTTACGTGACCTACATGTTTATGCGTGTCAAGGCGCAGTTGAATTCTAACAACATATTTGTGTATTCCCGAATAACTGGGAACCGGAATAAGGAGCCAACTTCACGCCCGAATAAGGAACTGGAAATAAGGACTAAGGAGCCAACTGCGCATCCGAATAAAGAAGCGAGTACTGGGAATAAGGAGCCAACTGCGCATCCGAATAAGGAACAGGGGACCCAGGACTGGGAATAAGGAGCCAACTTCACGGACGTTTATTACGACACATTATTGAAAACGACGCACAGTTACCATCGGCTCGTAGGGTGGAGTGGTGGTGGGGATAGGGTATTGCATGCGTGGGTGCGTGCGTGCGTGCGTGTGTGTGTGTGTCCGAGAGCGCGCGTGCCCGAAGTTGTTGATCTGATGTGGCTAAAATTTTAAGACAATAAAGGGACTTACCGTAAGCATTGATTTCCAGAGGTTAGGCCGTGATTCAGAAAAAACCCTGATCTGAATCGGGTCCAATTTTTAACCTATGGATGTCTCGGAAACTGATGGTCCTGTAACGCGCCAATATCGAATTTGATATAACAATTAATTACTTAATTAGAATTAAGCTTTATTTCCACGCGCTCTACGATTGTATACGTTTAGAGGCTTAAATTGTGGCCTAGATATAAGGAGACGAAATAGATCTTGAATAACGTATGATGATTTCATTACGTATAAATTAATACAATTCTTTTAGTTTCGTGTCTCTAATTCAATTTCACATCTAAAAGAATTGTATGAAATTAACACAATTTAAGCCTCTAAACGGATACAATTTTAATAACTTTATTTTCAAGCATTTTGGTGTGAATATGGAGGTTCAATAGTATATAACATTGTGTGCTATTGTGCTATTTGATTTCATGGTTATACGGAATTGTGCTATTACAGTATTCAAATTTAAGAATTATCACGTTTTATTTATTTATTTATTTATTAATTGTGTTCGCCAGCAATTAATAAGGTTCGGTTAGAAATTTGTGTACTTTGATACTGTTTCATATCGGCCCAAATACATCGATTTCGATATTCGTCCACTGTATATGTGTATGTCGATATTGGTGCGTTACAGTCCGATTTTAGCTCAAATTCTAACACAAGAAATGATGTGATCGCACACTAGGATTCAAGTGATTCGTGATTCGAAAACTCCGAAAAATTACAATGTGACAAAAAGATGGGTGCGGGTCTGCAATCTTTGATTGCTGTTGTTTCCATTGAAAATGTAAAATTATGAATGTGGGTTGGGGTGGTGATGGTAGCAAATTCCACCCCACCCACCTTGCTTCACCGGTCCTCCCTGCTTCGCACGCTTGTGAGCAAGTTGTATCGCATAGAGCGTTTGTGCGCACGATTCAAAATCGTCGATATCATATACATGATTGATAATCATCGATATCATATGCGTGATTCAAAATCGTCGATATCATATACATGATTCAAAATCGTCGATATCATATGCATGATTCTAAATCGTCGATATAATATACATGATTCAAAATCGTTGATATCATATGCATGATTCAAAATCGTCGATATCATATACATGATTCAAAATCATCGATATCAAATGAATGATTCAAAATCGTCGATATCATATGCATGATTCAAAATCGTCGATATCATATACATGATTCAAAATCGTCGATATCATATGCATGATTCAAAATCGTCTCGATATCACATGCATGATTCAAAATCGTCTCGATATCAAATGCATGATTCAAAATCGTCTCGATATCATATGCATGGTTCAAAATCTTCTCGATATCATATGCATGATTCAAAATCGTCTCGATATCACATGCATGATTCAAAATCGTCGATATCATATGCATGATTCAAAATCGTCTCGATATCATATGCATGATTCAAAATCGTCTCGATATCATATGCATGATTCAAAATCGTCTCGATATCATATGCATGATTCAAAATCGTCTCGATATCATATGCATGATTCAAAATCGTCGATATCATATGCATAATTCAAAATCGTCTCGATATCATATGCATGGTTCAAAATCGTCTCGATATCATATGCATGGTTCAAAATCGTCTCGATATCATCTGCATGATTCAAAATCGTCTCAATATCATATGCATGGTTAAAAATCGTCTCGATATCATATACATGGTTCAAAATCGTCTCGATATCATATGCATGATTCAAAATCATCTCGATATCACATGCATGATTCAAAATCGTCTCGATATTATATGCATGATTCGAAATCGTCTCGATATTATATGCATGATTCGAAATCGTCTCGATATCATATGCATGATTCAAAATCTTCTCGATATCATATGCATGATTCAAAATCGTCTCGATATCACATGCATGATTCAAAATCGTCTCGATATCACATGCATGATTCAAAATCGTCTCGATATTATATGCATGATTCAAAATCGTCTCGATATCATATGCATGATTCAAAATCGTCTCGATATCAGATGCATGATTCAAAATCGTCGATATCATATGCATGATTCAAAATCGTCGATATCATATGCATGATTCAAAATCGTCTCGATATCATATGCATGATTCAAAATCATCTTGATATCATATGCATGATTCAAAATCGTCTCGATATCATATGCATGATTCAAAATCGTCTCGATATCATATGCATGATTCAAAATCGTCTCGATATCATATGCATGATTCAAAATCGTCTCGATATCATATGCATGATTCAAACTCGTCTCGATATCATATGCATGATTCAAAATCGTCTCGATATCATATGCATGATTCAAAATCGTCTCGATATCATATGCATGATTCAAAATCGTCTCAATATCATATGCATGGTTCAAAATCGTCTCGATATCATATGCATGATTCAAAATCGTCTCGATATCACATGCATGATTCAAAATCGTCTCGATATCAAATGCATGATTCAAAATCGTCTTGATATCAAATGCATGATTCAAAATCGTCTCGATATCACATGCATGATTCAAAATCGTCTCGATATCAAATGCATGATTCAAAATCGTCTCGATATTATATGCATGATTCAAAATCGTCTCGATAACATATGCATGATTCAAACTCGTCTCGATATCATATGCATGGTTCAAAATCGTCTCGATATCATATGCATGGTTCAAAATCGTCTCGATATCATATGCATGGTTCAAAATCGTCTCGATATCATATGCATGGTTCAAAATCGTCTCGATATCATATGCATGATTCAAAATCGTCTCGATATCATATGCATGATTCAAAATCGTCTCGATATCATATGCATGATTCAAAATCGTCTCGATATCATATGCATGATTCAAAATCGTCTCGATATCATATGCATGATTCAAAATCGTCTCGATATCATATGCATGGTTAAAAATCGTCTCGATATCATATGCATGGTTCAAAATCGTCTCGATATCATATGCATGATTCAAAATCGTCTCGATATCACATGCATGATTCAAAATCGTCTCGATATCATATGCATGGTTCAAAATCGTCTCGATATCATATGCATGGTTCAAAATCGTCTCGATATCATATGCATGATTCAAAATCGTCTCGATATCATATGCATGATTCAAAATCGTCTCGATATCATATGCATGATTCAAAATCGATTCGATATTATATGCATGATTAAAAATCGTCTCGATATCATATGCATGATTCAAAATCGTCTCGATATCATATGCATGATTCAAAATCGTCGATATCATATACATGATTCAAAATCGTCGATATCATATGCATGATTCAAAATCGTCTCGATATCATATGCATGGTTCAAAATCATCTTGATATCATATGCATGATTCAAAATCGTCTCGATATCACATGCATGATTCAAAATTGTCGATATCATATACATGATTCAAAATCGTCGATATCAAATGCATAATTCAAAATCGTCTCGATATCATATGCATCATTCAAAATCGTCGATATCATATGCATGGTTCAAAATCGTCTCGATATCATATGCATGATTCAAAATCGTCTCGATATCATATGCATGATTCAAAATCGTCTCGATATCATATGCATGATTTAAAATCGTCTCGATATCATATGCATGATTCAAAATCGTCTCAATATCATATGCATGATTCAAAATCGTCTCGATATCACATGCATGATTCAAAATCGTCTCGATATCACATGCATGATTCAAAATCGTCTCGATATTATATGCATGATTCAAAATCGTCTCGATATCATATGCATGATTCAAAATCGTCTCGATATCATATGCATGATTCAAAATCGTCGATATCATATGCATGATTCAAAATCGTCGATATCATATGCATGATTCAAAATCGTCTCGATATCATATGCATGATTCAAAATCATCTTGATATCATATGCATGATTCAAAATCGTCTCGATATCATATGCATGATTCAAAATCGTCTCGATATCATATGCATGATTCAAAATCGTCTCGATATCATATGCATGATTCAAAATCGTCTCGATATCATATGCATGATTCAAAATCGTCTCGATATCATATGCATGATTCAAAATCGTCTCGATATCATATGCATGATTCAAAATCGTCTCGATATCATATGCATGATTCAAAATCGTCTCGATATCATATGCATGGTTCAAAATCGTCTCGATATCATATGCATGATTCAAAATCGTCTCGATATCACATGCATGATTCAAAATCGTCTCGATATCAAATGCATGATTCAAAATCGTCTCGATATTATATGCATGATTCAAAATCGTCTCGATATCATATGCATGATTCAAACTCGTCTCGATATCATATGCATGGTTCAAAATCGTCTCGATATCATATGCATGGTTCAAAATCGTCTCGATATCATATGCATGGTTCAAAATCGTCTCGATATCATATGCATGGTTCAAAATCGTCTCGATATCATATGCATGGTTCAAAATCGTCTCGATATCATATGCATGATTCAAAATCGTCTCGATATCATATGCATGATTCAAAATCGTCTCGATATCATATGCATGATTCAAAATCGTCTCGATATCATATGCATGGTTAAAAATCGTCTCGATATCATATGCATGGTTCAAAATCGTCTCGATATCATATGCATGATTCAAAATCGTCTCGATATCACATGCATGATTCAAAATCGTCTCGATATCATATGCATGGTTCAAAATCGTCTCGATATCATATGCATGGTTCAAAATCGTCTCGATATCATATGCATGATTCAAAATCGTCTCGATATCATATGCATGATTCAAAATCGTCTCAATATCATATGCATGGTTCAAAATCGTCTCGATATCATATGCATGATTCAAAATCGTCTCGATATCACATGCATGATTCAAAATCGTCTCGATATCAAATGCATGATTCAAAATCGTCTCGATGTTATATGCATGATTCAAAATCGTCTCGATATCATATGCATGATTCAAACTCGTCTCGATATCATATGCATGGTTCAAAATCGTCTCGATATCATATGCATGGTTCAAAATCGTCTCGATATCATATGCATGGTTCAAAATCGTCTCGATATCATATGCATGGTTCAAAATCGTCTCGATATCATATGCATGATTCAAAATCGTCTCGATATCATATGCATGATTCAAAATCGTCTCGATATCATATGCATGATTCAAAATCGTCTCGATATCATATGCATGGTTAAAAATCGTCTCGATATCATATGCATGGTTCAAAATCGTCTCGATATCATATGCATGATTCAAAATCGTCTCGATATCACATGCATGATTCAAAATCGTCTCGATATCATATGCATGGTTCAAAATCGTCTCGATATCATATGCATGGTTCAAAATCGTCTCGATATCATATGCATGATTCAAAATCGTCTCGATATCATATGCATGATTCAAAATCGTCTCGATATCATATGCATGGTTCAAAATCGTCTCGATATCATATGCATGATTCAAAATCGTCTCGATATCACATGCATGATTCAAAATCGTCTCGATATCAAATGCATGATTCAAAATCGTCTCGATATTATATGCATGATTCAAAATCGTCTCGATATCATATGCATGATTCAAACTCGTCTCGATATCATATGCATGGTTCAAAATCGTCTCGATATCATATGCATGGTTCAAAATCGTCTCGATATCATATGCATGGTTCAAAATCGTCTCGATATCATATGCATGGTTCAAAATCGTCTCGATATCATATGCATGGTTCAAAATCGTCTCGATATCATATGCATGATTCAAAATCGTCTCGATATCATATGCATGATTCAAAATCGTCTCGATATCATATGCATGATTCAAAATCGTCTCGATATCATATGCATGATTCAAAATCGTCTCGATATCATATGCATGGTTAAAAATCGTCTCGATATCATATGCATGGTTCAAAATAGTCTCGATATCATATGCATGATTCAAAATCGTCTCGATATCACATGCATGATTCAAAATCGTCTCGATATCATATGCATGGTTCAAAATCGTCTCGATATCATATGCATGGTTCAAAATCGTCGATATCATATGCATGATTCAAAATCGTCTCGATATCATATGCATGGTTCAAAATCATCTTGATATCATATGCATGATTCAAAATCGTCTCGATATCACATGCATGATTCAAAATTGTCGATATCATATACATGATTCAAAATCGTCGATATCAAATGCATAATTCAAAATCGTCTCGATATCATATGCATGATTTAAAATCGTCTCGATATCATATGCATGATTTAAAATCGTCTCGATATCATATGCATGATTCAAAATCGTCTCAATATCATATGCATGATTCAAAATCGTCTCGATATCACATGCATGATTCAAAATCGTCTCGATATCACATGCATGATTCAAAATCGTCTCGATATTATATGCATGATTCAAAATCGTCTCGATATCATATGCATGATTCAAAATGGTCTCGATATCATATGCATGATTCAAAATCGTCGATATCATATGCATGATTCAAAATCGTCGATATCATATGCATGATTCAAAATCGTCTCGATATCATATGCATGATTCAAAATCATCTTGATATCATATGCATGATTCAAAATCGTCTCGATATCATATGCATGATTCAAAATCGTCTCGATATCATATGCATGATTCAAAATCGTCTCGATATCATATGCATGATTCAAAATCGTCTCGATATCATATGCATGATTCAAAATCGTCTCGATATCATATGCATGATTCAAAATCGTCTCGATATCATATGCATGATTCAAAATCGTCTCAATATCATATGCATGGTTCAAAATCGTCTCGATATCATATGCATGATTCAAAATCGTCTCGATATCACATGCATGATTCAAAATCGTCTCGATATCAAATGCATGATTCAAATTCGTCTCGATATTATATGCATGATTCAAAATCGTCTCGATATCATATGCATGATTCAAACTCGTCTCGATATCATATGCATGGTTCAAAATCGTCTCGATATCATATGCATGGTTCAAAATCGTCTCGATATCATATGCATGGTTCAAAATCGTCTCGATATCATATGCATGGTTCAAAATAGTCTCGATATCATATGCATGGTTCAAAATCGATTCGATATCATATGCATGATTAAAAATCGTCTCGATATCATATGCATGATTCAAAATCGTCTCGATATCATATGCATGATTCAAAATCGTCTCGATATCATATGCATGGTTAAAAATCGTCTCGATATCATATGCATGGTTCAAAATCGTCTCGATATCATATGCATGATTCAAAATCGTCTCGATATCACATGCATGATTCAAAATCGTCTCGATATCATATGCATGGTTCAAAATCGTCTCGATATCATATGCATGGTTCAAAATCGTCTCGATATCATATGCATGATTCAAAATCGTCTCGATATCATATGCATGATTCAAAATCGTCTCAATATCATATGCATGGTTCAAAATCGTCTCGATATCATATGCATGATTCAAAATCGTCTCGATATCACATGCATGATTCAAAATCGTCTCGATATCAAATGCATGATTCAAAATCGTCTCGATATTATATGCATGATTCAAAATCGTCTCGATATCATATGCATGATTCAAACTCGTCTCGATATCATATGCATGGTTCAAAATCGTCTCGATATCATATGCATGGTTCAAAATCGTCTCGATATCATATGCATGGTTCAAAATCGTCTCGATATCATATGCATGGTTCAAAATCGTCTCGATATCATATGCATGGTTCAAAATCGTCTCGATATCATATGCATGATTCAAAATCGTCTCGATATCATATGCATGGTTCAAAATCATCTTGATATCATATGCATGATTCAAAATCGTCTCGATATCACATGCATGATTCAAAATTGTCGATATCATATACATGATTCAAAATCGTCGATATCAAATGCATAATTCAAAATCGTCTCGATATCATATGCATAATTCAAAATCGTCGATATCATATGCATAATTCAAAATCGTCTCGATATCATATGCATGGTTCAAAATCGTCTCGATATCATATGCATGATTCAAAATCGTCGATATCATATGCATGATTCAAAATCGTCTCGATATTATATGCATGATTCAAAATCGTCTCGATATCATATGCATGATTCAAAATCGTCTCGATATCATATGCATGATTTAAAATCGTCTCGATATCATATGCATGATTCAAAATCGTCTCGATATCATATGCATGATTCAAAATCGTCTCAATATCATATGCATGGTTCAAAATCGTCTCGATATCATATGCATGGTTCAAAATCGTCTCGATATCATATGCATGATTCAAAATCGTCTCGATATCACATGCATGATTCAAAATCGTCTCGATATCATATGTATGGTTCAAAATCGTCTCGATATCATATGCATTGTTCAAAAGCGTCTCGATATCATATGCATGATTCAAAATCGTCTCGATATCATATGCATGATTCAAAATCGTCTCGATATCATATGCATGATTCAAAATCGTCTCGATATTATATGCATGATTAAAAATCGTCTCGATATCATATGCATGATTCAAAATCGTCTCGATATCATATGCATGATTCCAAATCGTCGATATCATATACATGATTCAAAATCGTCGATATCATATGCATGATTCAAAATCGTCTCGATATCATATGCATGGTTCAAAATCATCTTGATATCATATGCATGATTCAAAATCGTCTCGATATCATATGCATGATTCAAAATCGTCTCGATATCATATGCATGATTCAAAATCGTCTCGATATCATATGCATGATTCAAAATCGTCTCGATATCATATGCATGATTCAAAATCGTCTCGATATCATATGCATGATTCAAAATCGTCTCGATATCATATGCATGATTCAAAATCGTCTCAATATCATATGCATGGTTCAAAATCGTCTCGATATCATATGCATGATTCAAAATCGTCTCGATATCACATGCATGATTCAAAATCGTCTCGATATCAAATGCATGATTCAAATTCGTCTCGATATTATATGCATGATTCAAAATCGTCTCGATATCATATGCATGATTCAAACTCGTCTCGATATCATATGCATGGTTCAAAATCGTCTCGATATCATATGCATGGTTCAAAATCGTCTCGATATCATATGCATGGTTCAAAATCGTCTCGATATCATATGCATGGTTCAAAATCGTCTCGATATCATATGCATGGTTCAAAATCGATTCGATATCATATGCATGATTAAAAATCGTCTCGATATCATATGCATGATTCAAAATCGTCTCGATATCATATGCATGATTCAAAATCGTCTCGATATCATATGCATGGTTAAAAATCGTCTCGATATCATATGCATGGTTCAAAATCGTCTCGATATCATATGCATGATTCAAAATCGTCTCGATATCACATGCATGATTCAAAATCGTCTCGATATCATATGCATGGTTCAAAATCGTCTCGATATCATATGCATGGTTCAAAATCGTCTCGATATAATATGCATGATTCAAAATCGTCTCGATATCATATGCATGATTCAAAATCGTCTCAATATCATATGCATGGTTCAAAATCGTCTCGATATCATATGCATGATTCAAAATCGTCTCGATATCACATGCATGATTCAAAATCGTCTCGATATCAAATGCATGATTCAAAATCGTCTCGATATTATATGCATGATTCAAAATCGTCTCGATATCATATGCATGATTCAAACTCGTCTCGATATCATATGCATGGTTCAAAATCGTCTCGATATCATATGCATGGTTCAAAATCGTCTCGATATCATATGCATGGTTCAAAATCGTCTCGATATCATATGCATGGTTCAAAATCGTCTCGATATCATATGCATGGTTCAAAATCGTCTCGATATCATATGCATGATTCAAAATCGTCTCGATATCATATGCATGATTCAAAATCGTCTCGATATCATATGCATGATTCAAAATCGTCTCGATATCATATGCATGATTTAAAATCGTCTCGATATCATATGCATGGTTAAAAATCGTCTCGATATCATATGCATGGTTCAAAATAGTCTCGATATCATATGCATGATTCAAAATCGTCTCGATATCACATGCAAGATTCAAAATCGTCTCGATATCATATGCATGGTTCAAAATCGTCTCGATATCATATGCATGGCTCAAAATCGTCTCGATATCATATGCATGATTCAAAATCGTCTCGATATCATATGCATGATTCAAAATCGTCTCGATATCATATGCATGATTCAAAATCGATTCGATATTATATGCATGATTAAAAATCGTCTCGATATCATATGCATGATTCAAAATCGTCTCGATATCATATGCATGATTCAAAATCGTCGATATCATATACATGATTCAAAATCGTCGATATCATATGCATGATTCAAAATCGTCTCGATATCATATGCATGGTTCAAAATCATCTTGATATCATATGCATGATTCAAAATCGTCTCGATATCACATGCATGATTCAAAATTGTCGATATCATATATATGATTCAAAATCGTCGATATCAAATGCATAATTCAAAATCGTCTCGATATCATATGCATAATTCAAAATCGTCGATATCATATGCATAATTCAAAATCGTCTCGATATCATATGCATGGTTCAAAATCGTCTCGATATCATATGCATGATTCAAAATCGTCGATATCATATGCATGATTCAAAATCGTCTCGATATTATATGCATGATTCAAAATCGTCTCGATATCATATGCATGATTCAAAATCGTCTCGATATCATATGCATGATTTAAAATCGTCTCGATATCATATGCATGATTCAAAATCGTCTCGATATCATATGCATGATTCAAAATCGTCTCGATATCACATGCATGATTCAAAATCGTCTCGATATCATATGTATGGTTCAAAATCGTCTCGATATCATATGCATTGTTCAAAAGCGTCTCGATATCATATGCATGATTCAAAATCGTCTCGATATCATATGCATGATTCAAAATCGTCTCGATATCATATGCATGATTCAAAATCGTCTCGATATTATATGCATGATTAAAAATCGTCTCGATATCATATGCATGATTCAAAATCGTCTCGATATCATATGCATGATTCCAAATCGTCGATATCATATACATGATTCAAAATCGTCGATATCATATGCATGATTCAAAATCGTCTCGATATCATATGCATGGTTCAAAATCATCTTGATATCATATGCATGATTCAAAATCGTCTCGATATCATATGCATGATTCAAAATTGTCGATATCATATACATGATTCAAAATCGTCGATATCAAATGCATAATTCAAAATCGTCTCGATATCATATACATGATTCAAAATCGTCGATATCATATGCATAATTCAAAATCGTCTCGATATCATATGCATGGTTCAAAATCGTCTCGATATCATATGCATGATTCAAAATCGTCTCGATATCACATGCATGATTCAAAATCGTCTCGATATTATATGCATGATTCGAAATCGTCTCGATATCATATGCATGATTCAAAATCGTCTCGATATCATATGCATGGTTCAAAATCGTCTCGATATCATATGCATGATTCAAAATCGTCTCGATATCACATGCATGATTCAAAATCGTCTCGATATTATATGCATGATTAAAAATCGTCTCGATATCATATGCATGATTCAAAATCGTCGATATCATATACATGATTCAAAATCGTCGATATCATATGCATGATTCAAAATCGTCTCGATATCATATGCATGGTTCAAAATCATCTTGATATCATATGCATGATTCAAAATTGTCTCGATATCATATGCATGATTCAAAATTGTCGATATCATATACATGATTCAAAATCGTCTCGATATCATATGCATGATTCAAAATTGTCGATATCATATACATGATTCAAAATCGTCGATATCATATGCATGATTCAAACTCGTCTCGATATCATATGCATGGTTCAAAATCGTCTCGATATCATATGCATGATTAAAAATCGTCTCGATATCATATGCATGATTCAAAATCGTCTCAATATCATATGCATGGTTCAAAATCGTCTCGATATCATATGCATGGTTCAAAATCGTCTCGATATCATATGCATGGTTCAAAATCGTCTCGATATCATATGCATGATTCAAAATCGTCTCGATATCACATGCATGACTCAAAATCGTCTCGATATCATATGCATGATTCAAAATCGTCTCGATATCATATGCATGATTCAAAATCGTCTCAATATCATATGCATGGTTCAAAATCGTCTCGATATCATATGCATGGTTCAAAATCATCTCGATATCATATGCATGATTCAAAATCGTCTCGATATCACATGCATGATTCAAAATCGTCTCGATATCATATGCATGATTCAAAATCGTCTCGATATCACATGCATGATTCAAAATCGTCTCGATATCAAATGCATGATTCAAAATCGTCTCGATATTATATGCATGATTCAAAATCGTCTCGATATCATATGCATGATTCAAACTCGTCTCGATATCATATGCATGGTTCAAAATCGTCTCGATATCATATGCATGGTTCAAAATCGTCTCGATATCATATGCATGGTTCAAAATCGTCTCGATATCATATGCATGGTTCAAAATCGTCTCGATATCATATGCATGGTTCAAAATCGTCTCGATATCATATGCATGATTCAAAATCGTCTCGATATCATATGCATGATTCAAAATCGTCTCGATATCATATGCATGATTCAAAATCGTCTCGATATCATATGCATGATTCAAAATCGTCTCGATATCATATGCATGGTTAAAAATCGTCTCGATATCATATGCATGGTTCAAAATAGTCTCGATATCATATGCATGATTCAAAATCGTCTCGATATCACATGCATGATTCAAAATCGTCTCGATATCATATGCATGGTTCAAAATCGTCTCGATATCATATGCATGGCTCAAAATCGTCTCGATATCATATGCATGATTCAAAATCGTCTCGATATCATATGCATGATTCAAAATCGTCTCGATATCATATGCATGATTCAAAATCGTCGATATCATATACATGATTCAAAATCGTCGATATCATATGCATGATTCAAAATCGTCTCGATATCATATGCATGGTTCAAAATCATCTTGATATCATATGCATGATTCAAAATCGTCTCGATATCACATGCATGATTCAAAATTGTCGATATCATATACATGATTCAAAATCGTCGATATCAAATGCATAATTCAAAATCGTCTCGATATCATATGCATAATTCAAAATCGTCGATATCATATGCATAATTCAAAATCGTCTCGATATCATATGCATGGTTCAAAATCGTCTCGATATCATATGCATGATTCAAAATCGTCGATATCATATGCATGATTCAAAATCGTCTCGATATTATATGCATGATTCAAAATCGTCTCGATATCATATGCATGATTCAAAATCGTCTCGATATCATATGCATGATTTAAAATCGTCTCGATATCATATGCATGATTCAAAATCGTCTCGATATCATATGCATGATTCAAAATCGTCTCAATATCATATGCATGGTTCAAAATCGTCTCGATATCATATGCATGGTTCAAAATCGTCTCGATATCATATGCATGATTCAAAATCGTCTCGATATCACATGCATGATTCAAAATCGTCTCGATATCATATGTATGGTTCAAAATCGTCTCGATATCATATGCATGGTTCAAAAGCGTCTCGATATCATATGCATGATTCAAAATCGTCTCGATATCATATGCATGATTCAAAATCGTCTCGATATCATATGCATGATTCAAAATCGTCTCGATATTATATGCATGATTAAAAATCGTCTCGATATCATATGCATGATTCAAAATCGTCTCGATATCATATGCATGATTCCAAATCGTCGATATCATATACATGATTCAAAATCGTCGATATCATATGCATGATTCAAAATCGTCTCGATATCATATGCATGGTTCAAAATCATCTTGATATCATATGCATGATTCAAAATCGTCTCGATATCATATGCATGATTCAAAATTGTCGATATCATATACATGATTCAAAATCGTCGATATCAAATGCATAATTCAAAATCGTCTCGATATCATATACATGATTCAAAATCGTCGATATCATATGCATAATTCAAAATCGTCTCGATATCATATGCATGGTTCAAAATCGTCTCGATATCATATGCATGATTCAAAATCGTCTCGATATCACATGCATGATTCAAAATCGTCTCGATATTATATGCATGATTCGAAATCGTCTCGATATCATATGCATGATTCAAAATCGTCTCGATATCATATGCATGGTTCAAAATCGTCTCGATATCATATGCATGATTCAAAATCGTCTCGATATCACATGCATGATTCAAAATCGTCTCGATATTATATGCATGATTAAAAATCGTCTCGATATCATGTGCATGATTCAAAATCGTCGATATCATATACATGATTCAAAATCGTCGATATCATATGCATGATTCAAAATCGTCTCGATATCATATGCATGGTTCAAAATCATCTTGATATCATATGCATGATTCAAAATTGTCTCGATATCATATGCATGATTCAAAATTGTCGATATCATATACATGATTCAAAATCGTCTCGATATCATATGCATGATTCAAAATTGTCGATATCATATACATGATTCAAAATCGTCGATATCATATGCATGATTCAAACTCGTCTCGATATCATATGCATGGTTCAAAATCGTCTCGATATCATATGCATGATTAAAAATCGTCTCGATATCATATGCATGATTCAAAATCGTCTCAATATCATATGCATGGTTCAAAATCGTCTCGATATCATATGCATGGTTCAAAATCGTCTCGATATCATATGCATGGTTCAAAATCGTCTCGATATCATATGCATGATTCAAAATCGTCTCGATATCACATGCATGACTCAAAATCGTCTCGATATCATATGCATGATTCAAAATCGTCTCGATATCATATGCATGATTCAAAATCGTCTCAATATCATATGCATGGTTCAAAATCGTCTCGATATCATATGCATGGTTCAAAATCATCTCGATATCATATGCATGATTCAAAATCGTCTCGATATCACATGCATGATTCAAAATCGTCTCGATATCATATGCATGATTCAAAATCGTCTCGATATCATATGCATGATTCAAAATCGTCTCAATATCATATGCATGGTTCAAAATCGTCTCGATATCATATGCATGGTTCAAAATCTTCTCGATATCATATGCATAATTCAAAATCGTCTCGATATCACATGCATGATTCAAAATCGTCTCGATATTATATGCATGATTAAAAATCGTCTCGATATCATATGCATGATTCAAAATCGTCTCGATATCATATGCATGATTCAAAATCGTCTCGATATCATATGCATCTCCTCTTATCCCGGTTGACGTAGCCCGGTGTTTTCACATTAAATAAATACCTCATTAGTCTGGAGCAGATCCAGAAAAGATCGTTGGATTTTCTTGTTAGAATGTGGTATACAACTGGGTTTATATAATTTTACGCAGCTGATTCCGTATAATTTGATACCTTCTTGTTGTGTATTACATTCTGGGATAGTATTTCATTACAGACAAATGAGGCAATCAAGAATATTGGCAAGCGGCAGTGCTCCCATTGGGAGAAAAGAGGACTGGTCGGATAGTACGCATTACAGAAACGCTATTTCCTTCAATTTGCAAGCGCAAGGCGTGGGCGTGTGCGTGTGTGCATGTTTGTCGGTACGTGCTGGTGTAGGCAGATGTGGGCGTAGGTGCATGCAGCTGGGTGACTGAGTAGCTGTGTGTTTGAATGCATATTACAAGGTAATGGTGAGAGGTGAGAGCTTTTCTTTATTAATGTGTTTTTCTATTACTTTTGTTTAAAGTGTCTGGGGAATCAAATGGATAACTCAGCAAATAATCTCTGTTATTACATACGCAGGTGGTCGTAAGACCTGGGCACGATTTCACGAAACTTCATAAGTTTTATAACTTAAGCAAAACAAATTTGCTGAGCTAAGCCAAAAATCTTAAGGCGTTTCTCGAAATGCGCTAAGCTCAAACCGTGATTTGCTTTGTTTAGCAAACTCTTAAGCAAGGAATCGCAAGAGAAAGGACGGGGAGTCGGGTACAATCCTATATTTTGATGCAAATCCGTGTTTTACCACGGGATTAGACCCCACACCCCAACCTCCCCACTCCCCCCAAAGGGGCCGGGAGGTCTCTGACCTAAAGCCCCCCCCCCCCCCCCCCCCCCCTTGGGTACATTAGGTCATAATACCGCACGAACCTACTACCCCCCCCCCCCCGACCCAGCACCTACCCCATCCCTCCCCCACCCCCGTTAGATCCAGGTTAGGCCCTCCGCATCCCCCACGCCCAAGCACGAGGAGCAACAGAAAAGCCATGGACAAGAACAGCAACATGAGACAAAATCGAGAGACAACGAGTAATACACACACAGAGAGACACAAGCATTCACAAGAATTCAACAGAAACCGTAAAGGCCAGGCGTGAGTGTAGACCCTAGCATTGGGAACTAGCATATAAACGCCTTAAATATTACAACACACACACACACACACACACACACACACACACACACACACACACACACACACACACACACACACACACACACACACACACACACACACACACACACACACACACACACACACACACACACACACACACACACACACACACACACACACACACACACACACACACACACACACACACACACACACACACACACACACACACACACACACACACACACACACACACACACACACACACACACACACACACACACACACACACACACACACACACACACACACACACACACACACACACACACACACACACACACACACACACACACACACACACACACACACACACACACACACACACACACACACACACACACACACACACACACACACACACACACACACACACACACACACACACACACACACACACACACACACACACACACACACACACACACACACACACACACACACACACACACACACACACACACACACACACACACACACACACACACACACACACACACACACGTTTTACCACGGCTCTGATAAACAGGGGCTTTCAGTTAGGTGAAGCTTTTTCTATATGATTTATATTGGTCATCACCCGTCATCACCAATTTTTCATTACAGCGTATTTTTCGCATTTTGTGAGATTGTTGTAAACTCCCAGAGGTCATTGTGACGTGACATCATAGACTCACAGGGCTCACAGATATCGGATGACGTATGTCAATATGTTGTTAATTATCATTGAGCCATTCCGAACATTACGAGGTCGCAACCAATCAATGCCGGTATAATATACAATTGCAAATAGACAATATAAATCTCGTCCGTGTTTCAGCAAACTGTTTACCATAAATATATTATTTTTTTTCACGCAGTTTTGGACCACTACTTAAAATAATAGTTCCTGTTAATTATATATTTATAGAATATTTTATATCAAATAGGTTAGATTTTGATAATGTACATTTGTGCTTTTATGCAAATATAAAAAAAGATTTAGTTTGAGTTTTACCTTTCAAAAAAATTTCACAATAACGTCAATTCTGATCACTTTGTGTAGTTCCGGATCAAGTCATTTATAAAATAATATATTCGAAACCTAAAGCCGTGTTCTCACTCGAGACAGTTCGTAACGCAACACTGAGGTATGGCGTTATTCCCGATTAACTCTCCAGTGAGAACATGGCCTAAGATATAATGATCCGAAACGGCTGATGATCCGGAACTGCCGTGCCTTTAAAGATGAGACAAGATTAGCGAATTAATTCACTGAATTGTCGGATAGCTAACGCACATTTTGTCAGACTAGTATTGTTATGTAATGTAAGCGCCAATTCTCACCTCATCTAATACAAATATATCATTACTATACATTATCACCACGTGTTTCGAAGACAATTGGGGGTTATGTCGTGCAATACGTGCGTGCGTGCGTGTGTGCGTGTGGTGAGTGGGTTTCAAAGCGGTGGACGTGGGGACTTATGATGACGCGTCATCGACCAAACAATCTAGTTTATCTTGTGGGCAGAAATATATTTCGATAGCAACAGCTTTATAGAAACAGTTTTTGTGGTGAGGGTGGTGAATCAGGGATGTGGCGTAGTACCAGTCGCGGGTTTGGGTGGGGCTGGGTGGTGGGCCAGACAGTGGTGTGGGTGTGGTGCTTGGCCAGACAGCGGGGGTGGTGGGGTTGGGTGGTGGGCCAGACAGTGGTGTGGTGGGCCAGACAGCAGGGTGGGTGGGGTGGTGGGCCAGACAGCGGGTGGGTGGGGTTGTGTGGTGGGCCAGACAGCGGGGTGGGTGGGGTGGTTGGCCAGACAGCGGGGTGGGTGGGGTTGGGTGGTGGGCCAGGCAGCGGGGTAGGTGGGGTTGGGTGGTGGATCAGACAGCGGGGTGGGTGTGGTTGGGTGGTGGGTCAGACAGCGGGGTTGGGTGGGGTTGGGTGGTGGCCAGACAGCGGGGTGGGTGGGGTTGGGTGTGGGCCAGACAGCGGGGTTGGGTGGAGTTGGGTGGTGGGTCAGAAAGCGGGGATGGGTGGGGTGGGTCACACAGTGGGGTTGGGTGGGTTTGGGTGATGGGCCAGGCAGCGGGGTTGAGTGGTGGCTCAGAAAGCGGGGTTGGGTGGTGGGTCAGACAGTGTGGTTGGCTGGGTGGGGTGGTGGGTCAGACAGCGGGGTTGGGTGGGGTTGGGTGGGGTTGGGTGGTGGGCCAGACAGCGGGATTCGGGTGGGTGGGTGGTGGGTCATTCAGCGGGGTTGGGTGGGTTTGGGTGGTGGGCCAGACAGCGGGGTTGGGTGGCGTGGGTGGTGGGTCAGACAGCGGGGTTCGGGTGGATGGGTGGTGGGCCATACAGCGGGGTTGGGTGGGTTTGGGTGGTGGGCCAGACAGCGGGGTTAGGGTGAGTGGGTGGTGGGTCGGACAGCGGGGTTGGGGTGGGTGGGTGGTGGGTGATGGGTCAGACAGCGGGGTTGGGGTGGATGGGTGGTGGGTCAGACATGGGGGTGGGTTGGGGTTGGGTGGTGGGTCAGACAGCGCGATTGGGGTAGGTGGGTGGTGGGTCAGACAGCGGCGTTGGGTTGGGTGGGTGGTGGGTTAGACAGCGGGGTTGGGTGGGGGTGGGTTGTGGGTCAGACATCGGGGTTGGGTGGGGTTGGTTAGTGGGTCAAACAGCGGGGGTTGGTTGTGGTTGGGTGGTGGGTCAGACAGCGGGTTTGGGTGGTGGATCAGACAGAGGGGTGGGTGGGGTTGGGTAATGGATCAGACAGCGGGGTTGGGTTGGGTGGGGCTGGGTGGTGGGTCAGACAGCGGGGTTGGGGTGGGTGGGTGGTGGGTCAGACAGCGGGGTGGAGTGAGTTTCTTACACCTTCACCCTCCTCTAGTCAGGAAAATGTGTAATGTCTATATGCTCTCAGAGAGCATCTCCTGCATTTCCGGAGGTAAATAGTATCTTCAGCAGACTATGGATATACATTATTAATATCTTATTCGCTGGCAACAAAGAAAAACAAGAGGACCAAAGGGCCTGTGACGCTCACCTGGACCATTAGCATTTGAAACATTTGCATTTAAATATGCGTGATTCTTTACATTAAACAAGATTTTTCGAGAAACGCATTTGTAATGATTTAAGAAAATAACTACGAGTTAAGCAAATTAGGCCTACTAGACTTAAAGGTCTTGTGAGGACTTGCGGTCGATAACGAGTTTTAAATAATTTTATGGTCTACTACACTATTTAAACACAATAGCGTCAATTTGGAGTGAGAAAAATTTGTTAGGCAGCCCAAATAACGAGATTAAATGACGCGTCAATCTGAATCACATCGCCACTCGCTGTGACGTCACACCGGGAACGGCGCTGTGAGCTGGGTCAATATTTCTCTGTCTGTAGTACAAAGGTAACATATTTTAAAACGTGCGTTTAACAGGATAGACTTTACCTACCATAACAAAAATTATGTCAGGTTGAAGCTAAGTCTTCAAGAAATAAAAAATCATGATTTAAAAAAATCTATTATGATATTTATTCATTTTTAGTGGTTTCATGGATAGCTATATTCGCATAATAATAGGCCTATAACTACGGTAAACCATGGGCAATGCTGAAAATCGGCAATATTTCAATGCATGTGACAAATACTCTGTAGTCTAGTATGCCTAATTGCGGATCCATTACCATTCTTGAAAGGACTAGGTGTAATATGTAATATCTGGGATGGATGGATGTGAGCATGATGATCGAGGTGGGTGGGAGAGGTTGACGATGGTTATAAGTGTACTATTATTCATATCTAAATGTATAGGCTATAGAGTGCAGCTACAACTTTTTCTGAAGATTATGGATGTACAATAAGTGTGTCAGTGTGTCCTATGTGAAATTTCTCGTGATTACTGATTAGAATGTAATTGTTTACCTATAAGCTTTCGGCAATGTGTTTGTATAATAATAATAATGTAGAGGCATGTACGGGTCAACACGTACGTTGGTGTGTGTATGGGGGGGGGGGGGCGGCGTCACGCCTGTGACAACCATATGAACTATATCGTTTTCAAACCAACTTCTTCATGTATGGAAGTAGCATACACTCATATTTCAATGTTATGAAAAAGCAAAACTGTAGCAGATGAACAAATTTTAAATAGGTAGGTGAACTGACAGATGTTCAAAGGTCGCTAGCGTATCATCTTTACTTACAATACAGCTCATAAATAAGTTTAAATGCTTCCAAAGCAAAAACACAAATATGTTAGTTAGAACCATATGAACATGATACAAGAAATCAATATTTTGAACACAATTTCAAAATATTCAACAGTATATCTTATTTAAGTTGTACTATAAGCGTGCGGACGACAGTGAAAGCCTCGCTACGCATCTCGACCACTGCACTGGTAGAGCGAAAATCTACTGTACAACCGAGTAATGGTTGAGTATGGTTCTGCAAATTTCTACAGGCTTATTAATCGAACAAAGACAAGGCGTAGTGATACTGACTCTTTAGTTGTCAATGGAGTTCCCACTACAGATATGGTAAAGCAACGGAATGGACTTGCAGCCTTCTATGAAGACCTAGCAAAACCTTCCCAACATGTAAACTTTGATAATGATTACCATGCACAAGTTAAGATCGACCTTCATTTGATCCAATGTACATATGCCCAGAATCAAGAAATAGTTCCTACAGTAACACCTACCGAAATCTCTGAAGCAATTTCAAAGCTCCACACTGGCAAATCCGCAGATGAATTTGGCCTCAATGCAGAGCACTTTATTCATGCAGGACAGTCAATTATACCACTACTGGCCAAGTTGTTCAACTACATCTTTGAGTCGAAACAGATTCCAGACATCTTCAAACGGGGAATTATTACTCCAGTACATAAGAAAGGAAAGGTCCCCTCAAATCTGAGTAATTACAGAGATATCACTGTAACATCTCTACTGGGGAAAATCTTTGAGCATGTCATCCTTGACAAAATTGAAGAGTCGTTACCATGTAATCAATCATCTCTGCAGTTTGGATTTACTAGAGGACTTTCGCCACTTATGGCTGGTTTAATACTCTCAGAAACCACTACAGAATGCAAAGATCTACATGTCCCGCTGTATACCTCCTTCCTAGACACTCAGAAGGCATTTGATGTGGTGGATCATGCATCCTTAAAGTGTAAGCTGTATGACGAAGGTATAAATCTACACTTACTGCAAATTACTGATCTGCTCTACAGGGATCTTACTGCGAAAGTGAAGTGGGGAGGTTCTCTAAGCCACTCATTCCCGATACTGCAAGGTGTCCGACAAGGGGGCATCCTCTCCACTGGGTTGTACAAAGTTTACATTAACAACCTGCTGCAGCAATTAGAATCTTCACAACTAGGAACATTCATGGGAACTCAGTATACAGGATGCCCAATAGTTGCTGACGATCTCACCCTAATGAGCAACTCAGAATTTGAACTGCAATGTATGCTTGATATTGTATATCGTTACTCAACTCGTGAGCGATACCTAATACATCCAGAAAAGTCTACAATACTGCACAATTCAGTACGCACAAAATCTGTTCCGCACTTGCCTAAATGGTGTCTTGGCGAATTAGAAATATCTGTCTCTACAACAGCAACTCATTTGGGGTTATCTCGAACTACAAAACAAGAAACGAAGATCAATGTTCAAGAGCGTATATCTTGTGCTAGAAGCACACTCTATAGTCTCACTGGCACAGGTTTGCATGGCTCGAATGGTATATCAACAAAAATTGCATACCGTATCATCCAGCTTTATGTCATCCCTCGACTACTCTATGGACTAGAGATCCTTGTACTACAAAAACAAGAACTTGATCAACTAGAAAGCTTCTTTATTGACATACTTAGGAAGATACAAGCCCTTCCAACGAGGACCGCAAAATGTGCTGTACTCCTTCTACCTGGCGCTAGACCAATCACTGCAGAGCTACACATACGTCAGCTAACACTTTTGAGGAACATCCTGGCATGCCAAAACAAGCCACTTAACCACATACTAGTAAGACAGTTGGCGTTTGAGACTCCAAAATCGGGCAGTTGGTTATTTATATTAAGAATTTGCTAGAGAGATACAACTTATCAAACATCCAAGAGCTTATTCTGAATTTACCCTCTAAGTTAAAATGGAAATCAGTAGTAAAATCTGCCGTGGACAGCCAATGGAACGAGGACTTACAGTTTGCGTGTGAAACCAAAAGTACACTTAAAAACTGTAACACTAAAGACTTTTGTATTGGGAAATGCCATATATCCGTGCACACTGTAAACAATGACAACAAGGATGTAAAACGTAGTGTCATTAAAGCCAGGCTCATCACAGGAACATACCTAGTACAAGCAACACTAAGTAAATTCAACCAAAACATTGTTAACCCCACATGCCGTCTCTGTCAGTTGAGTTCTGAAGATTATCAACACTTCTTGCTACACTGTGGTGCACTCCATCAGTATAGAAATCAATATTTATCACTGCTCAAGAAAACCATCATCGACCACCTTGGCGAGAATTCCTGGAAATATATCTCCAGCATAGAAGATCACCTCGTAAAACTTATTATCGACTGTACAAGTCTAGTCAGGGCTGGATTACTACCTAACAACTTCTCATTATTATGTGAATTGGAATGTATAACTAGAAAACTATGTTACAACCTGCATTGCGGTAGAAGCTTCCTCTTTAACCAGCTTCCACAACAACATTAATCAACAGTAACTGCTGTTAACTGATATCCTGAATCAGAACTGTATTTATATATAATTGTCCATGCACTCTGGTGCTGGACAGTGTTTGTGTTATTATTATTGAAACGTATGCGGTCAACATATTTAGCTAATCTATAACTGCGGACTAAAATTACAATTATATAATGTTCATAAATCAAACTGTAGTTTACGTAACCACACATGTGGGTGCTCCTATCAAGAGGAGGGATATACGAACAACAACAACAACAACAACAACTGCCTAAATTGTAAACAAACCGTGTAGGCCTACTGTCAATAATATGTCAATGTAGACTATACGCAAATAGATTAGTTTAGATTAGATTTATATTTACCCGCCATTTTAGTTAACTTTAAACATAACTGGAGTAACTGCTATATTGCAATCATAAATTTATTCATAAGCCTACACAATCGTACGTGCACTGAGCGGTGTAGGCCTACTTAACTATCATTTAAAAAGTTGTGTACATGCATGCCTATCATCTATGCAAAATCTCTGCAGTCAATCCAGGCCGTTAGAATTGTGATGTCAGGCACCGTGACCATAAGGTCTGTCCTTTAAGTTTAATCAACAAAAATATCATCAACTTCGATATTATTGAACTTTTGTGCATCTCGAACAATGTAGTGTCCCTGTGTGAACAATGAATTGTCAAAGAATATGTGCATAGGTGCCTAATACGCGCATCAGTAGAGAACCTAGCTATGCTCCTCTAAATAATAATCTAGACTAATAGGAATTGGTGTCATCCCGGTGTGACGTCACAACTCTAGCGCGATAGCTAGAAACGTTTGGTTGTCAAGGTGGTTGCTATATGCTTATCTCAGCTTTGGCTTGGCCGATTACAAAAATTTAAAAAGCATTTTGTTTTTCTAGTAAAGGAGAATCTGTATTCTGATTGTCAAGTTAATCGGAGCGATCGGGTATCTAGTCCTCACAACATCTTTAAGAAGTTTCGTGAAACCGGGCCCTGGCCTATGGGGTAATGTGTTTTAAAGGCGTATGATGCAATAGGAGAACAAGTCTTATAGTCAGCCATTAGCTGTATAATTTTTTACAGACTTTTGGTCGCTAGTCAGGGAATTATGCCCAATTTATAAGTCGAACTTCTCATGTGCCGTGCCAGCTAAATCTGCCTGAAAATGAGTCCACTCTATAAATCAACCAGTCGTCATTAGCGCGGCGCGACAGAAATTCGACTTAACCCAAAAAACAACGTTGTAGTGGTCTTCAGACATGGCTATTTAAAAGGCCTATAGAGAAGAGTATTTTAGAATATTTACCACTATATAGAAGACTAGCTCGGTAACTCTTCTCTCGACCTGCAGATAGACACTGGCTAAGTAGAAACTTTAATTTTCTTTACCATTCCCCCTTTAATGGTCAAGGCGGCGAAAAAAAATTCAGTGATAAATTTTCAAAAATAGTCTTCTAAAATTAAAATATGTTGAAAAATATTGACCATCAAAATGCATAATTGATATATCAAGTAGAATTTTGAGTTCTTTGAGGCGCTGTTAACACACGAGGGGTTAAAGACATTTGGTTTGTGCTAGAGATCGATAGCAGAAGAAAGATGGAGAAGTTCTGAGAGCAGACTGGATCCCACAGAAGAAGGGCATCCATAAAAAAGAACAATGTAATGACCTTTTCAAATATCTATGATGTTCCAAAAAACAGATGACCAAAATGTGAAGACAGTAAAAGCT
The DNA here is from genome assembly GCA_034401795.1 of Chaetoderma sp. LZ-2023a. NCBI lineage: Eukaryota > Metazoa > Mollusca > Caudofoveata > Chaetodermatida > Chaetodermatidae > Chaetoderma > Chaetoderma sp. LZ-2023a. The sequence goes on along the minus strand of CM067359.1, from coordinate 30,253,627 downwards.
GACACATCCATTTTCACAGACTTGTTATTGTTTACGAGGCTGGCAGGAGGGTAGACTAAAGAGGATATACTGAAGCATTCGGAGTCCTTCAGTTCCTGTCTCGCATTATGCTTTTTCCAGTCTATGTCTCACTGGCAAAGATGGATGGAATTACAGCATGAATGATTCGATTTAGTCCGTCTTAAACGCCTAATAGTCCGACACGTTGTACGAATTGTATGACTTTACTATTTAATAAACATTCTATCGAATATTTTCAAACTAATTTGATTGGGCGCTGTTGTTGCCATAGGTAGCACCAGCAACCAGTCAAATTAGTTTCCAAAATATTCAGCAACTACCTTGTATATTTTTCTGAAAATTGAGATTCAGAGAGTGCAGCGATCGATTGATCCCAACACGACAACGCGTGAGTGGAGCTTAGCTAGAGATGGGCGGAGCAAAGTTAAAACTGGAAATGCCCATTGGCCAAGGGTTATGTTGTCCACCGACAATAGAAATCTCTGACAGTACAACGCTCATTATTGATGGACAGGGACTGGCTGCTGCGTTGGGGAAGCCACGCAATGCAAGTACGGTCAGGGACTTGGCAGAAGCATTCGTGCAGTCTGTCTACACATCTGGTTACAAATATAATCACATCGATGTACTCTTTGATAGATATGGCCAGGTTTCGATCAAATCAGGAATTACAACTAGGCGACTACGAGGCGAAAATATTCGCAGAAAGATAAGAGTCGACGAATGGCTTTCAGCGTCACATAAGACAACAAAGCTGAATTAGCCCGACACGTTATTAGATGAGTTACTCAGCAAGCCACCATCAGACAGGCCCATTATGGTTATTGGCGGATTTCGTGGAAACAACAGATTTCACAAGAAACAAGCCAAACATTGACATCACACACAACTTGAAGGTTGCTACGAGGAGACAGATATACTCGGGTTGTGCTTCTGTAAGTTCTGACACCATTTGTGGTCTCTGTGTGGGCCACAGATGCTTGTTTTCCGTTTGCTTATTTCACATTATGAAACAATGGAGCGCACACATCTGTGGCTAAAGGCAGGAACACACACGTAGCTAAGGTTTGTTTTCGTGACAGAGGTATAATGGACCTTTCCGGTTTTATCTATGTCCCGCCCATCTCTAGCTAAGCTCCACCCACACCTCGCTCGTGTTGGGATCGATCGATCTCTGAACACCCTGAATATCAATTTCCAAAAAACTACACAGGTTCGCTGTTGAATATTTTGAAACTAATTTGACTGGGTGCTGTTGTTGCCCAAGGCAGCAACAGCGGCCAGTAAAATTAGTTTCAAAATATTCAACAGCATGTTTATTAAATAGCAAAGAATTACGAAGACATACAATTAATACAACGTGTCGGACCATTTGAGATTTGGCGACGGTCGATATGGAACCCTTTGCGACGTAATGATTATGACGTCATCATACAATCGTTGAGCTGATTATGACGTCATACGAGGTCTGATGATGGATAGATACTCTGGAAAGGTGAATTGATGACAATAATTCAGATCATGCAGCTGTTCAACTTCTAGCATTCCACGCGCTGACACAACGCCATACCTGCCTGGTCACTGCAACAAACTAGCCGGCAAAGTCGTTATCGGGCAGAGAAAATTCCTCCTGGCCTTGGACGAGAACCATTTACTGAGGAAGCAGTGACCAATGCTGAGTCATTTATATGTAACATTTACAATGTTCTTGATGCTACCGCAACAAACAAGGCGAGCTTGATATTGTTCAAGAACGCATTCGTCAAGAACTTATCCCACCAACAAGAGGTGCACTGCCTTGCAGTGATACCTGCACATATACAGTTTGTTGTATGAACGCTGATGTAGGCGAGCAATAGCAAGGTCAGTTAATCTCAGCGATGTGGCTAACCTTTGCGCCTCTCTAGCTATGCCCCGCCCATCTCAATCTAACCTCCACCCACACCACATCCGTGTTGGGATCGGTCGATCTCTGAACTTCTTGTCTATCAATTTCCAGAAAACTATGCGGGGGAAAGCTGTTGAATATTTTGAAACTAATTTGAGTGGGTGCTGTTGCTGCCTAAGGCAGCAACAGCGCCCAGTCAAATTAGTTTCAAAATATTCAACAGGATGTTTATTAAATGGTAAAGACATACGAGTCGTATAACGTGTCGGACTATTAAGCGTCAAAGACGGACTATATTGAGTCATTCATGACGTCATGATTATGACGTCAGCCTACACGTCACGTAGTTGATTTATGACGTTATACGATTGAGTGAGGGAAAGGATTCATGAGTTGGTACCGCACTATGACGTGTGCCTGACACGGTGCAATAAAACACTGTGTTTGTATACGGGGGTTCTACATGCCCGCCTTCTTGGAAAATACCTTAACCATTCCTCTAAAACCTAAATCTCTATATCCTGCACATTTATGTATGCATTAATTGGGCAACTGTGCGAATAAAATATCAAAAAGCGGTCGTAAGTCATCAGTCTATTTCAATATCGGTTAGAAATGCAATTTAAATTTATATATGGCCGCCATCTCGAAATGTGAGCCTGACCTTCACATAAGACATATAAGACTTGATTGTACACGTAGGCTATATTTGCTTTTATTGCTTTCCTGAAAATGGCGTAACAAGTGTGATATCTCGAAAATAGGTCCAGTCTACATCGGGTTCAACTAAATTGTCCGATTGTTCGGTCATCCACGTGCATAGACGTAGTATCAGGGGTGGGGTGGGGTGTGGTGGAGGTGGGCAATGGGGGCGAAAGCAACCCCAGGTTTTGCCTTTCCCATAGTGTATCCTCATAGCGCCCCTATGTTTTTCCCTCACCCATACTTCATACGCACGCACGCACGCACGCACACACACACCGGTCCAAGTACGGTGTTACACCCCTGACGTAGTATGGGGGTAGGGTGAGGAGGTGGTGGGGCAGCCATAATTATTGCCACATGTCGTGTAGACGGCGCACGTGGACATGGATGCATCACGTGCGCCGTCTACGCGTCATGTGACAATAATTATGGCAGGCCCCCCCCCCCCCACCGCCACCTACGTCACGGGTGTAGGAACGTACTTGGACCGGGGTGGGGATGAAAGGATTGGATGAAAAAAGTGAAACATACAAGCGTTGTGTACAACTTGTTGGGTGAAATATTTGGGTCAACAAGTTGTATGACAACGTTGGACACTGTTATACTTTTATTCAGCTAACATTTTGTTGGTGGTAGGCCTACATGTTGACGTTGTGAGTGTCTACCCATAAGCCAACTTCTTGCATACATAATACCAGAAGTGGACTTCTACTAATAGCTAGTGGATGAATCCAATATGTCACTCAAGTATATGATAATATGACGTCATAATCAATTACGCCACATGTAATCCAACGTCTTAAGCATAAGAAGTCCGCCACGTGTACGAATTGTATATCGTTGATGAATTTACTATTTAATAAACATTCTGTTGAATCTTTTTGAAACTAATTTGACTGGGAATTGTTGCTGCAATAGGCACAGCCGCACAGTCAAATTAGTTTCAAAAAATTCAGCAACTCACCTGTATAGTTACCTTGAAAATAGGATTTTGGGAATTCAGGATTCAAGGTATATAACTCGAACCCAACATGTACAAAGCATGGGAGGAGCTTAGCTAGAAATGGGCTGGGAATATCTGCAAATGTATTCCTCTATTAGTGGGCCATACTACATAGATAGACGTTAAGTGGACCACAGCTTTATTATATCTCGAGTTAAGCTTCAACAGTTAAAACTACTTTGCAAAAATAATTTTATATACACCTACTTAATATAATTCCTATAATCTCTAGATTCGTCGATATTTTTTATTGAAATGTATGACGTCGCTGAAATGCTACCCGTACACTCACGGAGCTGGCGTAACAGTGTCATTCCGCGTCCAAATAAATCTCCACTGCTAAAGCGTTAATGCTAGACCAAGGGAGGCAACTCTTTGTAGCTTAAAATAAAAGAAGAGTTACCTCCATTGATAGTTAAGAGGACACAGAACTGGCTGGCCATCTATCGCACCCCCCCCCCCCCCCCCACCCACCCCACCCCACCCCCCACCCCCACCCCACCCCATCGCTGAGTGCCCCGGGAATGAGTACGGGGATACGGTCACATCAAGAATCAGGCGAGATCGGGTCATGTTACGCATAGATGTTATAGAAGGACGCATTTCTAGCTAGGCCACGCCCATTTAGAGCCAACACGTTGCCAACAATGGATGAATCCAATCTGTCACTCAAATATATGGCGTCATAATGAATTACGTGACATGTAGACTGACGTTACAATCAAAATGCATAATGAACAATATGGGACCTGGGTGTAAATAAACTTGAACTTGAGTAGCTAAGTCCGTCATGAACCTTTAAAAGTCTGTCATGTGTAAGAATTGTATGTCTTTACTACTAGGCAGGAACAGCCCCCATTCAAATTGGTTTCAAGACATTCAACACTTTATACTCTGAATTCCTAGAATGTCAATTTCAAGGTACTACACACGTTGAATGTTTTGAAACCAATTAGACTGGGAGCGCTGTTGCTGTCTATAGCGTCTTCCAGTCAAATTGGTTTGGAAATATTCAATAGAATGGTCCACAATATGCTTATTAACCCTTTAGTGGCGAAATTTGTTCAAACAATTAAATATTTATTTATTGAATGTCCACTTGCAGGCCAAGAGCAGACTATTTCTGAAAATTTATGAACCGGTATTTTAAACATCGTCGTGTCGT
>CM067359.1:30198705-30248345 GCA_034401795.1 Chaetoderma sp. LZ-2023a | reverse complement strand
GCATGACACGTGTGTTGGATGTTGTGGGGGCAGTGGTGGCTCAGATATGTGTTAGTTGATTCAGGCGTCTATGTGGCAACCGCAGCCAACGAGATAATGTTTGGCAAGCAGTACAGCATATGGTCCAGGGCTCTTACATCAGTTTATGAGGCTCTAATGCAGCTGTGGATGGGGGAGGTCCTTAAATGGCTATCAGCAGAAAATAAAACCCAAGAAATTGCACACAAAGTATGGGAACAATGGACCTTTCCATTTTTAGCTATGTCCCGCCCATCTCTAGCTAAGCTCCACCCACACCTCGCTCGTGTTGGTATCAATCGATCTCTGAACTCTCTGACTATCAATTCCCAGAAAACTATACAGGTAAGCGCTTGCAAATTTTGGAACTAATTTTACTGGACGCTGTTGCTGCCTATGGCAGCAACAGCGTCCAGTCAAATTAGTTTCAAAATATACAACAGCATATTTGTTAAATAGTAAGGGCATACAATTCGTACAACGGGTCGGACTATTAAGAGTTAAAGACTGGCCAAATAATGATTATGACGCCATCCTACACGCCACTTAGCTGATCATGACGTCATATGATGTCAAATGATAGATGGATAATCTTGAAAGATGAAACCCACAACTCTTTGACGCAAACCTTGTAACTGCAATGAAGAAGCGTGAAGATCTCCTTGAAGAATGCCTACTTCCACTTATGGAGCTATTTGATGTCTATGGAAGAAACAAAGCAGTTACATTCCAGTGAGTGCGTACAAGCCATTGGGATTCTGCTAGAATGCATGAGATCTGATAGAGAGGGGAATTGGTCAATTCACATTAACAGCCAAAGGCTTAAAATTCCCTACCTCTATGTCAAACCATTCAAATCCGGTGGGCGCCTGTACATATATTGTCAATTTGTAACCTACCTGATGCAGTTCAATCCAGCTTTGAGCAAGGAGAGTTCAGTCTAAAAAGAAGGGGTATGCAGATTTAATAGGATTCCAGGGGGCGAGGTCACAGGGAAAACAGCTACAAAAGACACTAAGAGCAAGTCAGGACTCTTAGGTATAATGCAACAGAAATCTGCAGTCGTCAGATGGAGCTTATCAAGATACATAGTAGGAGAATATTCGTCAGATATGAAGGACATCTGTTCAAAGACTGTTTTCAAAATATTCAACAGGTTATCTGTATAGTTTTCTGGAAATTGATAGTCAGGGAGCTCAGAGATCGTTCTATCCCAATACGAGCGAGATGTAGGTGGATCTTAGCTAGAGATGGGCGGGGCATAGCTAAAAATGGAAAGGTCCAATGTTTATTACATTCATACTAATATGACAAATCCATTTGATGTTGATGTGGATCCATAGTTATTGTTTGAAATATCAAATGGTCTTACTGAATCAAATGGAGTGCTACAGTCTTTTACTCGGGGTTGTTGCAACAGGACACAATGATGGAGTCGTCAGTCAACACTTTCAGCTGGAGACTCTGCTATACAGAGATCTGTACTTCTTACATTTGATGACATCGCCAAAGGCAAAGGTAAAAAATATAAAAGGGAAACAGTTTTTATACATGCGAGTCTCAAGATGGTCTTTAGGGACGCGCTGGTAATATCCTCATCTAGAGATGATGTAAACATGGAGAACATCCTTGAGCAGTTATCCAATTGGCGCAGTTCCACTGTCCATGTTCCATGAAGATGGAATGATGTTTTGTAAAACCCTAAAATCAGAATTTGGAGTGGAATTGGAACAAGCTACAGAAAAGCGCAAGACCCTACCTACTCTTTCTGAAGATAGGGATGGTAGAGATGCACTGCCAAGCATTCAATCTATGTATGGTGACACGCAGACTACATTTGGAGACCTTGGGAATGAATACACCAAACAGCTTCTGTCAGCCTCAGCTTCTGCCAACACAATGGACCATTCCAGGTTTAACCATGCCCCGCCCACCTCTAGCTAAGCTCCACCCACACATCGCCGTGTTGGGATTGATCGATCCCCGAATGCTCTAATTATCAATTTCCTGAGAACTCTGCATGTAAGCTGTTGAATACATTGTAAGTAATTTGACTGGGTGCTGTTGCTGCCTATGGCAGCAACAGTGCCCAGTCAAATTAGTTTCAGCAGAATATTTATTGAATAGTAAAGACATGCAATTCGTACAACAACGTATAGTCCGTCTTTGAACATGCGTTCGTGTTTCCATGCTGGTAAATTGGAAAACAGACTCGACCTAAAATGGAACCATGAGAAAGCAGACATCAGCATAATATTTCACTGCCATCAAAGCGGATGAGGCATTTGACAATTTATGAGTGCAAGGAAGTGTCATCAGCCGGTGCAAAGATGTAGACGCTCTTGTATTGCTTATTCACCACTTACCAATGCTGAACAACATGGTCGAACTGTGGATCAAAACGGGATAAGTCACACAACTTGAAAACACAAGGTGGTACATCCCAGTCCATCATATCTGTAACAGGTCTCATTTAGTATTCTGCCAGATATTACCAGCTGTTCATGCGCTTACAGACTGCGATACAACTGCAGCCTTTAACGTGAAGGGAAAGGTCACAGTGTTTAATCTTGTCAAGAAAAATCCAAACAAATGCATCACGCTAACAACCTGGTGGTGAAGATGTATCATCTGCAACATGTGCAGCAAGGGTCTTAGTATCTTCACTGTGTGATCTGAGTGGTAAAGAAAAGAAACACCATGGAAACTTGAACAAGCTGAATGCTAGGATGGCAACTAAAGACACAAGTATTGACAAATTGCCACGTGACCATGTAAAGCCAGTTTCATGGAGAAGCGTAAGAGATCGATGTTGCTCCGTCCGACTCTGCAGTATGTCTGGACACAGGAGGGGTAATGCATTGTGTCAGTCCAGTTTGATGACCCTATAATGCCTGATACTATTGACAGTTTATTGTGTATTAGCAAAGGAAGGGCTATGTGTAATGCTTCATGTGTGTCTAGTGGCTAAGATCTGGGTTGCACAGTTTGCTCATGCACTGATGGTGAATCAGCAAAAGTGAACACACCCGTGATAAATTTAACATTGTTGAAGATGGCGAGTGACGAAAGTGCAAAAAGTGATGAAGACATTTAGTGATAATAGATATGAGATAGTCGTTACATAATGAAAAACAAACTACATTGCTTCAATAGTTAAGTGTTTCAAATAGTACATTTTTCTGCCAGCAGGTGGAAATTTCTTCCTGATTAGATCACTAAAATGACTGTAAACAACCTAAGCGGAATATCTAACACTGTAGTTCTTAATTGTTGTTGCGAAGATGTTGGAAACGATGATTGGTTTTTTAAAATGGCGTTTGATTTCACAAAATATAGAATTTTCCAGCATATCTGAGACTGGGTCTTGATTCCGTATACCATATAGGCCTAACTTATTGTGTAGGCATTTGTTAGCTAACAAAAAAGAAAGCCCGCTGATTATTCTAATAAAAATTTGACAACCCCGTTGCTGCCTGAGTAAGAAATGATAAAGACAATAAAGTTGCGCGAAATATCATCAGCAGGTCTTGCAAACATTGTCTGCCCTGCTGATTATTTTGAGAACAATTTGATTGAAAGTTGTTTCATCAACGATTTCCAGCCAAATTGTTATCAAAACTTTGCCTAGTCACAATTGTATTATCAGCTGATTTTTTTGACAACAATTTTATGGAAAGCTGTTGCTACCATAGGCAGCAACAGCATTCAGTAACTTGTTTTATATATATAAATATATATATATATATATATATATATATATATATATATATATATATATATATATATATATATATATATATATATATATATATATATATATATATATATATATATATATATATATATGTATTTATTTGCATCATAGGAAATATAGAACTAGTATTGTACTATGCTATGCTTAGTATGCGCTCACCTTGAAAGCCAGCAAAAGAATGACCAGCATTAGCGTTACGAGAATGGTTTTATACGAACAATAGCTCACCGGCGAAGACAATAGAATCCGAAATAATGGCGCCCGCAAATATCTATCTAAAATGGCGCCTACACTCCAAGTTAGTTAAAGTGTCCATAAAGTAACAAATAGTCCTAAATTTAGCTAGAATATGTATCTTTTAAGAATAGATGAGAACTTTAAGCGCAGTAGTGAAAGGCAAGACCACATGTACTGAGAGTCAACTGCAGCACCTTCCCGTTAAAAAAACCAATTTGCCCATCTCTCCAGTTATAGATACTATATAGGACAAGTACACATATTGATGCAAGGCATCAATGGCAAATAGCGTGGCCGGAGATTATTATAATTCAAGTTGAGCTTCAGATTCATTTTTATATATAATATACAGTTTGCAGTAGCACAACAGGTTGTCCACCAAAGACAGTCACTATATCTAGAGCTTGGACCCCTACATAGAACACAAAATAAATTATACATGTAGAACTGGCACAGGCACTATATAATATAGGAAGATATGGGCTTCAAGTGAAAGTCAAAGTACTATAAAGATATAGTGATTAGACATGCGATAAATTGACAACATATTTGCATGACAGAGCAAAATTGGTTTATCTTGTCATATTAACATTCAATATTACATAGGTTCTTACTATGATTTACAGTTTCTTACCTGTCCGATGTAGTGCTGATGGTGGTTGCGATTGTAATAATGATAGTTTCTTGGTAGTGCCGTATCTTTAAGATGGTTGTAATGGCATCGGCCTTGGATAGGATTAGCTATGGGCTATAGGAAGAAGCAGATTATATTTTGGGCCAGTCCGTCCATCTTTCCATCCATCTTGTTGACCATATGCGTAAATTCTGAGGGGTTTGTTTGATAATTTAGATTCCATCGGAGCTAAATTATAGGATATATAGAAAGATTTTCACATTATTGCAAGAAATGTTTGATGATAGAATCGTGCAATATCAATGAGTTCTAGATGGCATTATATTCGAAAGCCTGGTTATAAACCGAGTACAGAGATTCTGATACTGAATATATAGTAAATTATTAGCGTTTGAGAAATGTAAGTTGCGACTAAATTGCGTATTTCGAAATTACTCTATAGTAGATTTTTTTTAAACTACACTTTATTAGCACATTCATATATGTCTATGTAAACATATGGGTGAAATTCTGGAGCCGAACCTATTACAAGCGATATGCCGTGACATATCGACATCTATACGATTGTGGCTCATGTGAACAAACTATCTTTTAATGGGGACATATTGCGAATAAGTAACTACCTGGACATACTTGGTAATTATGATATTATTTGATGGTAGAATCGAGCAATATTTCGTACAACACTAGTACATAATAATACATCTTGAGTCCTGCATAGCTAGATGTTCGAAAACTGGTTACAAACAGAGTACATAGATATCGGTGTGTAAATTATTGGCATCTGACAACTTTTAGCCGCTACTAAGCTGCGCATTATAAAATTACTTTAAAGTGTAGATTTCGGCTACCAAGAGTAATAGTTATTTTGGGTAAATAAACCTCCTCTACTCGAAAATTGTACTAGTTAATAATATAAATGCTGTATTAAAAAAATATAGGCAAATTATCATTAATTTCCGAGGATTGCCGAACAAAAACTCTGATTTCTGGGAAGCGGGAAATCCCTCGTACCTGTGACGTCACAAGTGGAACCCATGAAAAAAGTAGACACGCCGTCGTTTCCCGATAGACTACTCGGTCTCAGACGTGACAGATTTGTATGGAAATTGGGAATATGATATTTGGATGTCGATTGGGGCTAATAAGCGTATAGAATTAAAATATTGATCAATACTGCATCTGAAGCGGAGAATGTAATACACATTTCCGGACGATCGCTTAGCGAGGCCGCTCAAAGGTAATTAGCAGGTACTCGGGTACTGGTATATAAGAATCGGTTCCTCACGATGTTTATTTGTTTTTGTGAAAATTTTGTTTGTAAACACGCATTTATCAGGTTATAGAAAGTCAAAATGAAGAAATACCTGTGTATCGTAGAGCACTAAAAGTCACATTGGACGGAATATACCAATTAATTCTTTTGATAGTCCAACGATTGGAGTATACCTGAAAAGCTGGCTTGTAGCGATGAGCAGGTGATTGATGAGCCATGACTGAGTCAGTGCAGGACAACACTTGAACGTGGGGGCAAGAAATGATACTTTACACTCAGAGGTGTCAATTCGCTTTCAAGTTATAAAGGTATAATTATAAATTTATTATTTACATATTGTAATTGTTCAAACAATTAGTTTTATTTTATTAATCCTATTAGAAGGTAATTAATTTCATTAATTTCACTCAACCAAAGCAATCGTCAACTGTTTAGCATGCTGGAAATAGACATTCGCACGCTGATGGAGGTTTACCTTTGTTCACGCACATAAGCGTAATGGATATTTCCAATTTATCCATCCATCATATGACATCATAATCAACTACGTGACGCATAGTATGACGTCGTAATCAATTACAGCAAGAATGACTCAATTTAGTCCATTTAAATGTTTAACAGTCCGACACATTGCATGAATTGTATGTATTTGCTATTTAATAATAGTCACATTAGTTTCAAAATATTCAACAGCTTCCCTGAATAGTTTTCTGTAAATTGATAGTCAAGAAGTGCAGGGATCGATCGATCCCCACACGAGCATTGTGTTGGTGTAGCTTAGCTAGAGATGAGTGGGGCATAGCTAAAACTGGAAAGGTGTGTTGTAAGAAAACTATAATAATGATGTATATTGATTTAGTTACTGTTAAAACATCTTGCTGTTGTGTATGTTTGGTGTGCATTAGGTTATTTTGCTACATATACAAACCGGCATGAGAATTATCCGAGCAGTGTAATGATTACTATCGTCATAAATTAAAATTTCTTTAAAAAATCAGTAGAGGACTTAAATAATATCAGATATATTGCACACAATCTTCTCTAAGGCCAAAATAAAAAAAGTGTGTACCGCCAGTCTATACTGGCATCTGTCATGTTAGTTCTCTCTATTTTTAATGAGCAGGCATAGATAAAGACAATGACCACCACTAACTGGTCCCTTAGCCTCTTCGATGAATGGTTGAGTTGAGAATCAATGAATGGTTGAGTTTAGATTTCCATTTAATTTTGAAATGCCTCCAAGTTAATCAGTAATATTATCACAGAGTGGAAATTATATGCCTATGAAGAGACCACCTTATGGAACACAAACAAGTAGCCACTGTATACAGTCTCCTCACCCTATAACCCTTGAATTTCTTTTAAATTTCGATTTACTGATGCAAGAGATTAATATTTGAAATTTTACCACTGGAATGACTGGCTCGTTTATCGATCCAGTCGTTCCAATGGTAAATTTTCAAAAGTAGCCTTCTTGGTCTGCAAATGGACATTTCTCAAGACCACTGCAGAATCCGTTTTTAAAGGTGACCTCACTGAACCTGAAGGTTTCATTGAAGTTAGAAAATGGGCTTTAACATAAACAAAGTAGTGGAATCAGTGTGCAATCACACGCACGCACGCACGCACGCACGCACGCACGCACGCACGCACGCACGCACGCACGCACGCACGCACGCACACACACACACACACACACACACACACCAGTATCTTCTGGGATATCCGTAACACCATTATTTGTTTTGTAGGCCATGTACATCTGAATTTTTCACGGGTGGTCGGATCGCGGCCAAAGTCTGAACGATCCTTTGTTTGTTGCTAAGATTTGAGCCAAATCAGCTCAGTAGTAGATACACTTCTGGATACCAAATGCATTACCACCTACGGGATGAGGATTAAACTATGATTCCGGAATTGATTGTAGTACAAAGGTTTTGTTTATGTCAAGAGAGATCTCGTCTGTCTGGATAAATGTTTGAATATTTAACACTTTAATGGTTAAATTTGGTAACAAAAATCAGCATATCTCCTTACTGCATGTTCATCTGCAGGTCATGAGAACTATATTTTTGAAAATTTACCACTAGAATGACTGGCTCCATTATCAAGTCATCCAGTCCAGTGATAAGTTTTCAAAAATTAATCTCTTGACCATCATGCATGCTAGAACCCCATATTGATTCGGTTATTGCTGTACAAGAAACATGAACTTTCAATCTGATAAGCAAACATTTGCTTACCAGTAAATATTAACTACAGAGCGAGCAAGATCACCCTCCACCTAATGACGGATTTTCCGTATGAAACATGATCATGTTGTGGAAGCCTAATGTACGGTTACAAACTTTCCTATTAAAATTTGAGCCAAATTGGTTGACTGATCACAGCCAACATCTGAAAATTCTCTTCACAGTATCAGCCTTTATTGTGTTAAATTTTATCCAAATTTGATCAGTAATTTTTAGTACACCCATTCTGAAGGGACAAGTGACTAAGCGGGCTTATACCATGGTGACCTTTGCCTCTGTCGCCTGCCCATCTATAATTATTTTTATGAAAATACTTCTGGCCATTAACCACCGATATTAATCAAATTATGCTTAGATAGCTCTATGATAGTAGGCTTCCCTGAATTTATCCAGAAATTTGATTGGTAAATTTTCCAATGGCCACCTGAAAATTTGACCAGGACATCTTGGATTTTACTATAATTTTTTTTAATCTTTCAAAACGTATACTTAAATCTTCTTAAAAATAACCCAATTTTAACCAAGCTTGGCTGGCATGACCTTAAACCGCATGGAATTTTTTGATACAAACTATTACTTGAATGGTTGATTTTTACAATGGCTATCTAGGATTTCAAAACTCTTTCAAAACACATTTTTGTCTTGAAGATGACAGTATGTTTCAACAAGCCCTGTATGTAATTACCTCTAAGATGCTACATTATATGATCATGACTTATGGAGAGGCGAATGGTTGCTCTCCTCTTGCCTAAGGTTAATTCTAGGCGAACATCTCATAGATTGCCTATATTGTTTAGTAACGATGATAGAATATAGAGGCGAGTACTAACACTACTCGCTTCACTGGTTTAAATTTAAATTCAGGAGAGCAGGTGATTACTCCGCTTCGAAATTCTCCTGGAGAGACATGTATGATTCTTGACATTTATACAGAATCTGGTTGTTAAATCTTTTGTGCTCATTTTGGATTTCTGAAATTAGGAATGAAATTTGGTAAAAAATACTTATCAGTAATTAATACATTTTACTACTGGGCCGATTTTAATCAAACTTGGCTGCTATAGTGTTAGGCATCCGAATAGAATATACATAAAATTGATTGGTGGATTTATTTCAGCAGCTATCTTAGGTTTCCAGAAACCCCCCCCCCCACCCCCAAAAAAATAGTTTAACCCTATAATGGTCATGCCAGCCAACACCGGCCTCTGTTATGGTCTTGAGGAATGTCCATTTACAGACCAAGAGAAGACAATTTTGAAAATTTACCACTGGAATGACTGGCTTTATACCCGAGCCAGTCATTCCAGTGATAAATTTTCAAAAGTTGTATTCTCTTGGCCTGTAAATAGACATTCAATAGGCAGATATTAAAATTGTTTGAGCAAATTTGACCATTAAAGGGTTAACAGGTTACTCTTACAAATGTCTGGCCACAATGTGTGCTTATAAAACTAAAAACTATTGCTGGCAACAGTACTCCAGGTGAGCGATACTGAGCTCCAGATACACTATCAGATCTGAATGCAATACCTTATTACCTCTACAGGGCAAGGGTAATGAGACAATCATGATAAGCCTACAGGTACAATAACTGAAGCACTAGTGTCTCCATATTTTGAAAGTAAAACGACTAAAGGTGACAAGATGATTAAATTCTGTTTAGTCAAAGCATAATAATTAGGATATTAATCCTTTATCTCTCACAGACCAGGTATTACCGATTTGTTATAATGTAGGGGAGATTCTGTTGAATATTTTGAAACTAATTTGACTGGGAACTTGTGCTCTCTATGGCAACAACAACTTCCAGTCAAATTATTAGCTTCAAAATATTCACAACATCATTATTGAATAGCTCTTGATATCGAGAGGCTGTAATTAAAAAGGTCAGGTCTTTATGAAAGTAGATACACTGATGTATATTTTAGAAAGAATAATGCTGTAAGCTATTCAAGACAATAACAGTTTAAAAGCAGTATTATTTCAAAATATGTCTCAGTTTGAATTCTTTTTCACTTAAATAGTAGACTTCTGAAAGTGCTTCAATATCCTTCATATCAATTCAACAAACTCGGGGAACATGCTTCATACATGTATTTCAACATCTCTCTTTAACTGTCCTTTCTTTTGCAGGTCTGTGATAGTCGTGTTACTCATGTACTGAAGTCTTCTCTAGCAGAGTGTCAGTCTTACCCTGAGAGTGACACTGCCCTTGAGGAAATCTATGTGATTTTAGGTGGTTTAACCATTTATCTAGAGGACTAGACCCACTTTCTGAGATAACGACGTGTCATGTGCATAACTTTGCTCAGTTGAATATGTGATGTTATAGTGTGTGCTTTAGTAAGAACTGGTGTAATCCCCTGGCAGGATGAGAACTATCGCCATGTCTGACACTCAGTGTGGAGGCTTCCTTCAGTGACACACACCTATTATTGATAACCTACTGTGAACAATATGCAGTATTCACACATGCGGCTACATTTGACTCACTGTCTGCAGATTTGATTTATATGGGACAAAATTCGGTACATATTGTGCTTTAATCACCAGGCGGAATTCTACTGTCTATGACTCTATGTTCTGAGAATATTATCATACATATATACTGTTGCAATACAACAGATTTAATAATCTTTCACAATAAAAACTTTTATTATTGCTTAAATGGTCAAATTTCGTTATTAGTCATTTGAAATTGTTGAAATTATCATTAATTTCAAAGATTTGTGTCAATCAACGCTACCTCCAGAACAGCCACCATAATATATGATAATTTAAAGAAAATTAAAAGATGAACATCGAAATGTTGTTGATTGGTACCATCATAGAGGAATAAAACTATTAACTCCAGTAAAATACCAGAGATGAATCAGAATAACTTAAAACGATATTTCTAAACATAGACATTAACCATGTACTTATCTGAATAATCGGAGCAATCATTTTACCCATATTGCAAACAATCAAAGATGTAAGTGGACCTAAGTGCCTATCAGTGGGATTTAAGTGCCACGCAAATAGTATTCCATTTGTGCATTGCTACCTATAACAGAGCTTATTTACTGGTGCAATACTGTTGATTATTTTGAAAACAATCTGACTGGAAGTAGTTGCTAGCAGCAGCAAGGATTCTCAGTCAAAATGTTTTCCAGTTGGCTAGTGTAATTTTCACTGATTGTTTCTATGGTCACAAAATGATGCCAGCGAATAATTTGAAACCATTTTCACTGAAATTCTTTGCTGGGTATACCAGTGGCTTGTCAAATTGTTTTCAGAATAGTTTCGGGTATTTTATATCGCTTTTACTAGCAGATATACTAGTTATATAACAAGTACAGTAATAACAGGACCGCTTGTAAAAAGGAACAGAATTAGATTTATCGGGCATCTGAGCATTGGGAGGCATATTACGGTAGTTTAGTTGCTTTAAGTTATTCTGATTCATTGTATCTTCTTTACTGGTGATAGTAGTTACATTACTCTATGGTGTTACCAATCAACACCATTTGGAAGCTCCCTTTTCCTTTACCGTAACCACATGCATCAAGTGTGAGCAAGATTTATCCATGATGTTTTGTTGTCCACGATTCTCTTAATTCTTTTGGTTTTATCCATGAATCTCCAGTGTCAGTCTGACAGTCTATAGCTTTTTCAAGGGGTTTAATACAATATAAGAAAGCTGTTGGATATTCAGCAAATAATTTTACTGGAAGGCAGTGTTAGCATAATCCTTTCATTGACAAATCCCTGAAAAAATTAATTCCGTACGACATAAAACTTATTCTGTTGAATATTTTGAAATTGATTTGACTGGAAGTTGTTGTTTCCTAAGACAGCAACAGTTTCTAGTCAGATCAATTTCAAAATATTCAACAGTTTTCCTCTACATGGTTGCCTTGAAAATTAGATATGGGGAATTCATCCGTGAAAGGGTTAAAGCAAACAGGGGTCAGAAAAGCATAGCACAATGAAAGCATGGCCCTTCACAGTACACTCAGGTATTAGTACAGTCATTCTATGTGAAATCATCGCACAATGAAAGCATGGGCCTTCACAGTACACTCAGGTATTAGTACAGTCATTCTATGTGAAATCATCGCACAATGAAAGCATGGGCCTTGACAGTACACTCAGGTATTAGTACAGTCGTTCTATGTGAAATCATAGCACAATGAAAGCATGGGCCTTGACAGTACACTCGGGTATTAGTACAGTCATTCTATGTGAAATCATAGCACAATGAAAGCATGGGCCTTCACAGTACACCCAGGTATTAGTACAGTCGTTCTATGTGAAAAAATAGCACAATGAAAGCATGGGCCATCACAGTACACTCAGGTATTAGTACAGTCATTCTATGTGAAATCATAGCACAATGAAAGCATGGGCCTTCACAGTACACTCGGGTATTAGTACAGCCATTCTATGTGAAATCATAGAAGATTATTGAAATTACTATGATTCTTGTGCATGGCTAAATTTCTATAAACTGAGAATATTCGGAATATCAGATCATTATTAACTCGCCTGGCCTGAAGGCCCAAGTGAGCCTATGCCATGGTGTTCGTCCGTCGGTCAAATTGCATATCCTGGGTCAGCTTATGCAATGTTAATTCGGTTGTAATGAATAACCTGGACAAATTTGCACAATATTCATGTCGTTGATACATGTATATTTTTCAATTGGGCCGCTATGGTGTCAAAAGTGTCTGTTTTTGAAGCAATGTTGCCAACTGAAAGCTTTTACTGTTTGAGATTTAGCTTTGACCTCAAAATTGGTGCACATATTCAGGACCCCATAGACAAACATTCGGCCAGTAGAACCAGAGTTATTCACAGTGTCCAATTTGAAGAAATTGTTGCTGAAAACTATTGCATTGTGATTTTTACCCAAAAGAAGTTGAAGCACTCCATTCTCATATTAACCATTGCGTCTGGCGATGCGGGCAAAAAATCATGACAGTTATGGCCGATTATGAGATAAATGCTGACAAATTGAGCGTATGCCGTGGTGGTCGTGACTCAGCTGTCTGTAAAATCGCATCTTCTATGACCAATTTCAGGCAAATTTGTCTGGGAGAATCTTATCGTGTTAGCAGGGCTCGATTATAAGACTAACCTGTTAACCCGAGGATAGTAGAATTTCATATGGGCTAGTAAAACTGCACCTGCACTAACCTGTCTGGGTTAATTGCTCTCAAAAGAGGAAATACAAAAAAATACTATTCTAATGTCATTATGTTGAGTACCCACCAAAGGCAGCAACGGCTTTCCAGACAAACTAATTTCAAAATATTCAACGGCTTCTCTGTATCAGTGATTGGATTAAAGAAGTGATCAGCTTTGAGCCTACAAACATTGGGTTAGTGAAGTTTGCTGCGGGATAGTAAAATCAATGATGCACTATCCTGTCTAGGTTAGTAGAACAAATCCTTAAAATCTACCCCTGGGTGTTAGGCTCCAGAACATCTCTTCAGAATTCTGATTGATCCATAAATTGATCGGTGAAAATCTTAGATTTTGTAAATGATTTACTGGAAACTGTCAAAATGCATCTCCTTGGTGGATTTCAACAAAATTTGGCCATAAGAACCGTATGGTGCTACGCTTCTGAGTTCAGAACTTGGATTAGTATGTTTTGGGGTGAAAATCCTGGATTCTATGAAAAGTTCGAGGAAATTGTCAAAATGCATCTCCTCAGCCGCTTGGTTGATTTTAACCAAGTTTAACTAGATGGACCCTATGGTGGTACGCTCCAGAAGTTCTATTCAGAAATTTGATTGGTCAGATGTCTCATCCTTAACCATTTACCCCTCAAATTCTTCAAAATAAGTATCAATTTTCTCATAGAAAATGTCCATTTGCAGGTTGAGATTATTTTTGAAAATTTATCACTGAAATGACTGGCTTGATTATCGAGCCAGTTATTCCAGTAGTAAATTTACAAAATAGTATTCTACTGGAGTCCTGGTCTGAAAATGGACATTTCTCAGATCTACCACAGAAGCAATTTTTTGGGTGGCACGAGTATTATTGTGTTAATCAATTCCCGGTTTTAACCAAATTCGGCCAGGAGTACCCCATATTGAGTGCATTGAATTTTAACTGATCCATTTTCAGGTGAACATCTTGTTCTTGAAAATGACATCACAGGAAGTGCTTACGGTTCAGGCTGAAACTCCTGATATTTCATCGATAACTAAGGGTGATTAAAGTTTGTTCAAAAGAAATTGATCAGTGATAAAACATGGCTGTCATGGACCAATCATAATTTACTGTTTGGTGGCCATGTTGGTTCTTTATTGATTCAATGGAACCTTTCATTCGATCTGATTGTGCATTATCAGTGTTCACTACAGGTAGGCAACTATTGGGTGCATGAGAGAAGAGTCAAGAAGATTGCCAATGTTTCCTCCTGTGGTAAGATAATCCACCACTGAGCCGTGAACTGGGTTCGTCGTTTAAGTAGTCCATTGTTGAGAACCATGCCACTCCCTTAAATTTGATTTTAAAATATTTGTTTGTTTGATATATTTATCATGTCGATGTTTTCAAGGTAACATTTATGATTTATGCCAGATTTACAATTCTATCAGTGTTCACTCAAGGAGCTTAAACTTATATAAGCCTATAGGCTCAGCTTTAGCCCATTTCCCAGATGTGTTGGCTTTCAAGATTCAAAATTATTATCATAACAGCTGAATTTTTTACATGGGCTTTTATCTTTGAAAAGGAAATAGTGTATGATGTCCAAAAATTTAAAAGCCAAATCATACTTGAGAAATGGGATATCTATAAAGAAATCCATACGTTTTAAGTTTATGAAAAGTCAGTTATTGACCCATTCACTACTGGTAAGCAACTATCCCATTTAATTACTAAATGCCAATTTATCAATGTTCAAACAGTTTGGACACATTGACAAATTGACATTTAATAACTACATAATATTTTAATGGCAATTTGATATAAATGTGTTGCTGCCGATGATTTTGACAGATTTCATCTTTACAGAACCTCGAGAAAGTTTATTTCAGATAAAGGGGTTTCCTTCTTTCGTGTTTATTATTGCTCATTAATATGTATGAGCTGAAAGAATGCGGGTTTTATCCAATCATTATCGCGATTCCGGCATTCCTGTGAAGGAATCGTTTACTGGACTCGATTTACCCGTTTGTTGCTGGAAAGAAGATACGACGAACCTTCGATTCGCGCAATGCTAAATGCTAGCGGGATGGATTGGCGATTGAGTTGTCGCTAAAAATCGTTTAATATTAGAAAATATATTCTAATATGTACAGCGGGATTTTAGAACACGATTCACAATTCTTTTTTTATATGAGAATCAATAGTACGACGCATTTTTCTAGCGTTGAATGTGAAAATACTATCACTCGGCAAACATTGCCAAAGTTTAATCTGATGGAAATTAATCAAAGGATAAATTATTCACGTGTGTTTCGATATCGTACTACGCATCTTTGTGTCATTTTAACAAAATTAATTGGATAAATATATCTAAATGCAACTCTTTCCTCCTTGCCAGTCGGACTAAATAACACGTTAACGACTAGAGGGAATTCCCTCGTCCCTTCCACTTGTGACGCGTGTCACGTGGTGCGTTTCACCGGTTTTACGGAACTTGCCGAGTGATATTAGGAAGCAGCAAAAGGCATAATTTTCAACATTTATAATCACGTTCTTCTAGCATACACGTTTTAAAAAGAATAAAAGTGCATGATAACATGTTAATCTAGCATCACTCTATCTGTTTTCAAAAGAAAATTCCAGCCATGATCTACACTTTAAGGTGGAATTTAAAAAAATCAATATTTTAATAGTGTATTTATATATCTATCTGGCATTTTGGGGCCAAACTTATTACAGACAGTAGGCTACCGAAAACCATGGATCTGCCAAAACTTGTGCACATTTTTGCCATAGAATTGTGTACTACGCAATTACTTCATGGTAGACATTTTAAAGCTTGATACTTCATTAGCGTATTCATATACCGATCTGACAACATGCATGGATTTCGAACTGAATATAAGCCGAACTTATTGCAGACAGTATGGTACTGAAAATCACTGATCTGCCAAAATTTTAGCCAATTTTCAGTATGGAATTGCAGACTACAGAATTATTTCATTGTAGAATTTGTTTTAACTATGCATATAGCTAGCAATGAAATAATATCATATTGTTTACAGCTGAAAGTAATTTAGGCTAAATTATTTAAACTCAAGTTTATGTGGGTGAAAAACTGTGAATTGGCAAAAATTTCAGCCAATTTTCGGTATGAAATCGTGTACAACAAATTAAATTACTTCATGGTAAACATTTTAAACTCAATTCTTCATTAGCATATTCAGATAGCTATCTAACCATATGGGTGGAATTCTTGGGATGAACACATTGCAGGCAATACCATTTCTGTTGATATGTGTATCTAACCACCCGCTACAATGTTATTAACAGCTGTTTTGACTGGAAATTCGGAACATCAGTTGTCTATACATAGTGATAAATAATTGCATACATGGATCTTTTCCCAGTGAAGGATTAAGGACAATAAATTACTAATGAAAATCACACGTACATTATTTTTAGCGAATCTTGTCTAATTTTTCACTAATTTTTCATGCTATACAACATTATTATACATGTTTTACTGTTAAAATTTACCACACATATAGTGACTAGTAAAATGCGTCAACGACATTAAAATCTATGCCCCGATGCCCTACAACGAGACATAACAATGGAAATTTATACACTATCTCGAATGTTCGACCTAGTGTTTTATGCTATGATACATAAGGGGAAAATGAAACAGAAACAGTACCTGGTATTGTCATCATAATATATTAAACCTTTACTGTATAAATTTGGTGAAGAATGTTAAAATATTTAGATATTGAACGTGCATTTGCAGGCCAAGATAAAACTGTTTTTGCTGATTTACCACTGGAATCTGGAATGACCGTCTCGAGAGACATTCCAGTGATAAATTATCAAAAATTTACCCCTCATAGCATGCAATTTGCCATTGCTCAAGATCACTGTAGGGGCCGGTTTGACCAGCTATGCCATGAGGCAGTTAAAATACAATAAGAGAAGATGAGAGGCCTATATTCATAGCCGTCATCATTGTGATTTATATGCTTTCAACCGTGACATCCCAAAATCCCATTTCCAAGGTAACGATAGAGGTGAGCTGTTGAACACTTTAAAACTAATTTGACTAGGTGCTGTCGATGCTTATAGCAGCAGCACAGTCAAATTAGTTTCAAAATATTCAACGGAATGTTTATTAAATAGTAAAGACATACAATTCGCACAGCTTACGGACTTTTCAACATTCTTGATAGCCATAGCTACGTCATTCATTACGTATTTGGACTGTGACGTCAGCCTGCATGTGACATAATTGATTATGATGGCAATACTTGAGTGAAAGTTTGGATAACTTGTACCCTCTTTCCATAAGAGAATCGGTGCATTGCCATTGGGTCTTCATGCATCCGGCAGGGCAAAGCTAACTATCTGAATGCTCTTGCTAAAATATGTGGTCACTTATTACAAGTGGTCCACACACATTACTAAGTCGTATTGGCCGTTTAATGATCAAATTTGGTCATGACAATTTCAAATGTGGGATCCATTTCTAATTAAGCTCTGTCAGTTTTTTCGGCGTGTTCGAATCAATTTATATACTTTCATTCACGACTTCCCAGAATCCCAATTTCAAGGTAACTATACAGGTAAAGTGTTGAATATCCTGAAACCAATTTGACCGAGTGCTTTTGATGCCTATGGCCGTAACAGTGGCCGGTTAAATTGATTTCAAAATATTCAACAGAATGTTGATTAAAAAGTAAAAACATAAAATGTGTACATTTGACGGACTATTCAATACTCACGATGGAGCTAGAGACGTCATTCACTAAGCATTTTGACTATGATGCCTGTGAAGCTTTTATAGGACGCAATTGATAATGGTAAAGACATACAATGCCCAGGAAAATTAGTTTCAAATTTTCAACAGAATGTTGATTAAATAGTAAAGTCATACAATTCGTACAATGCCCAGTCAAATTAGTATGGCCACATGTTGGATTTGTCAATAAAGATGGTTTGCTTACTTGATTGCTTGCTTGCTTGGTAGGTAGGAATAGGTAGGTATGCTTAGATTTTTAATGCACTCAACGCAATGACTTCAATTTCTGTGCTAACCCCGCCTACAGAGTGCACCTGTTAATTTACTTTGCTGATCATCATTTCTCCGGTTGGGGATCGAACCATCATCCTGCAATTCCACATAGCAACAGCAACCCAGACATCTTTCTACTGGACCACTGCACCAAGACAAGAATCTTGGTTTAGCAAACCAGCTTTCACATGTTGGATATACTGATACACTGGCGAATACACATTTCCCACATTGACATCATTATGCCGGTATTCCCCTAAATCAACGCTCAGAGCAAAACTGCTGGCTGGTACCGCTGCCAACAATCCACTGACCCACGTTGAGTTACTTTTGCACTAAAATACACCGCAATTTAAACCGTTCCTACGATAAACTAAAATCATTATATTGTTTAAATCATATATCATTGGAAAGCGCATTCAATTGCCGAAACATTAATGCATTATTATTTTTTTTTTTTTGTAACGTTTTTTATTGAGTTATTTGCGTATATAAAATACACCATTCGACTTAGATTCATTAAATCAAGTGGACGATAGGGGATATTTTAAAAATTGCAATCAACTGTATTAAATTTTATAAAACTATAAAACCTAATACAGAAATGTATAGAAAATTGGCTTCGCTTTCCAATGATGTATGACTTCAAAAATATTATGAACATAGTGTTTCATATGCACTGCCTAAAGTGCACTGTATCTGATTCCCATATTAAAGTAATGCTGTTTGCACATTGGCTATCGCCGTTACCAGCCAGAAGTGGTATGCGCGATGCATTCCGGGAAAGTATTTTCCCAATATAATGTGGGAAATGTCTATTCATATGAGACTATCCTTTAGCTACACACCGTATGATGTATGAAATGCCCTCACCCGGTCTCCATAGCGAGACTGGCAGTAGTTGATTGATTGATTGATTGATTAAATCCCCGGGATTAAATCGTAAAAACATAAAATGTGTACACTTGATGGACTATTCAATGTTCCTGATGACGCTATTTACATCATTCATCACGTATTGTGATTGTGATGTCATCCTAGATATGACTTAAAAAATTATACTCGATACGCGAACGTAGTGGGAGGGCGTGGATCGTGCAAAAGGATGATGAGGCCACAAGCGGTAGGTACAACTAGCCCCAATAGTGAGGGTATGCATTTAATGCGCACGAGAGATCTAGACAATATATCCTAAATCTACGATATATATCGCTGTCGCTAGCGGTAGATCTGGCGAGAACGTGAATGACCACAATCCCTTGCACAAAATGACAGTGCCTATAGGCAATGGACCTTTCCAGTTTTAGCTATGCCCCGCTCACCTCTAGCTAAGCTCCACCCAGCAACAGTGCCCAGTCAAATTAGTTTCAAAATATTCAACAGAATATGTATTAAATAGTAGTCATGCAGTTCTTACAACAACTCATAGTCTTTCTTCAATGGAGCTTTCCAATATTATCCTTCAATTATATGACGTCATGTCATATGACATCATAGCCAACTAAATAACGTGCATCCTGCCATCATCATTATTACATCATAACTGATTCTATTTGGCCCGTCTTTAACTCTTAATCGTCCAACACATTGTAAAAATTGTATGTCTGCTATTTAATAAACATGCTGTTTAATATTTTGAAAGTAATTTGACTGGGCGCTGTTGCTTAAGCAGCAACAGCACCCAGTCAAATTAGTTTCAAAATATTTAACAGCTTACCTGTATAGTTTTCTGGAAATTGATAGTCAGGTATTTCAGGGATCGATCAGGTGTGGGTGGAGCGTAGCTAGAGGTGGGCGGGGCCTAGCTGAAACTGGAAAGCTCCACCATGCGTTGTGTCGTACTTGTCTAAGTCATTCATGACGTCATTGATTATAATGGCATTCTACGTCACGTAGTTGATTACGACTTCATGTGGTGGATTCTAGACACAACCAAGTGAATGCGTAGCGCTGAGCAGGCACGGAAAGAGATGATAGGCCTACACGCACATCCGTCGTAGTCGTCGTGATTTATATACATACTTTGAACCATGGCTTCCCAGAATCCCCTTTTCACGGTAACTATGGAGGTGAGCTGTTGAATATTTTTGGAACTAATTTGACTGGGTGCTGCTGCTTGTTACATAGTAAAGCTCTTCAATTCGTGCAGCTAAAGGACTTTTCAATGTTCCTGTTGGACATAGCTACGCCAATTATTCCGTATTTTGACTGTGCAAACATGTTGACTTATTCTTTGGATGTTCGATACCATCGATTCGGCGGTTTTACAGTACAGCTCATGCATACTATTTGGTGAAGAATGTTAAAATCAAGATCAATGGTTTTGCCAAAAAAACAGTCTTATCTTGGCCTGCAAATGCACGTTCAATATCTAAATATTTTAACATTCTTCAACAAATAGTATGCATGAGCTGTACTGTAAAACCGCCGAATCGATGGTATCGAACATCCAAAGAATAAGTCAACATGTCTGCACAGTAAAAATCTTGCTGTTTCACGGTCAGTACAAGAAAGATGTGTGTAGATTATGTAAACAATAATGCTGAAAGTTGTCTACATGTGTGCAGCAACGGTTTACGACAGCAATTTCCAAAATGAATAGAAGTTATCATAGAGTTATCATATGTACATAACTGTTTGGGATTTCAGCGATGTATGGGTTAGGTTTTAAAGCATTTCTTTAATTCTTTCCGCCTCTCCGTATTACCGTATTTCCCCTATTTATTTTTACCGTAGTTTTGTAGTTCCGTATTTTGCATGCTATTTAAGCAGAATTTCTATTCCAATTGATAAAAAAAGAATTTACTGACTTTTGGAGGCTATATACATAGCTGATCGTCCGCTTCAGATGTCAGTCAGTCAGTGAAGATCCAGCGATCGAGACATCTATCCCATCCCCCACCCATGGTGAGCGTATGAGCGATCTAGCCAATATATATCCTAAATCTATGGTTCCAATCTAAAAATAGAGGCGCACTCTATCTATCTCTCTAGTTAGCTGTTGGAGACCACAATCCCTTGCGTAAAATGGCCGCGCTTATACGCAATTCTATCAACAACCCGAATATAAGCGTAGCCGTGAGCGGCAACGCAATAAGAACCTATACTCGTTAAGATAGGAACTGCATAGCTCCTGAGCCCGCCATTGCCTGACCGAATAATTCGGATTCGAAGACAACCTGCTATACTAATCTTGAGAGCTTTATTGAAACATGACATACCAGCAAGTTCCAGGATAAGAAAGCAGTGGACAATAAGAAAACCAGGATATTGACAATGCAATGAACCTTTCCATTTTTAGCCATGCCCCGTCCATCTCTAGCTAAGCTCCACCCACACCTTGCTTGTGTTGGTATCGATCGATCTCAGAACTCCCTGACTATCAATTTCCAGAAAACTATACAGGCAAGCTGTTGAATATTTTGAAACTAATTTGACTGAGTATGGCAGCAACGGCGCCCAGTCGAATTAGTTTCAAAATATTCAACATATTTTTTATTAAATAGTAAAGACATACCATTCGTATAGTCCGTCTTCAAATATGACTTCGTGACGCACTTATCTTCGACATTCATGACGTCATTGATTATGATGTCACCCTACACGTCACTTAGTTAATTATGACGTCATGTGCCGGATGGACAGGTCCGGTGTCCCTGCCATGGAGAATAAGTATAAACATTAGAATAATGTTACTATGTGTCCCAGAAGCAAATATATTGACGGAAATAAGGGAAATTAGTGGGCATTTCGAACTTCAAGAATGGCCGCTATAATAATACTAGACAAAAAATTGGAATCAACTCCAGTTCTGTTTTCTGACAAATATTGAAAGTTCAACATAAATGTAGCAAAAAATGCAAAATTACACAAAGGACATCATACACTGTTATAGTTAAACTTCTGAACATAAAGACAACAATTTGACTGAAATCTGTTGCTGTTTATTACTGAAATATCGCCAAATTTTTGTATATGTCTGTTTATTGGTTTGTCTCTCTCTCTCTCTGTCTCGTTTTATACGAGGCATGTTCCCACAATCCTAGATACGGTAGAATCGCAGAATTTTGCACATATTTTCATATTATGAGTGGCGAGACAACAGTTTTAGTTTGAGGTCAAAAGGTCAAATATCAAAGACACCGGGTGACTTAGTTCATATACAGGAATACACATTTTCGTACATAACTCTGCAATGCAAGAAGATAGAATGACTTAACACATCTGTAACACACATTCATATTGTGGTTGGATAGGACAAAAATTCAAAAGTCGATGTCACGGGTTCACTTCGTGCATTGTGAAAACCGTGTGCAAAGGCGTGAGTCAGCACCTCCCTCGAGCGCATTCTATAGTTACTGTTCACGTTTTACCCGCGTCGCTATAGATACAAGGGTTAATGCTAGCACGGGGGGGGGGTGCTTCTTCTTGTTGTAGTTAACCAATCTTGTGTTAAATTAACTCTTTTATGGCCAAGGTCGAAAAAACGGACTATGTAGTGGTCTTGAGGAATGCCCATTTTTTCATCCAAGAGAATTGATTTTTCAAAACTTACCACTGGAATGACTGGCTCTGTATCCGAACCAGTCACTCCAGTGGTAAAATTTGAAAAATCATATTCTCTCAACCGACAATTTGACACTAGCGTAGGAAAAGATTGATTTTTTTACCATTTTCATGGCCAAGCCTGCCAAAAACGTATGTTCATACATAATTTGGTTTTGAGTCATGTCAATTTGCACAACAACAGAAAGTTATTTTTGTAAATTTTATTGTAAAAATTATTATTTTCTTGAAAAATCTTGACCATTAAAGGGTTAATTGATATACGTAGAATTTGAGACGCTGTTGACACAAGAGGGTTACAATATTCCTAGTGGGCATAGCTTGACCAAACTTGGGTGGTAGATTGCCTGAGCGGCCCCGAAGATGCGTGATAAATCTGGGATTAAAACGCCCAAGGACAATGCCACGCGAACCGATGAAAATGATTATTTCAAAACTCGGCGCCCGATAGACACATAATTTGTTAATAACTCCGATTATACTGGAGAAATGTTGAGTAAACTGGGCTGGATGGTTGCCCGTGGCGTTACGAAGAGGTGTGCCTGTTTGGAGAACAAAAAAATATCAAGGACACCGCCACCCAATTAGAATTCTTCCAAACGCGAACAATTTGGGTGTTGTGCAAATTTGTCCTTGTTAAGTACACGAGTGGCCAATATATGCCTAAGTAGGCTGCAAAGGATTAAATAGACATCTATTCGATAACTTCCTCTCTGACTCTGTCAGCTGCGCCTGCGGCCATCCTGATGAATCTGTCAAACATTACCTTTTTTACTGTCCACTTTTTAACGAGCAAAGAACCACCTTTGAAAATGAGCTTGCCTCCAACTAAATTTCCTCCACAACCCTAACCACTCAGAAACTTTTATATGGCCGCGGTGACGTTGATGTGGAGTTAACCATCACGGTTTCCACCATTCTATGTCAATATATTACTGACACCTGTCGGTTTAAATGACCTAGAGTAATTTCAAACACCACTGATGGATTGTGTCGACAAATCCATAGCCGCGGAAGTTTCTGGATGGCCATGTAGTGTGGACCAGCGCCGGTGACTACCCCACATCCAGCTCCTTTCTCCTAATACCGCCTTGTGATTCGTCAAACCATGCTTTTCTCCTTTTAGCGAAGATTTTATTATGTCATCATTAGGCTACCCACACCATCTCTCCTCCCCTCCCCCTCCCCTTCCCCTCCCCTCCTCCTCCTCCTCCTCCTCCTCCTCCTCCTTCTTCTTCTTCTTCTTCTTCTTCTTCTAGAGGAAGGACGTGTTTATTTCGCTGCGACCTTTTGCGGGATTTAACGTGTTTATTGAAGATAATCGTTGCTAATTTTTGTGCTATGTATATTTAAATTGTTTTTGGAAATGTGTGTAATAATATTTTTGACTGTAATTATTGGATTAGTAATAAATTCGTTGTGTTTGTGATTGTGTATAGTTAGGTAGTAGGTTTGCGTATAGTAGCCATTACTATACCGGCCTTGTTGGCTGGTCAGTGTAGGACTCCTTGATTAACCTATTGTGTGAAGACAATGTGGTCGCAGCTGGTCAGTTTTGCCAGTAAGGTCAAGATGACCAGAAGCGTGACGAATGCGGGCTTGTCCTCGGAGTATGAGCCGTTCACAGGCATAGACAGAAAGAACGGTATAAGAATTGACTGTTTAGACGGTGTGGCTATAGAGGCATATGTTAAAGGGGCGGATCTGTAGTGTCACCAGCTAATATTATTGCCGCGTCGCTAAGCAAAGGAGCTATTATGATATATCTAAAATCTGACAACGATGTAACAAAGCTAAGTGTTGAAGGCGTACACGTTGGCGGTGCGTTTCACAACGTGTACTCCCTTGAAAACGAACCAACAAAATTCATAATTTCGAACGCCCCTCCATACATACCGAACTTCGTGATTAAGCGCTCATTAGAGACATACGGGAAAGTGATTGGGAGTGCCAGGGCAATTCCACTGGGTTGTAAGTCGCATGAACTGAGGCATGTGAAGAGTTTTCGTCGCCAAGTCCAGATTTTGATTGACAAGACTGTCGTTCCAGACTACATAGACATTGCTTTCGCTGGAAAAACGCATCGTGTTTTCATAAGTACTGATGAAATAGTATGCTTTCGGTGTCACGAAAAAGGACATTTCCAACGTACATGCCCGCTTCGTGACGTCCTGGAACCAGTTCGAGACGTTAGTGAATCCCACTTGTCTGATAATGCAAATGTGAATAATGGCACTGAATTTCCGAGGCTCGGCACAATAACGCAGACAAACAATTGCTAAAAAACAGTTACTCAATCAGTAAGTAAAGGACAGCGGTCGCCTAAAAGGAAAGCTCCTAAGATTAAGTCGGACAATCGCTTTGAAGTGCTGAACTCATTCGACGATAACAGCGTTGAGGTTGTGGTTGACAGAGCGTCTACATCTGACGCTGGTGTTCCCAATAGCGTACAAGACATGACTGAGAATACGTCTCCAACAGAACGTAATACTATCGTTGCTACTGCAAAGGAACAATCTAGTGAACAAATGTCAATCAATGAACCTGCTCCAATTTCCACGCAGGAGATTATCTGTGCCATAGACAATAATATCGCGATCTTAGAGCAGAAAGACTCAGTTGTACCATTCAAACCCGGTCATGACCCATGTAATGACGTCACAATAGCAGATCCAGAATTACCACCCATCTCGCAGGACCTGATCCTTCCTGATGACCGTGATGATGACAGCTCAGATGCGGACAGTATGTCAGTTGTGTCTGAAATCTCGGACATGACTGATTTTCAAGATTCAAGGGACATAACCTATTCTCTTGACGATGTGAAAATATTCGTAGAAAGTATAAAATATAGCAAAAAGGTTGTTGATCGTTGTAAAGAGTTTCAACCGAATCTTGAGTTACTTATGCATCAGATGTTTCGATTGAAAAAACAACACAATACTGACTCCGCATTTAGGTTACGGGTGAGTAAGATCGTAACAAAGTTACATCACAGTCTCAGAAATTAATACGTTTACTGATAACCTACTTATTGTCAAACTGATATTGTTTCTTTTATCTAATAACTAGTTATGTATTACATCACTACATTAGTATTTCTATTCATCCTGATTATGGCAGAACTCTCATTTGCAACCATTAACACGAGAGGTTGTCGTGACTCTTTTAAACGTTTTAGACTTTTTAATCAACTACGATCAGAAATAAATGCTGATATCGCATTTGTTCAAGATACGCATACAAGTATCTCAGATGAACCTATATGGCGTTTAATATGGAGGGGAGAAATGGTGTTTTCACAATTTAGCAATAGTGCAGCTGGTGTGGCACTACTTTTTAAACCCAAACTTAATGTTCATATTATTAATACTTTTAATGTTGTCCCCGGTAGAATTTTACATGTTACTGCTAAAATAAATGATAGTTTTTTTATTTGATTAATATATATAATCCGACTGATTCATGTGAAAAAGTAAAATGTATTGATCTCCTGAATATTCACCTATCTACGCTAACAGAGATTTACCAAATAATTATCGGAGGTGATTTTAATTGTACAATCGATCATCAAATCGATAGGACCTCTGCTGCTGAGCCACACCCAATTGCTGCGCGCACGCTAGAAGCACTAATTAATCACCGCAATCTTGTAGATGTGTTTAGATTTTTACACCCCACGGCAAGGACGTTTACGTGGACCCGATCAGATGGTGTTTCCTCTCGCCTCGATAGATTTTATATTTCTACCATTTTTAAGCAGTTCTTACGATCATCTACAACTGTACCATGCAGCGATTCTGACCACTCTATTGCTTGTTTCTCAGTTCAATTTAAAGCACCTAAACGTAAAAGTGCTTACTGGTGCTTGAATACTGATTTGTTAAATGAGAAAGAATATTGTAATCTAATTATTGATTTTTGGGAGAAATGGCGGGAAAGAGCTCCTCACTTTGAGAGCATCCAGGATTGGTGGGATATGGGAAAGAAACACATTTGTACATTATCTCAATGTTTTTCGCGCGACCGCGCGGATATTTTAAAAGAACAACGCTTGTGCTTACAAACTGAGATAGAACTATTGTCCAATCAGGTCCCAATGAATGGCGAATTACGTGAAAAACTAAAAGAAACGGAAAGACATTTTGCAACTCTTTTGAAGCAGCAAACGAGGGGTGCGTGGGTGAGGTCACGCTTCCAACATGGTAACGACTCAGACAGCCCAACAAACTACTTTTTCGATCTTGAAAACAAACGAGCCATAAATAAAACTTTTTCTCATTTAACATTGCCTGATGGGACACAATTGTAAACGAGGATTCTGATATATTGAATTATGCCTCTGAATTTTATGGAGATTTGTATAATAATACTGGAATTTGTAAGCAATCTGAAAATGTATTATTATCGGATCTTCCACAACTTAGTGAATGTTCAAAGAATGATCTAGAGAAACCCATTAGTTTGTCTGAATTATCCGCCGCAATTTACAAATTAAATAATAATAAGGCACCTGGCATAGATGGATTGCCTTCTGAATTTTACAAAACTTTTTGGGACACTAATGATTTTCTTGCTGTTTTTAATCAATCAATTCGGGAAATGAGAATGCCTACGTCATGTAAAAGGGCTGTGATCACGCTGTTGCCTAAGAAAGGCGATCTTAGCCTATTGAAAAACTGGAGACCCGTGTCACTTCTCTGCGTCGATTTAAAAATTCTTTCAACGGTTTTATACAACCGCATGAAAACTCTTTTACCGGACATTATTCATGCAGACCAAAGTTACTGTATACCAAGGCGAAAAATCGCAAATAACATTAGATTAATAATAGATGTTGTTGAATATTCTAACTGTCTTTCGCTACCACTTGGTGTTGTCTCCTTAGATCAAGAAAAGGCATTCGACGGCGTAAGCCACCATTATTTGTTTGATGCTCTTTCAGCTTTTGGATTTGGTGAATATTTTTCAAAATGTGTCAGAACGTTGTATACAGATGTATACAGTCTAGTTAAAATAAACAACTCATTGTCGGCTCCTTTTGCCTTCGGACGTGGTATTAGGCAAGGGTGTTCCCTGTCAGGTGCGTTGTATACTATTTGCATAGAGCCGTTATTAAACAAACTCCGTTCAAATCAAGGATTAAAGGGAGTAACCTTGCCCGATACCACCAATGAAAAGGTGACAGTTTCTGCTTACGCCGATGATGTCACCGCATTCGTTACA
This sequence comes from Chaetoderma sp. LZ-2023a, assembly GCA_034401795.1. Lineage (NCBI taxonomy): Eukaryota > Metazoa > Mollusca > Caudofoveata > Chaetodermatida > Chaetodermatidae > Chaetoderma > Chaetoderma sp. LZ-2023a. The sequence goes on along the minus strand of CM067359.1, from coordinate 30,220,160 downwards.
TCTAATCCAGATTTTGTCATTCTACAAAGTTGGTTGGCTATATATTCAGCCTCATCTAATGCAAAGATTAATTTAGAGAAATCTGAAGGGCTATGGGCGGGCATATGGAAGAATCGTACAGACGAGCCATTGGGAATCAAGTGGAATAACAAAGGGCTAAAAATTCTTGGGATCTTCATCGGAAATTCGGCTGAATATTTTAATCAAAATTGGATAAACATGGAATCGGATGTAATTACTAAACTAGCCAAATGGCACAATATATCTCGAGCCCTTTCCTTAAGAGGCCGTATTATTGTTACAAATCTTCTCACTGCATCTAAATTATGGCATAAATTTACTGTCATTTATCCACCAGTAGATCTTGTAAATTCAATCCAGAGACATCTAATTAATTTTGCATGGATTGGAAAACATTGGCTACCAAAAGAATTATTATCGATATCGTTCGAAGACGGTGGACAGGGATTGGTGCATCTGAATTCTAGAATTACATCTTTTCGTATTTGCTATGCACAATAGTTTCTGTATTTTCGTCAATCGCATCCTTGTTTTAAGTTTACTAGCTGGTTTCTAAAGCGAGTGCATGAGTTCAATTATGATGATCAGCTGTTTTATATTGACCTTGATACAGGTACTCTTGGAAATGTAGCATCTTTTTATAAAACATTGTTAACATCCTGGTTTTCTTTTACTGTCTCCCGAGAGTCATTGCCATCTTGTACAGCGGATATTCTCCACGAGCCACTGTTTCTAAATGGAATGATTAAAAACCACCGAACTGGGCTAACCGTTTATTTAAAAGATTTTATAAGTGCCAATATCACTACAGTAGCTGATATTGTTGATTGTCACCAGAAAGTGTCTGTTGATGTTTTGTCAAATAAATTGCCCAATCATTCTAAGCGGTTACTAGATAATAACCGTAATACGTTATGGAAAAGTTTGCCATTGGAATGGCGTCACAAGATTAATCGTCCAGATAATGTGCCTAGTTCCCTGCATCAAATTGACCTTTCGTTTACTAATGACCTTTTTAAATGTACTGTATCATGTCCATCTAACAGCCCGAAAGAATTGTATAGAATGTCATTGTTAAAATGTTATGCAAATAGTATACGTAGCAATCGTATTAATGTATGGGCAGATGTTTTGTTGTTAGATATTTCCTCTGTGACTAATTGTCGTTGTTTTTACGAATTTCCATGTACACGCTTTGAGGGTGATTTATCATGGAAAATTCTACATGGCGCATTGGGAACAGGCATATTTCTTTACAAAGCAGGTTATCGTCCTAATGATCACTGCCCTCACTGTGGTGAACAAGAGGACATTACTCATATGTTTTTAACGTGCTCACGTATTCAGCCATTACTTTTAGCTGTAAAAAGATCCGTGTTGTATTTATTGGAGACCGATGTTTTTGACATGGCTGATTATGTGAGAGGTTTTCATTGTCCCCAATGCTCAGCCAAATCCAAACGAAAAATTAGACACCGTTTGTCTAATTGGCTTTTATCCAACTGTAAACTGTCTATCTATGTTAGCAGACAACATCTTTTGGATGGCAATACACGAACTGATCCGCTCCGAGAATGTCTCTCGAGATTGCACTCACGAATTCAAATAGAATTTCAGTTTTATCGAAACAAGGGTGCCCTGGATGTTTTCGAATACTTTTGGGCGTTTGACAGTTTTTTGTGTACGATTTAAAATGATAATCTTGTTTTTAATGGGCTTTTATAAATTGTTATCTTTCAAGGTTTTATACGTTGCTTATTTTTGCCTATATCTTGAAGTTTGTGATACATTTTGATATGCTCATGTTTTATATTCATACACTGTATTGAGTTTTTATGTTTTATGTAATCGTATGATATTTTAAAGTTTTTGTCAAATGGAATGAGTGTAATAAAGTATATGAAAAGTCTTCTTCTTCTTCTTCTCCTTCTTCTTCTTCTTCTTCTTCTTCTTCTTCTTCTTATTATTATTATTACTGTTGTTGTTGTTGTTACTGTTACGACAATTGGCAATATTATTATTCCGCCTCTTGAGCTAATTAATGAATTATATTTGTACGTAAGTGGGAGACACGCTCATAAGACATGTCTTATTGTGCTCCCACATAGACTAAAAATAAACTGTGTTTAAACCAAGTACATGTAACATACAAACACAGGACGTAGACAAGTTATATAAAAAATTAATACATGTCTAAGTAGTAGTAGTAGTAGTAGTAGTAGTAGTAGTAGTAGTAGTAGTGGTGGTGGTAGTAGTAGTAGTAGTAGTAGTAGTAGTAGTAGTAGTAGTAGTAGTAGTAGTAGTAGTAGTAGTAGTAGTAGTAGTAGTAGTAGTAGTAGTAGTGGTTGTAGTGGTGATGTTACAATACAACACAAACATTTATATTTTTGGTTGACTGGTAATACAGTACACCTCGGAAATAATCATTTCATCTCAAAAATAAAATAAAGAACGTTCTGTTGAATGTGTTGACTATAATTGAATTGGAGGCCACTGTTGCCATAGGCAGCAATGTCATCCAATCCACCCACATTCAAAACATACAAGAGAACATTTCTCACATTGATTTTAAAATTATTCTAACAAGGTACTGTTTTGTTTGGAAGTATGTCAGGTCATCCCCGAGCTGTACTGTATGTGTGCAGTTGATATGATGTTTACAGGATGCTAGCTAGTGGAGAACATCCATGGGCAAGGATGGGGAGGGAGGGACGGGAGGGGCACGGTGCTCATTCTCATGCTCATCCAGTAGCTTAGTTTCATGGTTATTGAAATTTCTGTTTTTTAAATTAATAGTTGTTAGCAGTTGGAAACATCCAGTCATAGGACTGATTGCAGATGTATGATGTTTCTACTACTACAGCCGCAGAATACCTTAATCATACATACGTATCATATATTTCAGTATACATACGCAAGGGTCAAGACTATAGGTTAAAAATAATTTTCCAAATTTGATTTTCTATATGTTCGCCCATTTGTGAATTTGAGTTCGTGTCTAACTTTTTTAATATCTCACTATGTAATCCTACAAGGTGTTGTTTTGTCTTGCATCCGGGCCTATAATACAGGTAAGAACTAACATATTTCCAAGACAAAATCTAATGGAGCGTTCCAGTTTTAGCAATTCCCCGCCCATCTCTATCTAAGATACACCCACACCTCACTCGTGCTGGGATCGATCGATCGATGAACTCCCTGACTATCAATTTCCAGAAAACTATGCACGTACGCTGTCGCATATTTTGAAACAAATCGACTGGGTGCTGTTGCTTCCACGCCCAGTCAAATTAATTTCAAAATATTCAACAGCATTAAATAGCAACGACATACAATTCGTACAACGTGTCGCTGGACTATTAAGCGTTATAAAGACGGACTATTTTGAATCATTCATGATATCATGATTATGTCATCAGCATACATGCCACTTAGTTGATTATGACGTGATGTGATGGATGGATGAACTGGAAAGATGAATTAGCCTCGGTTCAAAATATGCAACGGAACATGTCTTACTGACTAGCGTGTTTCAGTTTTTGCTGTGGACATGTTAACTCATGTATTAGTTGTAAGCATTATTACTGTATTTTGTGAAGTAGACCTGTCGTAAGCCTACTAGAGAAATTTGCAATCAGTCCTCCTTCGCTTTTGACTACCGTGTCTTGTCCTCAAACTAAATCTTTAGCTTCCTCGGTTCATTCTTTATCTGAGTGTACCGAGTCCTGTTTTCGTGAGGTCATCTCACAGCGCGCTTAAAGGAAATCTCATCTTATCATACTTTGATTTAAACATATTTTATTGTAACAATTGCACAATGGGATCGTGCACAAGTTCTTACAACTTAGATTTGCCCTCTCCCTACAGAATTATTATAAGCAGCCAATGATTGAGAACACTAAACCGAGGTGAGAGAGAAACAATAAATTAAGAGGTGAGAGAGAGAGAGAGAGAGAGAGAGAGAGAGAGAGAGAGAGAGAGAGAGAGAGAGAGAGAGAGAGAAAGAGATGTAGGGGAGAAAAACGATGTAAACAGATTAAAAAAGAATAGGAAAGAAAAGAACAGCTCCTTCAAACACTGTCATTGTCGGATAGCAGTTAGCCATTAATATAATAGATTAACCAATACGAATAATTGAATTAACAGACCATATTCATGGTTATTCCAGACCGTTGTCATTTACCCCCGTTTACCCACCCCAACCCTTCCTCTCAACTCCCACCATGCTTTCACCAGGTCTTCTCTTCTCGTTTCTTACACGAAAAACGAAACAGAAACGAGAAATGAGACCCAGTCACCTCCAACCCCGCCCACCCCACACATTCAAAATGGCTCCACTCCTGTGTATTTAGGTAAATCTGAACTTTTAACCTCCTCATAACTTGGAACAAAAAGTTTGAGGAGATTAACGGTTTAGCGAGCCTTTATTGCATCCCCATCATCCCCTCTCCTGTCGTCATCGTCATCGTCGTCGTCGTCTTATCATACACTACCCATTCAGGTGATAGTCTGCCACCCATATATCCATCACTGACATTTTAGCCGTTTAGTATGCAGACGACGAAAGGTATCCAGGCGTCAGTAGCTAAATATTGATACATTTCTACAGATTATGATGGTTGTCATGATTTACTTTTCAACCATTCAGAAAAAACCTAGTGTGTCTGTCTCGATATACCCGCTCAGTCATAGAGGTGCCATCTATTATTTGACAATGTGGTGTAATCGCAATCATAGAGATAAGCTGTTGAATATTTTGAACCTAACTTGACTGTAGGTTGGTGCTAGGCAACAACAAATTCCAGTCAACTTAGTTTCAAAATACCTAATGAGATGATTATTACACAATAAAGAATGTAATGCATTGGCACATATATGGCATCACCCATTATCGCTTGAGGAGACAAAATGGTGGCGATCACTGTTCAACATTTACGCGGTATTACAAAGAAGATAATTGTGATACAGATATTGTAATGTGACAGGATATGAATGATATGGAATCTGTAAACCATAATGAGTCGGTACAATACAACACTTGGGATGAGATTAGCATCCCTTTAACATATATATGCAACGAATAATTATTAGGTATTTTTGCTAGTTTTGGTTAATGTGCGTAGGGAGACTGGAAGCGGTGGATGATATTACAAGGATAACTCAGCTTATACTCTCTATTGTTGATGGTCGTAAGACCTGACCTCTAGGGTAATGGTCTTAAGGTATCTAATGCAATATATTAACAAGTATTATACATTATCAGTCATTAGGTGTGTAATTTTGGACACCTTTTTAGTCGTTAGTCTGGGGCTTTTCCAGGCACCACCTATATGGCTGCAGGATTTGATTTCTGCTGTGTTTGCATCAGAGTGATAGTTACACTGATTTCCTATATAAAAAAAGAAATGGATCGTCATATTCTTTAGCTTCCTGCTTTGCCCATATATGTAGGTGAACGCGGTTTTGGATTCATTCATAGAGATTTCTTGTTTGCTTGCAGCTATTGGGAGTAGATCGTCAATGTGTTCCTTTTCCTTGTCTATGCTGTATTATAGACATAGTCGATATGTTTGGCGTAGTCCCAATTAAAGGCAGTGGTATCGGCACAGGCCTATTATTATTCCTGCTTTTCGGCGTAGCGCTCATTGATCTTATCGTGTGTAACTTAATATCAAATATAATAATAATCCTGAACCTTGAATCTGGAATCTATTAGGAGATCAGATATTACTTTACAAATGAGCTATTTTAGAAATTTCACGCAGACCAGAAACCGTTGCCCAGTTTCTAGACCTTCAAGATGAAAATAATAATAGCAACGTCGCCTCTAAATACATCCCTGCAAAATACGGCTGTCATGAAGCTATATCCGTCTCACATACAACATCATTGGGAACGGTTTTGTTTGGTGAAATAATTCCATAAAGAGAAAGGAATGTCGTATGTATAAATGCTTAAGTATATCAGACGACATCAGCCGCACGTCCAACAGATCGTTACTCGACGTCAGTACGCGAGACTTCAGGTAAACACACAGTTCAGAGTGACGGGGTACACACATACTGATGATGAGAACCCGAGACGTCGTCGGCATAGCGAGACCAAGTTTTGTAAAGGTTTGTTTCACCAATATGAATCGATTTCCCAGGTCGGCGTAGTTTGAAGTCGTTGAGTACGCCGGAAGAACTGCGGGATATATTTCTGTAACCCATTTCAGGATCTAATGGCCTACTTCTTGGCGCCAGATACAGATAGTGTCACGTGTATATATTATTGTTAAAGCTTTTAAATTATTCTGATTATGCTAAACATAATTTACAGGAAAGTTGTTGCTACCAAAGGTATCAGGAACCTTCCGTCAAATTACTTCAGAAATAATCAAGTTGATTAATGCATAGTTATATGGAAGCCAGATTTCTTTGAAGTGTGACGAGTAGCGTGTAACTGGTTCTTGTTACGGGTACATATGCACTGGAAGAGTTGTACTCGTTGTACTCGCTCACATATCGATGTGAAAGAGCCGAAGTTGGCCAATTTAGCGAGCTCACAGAACAGAACGAGAAATCCATCTACTGAATAAACATTGACAGTCGCTGCCTAATTCATCACCAGCCTTCCTGTACTCACGAGTCGGCGCGTTACATTTTATGCCATGGACTAGATCGCTGGCCTAACTTATAACGGTTAATTTTATTCTTAATGAGCCGATGGAGAATGGTAACCGATTCTATCCGCTTGTTTATTTCTATCATAGGCTGCGGATTGAACAATTCGATAGATCGAATTGCAGCTTTCATTTGATCGCATGCACATAGAATGAAATGGGAACCAGTCAGACAATCACATCTATATTATTGGGCTTTACTTAGATTTCTTCACCTGGTACTTAATTTTCAACCCCACACCCTCCCCTCCAACACCCCCCCCCTCTCCCTCTCTCTCTCTCTCTCTCTCTCTCTCTCTCTCTCTCTCTCTCTCTCTCTCTCTCTCATATCATTCCATATCTGCCTCACCGACATCATTCCATATCTGCCTCCTGGTCAAGCAGTCATCTTATGTGATGACTGTAAGTGATGACTGTAAGACAGGATAGGATGGCTGTGAGGACTGGATTAATCTGACTAGTTAAGCACCGTTTCCACACACAGATTCAGACTGGAGACACACCATAATGCTGCTATAAGTGTAGCAATAAAACAAGTAATCTTGTAATCATTAATTTGTCAGTTTTAGGATACCATGCGAAGACTGCGCACCATATAAACCATATAAAGACTGCGCATTTGCAACGCAATTATTCTCAGCAGTGTATTGACGGTGTAACAACGCACTGTGAAGACAATGACGTCGAATGCACGCTGATAACGCCGATTACTGGGCCGGTACTGGATGAATACTGGGCCCATCAGAGTCAGAGTAAGCCTATTTGGTACAGGGCTAAATAATGTGGGGGAGGGGTGGGGCGTATCGGGTGTGGCAAAGAGGGAATGCGTGTCGCGGCTACTGTCGCTTGCTGCTGTTCGATTTTATGAAAAATGTACCGGAAATTGTCAAATTGCTTCTTCTTACCATTCCGATCAATTTCAACCAAATTTGGCTGAAAGGACCCAATGGTTGTAGGCTCCAAAACTTCCATTCACAATTTTGATTCATTAATTTTTTGGGTGAAAATCTTAGAGTTTATGAAAAATGTACCGGAAATTGTCAAATTGCTTCTTTTTACCATTCTGAACGATTTCAACCAAATTCGACTGAAAGGACCCTATGGTCGTAGGCTCCAGAACCTCCATTCGGAATTTTGATTCATCAATTTTTGCATGAAAATCTGAGATTTTATGAAAAATGTCAACCAAATTTCACAAATGAAGTCTATGGTGGCAGGCTCTAGTAATTCTATTCAGAATTTTGATTGATCCATTTTTGGGGTGAAAATCTTAGATTTTATGAAAAATTTACCAGAAATTGTCAAAACGCTGCTTCTTCTTAGTCGCTTGACATTTTTCAAACAAATTTGGCTAGAGTGACCCTATCAAGGTAGACTAGAATTTCTATTCAGAATTTTAATTGGTAAATTTTTTGGGTGGCCATCTTGGATTTTCCGAAAATTATCCATCATATCTATTTAAATGCAAATAGTTCAAATGCTAATTCTCCAGGTGAGCGCCACAGACCCTTGGGCCTCTTGTTTTTCGGGGCCTATGGTGTAGCCCAGTTTACCCTTGCCTTATTCCAGCTATGGGGGCCAATATGGACCGGAACCGGCCTAGTAGCCTGCATTATCAGGGAAGATTAGCGATTCTGTCTGCCATACCACACATACCACACATACCAGACAGCTCTCCTTTGAATAGCAAAGAACACATTGTCAAATCAATAATCCCCCCATGATGTACGTCCAGTCGTGAGGATGGCTGCATCTTTCTCCATACAGACTTGGAGCAGGCTGACTTTAGCTTTTAGAATAGCTGTTTACTTGGCTACATTTCCCTCTTAAAGTTTTATCGCAATTGTCTGGTGTCCGACAAGTGAACCCAGATAAATTACCATCTATGGGGCTAACCAGTGCTCGAAACCTGCATTAATGTTACAGTAGCGCTGCCGTGGTGGCTGCTGTTAAATTCATTGCACATTAAGGTTCTCGTGTCCGCAGCAAGAACCTGGCAACAGATAATGACAAATTAATGTTTGTTTAACTGTAGTCTTAAGGGGTGTGGCGTAGGTCGATGTAGAGGGGTACAATATGAATAAGGGTCTAGGTAAGGAGTGGCTGGCTGGCTGGACACACACACACACGCACGCACGCACGCACGCACGCACGCACGCACGCACGCACGCACGCACGCACGCACACAAATTAGAAAATTAAATACTCGGAGAAGCGATCGCCTGCATTCGGAGTGATAAACATCATGATTTCGTGGACATAGAATGATATACCCATTGTATGACATTAGAAAAAGTATATTTTATTTCGAAAATAGGTAGACTCGCTCTTTCGAACCTGTTGTTTTTCTACAGACTGAAGTTTCATGCTATGGTGGAAGGAATAGCGGGGTAGGGCGATATTTTTCCAGGTGTGGCGAACTGGTTGTAAGGTTCCGACTTTAGATAGGATTAGGGATGGATGTCCCCTCGACCCCTGCCCTGTAAGACGGTGTTTATGGGTCATCTCCACCACCCTGTCCCCAACCCCACCCCCTTCTCCCACACGAAAGAATTTAAAAAATCTAAATTGTCTCGGAGAGCGTCTCCTGCGTTTCTAGATGAAGATATGGGTCTTCACTCTACATTAGACTTGGGACTTTTGAATTTGCGGCACTTGGCCTGTCCGTCCGTCCCTCCATCCGTCTGTCTGTTTGTTCGGCAGTGTATCTAAAGAAAATTAAATCTACTGACCTAAATTGGCTAAAATTCTAACAACAAAGGAAGTTGTGCGAGATACTTTCCAAATGCTGGCCGTGATCAGGGTATGAAAATCCGGATTGGATCGGATTCTGGATCTGTGGGTATCTCGGAAACGGCTGGTACGATTTCGCTCATATTTTAACACATTTGGGCGTGATCCGAAATCTAGAAAACTTAAAAACCTTTTACAATGTGACAAAAATGGGAGGGCGACTATCTGTAATCTCTGAATGTTCAGGATAGGTAGAAACAAACATGAATCATAAAACCTTTTTCAGTATCATCAGATTAAGCTGAAATTTAGCAACTTCAAAGCGTCTCTGCCAAATTGTAGCCATATAGGCATAACACGTACTGAATTAGTATAGCTGATAGACACTTCGTAAATATAGAAATTCCATGTGCTTTTTTTTTAATAATAAGACCAGATTTGGTAAGAAGTAACATTGGTTACTCGTCGCTTTGCCAGTCGGAATTTTCCTAGTCAGAAATTCGGAAATTCAACAGGAACAGAGAATAGTAGGACGATAACAAATGCTTTACAACTGGTCTCAAATTTCCGACTGATGCATATAATTTCTACGAGGTGGGGCAGTCTCCCCCTGGGCTACACCCACACTACGCAACTGGTAAGCAAACATTGGGATAGCTCGGTTCTTGTAGTTGAAATTCTTCGGTCACTTACAAGATTTTTATAAGTAGGCCTACCCACCCGCGTCCAGGAACATTAAAACATGGCTGCGGATGAATAATAATGACATACGGTGATCTGCGGCTGCAGTAGCGTATAAGCAGGCTGCAGTTGCAATTAATCGGTCGTTCCTTCCTTCCTTCCCTCCTTCTTTCTTACCCACTGTTTCTTGTCCTCAGTGAGCGTCCTTCGGTCACCCAGGTTCTTCGGGACCTTTCCATGCCGTTTTAGTTATGCCCATCTCTAGCTAAGCTCCACCCACGCTTCGCTCGTGTTGGGATCGATCGATTCCCGAACGCCCTGACTATCAATTTCCAAAAAACTATACAGGTAAGCTGTTGACTATTTTGAAACTAATTTGACTGGGTGCTGTTGCTGCCTATGGCAGCAACAGAGCCCAGTGAAATTAGTTTCAAATTATTCAAGATAATGCATAATTCCTCCGCGTCGGATTATTAAGCTTTTAAAACGGACTAAATAGAATCATTCACGCTGTAATGGATTGTGACGTCATCACACACCTCACGTAGCTGATTATGGCGTCATATGATGGATGGATAAACCGGAAATGTCCCTTGCTCATGAGTGTAGCCAGCCCAGCTTCTTATAGATCGGTACATAACACACTTAGCAGGTTTGACCAATGACCCCCTCCCGAGCCCCCAGCCCCACCACCACCTCTACGAGCTTAGTAGATGTTGGCACATCTTGTGCAGAGGACTACTGGTATAATATTTAATGAAATTTGTTTCCAGCATCACATTCGTATGTAATGGAGTGATCCGATGTGTCGCTCATGTATTTGACGTCATAATCGAATACGTCACATGTCAGTGGATGCCACAATGAAAATGACGTATTGTTCCGTCACTAAAATTAATCGGGATTATATGTACTTGATGAATTTACAATTTAATAATCAGTCTGTTAAATATTTTGAAAGTCTAATTAACTAATTTTACTGGGAACTGGTTCTGCCATATGCAGCATCACATCACCCCACCCACCTCTAGCCGAATTAGTGTCAAAATATTCAACAGTTTACCTGTATTTAGATTCAGGGAATTCAGAGTTCAACGTCGATTTCAACACGTGTAAAAGTGGGGCTGAGGAGCTTAGCTAGAAATGGGCGTGGCTTAGCTAGACATTGGGGTGGCTTGGCTAGAAATTGGGGTGGCATAGCTAGAAATGGATAGATAGCTCGATAGTCTAGACTTATTTTCTTATTTTCATACAAGAATTATTACATTTGAACTTTTGTTTTGATGGCCAATAATCTAGCGGGTCCCAGGGTGTAACACATCCCACCACCTCCATTCTCCGGAAAAATGTAAAAATCTAGCAGTAGTAGTGGCAACAATATGAGCAATGGTGGCAGTAGGTTAAAGTGGTATACTTGGCACTTTAATAAGCAGTTGTAAACTTTGCATTTTTGGAACTTTAACTAAAACAACTTAAAGACAATTCCAAGATAATGAAGATGGGAGGAGGCTGGGGAGGAGGTGAAAAGGAATGGAGGGTGTGAGTCGGTGGGTGGGTGGGCTAGATTCATTTGATCTTACTATGGCGATACATGTAGGCTACTGGCGTACTCAGACAACAGCTGACAAGCGTTTTGACCGCAATTCTTCTCACGTAATGAAACTAATCGATACATAAATGCCACAGAAACAAACTACTGTGTCGGAGGAGCCTTAAGCTCCAGCCGCAGTCCCCGGCCCAGGAATGCCATGGTTACCAGCACGTTTTGCCTACGTCGGCAATTCGTCCAGGCAGGTATCGATGACGACAAGAGCACAGTAAACATACGTACAGTGACATTGCATATGGATGTGTGTTATAAACATGCCCAGTTCAAATACAGAAGCCTTTATTTGCCTATTTTCGGCCATTTCGAGATTAAATTTAGCAATTTGTTCACAGAAATAGATTTGACAATTATTTTGCAAGCGTTTGCGTAGGGGTTCTTTTTAAAGCATCTATTTTTGCATCGACTTGAGCTATATATACACATTGGCCCTTCTGAAGGCTTGAGTGCATCGCTTTAAATTAACCCCAATTATTCTTATAGTAATAAGGCAAGGCGGCCATAATTACAAAGCGGATGTTAAAATACAGGAAATTATCAAACATAGTAAACACTCCATATTTGACACAAATTGCGAAATTACAATTTTTTACAATTTATTTTAAAACAATTCTTAAGTTCTAGTCTATAACTCTTTTAGTTAAGAAGATTGTTTCAATCTTGAAGTGCTGCAGGGTCGAGCTTAGGACTAGGCAGACTGGGATGTTTTCCATGCAGGGGCTTCCACCAAAATCAAATTTGAAAATTTCGAGAGAGAGAGAGAGAGAGAGAGAGAGAGAGAGAGCGAGCTATTTAAACTGTTCCTATGATAAACTAAAATCATGATAATATTGAAGTCTTTCCATTCTTTGGAAAGAACGCTTAAACAATAAGGTATTTTTATTTATTTTTTATAAAATTTTCACTGAGTTATTTACATATATAAAATACACCATTATACCTATAGGTTCATTAATAAAACGAAGTGGACAACAGGAGATATTTCTAATTACAATAAACTGGATACAATTTTACAAAGACACTAATACAGAAATGAATAGAAAAATGGTTTAGCTTTCCAATGATGTATGTTTTCAATAATATTATGAAACTTGTTCGTCATATATATAAACTGTTTAAAGTGCGTTGTATTATATTGCAATAGTAACTCAATGCGGGACAAATGCTGTTTTTATATTTGAGTTTTACCAGCCGGAATCGGCATGAGTGGTATGAGCGATGTATTGTGGTATTTGGCCCAAGTTGAGCGTTAATCATAACGCTCTTGAGGGCTATGTTAGCGCAACAGTTCCAATATTAGTTGTTAAATTGATAAATGCAGTTTTAGCCATGCCCTGCCCATCTCTAGCTAATCTCCAGCCACACTTTTCCCGTGTTGGGATCAATCGATCCCTGCACTCCCTGAATCCCAATTTCCAGACAACTATACAGGTAAGCCGTTGAATATTTTGAAACTAATTTGACAATTCGTACAACTTGGACTATTAAGCGTTTATGACGGACTAAATCGCGTCATTCACGACGTAATTCACCTTTCCAGAGTATCCACCCATCATATGACGTCATAATCATCTACGTGATGTGTAGAATGACTTCATAATGAATGATGTCATGAATGATGTCGATAAGTACGTCATGATCGCATATTTGATGATGGTCTATGCGTTGTTGTACAAATTGTATGCCTTTACTATTTAATAAACATTCTGTTGAATATTTTGAAACTAATTTGACTGGGCGCCGTTGCTGCCATTGGCAGCAACCGCACCCAGTCAAATTAGTTACAGAATATTCAACAGCTTCCCTGTATAGTTGTCAGATAATTGATAGTTAGGGCATTCGGGGATCGATCAATCCCAACACGGCGAGGTGTGGGTAGAGCTTAGTTAGAGATGGGCGGGGCATGGCTAAGAATTGAAAGGTCCATTGATTATGATGTCATTCTATGTGTGACGTAATTGATTATGATGTCATCATATGTGTGACGTAATTGATTATGATGCCATTCTATGTGTGACGTAATTTATTATGATGTCATCCTATGTGTGATGTAATTGATTATGATGTCCGCCTATGCGTGACTGAGACACTGGACTCATCAATTTACTGATATTTCCGCAACTCAAAACTAATCAGTGGGTAATTCATATTGCATTCATTGAAAAAGAGTGGCTGGGCACCAAGCTAAATAAGAGCCACCAGAGTATGGCATATTTCCCCGGACCCCGGCATTTCAGTTATTGGGGAAAGTGAATTAACAGCTGATAGACACAAAGTCTAACGAGATTTACGAGAATGTGTGGGAAGCGTGTCCCTGGGTTCTAATACACCGTGGCTGGGGTTAATAATCCGCTCTCGTGGACGGAAAGTCTATAGCGTAGCTCCTGAAACACACACCGTTTGTTAGATTTTTTGTGTCCTCGCAGAGCGTGTAAATTCAGGAAACCATCCGCAGAGGAATTTCGAGAATCTACTAAGCGCACACTGAGCCACACCCAGAGAACCACCGCCCATTTTATTCTACCCGCCTCTATCGAGCATACGCGTTCGCCATCTCCGGCTCACCGAACGCGTTCAACAGCAGCGAGACTGACCAAAACAAGCGTTCTAAGAAGGCAAGGGGGCGCAGCTTACTCTCCCTGGTCGCTATAAAAGGGACGGGCTCCTGGGATTGGAAGATCCCTTCTAGACAGGGGCCCGATATACGCCATCAAAATTCATAGAAACAACACACACACACGCACGCACGCACGCACGCACGCACGCACGCACGCACGCACGCACGCACGCACGCACGCACGCACGCACGCACGCACGCACGCACGCACGCACTCACGCACTCATGCACGCACGCACGCGCACACCCCGTATGGAAGATCGTATTCGCCGAGGGAGACTATTAGCCTACGAGCATGCGAGCAGGTGACTAACGAGCAATTGGTGGGAAAATAGGCAATCTCCTTCACTGGGGAAGTTATCAATAATAGGCTAACATATAAACCATCCTCGATATGGCGTGGATGGGACATGGAATCAGGGACTCGATAGACGCCAATCAAACCAATAACCTCTTGATGTAAGATCGTGTAGTACGTGGCGGTTTGGTGCAGTGCCTAGCACTCATGACTATTTAACCAGAGAACGTGGTTCGCCTCTCAGCTATTCACCAGTGTAAAAACTGGAGGTTACCAATAATAGGCTGCAATAAAACCAGCCTAGATATGGCGTGAATGGGACTTAGAATCAGAGACTCGATAAACGCCAACCAAATCAATAACTTCTGAATAGAAAAAAGAGGGGCAAGCTCATGCGATAACGGGCCTAGCCATGAAACTGGCGACCCAAGGATCGCGTCTAGGCTCGGCTGGCTGGCAATCGCTGGAGACGTAGGCAATCTCCTTCACTCCTCGGTGCTCTCTCCAACCAGGAATATAAGTGGGTACCAGTGTGTTTTGGGGACGTTACCAATAATAGACTGAAATAAATACCAGTCTAGATATGGTATGCATGGGACCTGGAATTAGGAACTCCATAGATGCCAACAACCAATAACTGCGATGGAATATCATGGACAAAACGACAGTGCGTGCGGTAAAATGCTGGGCTTTGAAACCGTTGATCCCTGGATCACGACTCTAGTCGGCTTTCGTTGGACACATAGGCAATCTCCTTCACATCTCGTTGCCTCCTCTCCGAGGCGTATAAATAGATAGCCTACCAGTGTAAAACTGGGGAAGATACCAATAATAGACTGAATTAAAAACCAGCTTAGACATGGCGTGAATGGGACCTGTAAATAGGGACTTGATAGACGCCAATCAAACCAATAACTTCAATTGAAAATAGAATATCGGGAAAAGATCAGAGGTCAGAAGAAAAGGAGAGAGCAGAGTTGTAGGAAAGAGAAGCAAAGAGAACTCCATGTTAAATAATAGAAATGTAGTGAGAAGAAACAGCAATGCCTGTGAAATAACCTGTGAAGATAGACGATAATGGTATTTTGAAAATAGAGAGAGACATATATGTTTATATATGAAGAGATGAATAAGCTGAATGGATGGATACTAAGAACAGAACTGTATTAATAAAGAGTGAAAATGAACACGACTCGCGCATAACGTGAGAACATGCGCACCACACAGACGAGAACCTTTTGAAAATCAGCCATTGGAAGTACTATGAACCCAACCAGGCACCAGCAACTAATACGCTTTTTTCTCGAGAAAACGCGTTCCAGCAGTTTGACCAGAGAAAACGAGAGAATGACTTGACAGCCAATATGCGAATGAATAAACACAGCTGACGATATGGAGTGCTGGAGGCGGCGGCCCAGAAACAACAGTTACATCATTACGATGCTTCCCGGTCAGGAGTAAGAGATGGCAGACACCATACTCGCTGCTACTTGTTGTGAAGATTATCCCAAAGACGGCCACATGGCAACCGCATTCCAGCTAACGAAGCTTTCTTGTCATCACATATTTGTACTCAACTAATATCGAATAGCGCCCAAGGTCCTGTCCTATAGTGTTGACATACCAAATTTGGCATGAACCCTCACAGGCATTCTCAGGAGCATAGGTTTGTCTCAATTAATTGGATAGTGAACGGTGATCTGGGTGACCATCTTGGAGGGTATGTGCGTGCATGCGTGCGTGCGTGCGTGCGTGCGCGCTTGTGGTGCGTGCGTGCGTGCGTGTGTGTGTGTGTGTGCGCGCGGTCTGGCGGACGTGAGCGCTGATGCACCTCAGAGCCACCCCACCACCCCCAAGCCTACGGGCTTGGGAACGCTCGCCTCCCATTGACGGGGTCCAGGGGACTTGCACCGGAAATTATTTGAAAATTAGGCTCTCGTGGGGTGTGGGTGTGTGTGGGGCGGGGGGGGGGGGGGCTACCATTAGGGATACGAGGAGAATCTTCTTTATGAATCTATGTTGCAAATACTAGTTTATGAAATAAGATTTATGTTTACATACCTAAAAAAAGAATCAAAATTATGTTACCCAACTATACAAGGAAATCCAAGTCGTCATATTCGTGTGAATCCTTTTGAAATAATGACATATTTGCCATTGTAGCCATTGTGTAGAAACACCCTCTCTCTCTCTCTCCCTAGCTCCCTCCCTCCCCTCACTCCCCCATCTCCTCCTCCCTCCTTCCCTCCCCCTCTCTCTTTCTCCCTCGCTCGTTTCCTTTCTCTCTCTCTCCCTCCATCCGTCCCTCCCTCCATCCCTTCGCCTCCCCCATCCCTCCCTCCCTCTCCACACTCCTTCACTCCATCTCCATGCCCGACTGCCTATCAGTGTGCCTCTCTCCCTCCGTCCGTTCTCTCTTTCTCATTCTCACTTGCCCTCCCTTCCTTCCTGCCCCCTCTCCTCTCTTCACCTCTCCGTCCCGCCCTCTCCCTCGCTGCCCTCTCTCGCCCTCCTCCTCCCTCCCTTCACTTCCGCCCTCTGTCTCACCCTCGCCCATTTACCTTAATATCCTCCTCACCCTCCTCGCAGTTCCTCTACATCCCCACACTCCATGCCGTCCTCCCTGCATCACTCACTTACACACTCACGTACTCATCAACGTGCGCCTATTCCGCTCGGTCGGTCGGTCGGTCCGTCGCTCGCTCGCTCGCTCGCTCACTCACTCACTCACTCACTCACTCACTCACTCACTCACTCACTCACTCACTCACTCACTCACTCACTCACTCACTGACTGACTGACTGACTGACTGACTGACTGACTGACTGACTGACTGACTGACTGACTGACTGACTGACTGACTGACTGACTGACTCACTCACTCACTCACTGCCTCCTCACTCCCAACCCTCACCCTCAGTCCCTCCATACCTGTCATCCTCTCCATCCCATCCGTCCCTCCCCTCGCTCTCCCCTTCCTTCCCTCCCTCCCTACCTTTATCCCTCTCCCGCACACCCTCCATCCCTCTGTCTTCCTCCTTCCACCCATTCCTCCATCATTCTGTCTTTCTCTCCTCTCTCTCTCTCCCTTCGTCTTTCGCTCAGCACCCTCCCTACCCGCCTACTGGCATGTCTGCGTGCTTTCCTAGTTGCCCACCTCACTGCATGTATGATGCATGCCTGTCTGCCTTTGTGCCTCCCGCCCTTCACACTCCCTTTCTCATTCTCGTACCCATCCTCTCCTTTCATCCTTCCCTCTTCCACACAATATACCCCCATCAATCTAATCATTCCGCCTTTCCTCACTCCTTCCCCACTTTCTACCTTCAATTTTCTTCATCCGTCTTTCACTTCCTCTGTCGTTCTCACTCTCTCTCTCTCTCTCTCTCTCTCTCTCTCTCTCTCTCTCTCTCTCACCACCCCGCACCGGACCCCCTATCTCATCTCTCTGTCCCTCTCTCTCTCTTCTCTCTCTCTCTCTCTCCCTCCCTCTCCCTCTCCCTCTCTCTCTCTCTCTCTCTCCCTCCCTCCCTCCCTCCCTCTCTCTCTCTCTCTCTCTCTCTCTCTCTCTCTCTCTCTCTCTCTCTCTGCCTGCCTCCTCTCGCTCTCTCCCCCCCCCCTCCCACGTAAAACAAAGAAACAAGTCTACATACAAGCGTAAACAATATTAAAACATCATCATCTCGGATGTGAGCATGTGCACGCCTGTTATCATGGAAGATAGTATAGCATGGTTTATATTTATCCTCCATGTTATCTTATTAAAGAGCGATAACTCGTCGCGCTTCACTCGTGAACAGGTAAAATTGCGTTAATTGAATTACCTAACCTGATTTCAGTTTGTCTATGTCACAGGCTCATCAGTCCACCTTTCCTCTGGAATCACGTGGCTATGGTTCTTTAAGGTATGTTGTTGGTTGATCGGGGGTAGGTGGTTGGGTGTAGGAACGTCTTTTGACATTGGTTGGGATTGGTGTACAGGCAGCAAACCTATGAGTAGGGCCAAAACCTTGGGCCCCTCATACCCACCCTCCTGTTCCTACACCTATGCTGAGCTCCTTAAAGCGACACCGTCCCATTATGGAGATGCCTAGCGCCTCGCCAGTATACGAGCAACGGGATCAGCGGCTGTTCTGATTGGTCGAGAGCTTATGACGTCATCTGTGACGCCATCAATATTTGAGAAATTAGATTAGAGTTGGAATACGAGAGGGGATATGTACCATGATGACATTACGTGGGATGTAGAGAGACAAGGGGGGGGGGCAAGGGGATGGGTGGTGCGGGTGGAGGGTAGTGTTACGGGAGATCTTTGAGTCAGATAACCACGTCACACTGTAGATCCGTTGAGGGTGTTTCCGTTGAGGGTGTTGTCTTGAACAAAGACGTTGTTACCTGTAGATGTACTTTAGAAGTAGATATTGCATGGTAGGTTTTGTAAAAGGGTAGCTTTTTGTAATCTTATGATTAAGAATATACCTGCTAATTTTTATTTGGGGGGGGGGGGCAGCAATTATATTTGTAATTGGCAGGAAATAACCACAGATAAATGGATAATAGGTTGCCTAAAAGGTGTGAGACTGGAATTTTTAACCAAGCCTATTCAAACAAGTATGCCATGCTCCATTCAGTTTAATCAGGATGAACATACACCCATCGATCATGAATCTGTTGTAGAATGGACCCTTCCAGTTTTAGCCACTCCGCCCATCTCTAGCTAAGCCCATCTCGTGTTGGGATCACTCAAATATAAATAATAGAGATAAAATTCGTACAACAACTCTTAGTCCGTCACCAATTATGTGAAAGGGGTTTGGCTCTAAAAAGTGATAGCATTTGTTGAAATTATTGGTGTTTTAGTAGCACCAAGGCCATGTGGCGAGTATGCACCATTGTATTATAAAACCCTAAAGATTGAACGAAATAAATGTCTGAAACAAAACAAAAGCAATTATGAAGCAACAATTTTGATATCAGATAATATAAGAGCCGAAATATCTTGGTGGCAGTAAAATATGAATTGTTTTTTTTACAGACCCGTGCGACAGAACATGCCGGATATTACTATAAATGGTGATACCTCAAAGACAGGTTGGTAGAAGAGGAGACGATTGGTGGTGGTTCTAGCGTTGCCATCTGGTAATCGACCAGAGGAGTAATCGGTGGAAATATGGGCCATCTCCTTCACTCCTCGATGCCTATCTCTAACCAGGAGTAAAATGGGTACTGGTGTAAAAACTGGGGAAGCTACGAATAATAGACTGAAATCAAACCAGCCTAGATATGGCCTGAATGGGACCTGGAATCAGGGACTCGATAGACGCCAATCAAACCAATAACTTCTACATGTTGGGTGGCATATGTGGCACGGTTACAATCAGGTGGTTTGTGGTCAGAATCAGAAGCCCTCAGTCACATAAATTACTTGTTTTAAACAGAATTTATTTTGTTCAATGGGAGCACAGTAAGACATAAGTCTTATACACGTGCCCTCCATACATGCAATGCAATACAATAATAAATACATCAAGATGGGGTATAATAAAACATAATTAAATAGTAACGTATGTATAACTAATTAATTGATAATCTATATCATATATTACTTAGAAATATTAAAGCAGCTATTCCTGCTCTGCAATTATTGTGTAATCACAGTCAACATGGCCATGCTATACACGCACGTATAATGATTGATAGTGTGATAGCAGTTGCATGTGTAAATAAAATGAGCAGCTAAAGAATTGTGTGCAATGAAGTCACTAATGAGATTTGGTATTGGTGCAGAGCTATGACTATCTGATTGAGCGCAGTTCATATTCCTGGTATAGATAATAAAGAAGCTGATGGGGTCACGGAAAGTCAATGAACCTTTCCAGTTTAACCATCCATCATATGACGTCAGAATCAACTACGTGACGTGTAGGATGATGGCATGATCAATTATAGCGTAAATGACTCGATTTAGTTCGTCTTAAGTGCGTAATCTCAGCTAGATGGCAACTGTCCGTATGTGGAGATTTCAACTCCAAGCTGGATAAACTTGTAATTGAGGACAGAAGCTCAGGACTTGGCGTATGCATGAGGTCATCTGGAGAGGTCACACGCAACAGCAATGGAGATGCACTTGTGGCATTCCTCAGTTCCAATGGCCAATTTGCCACAAATACGGCTTTCAAACACCCATTTCGTCACCAGACAACATGGACCGGACACATTGCTGATCGCAAAGCCCCAAAAGGTTCTAAGGTTACAACAGCTGTTTTCAACCAAATGGACTTCCTACTATGCAAGACAGAAGCAAAACCCCTACTTCGGAATGCTCGTTCATATGGAGGCACATACCTCAATTCTGACCATACGCTAGTCATTACACGCCTTCAGATGAATGATATATAAACCCCATATCAGGCAAGAGGGTAGAGTCACCTACATCCTACCCAAGCTCATCAGTGACACTGACATTCGTAATGTAATTAAATCGTACTGTTTGACACGTTCTTTGCCCCATCTCTGCGTTCCTTATTTAGGGATCAATTTATAGCTATGCCACGCCCAGTTCAATCTATGCTCCGCCCACATTTTACGTGTGTTGAAATAGATTTATATACTTTTAACCTAGAATTACCACACTCCTAAATCTATACAAATAAGCTGCTGAATATTGATACCCCACGTGCAGGGGTATATAGTAATCGCTTTGTCCGTGCATGCGTGCGTGAGTAACTGCATTCGTCCGTCCGTGCGTCTGTCTGTCTCCGATCTTTTGCCTAGACCGTATTTTCAAGTTTTTCACATTATATCACCAAACTTGATATATGGATGCATCATAGC
>CM067359.1:29878705-30196205 GCA_034401795.1 Chaetoderma sp. LZ-2023a | reverse complement strand
CGCGCATTCATACAATATCATGGGTGATTTACTCACATTAATAAATGTTAGTTGATGCTAAGTAATGGTGTGACTGACCAGAGTACAGGCGACGCTAGATATGATTCTAGAGCAACACTGACCAAAGACGCTTTCAATAGTTGCCATCCTCAAGCGAGCCAAACATTGCGATTAATGAATATTTTGTAAACAATTTGATTGAAAGGTGTTGCTGCTTCATATACCAACAACTTTCAGTGAAATTGTTAAAAAATTTGTCAACAGGATATAAGCTTTGATATGTCGTTACTGCCGTCTGGTAAACACGATGAAGAGCTCTAGCTTCGGGACTGGAACAGCAGGCCTAGTTTGTTTACAATCTGTCAGAACGATGTTAATAACTCCGTATAATTGCATTTATGCCTTCTCCAGACGCGCCCGTCTGTGCGGGCCAACTGTAAAAGCTGCAGACATGTGATGATAATATGACTAACAGAGTCGCATCTATATGCGGTAAATCGAGCGTGGAAACTCCACCTCAGATGACCCCAATCCCCGGAAAAGTCCTGGTAATGACGTCATTTCGTGCGTCAGCCATTGCCTAGAAACGGCCTATAACTCATTGATTGAATTTTCTCATTATATGAGCGACCGGGGCCTCGAAGAACACGAAAGAATGGACAAGTCTGGACTTCCGATTTTTGTAAAAACCGCAAAATTAATTTTGCACGATAATGCAACAGCGAGATGCTAATATGCACGCACGAGATTGGCAAAGTCGTAGACGACATTAAGCAACTACGCTATATGACTGACAAAGCTCGTGCAAAATGGCGCTGCGTGGGAGGCGAAGTAAGGAAATTTGAAAGAGTCGTCGTCTACAAGCGTGCCTTCAAGAAATCGGTCACGCAAAACCCTTGCAGCGCGGGGATTGCGCGTAAGATGGCGCATACGTACATTCTGTAGTGCAACTGTCAATTACTTTATATTGAGCAATTCCTGATAGTTTGTGCAAGTTTCTGTGCGGTGTTTCGAAGCTTTCGTTGTAGAGCGAACATCGGTGTTTCGTATCAGAGCTGATTACTACGACTACTACGCACGTAAATGACGCTCACTGTTTCGCAGGTGCGCGTAATATTATGCAGTCAAACGATAATCGCAATTAATACCTGCACTAAGTATTACACGTAATAATAGCCAAGTGAGTCACGAAAATAAACAAATGGCAAGTTTGCATGACAAGTTTGCATTGCATAAATTAGGAAAACTTCTAAGAAGGTAAAGAAAAAGTAAATACTATATAACTAAGCCGAGAAACTCATTAATTGAGTTGCATCTTCTGAAGAATAGCCGCGTATCCAGGTCTCATGGTAAGGTGGATTTGCATTCATAAAACACTGTTGAATAGCGTACCTGATATTGTGTCGTAATTCATAACCCGCATAGCGGGTAGAGAGATACATACTACGCTCTCTAGAGCGCTTTGTACGGTATAGAGGATATGGTTCTGGCCATAAACCGAATACGATTTGCAAAGTAGTTGATGTTATTATAGTAATCATGTTCAGTAACATATAGCTGCATTGCAATACTGTATTTGCCGATTTGTTGCACATATCGTACCTTCTAATCCTAGTCGTGTTTGCTATACGGTACGGAAATAAAGAGACATACTTGTTAATTGTTGCCATAACAACAACACCTGTGCAATTGGATACTCGATGCACCACCATTTGAATGAAAAACCCCCATTCTGAATCCTAGGTAAGTATTCAATGAAATCAATATAATGCAAAATATAGTCTGCTGTATGTATTTGCTAAGATCGATGGAACCTGTATTCACAAATACGATTCTCAAGGGGAGTTCTCCGTGCATATATCGTAACGGTTACAGCGCCGCTCATAAATTTGTTAAATTTTTTAACAAAACAAAACAATCTTAGAATTGTTCCGATGAATCTTTTGAACTTAATTGGATTAGAAAATATTGTCTTCCAATCCAATGGACCTTTCCAGTTTTAGCTATGCCCCGCCCATCTCTAGCTAAGCTCCACCCACACCTCCCTGACTATCAATTTCCAAAAAACTATACAGGTAAGCCGTTGCATATTTTGAAACTGATTTGACTGAGTGTGTTGGTAGCAACAGTTTCAAAATATTCGACAGAATATTTATTAAATAGTAAAGAATAAAGACACAGTTCGTACAACGTGTCGGACTATTAGACGTTTAAGACGGACTAAATCGAGTCATTCATGCCTTAATTAATTATGACGTCATCCTACGCGTCACGTCAATTATGTTCACAGTATTCAAAAGCACGTTTTTATTTTTTGTTTCGGAAACGTTTTACCGAGTTATTTCTGAGCTGTAACGTCCTATGAAAACAATTAATATTTTGCTGGAAAATGTATCTTAGTTCTCTAGCACTAGCAATATTATACAGTTGTTGTTTGTCATGATGACTGTTTTTAATCCATCGTCATGGACACGGTGTACCTGTACACTTATGTACACATTCACTCTCAGACTCCAGAGTGCCGTGTTTACAGGACAACTACACCACATCACTAGTGACCATGTCATGTCTCGTGGTAACCCTTTCAATGCGGAATTCCCAGCATGTCAACTTCCAGCTAAGTATATATGTAATCTGTTGAATAATTTGAGACTATTTTGACTGGCAACACCAGTTGTCGTTCATCACATATATATATATATATATATATATATATATATATATATATATATATATATATATATATATATATATATATATATATATATATATATATATATATATATATATATATATATGAAAAGGACACAGACATATGGTTTATGCAATCAGAAGCGCTTACAGTGCGCATAGCGTACAAGACAGAGGTTACAGCACTATGTATGCTCAGAGGTATGATCTAAGAGCGGGTCATGACCCAAATGCGTCTAGATGTAAGCGGCCAATAAACCAAATAAACCAACCAATCTAAATAGGAGCTGGCTGCAGATGCCTTCGCCCCAAATACTCGAGTACTAAGAACTGAAATCGTGCTTGCATGGCTGTCTATTTCCACTCATCATGGGCTGCTTCCAACGCGCGTTATTGAGGGATCCGATGTCTAGCTCAAGCATATGACATCATGATCAAAATACGTCACTTGTTAGTTGACGTCACAATCAAAATGACGTATCTCCGTCACGAAACTTGCAATTGACCGACACACGTCATTTTGAATTGTAAATCAGTGAATTTACAATTTAATAAAAATTATGTTGAACATTCTGAAACTAATTTCATTCGGAGCTGTTGCTGCCAACCGCACCAGCTGCAGCACCAAGCCGCGCCAGTAAAAATAATTTCTAGATATTCAATAGCTGGCCGGCATAATTACCTCAAAATATAGATTCTGGGAATTGAGGTTTCGAAGTTTCAAATCGATTCCAACGCGAGCGGGCAGCTGGGAAGAGCATAGCAAGAACATGGCGGGTAGATCTATAGCTATAAGTGGATCACCCTGCTGGTCCTACCGATGGGTCTATCAGATGGAAGTGTTTAAGAAAGATATATATCGCTACCGTGACCAGATAACAACATAGTACAGCAATACGATATTCCTCATTATGAACATCATTTAATAATTTAACAGCTAAGTGGTACTGACCATTTAACATGATAAAGTTAAACTTATTCAGTTGCCATCACATCTTATTAAATAATAAACGGCCATCTTACATTGTTTTCAATGGGTGTAGAGTGTTCACCGATAGCGAGGAAAGCTGCCAGCTGCAGTTCTCTCGCATTCTCGAGCCTAGAGGAGAGGCGTCTGTCGTTACCACATCCTTCTCTGGTGTTTGATAAATAAGCCAATTCACCTTTCTAGAGTACCCACCCATCATATGATGCCATAATGAACCGCGTGATGTGTACAATGACATCATAATGAATGACGTCATGAATAACGTCGATAAGTACGTCACGAACGCATATTTGGAGACGGTATATGCGTTGTTGTACAAATTGTTTGCCGTTACTATTTAATATATATTCTGTTGAATATTTTTAAACTAATTTGACCGGGCGCTGTGTTTGCCGTAGGCAGCACAGCACCCAGTCAAATTAGTTACAAAATATTCAAGAGCTTCCCTGTATCGTTTTCTGGAAATTGATAGCTAGGGCATTTGGGGATCGATCAATCCCAACACGGCGAGGTGTGGGTGGAGTTTAGCTAGTGATGGGCGGGGAATAGCTAGAACTGGAAAGGACCATTAACTCGTATAGATAGGCCTTTTCGTGGAAACTTCTGTCACCGGTGACATAACCCTATCCAAGTGTTAGATGATTAAGAAACAGTCAAGCGAAGAGTGTTACAGCGCTACGCAGTGCAGTACTGATGGTCGTGACTGTATTCATTCAGCTGCCACCGCCATTGTAGTAGTAATGCGTGATTCATTTGATGAGCGCACAGTCATAATCTACATTCTGTCCTCATTTTGAAGGCCCTCAAACTGTGACTTCTAGTCACCGATTCTTTGTGTGTTATCTATTGGCACATATCATGACCATCTATGCCATGGAGCAGTATATCATCCAACAAGCTATGCTAGACGAGTGAGGGTAGCTTCAGTCTTCTTACGTTATCGTTATGGTTCAGGTCATTTGGTTCAATGATTATCTCAGCACATTCTCAAATGGGATGACTTATTTTTGCAGAGTGAATTCCAAACTGGGATGGCGTTCTCATGGAAGTCAGGTCTCTAGATAAATGAATAACCTGTGGATCATCCCCATCATTATTGGAGTCGTACTAGCCTTATCATCTACATTGTCTTCAGACAAGAGGTTATTGCGGGTGATTCATTAATCAGATGTCTATTTACTTATATACCTTTGCTAGCATATATATTATCCCCTCATGTTCGTGGTGGCCTCAGCCAGGGTCATTATCCCCTCATGTTCGTGGTGGCCTCAGCCAGGGTCATTATCCCCTCATGTTCGTGGTGGCCTCAGCCAGGGTCATTATCCCCTCATGTTCGTGGTGGCCTCAGCCAGGGTCATTATCCCCTCATGTTCGTGGTGGCCTCAGCCAGGGTCATTATCCCCTCATGTTCGTGGTGGCCTCAGCCAGGGTCATTATCCCCTCATGTTCGTGGTGGCCTCAGCCAGGGTCATTATCCCCTCATGTTCGTGGTGGCCTCAGCCAGGGTCATTATCCCCTCATGTTCGTCTTCGTCTTCAATGCACATATTACTGATTCTTTTAGGTTGAGACGTATTCAGTGTGTCAAGTTAGTGCAATAACGCCCTCAGCGAACCTCTACCAGTTGTATGCGTGTTGGTGTCGAGTACAGCAAATTTGAACATGTGCTTGGTGTCTGATGGCAATCGCAGAACAGTGTCAAACATAGACCATTCTTGATGTTCCCCTTTCACCGACAGTTCAATGATTCGTATTACACACGGATTTTTAATCTACGGATCCACAATTTCTTTTAAAAGACTGGAATGCTATTTCTTTAGCTACGCAATGTGAAGTAATACCGGAACCGGTTTTCACTCTTTCTCCATTCCCCCATTTACACAATGGGACACATTTGTCTTGATTTTCGTGTGTCTCTGAGAGGTGTACATGGTTAACCTACGCCTTGATGTCCGTCTGTCTCTGATAGGTAGGCATGGTTGACCTACGTCTTGATGTCCGTCTGTCTCTCATAGGTGGACATGGGTAACCTACGCCTTGCCTTCGTTCATAAAGCGATTCACATTATTGAGCTGTTCTGCATAATATAAGGCTTGTTAAGCGATTATTTATTTCCGGGTCAAGCTCGAGTTTTACATACACAAAACAATGTTTTTGTTTAACGACAAATGGCGTCATAAACACGCACTTATGATGTAATAGATTCAGATTCATGTTATTTATTGGCACGAAATCTACATACATATAGATATAGCCATACATAGATAGTACATACGATATACAGTTGACAATAAGTAAAATATACATGATATATACAATACGCACACGCACACTCTCACACACCCTCCCACGCACACGCGCATAAGATGACATCCACGAATTAAGGCTGATGGCTCTGTTATCAAATTAAGTGGTTATATTAATATATGAGCAGAAACTACATATCATTCATAGTGTAAATTTGAAGTTAATGTTGAAGTTAATGTTCTGCTAGGTACTAAATAATCAAATAAAGCAATGTACACACTTCCGTGTTGCGAATCACGTGCAGTGACGCCATACTTAACAAGCCTATATGGAGAAGAGAGTTCGAGAGTCTACTTTTCCTCATACATCTCCTGAGATCAACATCGTCTGCATTCTCCGTCTCTGATGCTCCAGTAATAGATGTCTAGTGAAGTGTCCTCATATATATTTGACAGGGTTTACTAACCTATCGACGTCTCAAACTTCAGACTGCAGATTTTTTCCCGCATACGCTCAACTTGCTCTCCGTCACTAGCAGTTTTACTAGTCGTACCACAACGTCAGTGCATCCAGCTCGGTGTGTGATCGGTGGACCGTGTCGCAGGCTTGTGACATGTATGCCAATATCCATCTGATTCTCGCAGATCCAGTAAAACGTCACATTGGACTAGATCGTCCTACCATTGAGGAAGGAGCGCAAGACACGATACGTCACAGGTATGATGGTGGTCCAGGTAGCTTCTCGAGTTATCATGTAAGGTAATATTATAATATTCATGTAATATTATAATATTTCAGAATTGACTTTTGAGTGTTTCTTTGAAAATGTATGTATTGGTCAAACAGAAACAGAACATAGAATAAAGTATCGTAATGTGAAATGCTCTTCAAAGCCAAATTCATGATTTCTTATTTACTAATATTAAAGCATATTTACCTGAGATGCGATGCACAGTCTCCCAAACGCATAACAATAAAAATGTACCCTTCCGCTTTATCCATCCATCATATGACGTCATAATCAACTACATGACGTATCGAATGACGCCATGAACGACGTAGATAAATACGTCACGAACACATATTTGAAGACGGACTATGCGTTGGTGTACGAATTGTATATCTTCGCTAGTTAATAGATAGTCTGTTGAAAATTTTGAAACAAATTTAGGCAGCAACAGCACCCAGTCAAATTAGTTGCAAAATATTCAACAACTTACCTGGAAATTGATAGGCAGTTCAGAGATCGATCGATCCCAACACGGACAAGTTGTGGGTGGAGTTTAGGTAGGGGTGGGCGGGGCATATCTAAAATTGGATGTGCCCTACGTATAAACACGCCTTTATATAGTCGAGACAAATAATTAAATATTATGATAGATGCTTCATGTCTGCGCATATAGATTCGAACATTTGCGAGATATATACATAGATACACCAAACCCTGTTGTGTGGGTAGGGAGGGGATGGAAATCCGAATGGTTTGATGGTGGTCCAGGTAGATTCTCGAGTTTTCATGTAAGGTGTCCGTGTCATCATGACGTGTGAGTCAGATAATGGTGTGATTCAGTGGTGGTATAGAAGCGATTTATAATGGAGCTTTCCATTTTTAGCTATGCCCCGCCCATCCCTAGCTAAGCTCCACCCACACCTCGCTCGTGTTGGGATCGATCGATCCCTGAACTCATTGACTACCAATTTCCAGAACACTATGCAAGTAAGCTGTTGAATATGTTGAAACTAATTTCGCCCAGCGAAATTAGTTTCAAAGTATTCGACAACATTTTTATTAGATAGTAAAGACATACAATTCGTACAACGTGTCGGTCTATTAAGCAGTTAAGACAGACTACATCGAGGTATTCATGTTATAATTAATTATGACGTCATACACGTCACGTGGTTGATTATGACGTCATATGGTGGATAGATAAACTGGAAAGGTTCATTCTGTATGGTGGCTGGTGGGCGAGCTTATAGTGAGTGAAGCGTGATGATTTTATGGGGCATTCATATGAAATGTATGGTGATGTTTGCAGCATCACCAGAGATAGCGACAGCGGCGGTGGCAGCAGTACCAGCAGCAGCAGCAGCAGCAGCAGCAGCAGCAGCAGCAGAAGCAGCAGCTGCAGAAATGATCAGTTGGCAGAGTTTTTGCCACCGATGGACGGCCAATGCCGCTGACATCATAGAACAGTCATTGATAACATCGATTAGCGCCGCCACCACCACCACCACCCATTCGTGTTCTTGCGAGATCTCCTACGCCAACGGGAGCGAGATAGCGTGTATTCTCGGCATAGCACGAAGCTACGGCTCTATGTTTAGATTGCACGACCACCACCACCAACAACAACAACAACAAAAACAACCAACAACGACGTTAATAATACTATGTGTGCAATATTAAAATAAGAGGATGGGTGGTAGCAGCAGTAGCGTAATCGATAGTTGATGTATTCCCACATGGTTTCTCATTCCATGATTGTCTCGGAGTGAATGCCCGATCAATAGAAGATGTATAGCCAATGTGATCGATATTTCTCCGCCACCGCCTCCGCTAATACTGAGGACAAATACGCGTGATAGTGTGGCTGACCTGCACGCTGGTGCCCCGATACCACACACGCTGTTTGTTCAGCTCCGACTGCTGGCCATTGTGCATTCGCTCGAGCAGTCTCAACATTCATGTAGAGCCGCCTACTGATCCATGCTTGTGCATCTTAGGCGTGTAAAATACATTCTATTCTTAGCCACTTTAACGTTCGAATTGTTCAAGACCATCTCAATTTTCTCAGAAAAAATGCCCATTTGCAGACAAAGAGAAGACTATTAAAAAAAATTCTTACCAGTGGTAGGACTGGCTCGGTTATCAAGCCAGTCATTCCAGTGGCAACATTTTCAAAAATACCCTCCTCTTGGTCTGCAAATGGACATTATATTTTCTCAAGACCAATGCAGAATCCGTTTTTGGCTGATATTAGTGTTGAAGGGTTAAGAATATCCCGCACTATCAGTGCGTGCGTGCGTGCGTGCGTGCGTGCGTGCGTGCGTGCGTGCGTGCGTGCGTGCGTGCGTGCGTGCGTGCGTGCGTGCGTGCGTGCGTGCGTGCGTGCGTGCGTGCGTGCGTGCGTGCGTGCGTGCGTGCGTGCGTGCGTGCGTGCGTGCGTGCGTGCGTGCGTGCGTGCGTGCGTGCGTGCGTGCGTGCGTGCGTGCGTGCGTGCGTGTAGGTCCTATGTGCGTGTGTTTGTGTTTGTGTGCGTATGCGTATGGTCAATTTGTTAAGTGATTTGCACTGAGCGTGACAATGTGTCGAATGTGATAGAATAGGTTCGTAGCAGAATCTTTATTAGACATGCCAATTGGATATTTAATATTTGGCCAGACAGTCACTAATATAATGAGCTCTTGGTGGTGGATTTATTGCAAAATATGCACGCACGCACGCGCGCATAGCTACCCTGTCTACGATAGATACACTGTACTGAAAAGCACATAACAGCGACGTGGATCTGGGCAATCTGGAGTAATAGAGTATCTCTTTTTTGTACACTGCATGTTAAAGGTCATGACCGCCTGTGTATAAAATGTGCATAAGCACTTCGCTATACGGATGACTACAACCCGAAGTGCTGCTATGGTCTATTCCCTGCTTGGTCTATAATTGCTTACCACGAATTTCGAAGCACTGTCGTTATATATATTGCCTGCCAGCAGCCACGAACCTCGAAGCACTGCTATTATATATGACCTGTCAAGTACCGCGAAGTACTGCTATGGTGTACGGGATGTCATGCACCTCGAGGCACTGCCATTGCGTATGACATGCCATGGACCTTGAAGGACTACTATGGTGTACGGCATGTTATGAACCCCGAAGTACTGCTATTGTGTATGGCCTTTCATGGACCTCGACGTACTGATATTATGTATGCCCTGTGATGGACCTCGAACCACTAACCATGAAACACTGCCATTGTCGATGATGTATTTCCACGAACCTCGACGCACTACTATGCTGTATAGCCTGCCATGGACCTCGAAGCACCGCTATTATGTATGGCCTGCCATGGACCTCGAAGGACTACTATGGTGTACGGCATGCCATGAACCCGGAAGCACTGCTACTGTGTATGGCCTGTCATGGACCTTGACGTACTGATACTATGTATGCCCTGTGATGGCCCTTGAACCACGAACCATGAAACACTGCCATTGTCTATGGTGGATGTCCACGAACCTCGAAGCACTACTGTGCTGTATAGCCTGCCATGGACCTCGAAGCACCGCTATTATGTATGGCTTGTCTGGATCTCGAAGCAATGCAATGGTGTATTGCCGGACAGGAATCTCGAAGCTCTTCAATTGTCTATGGCCTGCTACGAATCTTGAAACACTGATATTGGCTATGATGACTTTTCACGAATATTGAAGGACTGCTCTGGTGTATGGTCTGCAATTAGCCTCGAAGCACCGCTATGATGTCATGTCTGCCACAAACCTCGGGGCATTTCATTTGCCTATGCCATATGGCTTGCCATGAGTCTTGAAATACTGCTATTGTCTATGACTTTGCACGAACCTCTAAGCACTACTATGGTGTCTTGCCTGCCAAGGACCTCGAGGAGCTTCAATGCACCTTTCCATTTTTAGCTATTCCCCGCCCATTACTAGCTAAGCTCCACCCACACCTCGTCGTGTTGGGATTGATCGATCCCCACCCAAATTCCCTAGCTATCAATTTCCTGAAAACTATACAGGGAAGCTGTTGAATATTTTGTAACTAATTTGGCTGGATGCTGTTGCTGCCTATGGCAGCAACAGCGCCCAGTCAAATTAGTTTCCAAATATTCAACAGAATATTTACTAAATAGGAAAAGCAAACAATTTTTACAACAACGCATAGACCGTCTTCAAATATGCGTTCGTGACGTACTTATCGACGTCATACATGACGTCATTCATTATGATGTCATTGTACAGGTAACGCAGTTCATTATGACGTCATATGATGGGTGGGTACTCTGGAAAGGTGAATTGTCTATAACTTGCAATGGACCTTGAAGCGCCGCCATTGTCTATGATGGTTTTCCATGAAGCTGGAATCGATGCACAGGTTTATGGTCAGAGACGAACCTTTTAAGTAAATTGATGCTGTATAGTTTTACATAAATGTAAGTCATGGGGCAATTACTAGCACATGCTCGTTTTAAACTTCTAGCTATGCCCCGCCCATTTCTAGCTATGCCCCGCCCATTTCTGGCTATGCCCTGCCCATTTCTAGCTAAGTACTGTCCACTTTCTGCGTGTTGGAATCGATTTATATACTTTGAACCCTGAATTCCCCAAATCCCAGTTACAAGGTAATCAGAGAGGTAAGTAAGCTGTTGAATATTTTGAAACTAATTTGACAGAAACAACTCCCAGTCAAATTAGTTTCAAAATATTCAACAGAATGTTTATTGAATAATAAACCTATCAAAGATATGCAATTCGTACACGATAGACTTTTCGAGATTCGTGAAGTCGGGTAGTGTGACGTCAGATGTTTGAGCGACAGATCGGATCCCTCTATTATATTATTTTCCACATTAAAACCTACTGTTCTGGAATTATCAGAATTTCGTGTAAGCACTACCCATAACTACGTGACATTCAGTCTTGTTAGACCTTAGCGATGCAAATACATGTTTCTTCGAAACGCTGCAATGGTGTTTTGTCCGCCTCTGACCTCAAAACACTGACATGATGTAGGTTCTAACCAATGGCGCAGTTCATATAGCTACGTTTCTGAAAATTGCGAGTGAACTATGAATTAATCTTCTACATTATGGTGTTATAAGGAAGTAATGGACCTTTCTAGTTTATCCATCCATCATATGACGTCATAATCAACTACGTGACCTGTAGGATGACGTCATAAAAAATTACAGCATGAATGACTCGACTTAGTCCGTCGTAAACACTTAATATCCCATCATGTTGTACACATTGTATGTCTTTACTATTTAATAAACATTCTGTCGAATATTTTGGAACTAACCCAGGCAAATTAGTTCCAAAATATTCAACTTAAATGTATAGTTTTCTGGAAATTTATAGTCAGAACGTTTGTGGATCGATCGATCCCAACACGGACGTGGTGTGGGTGGAGCTTAACTAGGGATGGGCGGGGCATACAGCTAAAACTGGAAATATGGTGCTTTAATTCACAATATAAATCAATACAAAATATACCGATTTTATGTAAAGTAACTGAGAAATAGCTTACTTTGTATTAAAGGTTAGACGGCTACTGAGAATGAGAGTGACCATTCTACTAAAACACATCTAGATGAGGGCCAGGGTGTCAACCCCCCCCCCCCCTAGTGACGTAAATGAAAATTAGACTCGAGCTTAACCGAGCCAGTCACTCTAGTGGTAAATTTTTCAAAAATAGTCTCTCAGCCGGCAAATAGACACGAGCTAAGGTCGTCTTAGGCCCGTTTTATATACACCTGTGCAAAAGTTAAGCACCACCCTATTTTTACGCACATGCGAGGGTATATTCATGTGCTATGAAGAAAGCAATAGCATAAACATTTATGTACCCATCCATCTTAGTGCAAGAGGTAATAATGCAACTAGAGGAATGCTGATTATGATGGTGGGGAAACACTGTATGTTTTTGTTTGAACTTGAAAACGAGGCCTGAATATGGTTACGTTGACACAACTGACAACTATTGCCCTACAGTTGACACACGTGGCTAGATTGTCATTAATGGTGTCTGAAAACGAAGTTTAACATCTGTGCACGAGTTTGAGACTGTCATTATTAATACCGGGTATATCCACCTTGTGCCTGGATGACGGCCTGGACACGACGTCTCATGCTGGTCACCAACCGACTGATACGCCATTGTGGTATTCGTTGCCATTCAAGATGGAGTGCGTCTGTTAATTCCTGTAGGTTCTGCACAGGAGGATCCCTCCTTCTCACCATGTTTCCCAGAATGTCCCAGATATGCTCAATAGGGTTCATGTCAGGGCTCCTTGCTGGCCATGGTAGGGTTTCGATGGCATTCTGGCGGAGGTATTCATGCACAGCTCTAGCACGATGTGGTCGGGCGTTGTCATCCATGAATATAGGGTGGGTTCCAGGTGCATGATTTACAAAATGAGGGACCACAACTCTATCCAGTATGGAATCTTGATATCTTTGTCCATTTAGTGTTCCAGGTACAGTCAACAGATCCAGCTTACAATCAAATGAGATGCACCCCCATATCATAACGGAACCTCCACCAAATGGAACTTCTTCCATGATGTTACGTTGGTCGTACGCCGTGCGTCTGGACCTCCATACACGAGTTCGACCATCTGTGGCATGAAGCAAGAACCGACTTTCATCGGACCAGTGTACCCATCTCCAGGATCTCATGTTCCAGTGTCTTCTTTCGTTGCACCACCTCAGACGCTCCTCTTTGTGGTGTGCAGTGAGGAGAGGACGTCTGACAGGTCTCCTAGCTTTCATGCCAGCAGCATACAGTCTCCTTTTGACGGTAGACATTGACACTCTATTGCGCGTTTCCCATTGCTGGCTGAGCACTCTGCTGTTGGTGAATGGAGATCTCCTAACAAGGCGTACTAGGGCTCGATCATCACGGGCAGTAGTCTTCTTCAGTCTTCCAGATCTAGGCCTGTCCTTCACCTCGTTAGTTTGCCCATGTTTTGCAATCAAACGACTGATTACAGTATGGTTAATGTTCAGCTGTCTGCCAATCTCTCTGCATGACATACCAGTGGTATGCATGCCTATGATTTGCCATTTCACACGATCACTTAACCTTCGTCTTGCCATAGCGGTTCACAATCAAGAGCTAATTCTCACTGTACAAATAAACCACGGTCATGAACACAAAATTCCTAATCTTGTCGCCTAAATCTGTATGTAATGTTCTACACCTCAAACTGGACTTTTACATAACTGAACACGTGTGCTGTTTCCCGCCACGCACGGACATCAAGCGGCGTGAAGTCATGCATGCATGTGCATTTCGTACTTGGAATTATGTCAGCTAACGCGGGGACAAAAAGTATGGCAGCCTAGTTGTACCATCATGTTTCTACGTTCTATTGTTTTTGCTGGTGCTTAACTTTTGCACAGGTGTATATGTCGAACTTCATGTCGCTCCGCGCCAATGACGACTGGCTGATTTATATAGTGGACTCTGTCATTTTCAGACAGATTTAGCTGGCACGGCACAAGAGAAGTTCGACTTATAAATGGGGACTTAGATATTTGGAGGCTGGACAAGATTATTTCTAGCTCAGACTCGCCGAAAACTAGCACGCGGGGTTGGTTGGTCATCTATTGGGATTTATAATGCTTTCCGCCAATTGTACTGTACGGTATCTTTCCCACGGACGGAACTATTTTTTCTAGTGTGGTTCTTCAGCTATTTTTGTGAGCAAAAGTAGGGAAAATTAACCCAACAAAATCGATGTTGTAAGCCCATAGGTTTGGCTCGAAGATAAATTTTCCGTTTGCTACAAATATTACGTTATTTAAGCACTAGCTATAACAGTAACAATAATCAATCATGTGTATTCCTGGTTAGCCACCGTGGCAAAAGCGGAGAGTTGTACACTGCAAGCATGCACAAACACATTTATATATAGCGGTGCATACTTACTTACAATCACAGTGTATCAACTCGTAACATATTTTTTAGGCTTCAGGGAGAGTGACACAGAAAGGATGATAAACGCCGTTAAAGCGATGCTAATCTCATCTCAAATGTTATTTTGCATCGATAGAATATGGTTGATAAATTCCACATCATTCATATCCAGTCACATTCCCCTGATCTGTATCGCAATTATCTGCTTTGTAATATCGAGTAATGTTGAGCAGTGATCGCCACCATTTTGTCTTCTCGAGTGATAGGGTGCGATGTCATGTAAGTGCTAATGCATTACATTCTTAATTATATAATACTCATCCCGTTGAATATTTTGAAACTAATTAGACCGGAAGTTGTTGATGCCTATGTTTCACCTGTAGGACTGCTTTTATACCACATTTCCAAACTATAGATGGCACCTCTATGACTGCGAGTATATACCGAGGCAGACACACTAGGGCTTTTTTCTGATTGGTTGAAAAGTAAATCATGACAGACATCATAGGATGTAGAAATATACCAACATTTAACTACTAAAGCCTGAATATCTTTCCTTAGCGGCATGGTAAAAAGCTTAAAATTACCTGGATAGTTTATGAGCAGCGTGTTAGATCACCCGAATAGCTATCAAGAGATGGGATTAGTAATCCTTTAACCAAAGTCCATCCCCAGTCAGTGGGGCTTGGTAAGAAAAGCGGCTCGTTTCAGATGTTGTTGCAATTTATCAAATGTGAGCGGAGGTTCATCCATTTTTTGTTTTAAAAAATATTTCCTATTCTCGTTCACTCTTGAAAGACTACTTGTCCGGTCATAGAGAAGCACAAGAAATCTTTCTAATATGGCGAAATTATCATGTGCAATATGATCCAGTTGCATCAACGCAGGATTTAGCTCGGGAAATACTGTCCATCCATCCCGTACAGTCTTCTTTCTCCGTCCAGCGAAAGATAACACGATAGCACAGCCAGTTATTTCATGGAAAGACGCCAAGGCGAGTGCTTTCTCTCGCTCTAAACATCCAGCTATTTGGTGAATGTAAATATCTTTTTTGCCGACACCAAAATGATATTCAAAGCTGATCATCTGTACTTTTGCGGAAACTGGCCACTGCCGGAATGACTACATCAGCGTGCACAGTTCGGACCATCACTTTGCGATGTGCTTAAATTGCGGAGACATCTGTAACATATACCACGATGCGTGTGGCAGCTTCTGCATGTGAGGAATGTGAACAAAGGGAAATATGTTTAATATTCGCCTCTCCAAGATGGTGAGCATTAACCCTTGTCTAGACAAAACCTCACGCTATAAGATTATGTGACAGCCATTGTTCGGAATGTGCCAAATAAAATGAGTATGACTGAGAGATGTTTGTTGTCATAGACCATAACGCCTCACAGGAATATCAGTGTAAAAATAGACACGAGTTAACCTGCTTTATAAAGTAAACAATGGATGGTTGGTTATACGTTGGTTAAGCGATAGTTTGGATTTTTTGGAAAGCAATAACTTTTCGGGAACCAAATGCGATAACTAATCTGCTTTGTAATTCCAAAAATCGGTCCTTTAGAATTTTAACAATTTCAACATCTTTTACTCTTGTAGCCGGCCTACATTAGCATAATCGCGATGACATCACGTTGCCGCAGGGAACCAGAATAAAATTGTTAATACCACTTGGCCATTTGGTATCCAATGCCTTAATCCACAATGCCTCTCTATCTGACCTATATTCGCTGGGTTTTCCTCTTTAGTATTCATAATAGACGGTTTTTTCAAATGCAGCATCAAAACTGCTGCTGCTGCTGCTGCTGCTGCTGCTGCTACTGCTACTGCTACTGCTACTACTACTACTACTACTACTACTACTACTACTACTTGTTGATGACTTAACCCTTTAACCCTCGAATTTGTTCAAGACAATTCCACATAGAAAATATCTATTTGCAGACAAAGAGAAGGCTATTTTTCACAATTTACCACTGGAATGACTGGCTCGGTACGTGTGTGTATGTGTGAGTACAGGAGCACCGAACCAGAGAAATCGATCTGTAATTCAAATTGTTTAATTACATTTGCGGTTTATGTAAGCACTGAATATATCGAGCTGATGTTAATGTGTTCAATTACCGTGCTTACATGTGGACGACTTGGGAGTGTCGCAGACACATAGTTCCTGGAAGGGCTGGAGAATGTCATACACATTCCTAGAAGAAGATCGATTTGATGATGCTATGATTGCGACCGCAAGCTCAGAGATGACAGATGTATTTACTTCTAGCTCCTTTCACGGTGTCCATTTAAAGGTCAATGGATTGGAGGACGGCGGTGTAAATTTATGTAAGTGTGGTAATTTGAGGCAAACTTTGCACTTTCATTGCACTTTTATTTATTCCACGAGTTTAGTAACATTTAATTTAATTTAGTTGTTTAAAGCGTAGTCTCTCCAGCTCAACCCGCCCCTCTTTCTCCCTCACATCTCTCTCTCTCTCTCTCTCTCTCTCTCTCTCTCTCTCTCTCTCTCTCTCTCTCCTTCTACTGCCCTCCCTCTTCCTATCTCAATCTCCCTCGTCTGTAGAGCAGGAAATGCGTGCGTGCACGAGAAGATAATGTTTCTACAAAACGTCGCTAATATAAGGAGCAAGTGCGACAAGCTATAGCTTCGACGTGTAGACAACGTCTCAGAAATGTCAAACTTTGGAGTCAGAGCGGCAGACAGACGGACGCGCGGTTGGACAGACATACAGACAGACAGACAGGGACAGAATTATACTAATTGCGAGTCGACTTAAATAGAATCTCTGCGTTACAACTAAATATCAGTGCGTACAGGTGAGAAGGTGAAACAGATGCCGCAGACCAGGTGACTCATTACGGCGGCAATGCAACACCTGCGACCGTTAACCATTAAACCAGAAACGACAAAATGTTTGGTTTAAACACATTTTTTATTATTTTTAGTTTTTATGAAGTAGGGAATCTTCTGTGGAATATTTTGAAACTAATTTGACTGGAACATGTTCTGCAACGGGTTCCAGTCAAATTAGTTTCAAAATATTTAGCAGCTTTACTGTAAAACTGTCCAAAGCAAACACCAGCTGTTACGCAAACGTGAAGATGAGAAAAAAGAAGGCGCCGGAACAAATCAACAATAAAAATGGTGAAATGCTATTATGACTTATACAAAAGCTATGAGGCTTCGCTCAGCTTACATCGATAAATATAGTCTCTGGAATGGGTGGGGCGTGGGCGACCTTCGCGCAGCTTATGCCAATAAATATAATTTCTGGAGGAGGGTGTGTGATTGAGGGTGTTGGGTGGGTGCGTGGGCGTTGACCTTCGCATGTAATATACTGTATATCATCGGATAGAACAACGCTGTTCCAGGGCACGTACGCGTGTATATATATATATATATTGGATTACCTGGTTTTGTGGTTCTGTTTATAAACCATATACGTGAGATTCTTTAACCCTTGGATGTCCAGCGTCTCAATTTCAAGACATCTATACAGGAAGGCTGTTCAACATTTTAAAATTAATTCGACTGGAAAGTGTTGCTACCCTTGGCAAAAGATGCTCTCTATTTAAAGTACTCTAAAATTTTAACAAGAAATATTCCGTAGGCCTAGATTAAAAGAAAGTTATCGTTTCTGGTATCGTTAATGGTTAAAAGGGCTATACTTGGAATCTGCTTGATTACGGTGCAAAATCTCCGACTGAACGTTCTCTGTTGCCTGTCGTAACAACAACTTTCAATCGAATTGTTTTTAGACTAAACATATATATATTGCTTGCTCTCTGTAAACAAGTATTTCTGCGAATGCACTGTAGAAATGGTTAATACCCTCGGCAAGCACTGGTAACGTACACGTGCTCTCTTTCTAAACTACTGTATCGCACAGAAATTTGTTTTAAAAAAATACTCAGAAACATAATTAATTAATTATTAGGTAGTACAATTTTAAACACTGTGTAAAAGCTGTTTTGGT
The DNA here is from genome assembly GCA_034401795.1 of Chaetoderma sp. LZ-2023a. Lineage (NCBI taxonomy): Eukaryota > Metazoa > Mollusca > Caudofoveata > Chaetodermatida > Chaetodermatidae > Chaetoderma > Chaetoderma sp. LZ-2023a. The sequence goes on along the minus strand of CM067359.1, from coordinate 30,177,620 downwards.
GAATATTTTGAACATAATTGGATTGGAGGACATTGTTGCCTTAGGCATTAATGTCTTCCAATCCAATTATGTTCAAAATATTCAACAGTATGTTTTATCTTATTTTTGGAAACGTTCTTAGTTAATACTTGGCTGTACTGTATTACCAACTATGAGCTGTGATGAACAATGGTTAAATACGATAACCCTGCCTTATACGACCACCATATGGCGCACACATTATAGAGTTGCTCCATTTCTACCTTAAGCTCCTTCCAATTTTTATGCGTGTTGGAGTCGATTTCAAACTTTGAAACCTGAATTATTAGAATGGAAATTTTAAGGTAACTATATAGGTAATGTGTTCAATATTTTGAAACTAATTTTACTGGGTGCTGTCGCTGTCTGTCAACAAAAACCTAATTAAAAATTTTAATTATCTAAGACATTGACTACAATTCGTACACTTGACGGACTTTTGGATGTTCATGACGGAGTTATATGTCATTATGATTGTGACGTCAGCTAGCTAGTGACGTAATTGATTATGACGTAAGATACTTGAGGGGCAGATCGAATCACTCGATTAGTCGCTATAAAGAGGCGTTATCTTAATACTACTCACACTCTCTATAGGATATGCCACGTTGGAGCTGAAATGATGATTCTTTAAATCGTGTAGTCTTGTGATCGATCACTCGACTGCTTGTCTTAGCCCCTGTGTTTTATAATGGTAAAATCGGCAAATAATTCCTCTGCGGTTGTCTTGACGACTGTCTATTTTCAGGCTAATAGAAGGCTATTTTTGACAATTTACCACTGGAATTACTGGCTCGGTTACCAGATTAACCAGGTTAATAGGTTACAAATTCCTGTGATAAATTTTCAAAAATGGGTTTCTCTTAGCTTGCAAATGGACACTAACTAAACAAATTACTTGACCATTAACATTGACCTTCAATCGTCAGACCGGTCAAAAATACATCTTAAAAAAACGATTTTCCTAAATTCCAGTTATAAACTGACAAAAAACCAGTCGTCTCTTGGCCGGCAAATGGTCATTCGCTGAGCGAAAATTTAATTTGCTTGGAAACTTGACAAAGCAAAGGCTTCATTGATTGATAAAAGTCGTCTTTTGAGTGCTTTGAGGCGGGGCTGATACATGAGGGTTTACCGAACCACGATATTCTGACCAACATGTCATGTGCTCGTTTAGCTGTGTATGGAGGGATCCGATGTGTCGCACAAGTGTCTGATGTCATAATCGATTAGGCCTAGGTTTATTGTTATCTGAAGTCACAATCAGAAATATATATGACTTCGTCATGAAGTCGGTGTCAGGAAGTGTATGAATTATGGCTTTGATAAATTTACAGTTTAATAAACATTCTGTTGAATATTTTGAAACTAATTTGACCGAGTCAAATTAGTTTTGAAAAAACATCCAACACAGGCAACAGCTTACCTGTATAGTTAGTTACCTTGAAATTTAGATTATGTAAATTCAGATTTCAAAATTTCAAATTGATTCTCACATATGCGTAAAAAAAGGGTGGGCGGAATTTATCTAGAAATGGATGTGGCATAGCTAAGACTGGATCCCTCTATTGGTACAGGTACCTAGATACACCGCCAGAAATAACTCGGCCTATTTCGTATCCATCGTTCATGTTGCTAAGATTAGACCATAGATACAAGTCTATAGAGACTATTGCGATAGTTAATGTGTAAATATAACCACGTGTTGTTTCTCCAATGGATCTAAGTGCAGGCATACTCAGTGCGTATTACAGCCCCCGCACCAGCTTACCTACGAAAGGGGTCAGAGGAAGTATACTAGGGCTACTGCGATTCCTCTTATTCCATAAACAAACCCGTCCTCCATTTTTCTGCTAATAATAGATCACTGTACCGTTTATAATAACGTGTTTACTCTGTCTCAGTAGTGCATTAGCTATGGAACAATCCGATCTGCCGCTCATAATCAAATACGTCACATGTTAGCAGATGGCATAATCAAAATGGCGTATACCTCAGTCACGATAATCGAAAGCCCGCCAGGAAGTGTACGATATGTCATTGATTATTTTACAATTTGATAAAAATGATGTTGAATGTTTTGAAACTAATTTCAGTGGAAGCTGTTGCTGCGATTGGCAGCAACAGCACCCACTCACCCCACCCCACACCGTGAAATTAATTTCAAAATATTTAAAAACTAACATGTACAGCTACCATGAAATCTAGATTTTGGAAATGAAGGCTTAAAAAGTTTCAAAACGATTCCGACATGAGTAAATAGGTTTGCGGAGATTAGCTATAAATAGGTGGGGCATAGGTAGAAATGGGTTCGTTCCTCTCTGGCCGTTGAGCGTTGTAATGATTTTCTATTCATGACGTAAATTTAATTCATGAATCCATTTCCTCAACTATGTGACGTGTAGGATAACGTCATAATCATTACGTCATGAATGATTCTCTTAGTAGCCCGACACGTTGTACGAATTGTATGGCTTTACTATTTACTAAACATTCTGTCGAATATTTTGGAAGTAATTTGACTGGGCGCTGTTGTTGTTGCTGCTGCCAAATATTCAACAGGTTACAGGAAATTGAGTCGGGTAGTTCATCGATCGATCAATCCCAACACGAGCGAGGTGTGGGTGGAGCTTAGATAGAGATGGGCGGGGCATAGCTAAAACGGGAAAGCTCCATTATATGTCGCCATGAAACAAAATCTGTGTTATATTGCAGAGCATAATTAACACGTTAATGGACGACGAGCGGACGTACGCACTAGCGTCTCAATATGAATAGCGCAATCTGTGGTTCTGACTCAAAGAACGCTCCACAAGACCAAACCCTCCAATCTCAACGATAGGCCTGCCACTAGAGATGGAGTATGTAACTGACCTTTCCAGTCTTCGCTATTCCCCCGCCCGTCACTAGCTAAGCTCAACCCACACCTCGCTCGTGTTGGGATAGATCGATCCCTGTACTCCCTGATTATCATTATTCCAGAAAAGTATACAGGCAACAACAGCGTCCAGTCAAATTAGTTTCAAAATATTCAACAGGATGTTTATTAAATAGCAAATACATACAATTCGTACAACGTGTCGGACTATTAAGCGTTAAAGACGAACTATTTTGAATCATTCCTGGCATCATGATTATGACGTCATCCCATACGTCACGCAGTTGATTATGACGTCATATGATGGATGGATGGACGTGGAAACGTCCATTGATGTTGACATTATGGACGAGGTAACAAGGTGCTCTTCATACACACTCCCCTAGCTGCAGAACAGTACACTGCTGTAAACCTCTTCGTAAATGAAGCCAAAACAGAGTTTACTCACGTTATAATAACTATCCTGAAAGTCAGGAAAACAGGTGGATTCGATTTGATACTAAGTGAAATGTTGAAAGCCGGTCATAATGACAGTTTGCCTTTGTTGCACGAGGTATTTAATGAAATACTTACTATCAGGTTCTTTCCCGATGTTTGGAGATACAATATCTTAATGCCGCCACACTAAAAGGGTAACAAGAACGATCCTAATAACTACAAGGGTATTGCGATTGGGAGCCATCTGTGTAAACCTTTTTGTAGTATTTTGCATACCCGATTGTCTAAATTTGATGATGATATGACACTTATCCCTAAATGTCAGATTGGTTATTAAACTGGAGCGCGCACATCTGATCACATTTTTACACTAAAATGCTTAATTGGCAAATCTACTGAGAAGTAGAGGAAGAGCGAAATCTTGGGTTGCCTCTTCCGCAGCTTGTAACTCGTTGTGTAACAGGAAATAGTGACGCCTTCCAGTACTTTTGGAAGTTATGGATTCGTTGCTCTAAAATCCCCATAAAAGTCAAGATGCAATTCTATGTTGCTACATGTGTTTCCATAATGCGTATATAATAGCAACAACTGAGCAGCTCCAGAAGTCCTCCACCATGAACATCGATAAGTCCGTCAAGTGTACGAATTGTTTGTCTTTGATAAATATACAATTAAAAGGAGTGTTTCGGAGCTAATTTGACAGGAAGCTGTTTCAGCAAGAGCTCCCAGCGATGTTAGTCTCAAGATATTCAGCCGCTTGCCCGTAACGTGTCTGTCTAGTTACCTTGACATTTAGGGTGAATCAATGTTTCAAGGTTTTGAATCGATTCCACACGAGTAGAAGGTAGGCGAACCCGGGCTAGACATGGGCTGCATGGGCGTGACTATAGAAATGGATGTTGGATATTCAATATATTTGTATTGTATATCTAAAGCTCATGTGATTGAATCATATTATTACTGTTTATTGCATAATATACACTATTGTATATTGTATTTCAAAAGAAGTTAATCGAAAATAAACTAAACTGTTAAAACTGAGTTAGTTAGAAGGTTTCCGTATATCCTGGAAACGGATCACGAGAATATTCACGTTGAGAGGCAATGTGCGCGTCATTACCGGGTAAATTAGAAAACCCACCGTTGTTCTATAATGTGTATTCAGGAACTACAATAAAACTATTAATTACTGTATGCTTCTAATCTTCTTCACATCATGTGCTTAAAGTAATGAACTTTGCCTTTTCCACGTGATTCTTTCTAACCTAACCGCCTCGTTCCCATTGATCACAGTTCCCAAAGTAGGCTCGTAATTAGGACATGAAATGGCCGCGTGAGGTCGTCAGAATATGTGACATTCAATGAATCAATTAACCCTTTAATAACTAAATTTGATGAAAAATATCAAAATATTTGCTTATTGAATATCTATTTGCAGGCCAAGAGAAGACTATTTTTGAAAATGTACCAATGGAATGACTGGCTCGATTATCGAGCCAGTCATTCCAGTGGTAAATTTTCAAATATGGTCTCTTGGCCTGCAAATTGACATTCCTGAAAATCACTGCAGAGTCCGGTTTTGACCGCCTTCGCCATGAGAGGGTTAAAACTCAATCGTAGTGAACACCTAGTATAGTTAACTCATGCTTAGCCATTTACCATAACAGAACAGAAACGACAAATTCGTTATGGATTTAAGGAATACTATGTTGAATATTTTGAAACTAGTTTGACTGAGAACTGCTGCTGCCTATGGCAGGAACAGCTTCCAGTCAAATTAGCTTCAAGATATTCAACAATTTTCCCTTATATAGCTGTCTTGAAACTGGTGCACTGACCTTTCAAGGGCCAAACGATTAATTCCACGGAAAGATATATTGGATCACCATAGTTAGTTAAAAAGTAATTTAATTGAAAGATGCCATGGCGGTTGATTTGCTTTGAAATTTATACAACACTTTCAGTCATTATTACAATATAATCCTATAATCGTAAACGGATAAAGTCTCTTTTCCATGGGTTTAAACAAAAATAATTAACCACCCGCTTGCTATTTTAAATCAATTTTGTAGAGCAGCCATGCATACTGAAAACTATTTTTTTTGTCTCGGTTCCGAAGCAGAAAGAGACACATCGACTAGTTATCGTTTTCTGACGACGACCTCGTCAACGTTAAGATTGTTATTTTTAGCAAAGGTTCTCGGCAAAGTAGAAGACATTTAGTTTGGTGGAATATTTTTATTTTGGTAAGCTATGGCTCTTACAAACGGCTGCTGCCATATGTTAACAATACCAGGAGCGGTTAGCGTGTCAGCGGTGCACGTGTACTTGTACCGGATCAATTCGCCAGCGTTCCGGGTATTAAATAAATAATTAAAGACATACTACGCATTATTGACGGCATAATTAATGTTTCTTTGTGCGTTTGCTCTGTGAAAAAATGTGCTTTATCGAAATTACAATCATTGTATTATAATTCCGCCTTTAGCAATTCCACTATTGACGAAAATATGTTGATCTTTCCTGGAATTTCCTTTCATCTGCTTCAAATAAACACGGCAATGCAATTATTAACCCCCGGACGATATCTCCGAATTTCATAATTAAAATCTTGATTATCATGTGAACAATTTGACTGATACGTCACTTCCTACATCTGTTTAGTTTCCTTTAACGCTTTCATGACGAAGCCGGCCAAAACCGGCCTATGCAGTGGCCTAGAGGAATGCTCATTTACAGGCCAAAAGAAGACGATTTTTAAAAAAGGTTTACCGCTGGAGTGACTGGCCATTTTAGTGGTAAATTAGAAAAAATTTACTTCTCTTGGTCTGCAAATGGACTTTCAATAAGAAAATATTTGAACTTTTTTACCAAATTTAGTCATTAAAGGGTTAACGTGTTACACACTACACACTCTATAACACACATAGGCTCTGTAGTGAATCTGTACAAATGTTGGATATCGTGAACGCTATCCTAACTTGAAGCATCAACTAGCGAGTTAGAGTAAATTCTGTTTCTTTGCAAATCTTCAAATCCTAACATCGGAAACGTCAACAGCTATCGGCAGCAACCCCCCCCCCCCACAAGTTAAAGTAAATTAAAATATTCAACAGTTTACCTGTATATAGGTACCATGGAATTTATATTGTGGAAATTCAGGTTTCAAAGTTTCAAATCGAACTGGCCGGATCTTAGCTAGAAATGGGCTTGGCATGGCTAGAAATGGACGTGGCATGCCTAGAAATGGACGTGGCATGCCTAGAAATGGGCGTGACATAGCTGTGAATGGGTTTGGCATAACTAGAAATGGACGTGACATAGCTAGAAATGGACGGAGCGTAGCTAGAAATGGACGTGACATAGCTGTGAATGGGTTTGCCGTAGCTAAAAATGGACGTGACATAGCTAGAAATAGGCGTGAGATAGCTAGAAATAGACAGAGCATAGCTAGAATGGACGGAGCATAGCTAGAAATGGGCGTGACATACCTAAAAATGGGCTTGAGATGGCTACAAATAGACAGAGCATAGCTAGAATGGACGGAGCATATCTAGAAATGGACGTGACATATCTAGAAATGGACGTGACATAGCTAGAATTGGGCGTGAGATAGCTACAAATAGACAGACCATAGCCAGAATGAACGGAGCATAGCTAGAATTTGACGTGACATAGTCACAAATGGACACGGCATAGCGAGAAATAGACGTGATATATAGGTAGAAATGGACGGGGCATAGCTAGAGATGGACGGAGCATAGCTAGAAATGAAGGGGACATAGCTAGAAATGAACGGAGTGGAGCTAGAAATGATTCTTCTAATAAATTATGCGCAGTGAGAGTAGGAGTACGTTATATTGTATGCCTAACAATGGACCTTTCGGGTTTTAGCTATGCCCCACCCATCTCTAGCTAAGCTCCACCCACCCCTCGCTCATATTGGGATCGATCGATGTCTGAACACCTGACTATCAATTTCCGTAAAAATACATTAAGCTGTTGAATATTTTGAACTACTTTGAATGGGTGCTGTTGCTGCCTAAGGCAGCAATAGCGCCCAGTCAAATTAGTTTCAAAATGTTCAACAGCATGTTTATTAAATAGCAAAAGAATTACAAAGACATACAATTCATACAACGTGTCATCGTACTAAGATACGCCCACTCACATGGCTTCGCCGTTCGCGATTCGAGATCGGAGCGGGAGGGCGAGACCGTGCGATAGGACGATGACAACGTGTCGAACTATTTGAGATTTGATGACGGTCTATATGGAACCCTTTGTGACGTAATGATTGTGACGTCATCATACACGCGCTGAGCTTATTACGACACACGAGGTCAGATGATGGATGGATGGATACTCTGGAACGGTGAATTACAACAGCTTGAAGTGCAAAACTGCTCAACAATAAGATGTTGTTATCAGATTTAGATACTAACATCAGGACCTTCAAATCTCTGCCAAATTACAGGTCTGGTTAACGTGCAGCTCTATACAATATGTTCCAGAGAAATGTGCAGTCTTATTAATCGTTTAACCCTTAAATCTTTTCAAGAAAATTTTAATTATCTCATGGAAAATGTCAATTTGCTGCCCTAAAGAAGATTATTTTTGAAATTCTATCCCGGGAATAATTGGTTATCGAGCCAGTCATCCAGTGATAAAGTTTCAAAAATAATCTCTTGGTCTGCAAATGGACATTTCTCAAGACCACTACAGAGGCCACTTTAGGCTGATATGAGTGTTAAGGGGTTAAAGAAGTGTGCACATCTAAGATATGGCTGAATACAATACAAATAACGAGGTGACAGATACCAGAAACAGGTATTCTGTAAAAAAATATATATATTGTGCCATCTAGCGGTGACATAGCCTAATTATACTAAAGAGAGTGAGTGGTGGTCAGTCGACAACACACACGAAATGAAGATAGATCGGCTCGCGTGTTAATAAAGGAAGCGGTGCTAAATTATTATATTTTAATGGAGAGAGGACATTTTGAGTTCTATATGCATTTAGACGGGATTTACTGCTGCTGCTGCTGCTGCGGCTGCTGCTAGCTTAAGCCTTTCCCCAAGATCGATTGTCTATAATCTTACTTTTTTGCAAACCTGTGTAGAACTGAAATTATTGCCCCGAACATAGTAGGGGTCGGGTGTATGGTCGGGGTGGTCGGTGAAGTTCCGCCGCCTATACTACGTCATATGTAGGCTGACGTCATAATCAATTAAGTCAGTAATGGCGCGATTTAATCCGTCTGTGGCCGATTTTAGTCTGGTTTAAGCGCTTAATAGTCCGTCGAATTGTACGAGTTGTAGGTTTTTACTATTTAATAAACATTCTATTGAATATTTTGACACCAATTTGACTGGTCGCTATTGCTGCGATAGGTAGCATCAGCACCCAGTCAAATTAGTTTCAAAATATTCAAGAGCTTACCTGTATAGTTTTCTGGAAATTGAGAGAGTGCAGGGATAGATTGATCCAAACACGAGCGAATCATGGGTGGAGCTTAGATAGAGGGTCAGTGAAGATGAATAGCCCATTTCTGGATTAATTATACATGTATGCGTACAATTATGTGGAATTTACATTAAGCAAAAGAAAATTTTCTTTCAAAAGCATTTCATCACCACTGAATAAATACCTAGGTGCAGTTCACAATGTTCGTGATGTAGAATGTCACATGCCTTCGTCGAGGTCCAGCTTTGGTGAGTTAGGACAACTAAAACATTGACAGTTTATACTTGCAACACGTACACGAGCGCGCTTGTTGCATTTAGCCATGTTGAAATCTGTCTTGCTATTGCAGTTGAAGACATCAGCTAGTTTCCGTGGCGTTTTGTGCTAGCTAGGTCAGTTTGTATATGGGCCTAACTGGTACTCACTAACCTTCCATTCCCACCATATGATTGCAATGGTCCAGCTTTCCACTTTCAAACTGAATTTGGATGATGTACACTATAAGGCTATGATATCAAGTAGCACCAAACGTTGGTGAAGCACTATGGCCCTCAATATATAATAAGGAAAATTAGTTACCTTTCCGGGATGTAGAAATTGTTTGTAGCTTTCATAGCCATCTCGGTCACTTCTTCAGCACTAACTGACGATCGCTGGCAACGTCACCCTGGCCAGTTCTTGTGGAGTCACGTGACAGCATGGACTGGTAGACTGACTGAAGAAGTGACCGAGATGGTCACGAAAGCTACAAACAATTTCTACACCCCGCAAAGGTAACTAATTTCTCCTTATTATGAATCATCCTGGGATCGGGACCAACATTTTCGGAAATTCCCTCAATATATTTTGAACATTTTCACGAAATTACCATGGAAACGTTTGGTATGTAGGTCATTATGACGCTCATCTTCATTTCTGTTGTTCATAGCCTACAGTGGCGTCGTACAAGCGGTGGCAGGTGTGCGTGCGTGCATGTGTGTGTCGGGGTGGGGTCGGGGGCGAGGGGCGGGGTATGTGTGTGGGGGGTGAGGTGGGGGGGGGGGGGGTGTTGCTGGGATCCCCCAAAATTATTGACAATACAGTTTTTGTATACTAGATATGTTCTTTTAAAGGTGAACATTCACATCAACAATGCTTGAAAATAAAATTGTTGAAATTGTATCTTTTTTGAGTGCTTTAATTGTGAATTTGAATTAGGGACTTGTGTCTCTATCTCAATTTCACAACTTAAAAAAATTATATTAAGTTATGTGGAATGAAATCATCATGTCTTAATATTTATTGCGTTTCATTACATATATATATATATATATATAGTCAAACAATTTAAGCCTCTAAAAGTATACACTTTTGACAATTTTATTTTCACATATTCTGCTGTGAACATGTACCTTTAATAGGAATAATTTAGGTAATTCCTTCGCTGAGCATCTATTTATCTAGTGAAGATACACAGACCAATCCATTGGACCCATAGGGGCGAGAATAGTTCTAGTTCAGGATGTGTGGATTATTTCATACAAAGCATATTTGATTCAGCGGGTTAATCCGTTTGCGAACAATAAATCCTACAACTTCATACAAGATGTATATATTTCATATTTCCGAAAAAGTTGGTCCCGTTCCCAGGATGATTCATAATAAAGAAATATTCGTTACCTCTCCGGGATGTAGAAATTGTTTGAGTGCTGAAGAAGTGATCGAGATGGTCACGAAAGCTACACTCAAACAATTTCTACATCCAGGAGAGGTAACTAATATTTCTTTATTATATATATTTCATGTTATATATAATGAAGTTCTGTAACTATCAGATCGATATTTCCCATGCTTCTGTGGCATCATATGCCTCTATGCTATAATGCTATACTAATTCACAGAATTCTGCACGCGGACATATATTGGTGGCTGCTTTAATGTTCGCGATTTTAGTGCAGATCCGATATTTTAAGCATTAATATATTATCAAATCCTACTTAGAGAGAAATTCAAATCTCTGTGTCTTTAGCTGAAAAACTTAATTCTTACGATCACACGTTTCATGATCATTCATGGCGTATTTTCACACGGACATAAATGAAATGATAGGAAAAATTGCACAATTTATTCAGGTTCATCTTCGATCCACAATCTTTCGTATAGATTTGATTGCCTCACTGTCTGAATACATTGGCTTATTGACAATGTATTTTGTAACGCAAAAACATGTTTGCAGTGATGTTTATCACTGTTTGTATTGAAGAAGTTGACAGGGTTATTGAAATTACCCATCTTTGTCTGTCATCCCGATAACTTCTCCAAAACGATTTGATAGAATTCAAAGAGATTAGTCAGTTACCCGTATGATTGGCTATTTCCACATGGTATTTATATTGAGCTCCACCCCTGGGGGAATGAGATACAGGTGCCGACTTAAAATGTTAAATTTGGTGAAAATGTGTGTGTTTGCCATTAACTGTGCATCTTACCTTAATTTGTCCTCCCGTTTGTACAGGTTGGTGTCGCGGGGAGATGAAGCTTTTTGTCCGCTGCCAGATGGGAGGACGGTGTGTGCGTGCGTGCGTGCGTGCGTGCGTGCGTGCGTGCGTGCGTGCGTGCGTGCGTGCGTGCGTGCGTGTGTGTGTGTGTGTGTGTGTGTGTGTGTGTGTGTGTGTGTGTGTGTGTGTGTGTGTGTGTGTGTGTGTGTGTTCTGGATTCTGGTCTCAATCTCCTTATTAATTCTTCCGTCTCCTGTGAAGCTGCTTCCCTGATACTTGAATTTAGCTGATTGTTTGAGTTGCGTGCCACTGATGTTGATATTTAGCTTGCCAGGTTTTCGACTTTATAGGTATAAGTGTATGGCGATCTGGCTTGCTGACATATAAATTTCCTAAATTTAGACAACTAGTTTCAGGAGAAACTGAGCAAAAAACATGAACATGAGATGGCTTCTGAGAGAATCCATATTTTTAAATAATTTTTGGTTGGGTGGGGATCGGACAGCGATAAATACCTATCTGTTTTGTCCTCTATTAGCTAAATCTCCTGATTTTAACATGACAATTATATCACCCGGACTAGTTCCCACCTGCCCTCCGCCAAATATTTGTCTAGCACGACGCCCCGGTGGTCATACAGACAACGACCTTCCTCCCTGCGGCTACTATGACATCCTTGGTGTGTCAACCTTCTTGCTGGCCATGGCAGCAAGTTTCAGGATTTGGACATTGCTTTGAATTTTCTTCAGGGCAACGACGTTACCAATGTCACGTACAGATGACATGTGCGAACAGTATTCCAGCACAGAAATTCACTCGCAAGATGCTCATGTTATTGTTGCTTTTTGTATTTCATATTCCTTTCTTTGTTACGTCGCAACCTCATGGCACGCCCCGTGCACCAAGTCTGGGCAGATGGACCTTCAAATGGTGGATCAACTCGAAGAGCACCATTCAGACGTATATAGGACTTTCAGAAATAGACTTCATATCACTAGAAGAAATAGTAACTGTATTGTGATGGATTACACACCTGCCCACCACGCCCCACCCCACCGATCTTAGAAAAGATGCCCATGTGAATCACTAAGACAAACTGTTGTGGCTTGACTAGAGGCAGAAGAATGGTCTACATTCAATGATTTATATGGCTAATGGCAATGCCAGCCATGGGATGGCTACAGTCAACTTTAGCATCGTTTCGTCACCATGGTTACCAGTTCAGTTCGATGCGTATCATCTGATCGACTTCCACGAAACTAGAGGCGAGTTAGCGTTAGAAAGAAACCTTCCACAAACTGAGCAGACGACAGGAAAGCCACCCATCTGCCACCAGATGGCGTCACAACCATGTGTAATCAGGTTAATTCTGCCGTGTTCATGCTGAATTAAAATAACTTAATTATTCAATTATTATTTGCTAATTGATGGTCGTTTGAAAACAATGACCATGTAAGGAGGTGCTGTCTATGAAAGCAACAGCTTTTTAGCAATGTCGTTTACAAGATAGCGTTCTATGCATAAGTAGGACAGTCTTGACATTTAACTACAACAGTGACGTCAGCCATTGCACGTGATTTAGCACAACATGACAATGAAGACCGAACACTGAATGACCTAGTATTTACACACCGTTAAGCAAGAATATTGCATGATCCATTACGAAAATCTCTTCTATAGAGTAACGCAGACGTACCGGATAACTACCTTTCAACAATTCTGTAAAACTAGATCGGACAAGGGTCCAGATTCCTGCCAAATGTCAAATTCCTTATGCACTGAACGATTACAATAGTTTGACAAAAGAATTACTACGCATCTATAGTTCTTTGAACAGGTTGTCATGGTGCAACATGTCAGAGAGACAGGCGCGGTGTAACATTTCATTTCCGCTAGATGGCATCTTAATTGCTGTCTCGAATGTGGTGAAAGGTTACAAGGACATGAGCATTCCATTGTTAACATGTTTGTTATATCACCACATGTACCATTCACCTGGTAACAAACATCTCTGATTGTCCATGACACCGTACATCCTTCACCTGTTGACGAACATCTAGAGTTGTGCATGACACCGTACATCCTTCACCTGGTGACGAACATCTAGGGTTGTCCATGACACCGTACATCCTTCACCTGGTGACGAACATCTAGGGTTGTACATGACATCGTAGATCCTTCACCTGGTGACGAACATCTAGGGTTGTCCATGACACCGTACATCATTCACCTGGTGACGAAGATCAAGAGTTGTCCATGACACACACCATATAGCTTTCACCTGGTGACGAAGATCTATGGTTGTCCATGACACCATATAGCCTTCACCTGGTGACGAAGATCTAGGGTTGTCCATGACACCGTACATCCATCACCTGGTAACGAACATCTCGGATTGCCCATGACACCATACATCCTTCACCTTGTGACGAAGATCTAGCGTTGTCCATAACACCATATAGCCATCAGCTGGTGACGAAGGTCTAGGGTTGTCCATGACACCGTGCATCATTCACCTGGTGACGAATATCTCGGGTTGTCTATGATACCATTTAGCCTTCACCTGGTGACGAAGATCTCGGGTTGTCCATGACACCATATAGCCTTCACCTGGCGAGGAACATCTCGGATTGCCCATGACACCCTGCATCCTTCACCTGGTAACGAAGATCTATGCTTGTCCATCTTCTCCTTTCCGATCGCTGGTATCACACTTGGAGAGCCGTTCTCAAGATGAAATCTGTGGTTTTCTGCAGTTCTTCCAAAGGTACATACAGCTTTTCAAGAAAAGAGTTTGACAAAGGCCAGATCTCTTCTCTCAGCAGCTGATACGTACTGCAACATTGAAGTATGTGCTCTGTGGTCTGTTCTGCTTCTCCACAAGGACAAGCGGGCGATGTCGAAAGGTGGAACCGCCTGTACATGTGTTGGTTTAGTCTGTTATGTCCAGTTCTGAAACGAAAAATGGTCACTTGCTCTGGCCTCGAGATATGATGGTAGGCATCTTCTGATTGAGGTGTTCTATAGGGTGACTTGATGATAGTCTTCATCTTTGTATGGGTAACCATGTTTTCTGTCTGATTCTCTTCTGCACCCACCTTTGCCATCTTGTCTGCTTCCTCATTTCCTTGGACTCCACAGTGTGAGGGGATCCACTGCAATGCTATCCGAAAGCATCTGATGGTTTGTAGTGCTTCTTCAAGTTGTGGCAGCCTACCTTTGGTGATAGCATCAGATAAAAAGACAATCTGTGCAATAGGGGCTGCTGTTCTGCCGATGGTATTAGCTGCATGAACCAGTGCTTCGACTTCAGCTCTGTAGTTTGTGCAGTGTTTGCCCGTCGGTATTGCAGCTGACTCATGTTGTCCGTTTGGATACTGTATGTGCAGTCCAGCACCTCCACTCCTAATTGCATCTTTGGCTGATCCATCTGTGTAGATCCTTATCCATGTCTCCTGAGAGTACATTTCTTCCAGCATGGCTAGGGTCAGGGCCTTCTTGCTCACATCACTGTGTTCATCTTTGGTTGTGAGATGAGGTACTGTGGTGCGAATAGCTATGCTCTCTAGTTTCTTTTCCCAGTGTGGAGGATCAAGTGTGTGGTTTGGGTCTTCTATTTGTGCTGGCAACATTTCTTGGTGTTTCCGTTGAAGTGCTTTTGTCTCTTTCACAAAACTTGATCTTTTAAGTCTTCCTGATGACAGCTGTGCTTGCCTGATCTTCATCGGGTGGTTGTTGAACGATTTGAACTTTGCAGCTTGGATCAGTGCTTTAAATTCCCTTCCTTTGCTAAGTGGGAGGATGCCTGATGTCTGCTGCATTTTTTCTATTGGTGTTGATCTCATTCCACCAGTGATGATGCGCAGTGCCTGGTTTTGTATTCTGTCGAGGTTCTGTTGATGAGATTTAGCTGCTGTCATCCATGAGCTGGATCCATACTCAAGGTGTGGTCGTACGGCACCTGGGTAGATGGTCTTGAGGATCCTTTCATTGGCACCCCACTTTGTTCCTTCCAGCTTCTTCATGATGTTTAGCTTTCTTCTGGCCTTTGCCTCTGCGTTCTGGATGTGCTCCTTCCATGTTAATCCTCTGTCATAGGTGACTCCCAGGTATGTCTGCTGGTCCTCATACTCGAGTGGAGTACCGCCCAGTGTCAGATTGCCAACCTTGGTTTTGGTGGACAGTGAGAATAGCATGGCTGATGATTTTTCTTTGTTGATGGTAATACACCAGCGATTGGCCAAAGCTGTAATTCTGTCCACGGCGAGCTGCATTCTGTACATGGCAGTCGTTCTGTACTCCTCAGTGCACCAAAGTACGAGGTCATCTGCATAGAGGGCTGCTTGGATCCCATTGGGCAGCTCTGCTACAATGTCATTAATGAAGAGTATGAACAGAGTTGGTGATAATACTCTGCCTTGTGGCACCCTTTGTCTCAGCAATACATTCTGTCCAGATTGTCCATCCACCAGCACCCTCGCTCTGCGATTGTGTAGGTATGACTTGGTCCATCGGAATATGTTGCCACCGATGCCTATGCGCCGGAGCTTCACGAGGAGGCCATCCTTCCACACCTTGTCAAATGCCTTCTGCAGATCGATAAAGGCAGCTAGCATCACCTTCTTGGCTTGAAAAGTGTCCTCTATGACCTGTGCAAGATGTGTTGTTTGATCTTCTATGCTCCTGTATCTTCTGAAGCTGGCCTGCTCTGAAACTATAATGTTCTACGACTCCAGGTACCACTACAACTGCTGGTTGACGATGCGCTCCATGGTCTGCATATGCAGCTTGTAAGACTGATAGGATGGTAGCTCAGCTCTTTCGTCTTGCTCTTCCCTTTTTCAGAATAGGGATCATTCTGGCTTCCTTCCAGCACTGAGGAACCTCTCCATTTGTCCAACTGAGATTAAAGATGTCTAGCAACTTGCGGAGAGATGCATTACCAAGGTGTTGGATCATTTCATTCGTAATGCCATCTGGCCCAGGAGATTTCTTCTTCTTCACTTGGTGGATAGCCTTCTTCAGTTCTGCTAAACTAATGTCAGCTTTCATTGCATCATGAGTGTTGGTGTCTGTTCTTTCCTTTTGCTCTTTTCTAACCTCTTTTGACGCTTTCGTGGTATAGAAATGTTGCTTTCTTTTGCATATGCCTTCGCAAAGGCATCTGCAGCCATCTTTCCTGTCAGTGTTTGTCCATCTTCTTCAAGAGTAATCTTCTCTCCCCCGACACCGTCATCATTCAGTGCTTTAGTCAGTCTCCATAGCTTTGTGGTGTCTCACTCTAAATTAAACCCTGTCGTCTTTTCCCTCCAGCTTCTTCTTTTGGCCTCCAGCTTGGTCTTTAGATAACTGGCTTTAGTTTGTTGTAGCGTGAAGTGGTTTTCATGACAGGGATTACCCTCTGCATCTTCTCTGGCCTTGTCTAGTTTATCTTGTGCTGCTTACAGTTCTGTTGTCCAGTAGGGGCCGTAGTTTTTCCTGAACTCTCAAGGAATCGCTTCGTTGGCAGCCTTGAGGATACTTGAATTAAATTCCTTGACCACATTGTTGATGTTTCTCCCTTCTACTGCTATATTTTGGGTAAGCTCATTGGAACGAATGCCGAACAGACTCCAATTTGCCTTTTTGTAGTTTCGTCGTCGGCGAACTGTCTAGACATATTTAAGATTGTCCGAGTTCTTTCCAATTGGATTCTTTAGTAAATATGTTTCTCTAAATTGAAAACTCGTACGCTCACACGAGTTTCCAGAAAAACAACAAATAATAAGCAATATGTGTGATTGGGTCGGAATATATGTATAAAAATTAGTATGTACTAATAATACACCGGGACCTTTTTGTGGTTCCACCTTGGATGTTGAGGTGACCTTGTCGAAATACTTCCAGAAAGAGAGAGGAGGACTGGGCGGTGGTCACTTCATCCTAACTGCGATCCGACCACTCTACTGAGGGTTCTGTGAGTGTCTTCTGTATAAAATGCCAAGTCCGGGGTTGTTGTCGAGTGCCACCGGCATGAGTAGAAGGTAGGCTGATCTGTGGGATCGTTGACAAGTAAAAGGTGCTTCTCATCTTGCCATGCTTCAATGTCTTCTCCTCGTTTATCAAGTGTTCTGTATCCCCAGCTCTGGGACTGGCTATTAAAGTCTCCTGCAATGAGGAAGTGGCAGTCCGGGACCTGGATTGTGTCAAGTGAGAGATTCTTGTCATTAGGGCAGTAATAATTGACAATGCCAATCACAGAGTTATTGGTTGTTACCTTGACCGTGATATATTCTGCATCTTCCATAAAGGTTTTGATCTGGCTGGCGTTCACGCTGTTTCGGACCAAGGTGATCACCCCACCTTTCTTTCTTCCTCTTCGATCACACCGGAAAATCTGGTAACCTCCGATCTTAAATGGTTTGCCTTCTTGCAGGTGTGTCTCTTGGATGCAGCAGATATCAATGTTGTTTTCGTACAGGAACTGTTCGAACTCTGATTTCTTGTTGGTAACCCCTTCTGCGTTGCAGTGCATGATGTTGATACTGGGGTTCTCTTTGGGTTTGGTCTTCTCTTTCGGTTGGCCAGTAGCTCTCCATCCTCGTCCCCTGGCTCCACAAGACGAGTTGATGGGACCTCCAGTAGCTGAGGGTGGGCTCCTTCGAGGCGTGGAGTCCGGCGCTGCACCTGCCTGGCGGATCCTCACAGGGCGAGCACCATTTCGGTTGATTCGATCGCAAAGTGTCATTTCATTACCGTTGTGCATAATGCTCTGGTTAGCCCCTCCAAATGTCTGGATTGACACCCAGTGGGTTACACCCCTGCGCCACGTTGAGGCCGAGCATATAGTCTTAAACAGGGGTATGCTTGTCCATGACACCCTATAGCCTTCACCTGGTGACGAAGATCTAGGGTTGTCCATGACACCATATGTCATTCACTTGATGACGAATATCTAGGGTTGTCTAGGACACAATATAGCCTTCGCTTGATTACGAAGATCCTGGGTTATCCATGACACCATACAGCCTGCACCTGATGACGAAGATCTAGGGTTGTCCATGTGACACCATATAGCATTCACCTGGTGACAAAGATCTATGGGTGTCCATTATACCATATACCATTCACCTGATGACGAAGATCAACGATGGTCCATGACACCATATAGCCGTCACTTGATGACGGAAATCTCGGGTTGTTCATGGCACTATATAGCCTTCACCTCGTGATGAAGATCTAGGGTTGTCCATAACACCATATAGCCTCCAACCTGATGACGAAGATCTATTGTTGTCCATGACACCAGATAGTCTTCAACTGATGACGAAGATCGGTAGTTGTGCATGACACCAGATAGTCTTCAACCTGATGACGAATATGTAGGATTGTACATGACACCAAATAGCCTTCCACCTGATGCCGAAGATCTATAGTTGTCCATGATACCAGATAGTTTTCAACAGATGACGAGTGTCTGGGCTTAGCCTTTAACTAGTGACCGATATCAAGTGTCCATTATCTTATAACCATTAACTTGTGACGAAGATCTAGGTTGTCCATGACGGTATATACCAGTCACTCGATGACAAATTTCTAGGTTGTCCATCACATCATAGTCTAGAACCATCCATCAAACGACAATCTTTACCTGATGGGGAAGGTCTAGAACCAGCCATCACCCCACATTCTACCTAAAGGGGAAGGTCTAGAACCATCCATCAAACCACAATCTTTACCTGATGGGGAAGGTCTAGAAACACCCATAAACCACAATATTTAACTTGTGACGACGGTACGGATCTATTCATCACACGGTGGACTTTCCCTGCTGGTGGAGCTGGTGTTCAATTCAGTTTGTTACAGTTAACATCCACAGTTTTTACATTAGTACCCGTTTATGCTCATGAGTGAAAACGATGGTGAGATAGTCCATCACTGAGATGCGAACCAGGTTTATCGGTTTGCGTGTCCAGAGCACTGACTACTACACCAAGTCATCTCTAAAACTCTCACTTGGGGATGGGGTGGAGGCGGTGCAATAATCATTTCGCTTACTTTTGAGAGCAGACGCATTCTAAGAGAGCACAGTGGTTTCTAATGTTACAGAAATCTTAGGAGAAAGAGATTTTTTTAAAGAATGCGCGAGAAGATCCCAAAACAGGTATCCATATTCTCAGGTAGGATGTTTTACATATGCCGCTGCGTATAACCAGACCCAAGATGTAGTACAAGCTAACGCATTCCAACATAGATATTAGCTAATAGCTTATCAACCATATAATGTAATGGATGAATCCAATTTGTCACTCAAGTATTGACGTCATAATCAATTGCGTCACATATAGGTTGACATCATAATCATAAGTGACAGACAATACTGCGTCATGAACCTGGAATAGTCCATCAGTTGTACGAGTTGTATGGCTTTACTATTTAATAGACAGCTGTCGCATATTTTGAAACTAATTTGATTGGGTGCTGTTGCTGCCACAAGTTAACTGCATAGTTACCATGAAATTCGGATTCTGGCAATTCAGGATTCAATGTATATAAATCGACCCAAACATGCGCAAAGTATGGGCTAGAGATGGGCGGAGCGTAGCTAAAAAGCAGATTCATGCATTGAATCTTACTGATATATGCAAAGTGTACTCTATTTAAAGGTTCTCTACCTGGTATAGCTATGCATTTTATATGTGGAACCATGTCCATAAAACGCGCCAAGTGGGTCAATACCCTGATTTTAACACCAATTCCTATATATACGACTACGCAATATCCAAGAAGATACAAATTAAGAATTTCACAAATATAAAAAATGTAAACACAAATCTGACGGTCGCCTCCATCTCCGTTTCTCAGAGAAACGATGGTTTGCGATACATCCTTGTCTAAACAAAGGATATATTATTATGCAACTTAATTGTTCGATGTCCCGATAGAATTTTTGTGTGGTTTCTTTTCTGTTGGCGTGTATCTTTTTGATGTTTCCGATCGCCGATCATCGTGGCGCTAGCATTTTGTCCGTCGTCGGCGAACTGTCTAGACATATTTAAGATTGTCCGAGTTCTTTCCAATTGGATTCTTTAGTAAATATGTTTCTCTAAATTGAAAACTCGTACGCTCACACGAGTTTCCAGAAAAACAACAAATAATAAGCAATATGTGTGACTGGGTCGGAATATATGTATAAAAATTAGTATGTACTAATAATACACCGGGACCATTATATTACAGTAAAAATACTGAAAATTTCCAAATTTATTTATATCGCGGAGGTAATGGATCTTTAATATCCAGAGCGTGTCCTGTCCAGACCATTTCTCATCCAGACCATTTCGCATCCAGACCATTTCTCATCCAGAACATTTCTCATCCTGAATATCGAGCTAGTATATATAGTGGGATTCATTTCTAGCTAGGTCACGTCCATTTCTAGCCAAGAACCGCCAACGGGTTACATGCCGTGTTGGAATCGATTCAATGCATATATATATATATATATATATATATATATATATATATATATATATATATATATATATATATATATATATATATGCATTGAATCCTGAATTCCCGGAATTCCAATTTCAATTATACAGGTAAGCTGTTGAATATTTTGAAACTAATATAACTATGGCAGCAACACATCCCGGTAAAATTAGTTTATAAATATTCAGCAGAATATTCATTAAATTGTAAATCCATCAAAAACATATTTCGTACACATGACGGATTTTTCGATGCACATGGCGGAGCAAGATACGCCATTATGGTTGTGACGTCAGCTAACTAGTGACGTAATTGATTATGACGTCAGGTACCTGAGTGACAGATCGGATGATTCGATTACGTTTACTATAGGTTCAGCTGGTCTGGGATGGCATTTTGTTGTGCGGTGATAACTAGGCCACGCGGAAGCTGCTCACGACGCGGGTGTCAGCCTGGCGGCGATGATGATACGATTATTTGTAATCAGAGATAATATGTTCCGTGTATCATATCGCAATAACGTCTCGCTCACCTCAAGACAAAGGTCTCTCAATTTACCTGCCATCAAGGCCATGGTTTACCCATTACCGTGTCAAAGGTACAGACGGCGTAAACAGGCGATCGTCTACGCCGCGCACTTTTATTGCGTAGTATCTACATCGGGACACGGATCGCGTGGATGCGCCTGTGACAAGAACATGCTGCCACATGCACGGGACCGCGTGTCAAAGATGTATATGCCTACATGTGGCTGTGTGTGACAAGGACATGTATGCACTGCTGGCATACTGGCGTATGCCTATAATTACTACATAGTTGTGCTCATGCCAGCGAAATAATTGCCTGTCGGTGATCAAGTCTGTGATCAGATAGGCATACGACATATGTATGTGCATGTGGAGTGTGGTCACTATATTGTGTGAGCAAGAGAAAAAGATTGTAGCTGCCCCAGTTTGGTTCGAGCTATGATATAATTGCTTCCGGTAGTGGCAGTCAGTGATGTGTTGATGTGAACGGAATAACATATTCTCTCCGTGGCCGGGGTCTCGTGAAGCCTCAAGTCAATCCTCTGTTAATCATCATTAGTGTGACCGCCTTCTGAAGTCTGACCTCATTGTTCTGTTAGAAGATATTAGTGTGACATTCTGAAGTCTGACCTCAGTGTTCTGTTAGAGGTCATTAGGGTAACATTCTGAAGTCTGGCCTCAGTGTTCTGTTAGTGGTCATTAGGGTAACATTCTGAAGTCTGACCTCAGTGTTCTGTTAGAGGTCATTAGGGTAACATTCTGAAGTCTGACCTCAGTGTTCTGTTAATGGTCATTAGGGTAACATTCTGAAGTCTGATCTCAGTGTTCTGTTAGAGGTCATTAGGGTAACATTCTGAAGTCTGACCTCAGTGTTCTGTTAGTGGTCATTAGGGTAACATTCTGAAGTCTGACCTGAAATGGTCTGTTAGAGGTCATTAGGGTAACATTCTGAAGTCTGACCTCAAATGTTGTGTTTGGGGTCAGTATGGTAACATTCTGAAGCCTGGCCTCAAAATATTCTGTTAGAGGCCATTAGGGTAACATTCTGAAGTCTGCCCTCAAATGTTCTGTAAGTGGTCATTATGGTGACATTCTGAAGTCTGATCTCAGTGTTCTGTTAGAGGTCATTAGGGTAACATTCTGAAGTCTGACCTCAGTGTTCTGTTAATGGTCATTAGGGTAACATTCAGAAGTCTGACCTGAAATGGTCTGTTAGAGGTCATTAGGGTAACATTCTGAAGTCTGACCTCAAATGTTGTGTTTGAGGTCATTAGGGTAACATTCTGAAGTCTGGTCTTAATGTCCCGTTAGAGGTCATTAGGGTAACATTCTGAAGCATGGCCTCAAAATATTCTGTTAGAGGTCATTAGGGTAACATTCTGAAGTCTGCCCTCAAATGTTCTGTAAGTGGTCATTATGGTGACATTCTGAAGTCTGACCTCAGTGTTCTTTTAGTGGTCATTAGGGTGACCTCCTGAATCCTGGCATCAATCTTCTGTTAGTCATCATTAGTGTGACCTCCTTCTGAAGCATGTCCTCATTGTTCTGTTAGTGGTCATTAGGGTGACGTTCTGAACTCTGTCCTCAATGTTCTTTTAGTGGTCATTAGTGTGACCTTCTGAATCCTGGCATCAATGTTCTGTTAGTGGACATTAGTGTGACCTCCTTCTGAAGCATGTCCTCATTGTTCTGTTAGTGGGCATTAGGGTGACATTCTGAAGTCTGACCTCAAATGTTCTGTGAGTGTTCATTATGACCTCAGTGTTCTTTTAGTGGTCATTAGGGTGACCTCCTGAATCCTGGCATCAATGTTCTGTTAGTGGTCATTGGTGTGACCTCCTTCTGAAGCATGTCCTCATTGTTATGTTAGTGGTCATTAAGGTGACATTCTGAAGTCTGGCCTCAGTGTTCTGTTAGTGGTCATTAGTGTGACCTCCTAAATCCTGGCCTCAATGTTCTGTTAGTGGTCATTATGGTGACGTTCTGAAGTCTTACCTCAGTGTTCTTTTAATGGTCAATAGGGTGACCTCCTGAATCCTGGCCTCAGTGTTCTGTTAGTGGTCATTAATGTGACATTCTGAAGTCTGGCCCCAATGCTCTGTTAGTGGTCATTATAGTGACCTTCTGAAGCATGGCCTCAATGCTCTGTTAGTGGTCATTTGGGTGACATTCTGAAGTCTGACCTTAATGTTCTGTTAATGATGATTAGTTTGACTACTACGACGGGTTTGAGATGTCTGTGTGAATATGATGGCTGATCGCCGTCCTAGATGTATTGCACACTGCAGATGTTACCGACGACTGCAGGGTACATATTCTGGATGGTACATATTCTGGATGAGGGATGGCCGGAATGGTAGACGGTCTGGGTGGTAGAAGTTCTGGATGGTAGATGTCCTGGATGGTAGATGTTCTGAATGGTAGAAGCTCTGGATGGTAGACATTCTGAATGGTTGAAGTTCTGAATGGTAGATGTTCTGGATGGTAGATGTTCTGAATGGTAGATGTTCTGGATGGTAGAAGTTCTGGATGGTAGAAGTTCTGGATTGTAGACGTTCTGAAAGGTTGAAGTTCTGGATGGTATAAGTTCTGGATGGTAGATATTCTGGATGGTAGATATTCTGGATAAAATTTTGGAGAGTAGATGTTTGTGTACGGTGATATAATTATATTACTGAGAGGGATGGAGGCCAGGTAGTAACTCGCTATGAGTCGCGTGTCGCGATAAAGTTAGTGAACAATCACATTGATGCTCCGATATTGGCCCAGTACGGGCCCAGTAAACTGCGTTATCAGGAATTTATGCACAGGCGTAGGAAGGTGCCCAATAGTGGGTGGGGAAAGGCAACCCAAATATGGTGCGCGCGTGCGTGCGTGCGTGTGTGTGAGATACGAGTACCCCTCTCCCGGAAACTTGTTAAAATTTAGATGTTCTGAGATGATAGCAACTGCATTTTCGGGGGTGGGGTGGGGGTTGGGTGGGTAAATATTGAATTTCCGGTTTAGATACTCAAAAATCGTGAAAGGGGGCTGCGTGCAAACTCGTATCTCTGTTCCCCCCCCCCCCCCTGGGATCCAAAAGTTGGAGGGTGGGTGGGTTCGCAATTGCCCCCCCCCCCTGGTACTTGCCCCACTCCCTCTTTCTAGGCAATTATATACACCCAGGGGAGGGTACGTGTTGCGTGGGGACATATGCATGGTAATATCTTTATTTGTTGGCCGTGTGTTGTCAACACAGTGACTCAGACACCACCTCTCGTTATGTAGTACGTATTGTCGTGGGTGATAAACGGCGTGCCAAGTGCACTGACCCAGCTAATCTAGGTGCAAAAAGCAGAGACGACGACATAATATCAACAAATACTACGTGGCTTTTAGTAGTTTACCGCGGATCACGTCAGATGGCGTTGTTTAATTGTTAGTTTACCGCGGGTTACGTGAAAGGGAGGGTTGAGCAAAAACGTCACATTGCCGAGTCTCTATATATCCATCTCTGCTAGAAGTCAGTCTGAGTCTGGCGGGTACAGAAACCAGGTCGTTACAGATGGAGGGTAGAGTAATCGATACCATGGTATAACACAGAGATTGATTGATTTTTAACATATCGATCAGCGTCGTCGCGTTGAGGAGATCGACCTGTGGCGTTGTCATGGAGCTGGCAATGCACGCTACCGGGGTGAGGTAGGGAGGGGCAGAGGTGATGGGATGGGATTTGTATGAATTTCTTTGATGTTGGCATTATATGAATGATCAACTGTTCAAACAAACATGACAGGGAAGAGGCATAAGTCCTACATATTGCCATATGTCTCAATATTGATTATGGGAACCGACCCGGAAAAGCTTGGACACATAATTATGTCAAGGGAGACAGAGCGGTGACAATGAGGTCACTAGATGCGGGTTCAAGGTACGAAAAGTAAAGCCATTTGTGCCAAAATGCCTGAATTTCTGATAATTCCACTGCTGTTTTGTTTGTTTGTTTGTTTGTTTGTTTGTTTGTTGTCCTCTGACGTCGTCGTCGATTGCA
Source organism: Chaetoderma sp. LZ-2023a (assembly GCA_034401795.1). Taxonomy (NCBI): domain Eukaryota; kingdom Metazoa; phylum Mollusca; class Caudofoveata; order Chaetodermatida; family Chaetodermatidae; genus Chaetoderma; species Chaetoderma sp. LZ-2023a. The sequence continues at coordinate 30,152,306 of CM067359.1, read as the reverse complement.
GCTGAGTTTTCCTTTTGTACTACGCATTGTCTTATATAATAATATAGAGGGAGACATTTCTAACGATGTCCTGCCCATTTCTAGCTACGCTCTGCCCACGTTTTCTGTGTGTTGGGGCCGATTTAGATCCTTTGAACCATGCCTCCCCTTTCTCAAGGTAACTATACAGATAAGCTGTTGAATATTTTGAGACTAATTTGAGTGTTGTTGATGAATGAAGAATCTAGTCAGAACAACAGTAGATACATTCTCTCGAGGCTCTGGCATGACAGAGACACAACGTCTTGTGTGGCCGCTGTCAATGTCACTGAGCGCTGAGATCAACAATGCAATACAGTCTCTCACAGGTGTTAACTATTCCGCTAGTAACCAACACAACGATATAACTGATGGACGGCAGGTTCGGGATACAGATGACACGCACACAATTCTTGAGTTCCTGCAAAGTCAGAACCCATTCAAAGAATTGCCTCTAGTACCACTGCAGAGAAATCTGCGAATGTTGACAAAGCTAAAGAAATTGGTATGAGAATACTTCAATCTATGACAGGTAAACGGTGTCAAAGTATGCGTTCAAAATGAAAGAACAGGCAGTTACACTATGTTCAGAACCGTCAGTTAAAATTGATGGTCAAGTTGTTCATATCGATACAATGTTGTTGTTTCAACGTCTAGTTACAGCAGGAGAATGTGGTGATGAATGGACCTTACCATTTTTAGCCATGCTCCGCCCATCTCTAGCTAAGCTCCACCCACACATCGCTGGTGTGGTATCGATCGATCTCTGAACTCCCCGATTATTAATTTCCAGAAAACTATACATGTAAGCTATTGACTATTTTGGAACTAATTTGACTGGGCACTGTTGCTGCCTATGGCAGCAACAGCGTCCAGTTAAATTAGTTTCAAAATATTCAACAGCATGTTTATTAAATAGTAGAGACACAATTCGTACGACGTGTCTCTAGCTAAGCTCGATCCCTGAAATCCCTGACTATCAATTTCTAGAAAACTATACAGGTAAGCTATTGCATATTTTGGAACTAATTTGACTGGGCGCTGTTGCTGCCTACAACGTGTCGGACTATTAAGAGTTAAAGATGGGCCTAATAGAATCAATTAATGACGTCATCCTACACGCCGCTTAGCTGATTGTTAGATGGATACTCTGGAACGGTGAATTGCCGTTACTCTTTACTTAAGAGATGTCCAGTTACCCTATGGCATTGTTTAAAGCAGCTACCATTATGCTGTTTTATAACAAAGTGATTCTTGCTGATCTTTGATAATGATGTGCACTTCAGTATAAAGAAAGAAGAATTTCTCTCAAACAAAGTCAACAAACAACGATTTATCGGAGCACTGTGTTTAAAAATGGAACATTCCAGAATTCAAACACAACAGTCCAAATGAGAGGCAGATCTCCTTATTGTGCAAACTGCGCCCATCGCATCGGCTAAAATATCAACTATTGTTTTCGGCGACGATACAGATCCTCTCGTGCTCTTATGTTGCCATGCAAGTTTGGCCAACTTCAATGTTTATGCCAGACCAGAACCAAAGAAAGGTACAGGAATGCCAAAGATTTATGACATAAAACAAATCAATGAAACTCTAGGCAGCAATGTATGTAGGTTTCTACTCTTTGTAGATGCCGTACTAGGATGTGACACATCTCAGTTGTTTGGGCTAGGCAAAACTTTAGGATGAAAAAGATAAACGACAACAAAACCTTCCAGGGATGTGCGGAGATCTTTACCAGAGAGTCGCCACAAGATAGGTTGTTATAGCAGGTGAAAAGGCATTGGTTTGCTTTAAAATGTCAATACACGTGAAGGCATTCATGCATTCAAACGGTTTTGTGACTAGGTTGCAACAATTACAAAATCTGTAGAGCCACGTTCATTGCCACCTTCAACAGCAGCCGCTAAGTAGCACTCGCTGAGAGTCTACCGTCAGGTGCATGTTTGGCAGGCCAATATGAAATTAGATCCTCTTCAGTGGGGATGGACAGTTGAGGATGGAAAGCTGGGACCGCTTCAGACAGACTTACCACCGGCACCAAAACGATTATTAGAGATAATCAGATGCAAATGCAAATGAGAACATGGATTGCCATGTAGCTCTGGGTGTACAGAAGACCGAGGATTTTGTGGCAATGCACCAAAGACTGATTATATGTTACATGACTCGGATGACGATAATAATGCCTTCTCAATATAACGGTAAAAAAGCACTCTGGGGTATCGTAATCTTGCCAGACTGGCTATCGGTAAAGTCCATATATAAATCGAGACAGTCTTAAACAACACCAAAGATTCAAAGAGATGTTTTATTAAATCTCGTCTCTTAACTGGCAAGTACTTAGTCCAAATGACTCCATAGATTTAGCAACTTCAGTGTTGACCCCCATCCCCCCCCCCCGAACCCCCCCCCCCAACAGATTGGAAAAGAATAAGAAAAGGACAGCTCCTTCAAACAATTACTTGTCGGACAGCAGTTTGCCATTAACATAATACATTAATAAATAAATTAACAGAACATATTCGTGGTTATTCCTTACCGTCGTCATTTACGCCCCACCCACCCCAACCCCTTCTCTCAACTCCCAAATGCTTTCACCAGGTCTTCTCTTCTCGTTTCTTAGCCCGAAACAAAACAAATGAGAAACGAAAAATGGGACCCAGAAATGAGACCTAGTCACCTCCGACCCCGCCCACCCCGCAAATTCAAAGTGGATCCATTACGGTGTATTTTGGTCAACCTGAACTGTTAACCTCCTCATAACTTGAACCTTTATTGCAGCCCCCATCATGTATCGTCTCTTATTCCTCTCCACCACTCGTTGTTTAACTAGTTTTAACAAAACAATTGTTCACCACTGCTGTGGGTGCTCCAAATTACTGAACGATTATCCTCACTCTACAACAACAACAACAACAACAACAACAACAACAACAACAACAACATAGTGTAGCACATAATTAAAAGCTGTTAACTACCTGACTGCTAAATTTTTGCAGACGACTGTTTAGTGTGTGTGTGTGTGTGTGTGTGTGTGTGTGTGTGTGTGTGTGTGTGTGTGTGGTGTGGTGTGGTGTGGTGTGGTGTGGTGTGGTGGGGTGGGGTGGTTATATCTATGAATCTGTTGCATATTTTGAAAATAATTTGACTGAAATGCGCGGTGGTTTAGCCACCAACAATGTTCAGTCAAATAGATTTCAAAATCGTCAACAGGTCTGGAATTATTGAAACTTATTTATCCATATGTTTGTTACTGACCCATAAATACTGATATGCATAGACAATAGCATGCCACTATAGCAGTGTGATATCCTAATCTAATTTTGTTGTTCAAAATTACAAATTAACAACGAAAAACAAGATAAATCCATACTACTGCCTATTTTCTATATGTTTTGATTAAGGATGATATTTCCGGCAAGTAGGGTTCAAAAGCTTTCATTTGATTTACTTGAAAGCATAGTTTGGCGAGAAAGAAAAAATCTAATTTTCACCACATAGGAAGGAGGTACATATCGGTATTTTATTATAAAAATAAATAAAAAGACTAATGTTCCCCTAATTACATTTTGGTATATTTTAATATGTTTTTCGGGATGATGTTAAATCATAACAAAAGTGAAAAAAAATTATGTTGCATTTAGTGCTGGGTAAAACCATTCATCTCCTGGACTATTGAAATACTCACTAGAAACAAACTCAGTACCTAATAAATATGGTTCTCCATTTTAGTGGCACTGTAGGGGTGCTGAGTTGTTGCTGTGATGTATTATTCTATGTCAGAGTGACTTCTAAACACTGCGGGCCCAGGGTCAGATTTATGTCTATATCCTTGGGGATTGAGATAAGATATCTCAGGCAGCACATAGTTTAACTGTGCTCCTTGGTCTACTAAACCTGGATAATGCAAAGCAGTGACCGGCTACTAATTTTGACATTTTAATTGAAGTGCACTAGATGGCTTGCTGACCAGAACTGAGAGGGAATGGACTGTTTTTGCGTGGATATAGCCAGGCTAGAGAGACTATGCTTAGAGTTTGAGAGCGCGAGATTAAAAATGAAGACGTGAGTTTGTAGTTTTAATTCAAGAGAGAATAAGAAAATATATTTAAAATCAGTTGTAATGTTGTTCGTTTATTAAATTGTACCAGTGAATTGCAGACCTGAGATGGCATCCAACCTGTTCATTATTTAGTCCAATTATCCATCTGTTCAGCACTCAGTCCATCCTACAGATTATGAGCAAAGCCACTCCCCATGAAGAAATGTCACGACGCCCGCTGCTATAACACTAAGGCCGTGTTCTCACTAGAGAGTTAATTCCGTATTAAGTCTCTAGAGGGACACGGCCTTAGTCTTATCATAGCCTGTATTGCTATTGCAGAGTTGGGTATCATTCCCAATGATCCACAACGACAGGCCCTACAATGACGTGACGGATGGAGTGTGCTGCGAGCTCCAGGTACCACCATCCCTGTAATATATTAAAATTAAGATGCTCTGGGAAATCAGTTTCTGCATTCAGGTTAATCAGTCTATTACCACCCCTAACCAGAATAAGGGTTTCCAGCCACTCTGAAAATCAGGGGAAACCTTGAAAATGAGTTTCCCTTTTTCCAGTCAGTGAAAACTCAGGGAATTTGAAAAAATACCAGAAATCTGGGATAACTCGGGGAATTAGACAGTGACTCAAAAGAGAAGGTTTCACACTTTGCCAGTTAACTTTGTCGTATGTGCATCTTGTGTCATGTGTCGAAGTTGTGTCCATTGACTGAAAATGGAAATACATTACAATTATTGTATGCACAGGCTACAACGGTGTTGTATATGTTATCAGCATCTTAATAGCATTGCTCCAACTACTTCTTGACTTACCAAGAACCTCGTTAAATTTTCTCATAGAGTTTTAGAAATTTCTCATGGAAATATCAGGGAAAGCTCAGGGAATTTTGATAAATTGCTGGGAACCCTGCAGAAAGTGAATTTATGCCATGGCGACCGTCCGTCGTCCGTCCGGGGTCTGTCCGTCCGTCAACCTATGCTTAAGAAGGCTATACTCCTCATAAACCGCTAGGTGGATTTTCATATAATTTAGCTGAAACAACCCTATGGGGTAGGCTTAAGGACTTGCATACACAATTTTGATTGCTAAATTTTTTGAGTAAAAATCTTAGATTTTATGAAAAATTTACTGGAAATTGTCAAAACGCTACTCCTCATTAACCGTTTGACGGATTTCAACCTAATTTGGCTAGAAGAACTATATGCGTCTACGCTTTAGAACTTATCTATGGAATTGTGATTGGTCAAGTGTTTGGGTGAAAATGTTAGATTTTGCGAAATATTTACAGGAAATTGTCAAAGCGTTACTCCTCAAAAACCGCTTGGCTGATTTAAGCTTAATTTAGCTGGAAGGACCTAGCTATGCTTCAGAACTTGTATACAGAATTTTGATTGGTCGATTTTTCCAGCGGCCATCTTGGATTTTCCGACAAATAGCGGAAAATCATTTAAAATGCTACTCAGTCTCATTAACTGCGTGGGCGATTTCAAGGGCGGTAGGCTTCAGATCCTATATACAGAATTTTTAGGGCCCCGCACCAGAAGCCCTTTAGTAATCACCGCGTCTGTCTGTCCGCCCGTCTGTCTGTCTGTCTGTCCGTCCACAAAATCTCGTAAACAGCATATCATACAGAACCATTAAAATAATTTAATGAAACTTGATATATGTCTCAGGTTAGATACGCAGATGTGCCTTTTGAAGGATTCACCTTTATCGGTCCAAGATTTTGTGTGAAAATGGTCTTAATAATGCAAAAACTCGCGATTTTTGTCAATTTTCTGGTAAACACCATATTATTCAGAATCGCTTAAAATAATTTAATGAAACTTGGTATATGCCTCAATTATGATACGCAGATGTGCCTTTTGAAGGATTCACCTTTATCGGTCCAAGATTTTTGGTGAAAATCGGCTTTTTAATGCAAAAACTCACGATTTTTGTCAATTTTCTCGTAAACACCATATCATTCAGAATCGCTTAAAATAATTTAATAAAACTTGATATATGTCTCAGCTATGATACGCAGATGTGCCTTTTGAAGGATTCACATTTATAATTTTGGGTATTGTCTTTTTAACGCAAAAACTCATGATTTTTGTCAATTTTCTCCTAAACACCATATCATACAGAATTACTTAAAATAATTTAATGAAACTTGGCAGGTGGCTTCTATATGTGAAAATGGACTTGCCCCACAGTAATCACCGCGTCTGTCTGTCCATCCGTCCATCCGTCTGTCTGTCTGTCCGTCCGTCCACAAAATCTCGTAAACAGCATATCATACAGAACCCCTTAAGATATTTTAATGATATATGCCTCAGTTTAGATACGCAGATGTGCCTTTTGAAGGATTCGCCATTATTGGTTCAATATTTTGGGTCAAAATGGGCTTTTTAATGTAAAAAACCTTTTGTCAATTTTCTCGTAAACAGCTTATATCATACAGAACTATTTAAGATACGTTGTTGAAACTTGGTATATGCCTCGCTTAAGATACACAGATGTGCCTTTTGAAGGATTCACCTTCATAGTAAATTACTTTTTCCACATGTCTCTTTGGGCACCAGCAATACTTGTGATTTTCTTTAACCTTTCTCTTTGGGCACCGTTGATACGTGTGATTTTTTTTTTTTAACTTTAACATACTTTCACTTGATTTCTAGTTTTCTTGAACAAATTTGAGGGTTTAAGGGTGGTTTACGCTATCGTTCACCATCTTTGTGCGTGCGCGCGTGCGTGCGTGCGTGCGTGCGTGCGTGCGTGCGTGCGCGAGTGCGTGTGTATGCGTGCGCGCGTGTTCATGAGTGTACATTTATTTGACAGCATGCACACACCAAAATCAAGAATGTGGTCAAACTACACTTGCTGATCACCTCTGTAATAAGACCACTCTTTCGTAGGGTCCCTCTAATCTTCCAAATGGGCCGCACTAAGTCTTGCTGAGGTTTCTATGTAAAATGCCCACTCTTAAAATTCTCATAAATTATAAAAAAGGTATTTCTTAAATAAGTGCTGGACATTTAATTCCGTGGAATTCAATTACTTATATAGCCATACAATGATAGTCACCCTATCATTCACAAAAACTGGGAGTTTGCAATCTCTGATTTCTCATACTGGCTAATTAGGTCTTCACAACTGAAGGTGCGGAAGCTGTATAGTAATCACTGCGCCTGTATGTCCGTCCACAATATCTCGTAAACAGCATATTATACAGAACCGCTTCAAACATTTTAATGAAACTTGGTGTATGCCTCAATTATGATACGCAAATGTGCCTTTTGAAGAATTCACCTTTATAGAACCAATATTTTGGGTGAAAATGGGCTTTTTAATGCAAAAGCTCAGGCTTTTTGTCAATTTCCTCGTAAACACAATATCATACAGAATCGCTTAACATAATTTAATGAAACTTGGCAGGTGGCTTCTTTATGATGTCTAGATGTGCCATTTGAAGGAACATATTTTGGGTGAAAATGGATTTTTTAATACGAAAACACGATTTTTGTCAATATTCATATAATCAGCATATTGTATGGAATCGCTTAAAATAATTTAATGGAACTTATCAAGTAGCTTCTTTATGATGGGTAGAGGTGCCTTTTGGAGGATTTACTTTTATAGGTCCAAGAGTTTCGGTGAAAATTGGCTTTTTTTTTTTTAAAACAAGGAAATTGACAAAAATCAATTTAGTTTTTGCATTAAAAGGCCAATTTTCACCCAAAATATTTAACCTATTTTTGTTTTTTAACTTTTATGTTTGATAGTATGAAGGTTTTCAATAAAATTGCTACCTGCTACACGGAGAAAGGTATTTCCAGTGATTGCGGGGCCCTCTGAGTCAAACAACGTTTTCTAGTAATTGGTTAATTTTTTTCGCCGGCCATCTTGGATTGTGTGATAATTTTGGGAAATTAGTTTAAAAGATTAACCCCCTGACCGACTTCAACCAAACTCAGCTGGTAGGAACCTACATGCGTAGGCTTCAGAACATATATATATATATATATATATATATATATATATATATATATATATATATATATATATATATATATATATATATATATATATATATATATATATATATATATATATATATATATATATATATATATATTCCTTTAAAACGCTAATCTTCCTTAATCAATGATCCGATTTCAACCTTGAATGATCTTATGGTAATAGGCTTCAAGAGTTATAATGAGAATTTTGATTGGTTGATTTTTGGAAGTCATCTTGGATTGTCCAAAAAATTTCGGAAATCCTTTAAGACATTACTCCTTAACTAATGGCCAGATTTCAATGAAACCTGACTGGAAGGATCCTATGGCCACATGCTTCGGAAGTTGTGTACAGGAATTTGATTGGTTAATTTTTTGATGACCATCTTGGATTTTCCATAAACTTTCCAGAAGCCTTTAGAATTTGATTGGTCATTTTTATTTTTTGGGCCATCTTGGATTTTCCGAAAATTATCCTTAATATCTATTTAATTTCAAATGGTTTAAATGCTAATGGTCCAGGTGAGCGTCACATGACCTTGGCCCTCTTGTCTTGCTGTTTCATGGTGCATTAGGCTCAATGATTACTGCCCGTGAGCGTGCCTTCCTGTGCGTGTTTGCGCGCGTGTGTGGGCATGCGTGCGTGCGTACGTACGTGCGTGCGTGTCCTTGTTGCCTGCACGAATGCGCGTATGTATGAGTGTGTGAGCGTTCGTTAGTTAGTTAGTTAGTTACTTAGTCAATGTGTGCGTAAGTGGGTTCGTTTTGGTATGCGTGGGTGCCTATACATATAGCATTGTCGTGGTATTCTTAGTCGGGTCGTTTCTTGTAGAGTGCGTCTAAAGGACTGTATAATTATATCAGTTTGTAGCAGTAAAACAAACAGTGTGTCGTGGCTGCTGGTGAGGATGTGGTGGTAATCCCGGGTCTATTGACCAGTCACGTGATTATGACATTTATACTGGTCACTGGCACGTATGCATAAATAAAGCATCTCGACACTACCAAGCAAATGCAATAACGCATTTATGAAGGACAAAATAGTTTCTTTTATACTGCGAATTATAATTCAGCAATAACCTGTACTTGCATGCACACACGCGTGCACTCACGCACGAGCGCGCTCGCGCGCACGAGCGGGCGCGTCTGTACGAATCAGTATAAAACATATAACCTACATAACAGATGTAGAGGTTACATTTTCTTGTAAAATATCACTGTCTATTTTTCTATAAGATCCGTTCCGATTTCTTTGTGAAATGTTTCGATTTTATACAAAGATCAAACACTCTGATCAGAAGAATCAATCCGCGTTTATGAGCGGGGACCAAGGACACCATTGTATCTTGCAGCCTTTGCGGCATCAGGGACAGCGCTTCCATGGCCTAGTTCACAGAGAACAGTTTAATCTCTCAGAAATCTTCCCTTCTATACATCTGACGTGAGACCATATGTCGTTATGACATGCATTCACCTGAAACTCGTTACCGCCACCACCCCCACCTCAAACCCATCCCTCACCCCGTCATCTCGCCCTTCACTGAGCCCACCCCAGATAACATGCATACATTGGACTAACATTGGTAATTTGGTTGGAACTATCTCCCCTTATTTTCGAACGTTTACGACCTTGCGCGTATGTATGTGTGAACGGTGATTCGACCATCGATATTCGACGAGGTAATTCTGCAATACTGTTTTAGTAATATCTATCGAAAATGAACAATTTATATGTTAATTATCTGATTTAATAGTCAATTTATAATATTGTATATTTTGTATATATTTGTATATACGCACGCACGCACGCAGGCGCGCGCACACACCACGCACACATACTATGCGTGCGTGGTGTGCGTGTGTGCGTGCGTGCGTGACCGTGTACGACCATGCGTATATGCATGTATTTTTATTTTATTGACGCACTGGCAACGTGAGGCTTCAATTTCCATGTGCTAACTCAGCCGACAGTCATGCACCCATTAGTTTAATTTGTTGATCACCATCTCCCGGTCGGGGGATCGAACCGCCATTCTGCAACTCCGCATAGCATCAGCAACCAGGCATCTTTCCACTGGACCACCGCACCAAGACTAAAATGTCAAGGATTGGCCGACCAGCTTTCACATGTCTGATATACTGACACACTGACGATTCATATGGGACTATCTGTGGATGCACCTGCCACAATTCAATCCTAGGCTTTTACGCCTATTGTACTCTGACTCCAGCACGGCTCTGGCAGTATATGTATTTTTATTTTATTGAAGCACTGGCAACGTGCGGCTTCAATTTCCATGTGCTAACTTAGCCGACAGTCATGCACCCATTAGTTTAATTTGTTGATCACCATCTCCCGGTCGGGGGATCGAACCGCCATTCTGCAACTCCGCATAGCATCAGCAACCAGGCATCTTTCCACTGGACCACCGCACCAAGACTAAAATGTCAAGGATTGGCCGACCAGCTTTCACATGTCTGATATACTGACACACTGACGATTCATATGGGACTATCTGTGGATGCACCTGCCACAATTCAATCCCAGGCTTTTACGCCTATTGTACTCTGACTCCAGCACGGCTCTGGCAGTATATGTATTTTTATTTTATTGACGCACTGGCAACGTGCGGCTTCAATTTCCATGTGCTAACTTAGCCGACAGTCATGCACCCATTAGTTTAATTTGTTGATCACCATCTCCCGGTCGAGGGATCGAACCGCCATTCTGCAACTCCGCATAGCATCAGCAACCAGGCATCTTTCCACTGGACCACCCACCAAGACTAAAATGTCAAGGATTGGCCGACCATCTTTCACATGTCTGATATACTGACACACTGACGATTCATATGGGACTATCTGTGGATGCACCTGCCACAATTCAATCCTAGGCTTATACGCCTATTGTACTCTGACTCCAGCACGGCTCTGGCAGTATATGTATTTTTATTTTATTGAAGCACTGGCAACGTGCGGCTTCAATTTCCATGTGCTAACTTAGCCGACAGTCATGCACCCATTAGTTTAATTTGTTGATCACCATCTCCCGGTCGGGGGATCGAACCGCCATTCTGCAACTCCGCATAGCATCAGCAACCAGGCATCTTTCCACTGGACCACCGCACCAAGACTAAAATGTCAAGGATTGGCCGACCAGCTTTCACATGTCTGATATACTGACACACTGACGATTCATATGGGACTATCTGTGGATGCACCTGCCACAATTCAATCCCAGGCTTTTACGCCTATTGTACTCTGACTCCAGCACGGCTCTGGCAGTATATGTATTTTTATTTTATTGACGCACTGGCAACGTGCGGCTTCAATTTCCATGTGCTAACTTAGCCGACAGTCATGCACCCATTAGTTTAATTTGTTGATCACCATCTCCCGGTCGAGGGATCGAACCGCCATTCTGCAACTCCGCATAGCATCAGCAACCAGGCATCTTTCCACTGGACCACCCACCAAGACTAAAATGTCAAGGATTGGCCGACCATCTTTCACATGTCTGATATACTGACACACTGACGATTCATATGGGACTATCTGTGGATGCACCTGCCACAATTCAATCCTAGGCTTATACGCCTATTGTACTCTGACTCCAGCACGGCTCTGGCAGTATATGTATTTTTATTTTATTGAAGCACTGGCAACGTGCGGCTTCAATTTCCATGTGCTAACTTAGCCGATAGTCATGCACCCATTAGTTTAATTTGTTGATCACCATCTCCCGGTCGGGGGATCGAACCGCCATACTGCAACTCCGCATAGCATCATCAACCAGACATCTTTCCACTGGACCACCGCGTGTGCGCGTGAGGCCCTCGGGAAGGTCAGTTTACTGACGTTATATACCCTCCTTAAATAAAGATTATTATTATATGCCCTTGAAGGGCCTGTGTGTAAATAAAGTGAACTCGAACTTGGCTAAGCAACGTTGGGCCAATGTTGTTAAGTGTTTGGCAACATCGCCATTGTGTATTAAACATTGGTCCACGTTGTTAAAACAATGTCAATGTATGAATCCAGCTTTAGCTATGCCCCTGCCATCTCTAGCCAAGTGCCGCCCACGCTTTGCCCGTGTTGGGAACAATCGATTCTCTGAATCAACTCTGAATCTCAATTTCCAGAAAACTATAACGGTAAGATGTTGAATATTTTGAATCTAATTTGTTTATCAAATAGTCAAGATATACAATTCTTACAATTTGACAGACTATTAAGTACATAAGACGTTTAATTAGTTTCAAGATATGCAGCAAAATGGTAGTAAAGACCTCCAATTCGTACATGATGGACTTAGATATGCCATGTATTAGTATTTTGACAGTGACGTCAACTTACCTATGACGTAATTTATTATGACATCATATACTTGAGAGGAAGATTGAATCCTCTATTTACAGTTGTATAATCATTATTCGGCCGACATATGACCAACACCATACAACCAACGTACACATAAAGACCACTGAACATGCCAGCCATATAACAATGTACCAGCGGCAGCTTTGTCACAACAAAGGCAAAGGCATAGATTGGTTACAGATGTTGAGACAACGTTATGCCAATGAGCCGAATGCTGGGCCCATGTTATAGGATAAATGTTGCGCCAATGTTTGGTGGATGTTGAGCCAATGTTGTGTGGATGCATTGGACCCCACATGTTAGGTCAACATTAGACCTACGAGCAAACTGATGTTGAACCAAACTAGACAGCCAAAGTTAGGCCAATGTAGTCATTGGTCCAACGTAGCCCTGTTATCTGGAGTCTTATGTACCATTTACCGGCCTCTCCTCACCTACTATCTCGTATTTCATGGAGCCCACCTTGTCTACCCTCTTGCATACCGGCCTCACCTCACCTGCTATCTCGTACTTCACGGAGCCCACCTTATCCACCTTCTTACATACCGCCCTCACCTCATCTGCCATCTCGTACTTTACCGAACCCACCTTATCTACCCTCTACCGGCCTCTCCTCATCTGCAATCTCATACTTCACCGAGCCCACCGTAGCTACCCTCTCACATACCGTCCTCACCTCAGCTGCCATCTCGTACTTCACCGAGCTCACCTTATCTACCCTCTTACATACCATCCTCACCTCATCTGCCATCTCATACTTCACCGAGCTCACATTATCTACCCTCTTACATACCTTCCTCACCTCACCTCATCTGCCATCTCATATTTCACCGATCCCACCTTATCCACTCTCTTACATACCGCCCTAACCTCACCTGCCATCTCGTACTTCGCCGAACCCACCTTATCTACCCTCTTACATACCTTCCTCACCTCACCTCATCTGCCATCTCATACTTCATCGATCGCACCTTATCTACCCTCTTACATACCTTCCTCAGCTCACCTCATCTGCAATCTCATACTTCAATGAGCCCACCTGATCTACCCTCTTACATACCATCCTCACCTCACCTCCCATCTCATACTTCACCGATCCCACCTTATACCCTCTTACATACCTTCCTCACCTCAACTCATCTGCCATCTCATACTTCACCCATCCCACATTATCTACCCTCTTACATACCTTCCTCACCTCACCTCATCTGCAATCCTATACTTCACCGAGCCCACCTTATCTACCCTCTTACATACCTTCCTCACCTCACCTCCCATCTCATACCTCACCGATCCCACCTTATATACCCTCTTACATACCTTCCTCACCTCAACTCATCTGCCATCTCATACTTCACCCATCCCACATTATCTACCCTCTTACATACCTTCCTCACCTCACCTCATCTGCCATCTCATACATCATCGAGCCCACCTTATCTACCCTCTTACATACAGTCCTCACCTCATCTGCCATCTCATAATTCACCGATCCCACCGTATCTACCCTCTTACATACCTTCCTCACCTCACCCCACCTGTCATCTCATACTTCACCGATCCCACCTTATCTACCTTCTTACATACCTTCCTCACCTCAACTCATCTTCCATCTCATACTTCACCGAACCCACCTTATCTACCCTCTTACATACCTTCCTCACCCACATCATCTGCCATCTCGTACTTTACCGAGCCCCCATATCTACCCTCTTACATACCTTCCTCACCTCACCTCACCTCATTTGCCATCTCGTACTTCACCGAGCCCACATTATCTACCCTCTTACATACCTTCCTCACCTGACCTCATCTGCCATCTCATACTTCACCGATACCACCTTATCTACCCTCTTACATACCGTCATCACCTCACCTGCCATCCCATACTTCACCGAGCCCACCTTATCTACCATCTTACATACCTTCCTCGCCTCACCTCATCTGCCATCTCATACTTCACCGATCCCACCTTATCTAGCCTCTTACATACCTTCCTCACCTCACCTCACCTCACCTCATTTGCCATCTCGTACTTCACCGAGCCCACATTATCTACCCTCTTACATACCTTCCTCACCTCACCTCATCTGCCATCTCATACTTCATCGATCCCACCTTATCCACCCTCTTACATACCTTCCTCACCTCACCTCATCTGCCATCTCATACTTCACCGATCCCACCTTATCTACCCTCTCACATACAATCCTCAACTTATCTGCCATCTCATACTTCAGCGAGCCCACCTTATCTACCCTCTTACATACCGTCCTCACCCCACCTCACCTGCCGTCTTATACTTCACTGATCCCACCTTATCCACCCTCTTACATAACATCCTCACTTCTTCTCATCTGCCATCTCATACTTCCTCGATCCCACCTTATCCACTCTCTTACATACCATCCTCACCTCACCTGCCATCTCATACTTCACTGATCCCACCTTATCTCCCCTCTTACATACCGTCCTCACCTCACCTGCCATCTCATACTTCACCGAGCCCACCTTATTTGCCATCTTACATACCTTCCTCGCCTCACCTCATCTGCCATCTCATACTTCACCGATCCCACCGTATCTACCCTCTTACATACCTTTCTCACCTCACCTCCCATCTTATACTTCACCGAACCCACCTTATCTACCCTCTTACATACCTTCCTCGCCTCACCTCCCATCTCATACTTCACCGAACCCATCTTATCTACCCTCTTACATACCTTCCTCGCCTCACCTCATCTGCCATCTCATACTTCACCGATCCCACCGTATCTACCCTCTTACATAGCTTTCTCACCTCACCTCCCATCTCATACTTCACCGAACCCACCTTATCTACCCTCTTACATACCTTCCTCACCTCACCTCACCCCATCTGCCATCTCGTACTTCACCGAGCCCACCTTATCTACCCTCTTACATACCTTCCTCACCTCACCTCATCTGCCATCTCATACTTCATCGATCGCACCTTATCTACCCTCTTACATACCTTCCTCAGCTCACCTCATCTGCAATCTCATACTTCAATGAGGCCACCTGATCTACCCTCTTACATACCATCCTCACCTCACCTCCCATCTCATACGTCACCGATCCCACCTTATACACTCTTACATACCTTCCTCACCTCAACTCATCTGCCATCTCATACTTCACCCATCCCACATTATCTACCCTCTTACATACCTTCCTCACCTCACCTCATCTGCAATCCTATACTTCACCGAGCCCACCTTATCTACCCTCTTACATACCTTCCTCACCTCACCTCCCATCTCATACCTCACCGATCCCACCTTATCTACCCTCTTACATACCTTCCTCACCTCAACTCTTCTGCCATCTCATACTTCACCCATCCCACATTATCTACCCTCTTACATACCTTCCTCACCTCACCTCATCTGCCATCTCATACATCATCGAGCCCACCTTATCTACCCTCTTACATACAGTCCTCACCTCATCTGCCATCTCATAATTCACCGATCCCACCGTATCTACCCTCTTACATACCTTCCTCACCTCACCCCACCTGCCATCTCATACTTCACCGATCCCACCTTATCTACCTTCTTACATACCTTCCTCACCTCAACTCATCTTCCATCTCATCCTTCACCGATCCCACCGTATCTACCCTCTTACATACCTTCCTCACCTCACCTCATCTGCAATCTCATACTTCACCGAACCCACCTTATCTACCCTCTTACATACCTTCCTCACCCACATCATCTGCCATCTCGTACTTTACCGAGCCCCCATATCTACCCTCTTACATACCTTCCTCACCTCACCTCACCTCATTTGCCATCTCGTACTTCACCGAGCCCACATTATCTACCCTCTTACATAGCTTCCTCACCTGACCTCATCTGCCATCTCATACTTCACCGATCCCACCTTATCTACCCTCTTACATACCGTCCTCACCTCACCTGCCATCCCATACTTCACCGAGCCCACCTTATCTACCATCTTACATACCTTCCTCGCCTCACCTCATCTGCCATCTCATACTTCACCGATCCCACCTTATCTACCCTCTTACATACCTTCCACACCTCACCTCACCTCATTTGCCATCTCGTACTTCACTGAGCCCACATTATCTACCCTCTTACATACCTTCCTCACCTCACCTCATCTACCATCTCATACTTCATCGATCCCACCTTATCCACCCTCTTACATACCTTCCTCACCTCACCTCACCTCATCTGCCATCTCATACTTCACCGATCCCACCTTATCTACCCTCTCACATACAATCCTCAACTTATCTGCCATCTCATACTTCTGCGAGCCCACCGTATCTACCCTCTTACATACCGTCCTCACCCCACCTCACCTGCCGTCTTATACTTCACTGATCCCACCTTATCCACCCTCTTACATAACATCCTCACTTCTTCTCATCTGCCATCTCAGACTTCCTCGATCCCACCGTATCCACCCTCTTAGATACCATCCTCACCTCACCTGCCATCTCATACTTCACTGATCCCACCTTATCTCCCCTCTTACATACCGTCCTCACCTCACCTGCCATCTCATACTTCACCGAGCCCACCTTATTTACCATCTTACATACCTTCCTCGCCTCACCTCATCTGCCATCTCATACTTCACCGATCCCACCGTATCTACCCTCTTACATACCTTTCTCACCTCACCTCCCATCTTATACTTCACCGAACCCACCTTATCTACCCTCTTACATACATTCCTCGCCTCACCTCCCATCTCATACTTCACCGAACCCACCTTATCTACCCTCTTACATACCTTCCTCGCCTCACCTCATCTGCCATCTCATACTTCACCGATCCCACCGTATCTACCCTCTTACATACCTTTCTCACCTCACCTCCCATCTCATACTTCACCGAACCCACCTTATCTACCCTCTTACATACCTTCCTCACCTCACCTCACCCCATCTGCCATCTCGTACTTCACCGAGCCCACCTTATCTACCCTCTTACATACCTTCCTCACCTCACTTCATCTGCAATCCTATAGTTCACCGAGCCCACCTTATCTACCCTCTTACATACCTTCCTCACCTCACCTCATCTGCAATCTCATACTTCACCGAACCCACGTTATCTACCCTCTTACATACCTTCCTCACCCACATCATCTGCCATCTCGTACTTTACCGAGCCCCCATATCTACCCTCTTACATACCTTCCTCACCTCACCTCACCTCATTTGCCATCTCGTACTTCACCGAGCCCACATTATCTACCCTCTTACATACCTTCCTCACCTGACCTCATCTGCCATCTCATACTTCACCGATCCCACCTTATCTACCCTCTTACATACCGTCCTCACCTCACCTGCCATCCCATACTTCACCGAGCCCACCTTATCTACCATCTTACATACCTTCCTCGCCTCACCTCATCTGCCATCTCATACTTCACCGATCCCACCTTATCTACCCTCTTACATACCTTCCTCACCTCACCTCACCTCATTTGCCATCTCGTACTTCACCGAGCCCACATTATCTACCCTCTTACATACCTTCCTCACCTCACCTCACCTGCCATCTCATACTTCACCCATCCCACCTTATCTACCCTCTTACATACCTTCCTCACCTCACCTCATCTGCCATATCATACATCATCAATCCCACCTTATCTACCCTCTTACATACCTTCCTCACCTCATCTGCCATCTCATACTTCACCGACCCTACCTTGTCTACCCTCTTACATACATTCCTCACCTCACCTCATCTGCAATCTCATACTTCACCGATCCCACCTTATCTACCCTCTTACATACCTTCCTCACCTGCAATCTCATACTTCACCGATCCCACCTTATCTACCCTCTTAAATACCTTCCTCACCTCAACTCATCTGCCATTTCATACTTCACCCATCCCACCGTATCTACCCTCTTGCATACCTTCCTCACCTCACCTCATCTGCCATCTCATACATCATCGATCCCACCTTATCTACCCTCTTACATACCTTCCTCACCACATCTGCCATCTCATACTTCACCGACCCTACCTTGTCTACCCTCTTACAGACCTTCCTCACCTCACCTCATCTGCAATCTCATACTTCACCGATCCCACCTTATCTACCCTCTTACATACCTTCCTCACCTGCAATCTCATACTTCACCGATCCCACCTTATCTACCCTCTTACATACCGTCCTCACCTCACCTGCCATCTCATACTTCACCGATCCTACCTTATCTACCCTATTACACACCTTCCTCACCTCACCTCATCTGTAATCTCATACTTCACCGACCCCACCTTGTCTACCCTCTTACATACCTTCCTCACCCCACCTCATCTGCAATCTCATACTTCACCGATCCCACATTATCTACCCTCTTACATACCGTCCTCACCTCACCTGCCATCTCATACTTCACTGAGCCCACCTTCTCTACCCTCTTACATACCTTCCTCACCTCACCTCAACTGTAATCTCATACTTCAATGAGCCCACCTCATCCAGCCACTTACATACCTTCCTCACCTCACCTCATCTGTAATCTCATACTTCAATGAGCCCACCTCATCCACCCTCTTACATACCATCCTCACCTCACCTCCCATCTCATACTTCGCCGAACCCACCTTATCTACCCTGCTACATACCTTCCTCCCCTCACCTCATCTGCCATCTCATACTTCACCGATCCCACCTTATCTACCCTCTCACATAGAATCCTCAACTTATCTGCCATCTCATACTTCAGCGAGCCCACCTTATCTACCCTCTTACATACCATCCCCACCTCATCTCACCTGCCATCTCATACTTCACCGAGCCCACCTTATTCACCCTCTTACATACCATCCTCACCTCATCTCATCTGCCTTCTCATACTTCACCGAGCCCACCTTACCTACCCTCTTCCATACCATCCTCACCTCATCTCATCTGCCATCTCTTACTTCACCGAGCCCACGTTATCTACCCTCGTACATACCATCCTCACCTGCCATCTCATACTTCACTGAGCCGAGGTTATCTACCCTCTTACATACCTTCCTCACCTCACCTCATCTGCCATCTCATACTTCACCGAACCAACCTTATCCATCCGTTTACATACCGTCCTCACCTCACCTCACTTGCCATCTCTTACTTCACCGAGCCCACTTTATCTACCCTCTTACATACATTCCTCACCTCACCTCACCTCATCTGCCATCTCATACTTCACCGATCCCACCTTATCCACCCTCGTACATACCATCCTCACCTCACCTCACCTCACCTGCCATCTCATACTTCACCGACCCCACCATATCTACCCTCGTACATACCTTCCTCACCTCACCTCATCTGAAATCTCATACTTCAATGAGCCCACCTGATCTACCCTCTTACATACCATCCTCACCTCACCTCCCATCTCATACTTCGCCGAACCCACCTTATATACCCTCTTACATACCTTCCTCACCTGACCTCATCTGCCATCTCATACTTCCCCCACCCTAGCATATCTACCCTCTTACATACCTTCCTCACCTCACCTCAACTGCCATCTCATACATCATCGATCCCACCTTATCCACCCTTTTACATACCTTCCTCAGCTCACCTCATCTGCCATCTCATACTTCACCGAGCCCACCTTATCTACCCTCTTACATACCGTCCTCACCTCATCTACCATCTCATACTTCACCGAGCCCACCTTATCTACCTGCTCACGTACCGTCCTCACCTCAACTGCCATCTCATACTTCACCGAGCCCCCCCCCCCACCCCTTATCTACCCTCTTACCTACCGTCCTCACCTCATCTGCCATCTCATACTTCACCGAGCCCACCTTATCTACCATCTTACATACCTTCCTCACCTCATCTGCCATCTCATACTTCACCGACTCTACCTTGTCTACCCTCTTACATACCTTCCTCACCTCACCTCATCTGCAATCTCATACTTCACCGATCCCACCTTATCTACCCTCTTACATACCTTCCTCACCTGCAATCTCATACTTCACCGATCCCACCTTATCTACCCTCTTACATACCGGCCTCACCTCACCTGCCATCTCATACTTCACCGATCCCACCTTATCTACCCTATTACATACCTTCCTCACTTCACCTCATCTGCAATCTCATACTTCACCGTCCCCACCTTGTCAACCCTCTTACATACCTTCCTCACCCCACCTCATCTGCAATCTCATACTTCACCGATCCCACCTTATCTACCCTCTTACATACCGTCCTCACCTCACCTGCCATCTCATACTTCACTGAGCCCACCTTCTCTACCCTCTTACATACATTTCTCACCTGACCTCATCTGCCATCTCATACATCACCGATCCGACCTTATCTACCCTCTTACATACCATCCTCACCTCACCTGCCATCTCATCCTTCGCCGATCCCACCTTATCTACCCTCTTACATACCTTCCTCACCTCAACTCATCTGCCCTCTCATACTTCACCCATCCCACACCTTATCTACCCTCTTACATACCTTCCTCACCTCACCTCATCTGCTATCTCGTACTTCGCCGAGCCCACCTTATCTACCCTCTTACATACCGTCCTCTCCTCATCTGCCATCTCATACTTCACCGAACCCACATTATCCACCCTCATACATACCGTCCTCACCTCCCCTCACCTGCCATCCTATAGTTCACCGATCCCACCTTATCCACCCTCTTACATACCATCCTCACCTCATCTCATCTGCCATCTCATACTTCACCGAGCCCACCTTATCCTCCTCTTACATACCATCCCCACCTCATCTCACCTGCCATCTCATACTTCACCGAGCCCACCTTATTCACCCTCTTACATACCATCCTCACCTCATCTCATCTGCCAGCTCATACTTCACCGAGCCCACCTTACCTACCCTCTTTCATACCATCCTCACCTCATCTCATCTGCCATCTCATACTTCACCGAGCCCACGTTATCTACCCTCGTACATACCATCCTCACCTCACCTCACCTCACCTGCCATCTCATACTTCACCGAGCCCATGTTATCTACCCTCTTACATACCTTCCTCACCTCACCTCATCTGCCATCTCATACTTCACCGATCCCACCTTATCCATCCGTTTACATACCGTCCTCACCTCACCTCACCTGCCATCTCTTACTTCACCGAGTCCACCTTATCTACCCTCTTACATACCGTCCACACCTCACCTCACCTGTCATCTCATACTTCACCGAGCCCACGTTATCTACCCTCTTACATACATTCCTCACCTCACCTCACCTGCCATCTCATACTTCACCGCCCCACCATATCTACCCTCTTACATACCTTCCTCACCTCACCTCATCTGTAATCTCATACTTCAATGAGCCCACCTGATCTACCCTCTTACATACCATCCTCACCTCACCTCCCATCTCATACTTCGCCGAACCCACCTTATATACCCTCTTACATACCTTCCTCACCTCAACTCATCTGCCATCTCATACTTCACCGATCCCACCTTATCTACCCTCTTAGATACCTTCCTCACCTCACCTCATCTGCCATCTCATACATCATCGATCCCACCTTATCTACCATCTTACATACCTTCCTCACCTCACCTCATCTGCCATCTCATACTTCGCCGATCCCACCTTATCTACCCTCTTACATACGTTCCTCACCTCACCTCATCTGCCATCTCATACTTCACGGATCCCACCTTATCTACCCTCTTACATACATTCTTTACCTCATCTGCCATCTCATACTTCACGGATCCCACCTTATCTACCCTCTTACATACCTTCCTAACATCATCTGCCATCTCATACTTCACCCATCCCACATTATCTACCCTCTTACATACCTTCCTAACATCATCTGCCATCGCATACTTCACCCATCCCACCTTATCTACCCTCTTACATACCTTCCTAACATCATCTGCCATCTCATACTTCGCCGATCCCACCTTATCTACCCTCTTACATACGTTCCTCACCTCACCTCATCTGCCATCTCATACTTCACGGATCCCACCTTATCTACCCTCTTACATACATTCTTTACCTCATCTGCCATCTCATACTTCACGGATCCCACCTTATCTACCCTCTTACATACCTTCCTCACCTCACCTGATCTGCCATCTCATACTTCATCGATCCCACATTATCTACCCTGTTGCATACCGTCCTCACCTGACCTCACCTGCCATCTCATACTTCACTGACCCCACCTTATCTACCCTCTTACATACCTTCCTCACCTCACCTCATCTGCCATCTCATATTTCATCGATCCCACATTATCTACCCTGTTGCATACCGTCCTCACCTGACCTCACCTGCCATCTCATACTTCACTGACCCCACCTTATCTACCCTCTTACATACCTTCCTATCCTCAACTCATCTGCAATCTCATACTTCACCGATCCCACCTTATCTACCCTCTTACATACCGTCCTCACCTCCCCTGCCATCTCATACTTCACTGAGCCCACCTTCTCTACCCTCTTACATACATTTCTCACCTGACCTCATCTGCCATCTCATACATCACCGATCCGACCTTATCTACCCTCTTACATACCATCCTCACCTCACCTGCCATCTCATCCTTCGCCGATCCCACCTTATCTACCCTCTTACATACCTTCCTCACCTCAACTCATCTGCCCTCTCATACTTCACCCATCCCACACCTTATCTACCCTCTTACATACCTTCCTCACCTCACCTCATCTGCTATCTCGTACTTCGCCGAGCCCACCTTATCTACCCTCTTACATACCGTCCTCTCCTCATCTGCCATCTCATACTTCACCGAACCCACATTATCCACCCTCATACATACCGTCCTCACCTCCCCTCACCTGCCATCCTATAGTTCACCGATCCCACCTTATCCACCCTCTTACATACCATCCTCACCTCATCTCATCTGCCATCTCATACTTCACCGAGCCCACCTTATCCTCCTCTTACATACCATCCCCACCTCATCTCACCTGCCATCTCATACTTCACCGAGCCCACCTTATTCACCCTCTTACATACCATCCTCACCTCATCTCATCTGCCAGCTCATACTTCACCGAGCCCACCTTACCTACCCTCTTTCATACCATCCTCACCTCATCTCATCTGCCATCTCATACTTCACCGAGCCCACGTTATCTACCCTCGTACATACCATCCTCACCTCACCTCACCTCACCTGCCATCTCATACTTCACCGAGCCCATGTTATCTACCCTCTTACATACCTTCCTCACCTCACCTCATCTGCCATCTCATACTTCACCGATCCCACCTTATCCATCCGTTTACATACCGTCCTCACCTCACCTCACCTGCCATCTCTTACTTCACCGAGTCCACCTTATCTACCCTCTTACATACCGTCCACACCTCACCTCACCTGTCATCTCATACTTCACCGAGCCCACGTTATCTACCCTCTTACATACATTCCTCACCTCACCTCACCTGCCATCTCATACTTCACCGCCCCACCATATCTACCCTCTTACATACCTTCCTCACCTCACCTCATCTGTAATCTCATACTTCAATGAGCCCACCTGATCTACCCTCTTACATACCATCCTCACCTCACCTCCCATCTCATACTTCGCCGAACCCACCTTATATACCCTCTTACATACCTTCCTCACCTCAACTCATCTGCCATCTCATACTTCACCGATCCCACCTTATCTACCCTCTTAGATACCTTCCTCACCTCACCTCATCTGCCATCTCATACATCATCGATCCCACCTTATCTACCATCTTACATACCTTCCTCACCTCACCTCATCTGCCATCTCATACTTCGCCGATCCCACCTTATCTACCCTCTTACATACGTTCCTCACCTCACCTCATCTGCCATCTCATACTTCACGGATCCCACCTTATCTACCCTCTTACATACATTCTTTACCTCATCTGCCATCTCATACTTCACGGATCCCACCTTATCTACCCTCTTACATACCTTCCTAACATCATCTGCCATCTCATACTTCACCCATCCCACATTATCTACCCTCTTACATACCTTCCTAACATCATCTGCCATCGCATACTTCACCCATCCCACCTTATCTACCCTCTTACATACCTTCCTAACATCATCTGCCATCTCATACTTCGCCGATCCCACCTTATCTACCCTCTTACATACGTTCCTCACCTCACCTCATCTGCCATCTCATACTTCACGGATCCCACCTTATCTACCCTCTTACATACATTCTTTACCTCATCTGCCATCTCATACTTCACGGATCCCACCTTATCTACCCTCTTACATACCTTCCTCACCTCACCTGATCTGCCATCTCATACTTCATCGATCCCACATTATCTACCCTGTTGCATACCGTCCTCACCTGACCTCACCTGCCATCTCATACTTCACTGACCCCACCTTATCTACCCTCTTACATACCTTCCTCACCTCACCTCATCTGCCATCTCATATTTCATCGATCCCACATTATCTACCCTGTTGCATACCGTCCTCACCTGACCTCACCTGCCATCTCATACTTCACTGACCCCACCTTATCTACCCTCTTACATACCTTCCTATCCTCAACTCATCTGCAATCTCATACTTCACCGATCCCACCTTATCTACCCTCTTACATACCGTCCTCACCTCCCCTGCCATCTCATACTTCACTGAGCCCACCTTCTCTACCCTCTTACATACATTTCTCACCTGACCTCATCTGCCATCTCATACTTCACCGATCCGACCTTATCTACCCTCTTACATACCATCCTCACCTCACCTGCCATCTCATCCTTCGCCGATCCCACCTTATCTACCCTCTTACATACCTTCCTCACCTCAACTCATCTGCCCTCTCATACTTCACCCATCCCACACCTTATCTACCCTCTTACATACCTTCCTCACCTCACCTCATCTGCCATCTCGTACTTCGCCGAGCCCACCTTATCTACCCTCTTACATACCGTCCTCTCCTCATCTGCCATCTCATACTTCACCGAACCCCCATTATCCACCCTCATACATACCGTCCTCACCTCCCCTCACCTGCCATCCTATAGTTAACCGATCCCACCTTATCCACCCTCTTACATACCATCCTCACCTCATCTCATCTGCCATCTCATACTTCACCGAGCCCACCTTATCCTCCTCTTACATACCATCCCCACCTCATCTCACCTGCCATCTCATACTTCACCGAGCCCACCTTATTCACCCTCTTACATAACATCCTCACCTCATCTCATCTGCCAGCTCATACTTCACCGAGCCCACCTTACCTACCCTCTTTCATACCATCCTCACCTCATCTCATCTGCCATCTCATACTTCGCCGATCCCACCTTATCTACCCTCTTACATACGTTCCTCACCTCACCTCATCTGCCATCTCATACTTCACGGATCCCACCTTATCTACCCTCTTACATACATTCTTTACCTCATCTGCCATCTCATACTTCACGGATCCCACCTTATCTACCCTCTTACATACCTTCCTAACATCATCTGCCATCTCATACTTCACCCATCCCACATTATCTACCCTCTTACATACCTTCCTAACATCATCTGCCATCTCATACTTCACCCATCCCACCTTATCTACCCTCTTACATACCTTCCTAACATCATCTGCCATCTCATACTTCGCCGATCCCACCTTATCTACCCTCTTACATACGTTCCTCACCTCACCTCATCTGCCATCTCATACTTCATGGATCCCACCTTATCTACCCTCTTACATACATTCTTTACCTCATCTGCCATCTCATACTTCACGGATCCCACCTTATCTACCCTCTTACATACCTTCCTCACCTCACCTGATCTGCCATCTCATACTTCATCGATCCCACATTATCTACCCTGTTGCATACCGTCCTCACCTGACCTCACCTGCCATCTCATACTTCACTGACCCCACCTTATCTACCCTCTTACATACCTTCCTCACCTCACCTCATCTGCCATCTCATATTTCATCGATCCCACATTATCTACCCTGTTGCATACCGTCCTCACCTGACCTCACCTGCCATCTCATACTTCACTGACCCCACCTTATCTACCCTCTTACATACCTTCCTATCCTCAACTCATCTGCAATCTCATACTTCACCGATCCCACCTTATCTACCCTCTTACATACCGTCCTCACCTCACCTGCCATCTCATACTTCACTGAGCCCACCTTCTCTACCCTCTTACATACATTTCTCACCTGACCTCATCTGCCATCTCATACTTCACCGATCCGACCTTATCTACCCTCTTACATACCATCCTCACCTCACCTGCCATCTCATCCTTCGCCGATCCCACCTTATCTACCCTCTTACATACCTTCCTCGCCTCAACTCATCTGCCCTCTCATACTTCACCCATCCCACACCTTATCTACCCTCTTACATACCTTCCTCACCTCACCTCATCTGCCATCTCGTACTTCGCCGAGCCCACCTTATCTACCCTCTTACATACGATCCTCACCTCACCTCACCTCACCTGCCATCTCATACTTCACCGAGCCCATGTTATCTACCCTCTTACATACCTTCCTCACCTCACCTCATCTGCCATCTCATACTTCACCGATCCCACCTTATTCATCCGTTTACATACCGTCCTCACCTCACCTCACCTGCCATCTCTTACTTCACCGAGTCCACCTTATCTACCCTCTTACATACCGTCCACACCTCACCTCACCTGTCATCTCATACTTCACCGAGCCCACGTTATCTACCCTCTTACATACATTCCTCACCTCACCTCATCTGCCATCTCATACTTCACCGATCCCACCTTATCCACCCTCGTACATGCCATCCTCACCTCACCTCACCTCACCTGCCATCTCATACTTCACCGCCCCACCATATCTACCCTCTTACATACCTTCCTCACCTCACCTCATCTGTAATCTCATACTTCAATGAGCCCACCTGATCTACCCTCTTACATACCATCCTCACCTCACCTCCCATCTCATACTTCGCCGAACCCACCTTATATACCCTCTTACATACCTTCCTCACCTCAACTCATCTGCCATCTCATACTTCACCGATCCCACCCTATCTACCCTCTTAGATACCTTCCTCACCTCACCTCATCTGCCATCTCATACATCATCGATCCCACCTTATCTACCCTCTTACATACCTTCCTCACCTCGCCTCATCTGCCATCTCATACTTCGCCGATCCCACCTTATCTACCCTCTTACATACGTTCCTCACCTCACCTCATCTGCCATCTCATACTTCACGGATCCCACCTTATCTACCCTCTTACATACATTCTTTACCTCATCTGCCATCTCATACTTCACGGATCCCACCTTATCTACCCTCTTACATACCTTCCTAATATCATCTGCCATCTCATACTTCACCCATCCCACATTATCTACCCTCTTACATACCTTCCTAACATCATCTGCCATCTCATACTTCACCCATCCCACCTTATCTACCCTCTTACATACCTTCCTAACATCATCTGCCATCTCATACTTCGCCGATCCCACCTTATCTACCCTCTTACATACGTTCCTCACCTCACCTCATCTGCCATCTCATACTTCACGGATCCCACCTTATCTACCCTCTTACATACATTCTTTACCTCATCTGCCATCTCATACTTCACGGATCCCACATTATCTACCCTCTTACATACCTTCCTCACCTCACCTCATCTGCCATCTCATACTTCATCGATCCCACATTATCTACCCTGTTGCATACCATCCTCACCTGACCTCACCTGCCATCTCATACTTCACTGACCCCACCTTATCTACCCTCTTACATACCTTCCTCACCTCACCTCATCTGCCATCTCATATTTCATCGATCCCACATTATCTCCCCTGTTGCATACCGTCCTCACCTGACCTCACCTGCCATCTCATACTTCACTGACCCCACCTTATCTACCCTCTTACATACCTTCCTATCCTCAACTCATCTGCCATCTCATACTTCACCCATCCCACCTTATCTACCCTTTTACACACCTTCCTCACCTCACCTCATCTGCCATCTCATACTTCATCGATCCCACTTTATCTACCCTGTTACATACCGTCCTCACCTGACCTCATCTGCCATCTCATACTTCACTGACCCCACCTTATCTACCATCTTACATACCTTCCTCACTTGACCTCATCTGCCATCTCATACTTCACCGATCCCACCTTATCTACCCTCTTACATGCTGTCCTCACCTCACCTGCCATCTCGTACTTCACTGAGCCCACGTTATCTACCCTCTTACATACCATCCTCACCTCATCTGCCATCTCATACTTTACCGAGCTCACCTTATCTACCCTCTTACATACCTTCCTCACCTCACCTCATCTGCCATCTCATATTTCACAGATCCCACCTTATCCACTCTCTTACATACCGCCCTCACCTCACCTGCCATCTCGTACTTCGCTGAACCCACCTTATCTACCCTCTTACATACCTTCCTCACCTCAACTCATCTCCCATCTCATACTTCACCCATCCTTCCTTATCTACCCTCTTACATACCTTCCTCACATCACCTCATCTGCCATTTCATACTTCATCGATCCCACCTTATCTACCCTCTTACATACCTTCCTCACCTCACATCATCTGCAATCTCATACTTCAATGAGCCCACCGTATCTACCCTCTTACATACCATCCTCACCTCACCTCCCATCTCATACTTCGCCGAACCCACCTTATCTACTCTCCTACATAGCTTCCTCACCTCATCTGCCATCTCATACTTCACCGATCCTACCTTATCCACCCTCTTACATACCTTCCTCACCTCACCTCATCTGCCATCTCATACTTCACTGACCCCACCATATCTACCCTCTTACATACCTTCCTCACCTGACCTCCCATCTCATACTTCGCCGAACCCACCTTATCTACCCTCTTACATACCGTCCTCACCTGACCTCATCTGCCATCTCATACTTCGCTGACCCCACCTTATCTAGCCTCTTACATACCATCCTCACCCCACCTGCCATCTCATACTTCACCGATCCCACCTTATCTACCCTCTTACATGCCGCCCTCACCTCACCTGCAATCTTGTACTTTACCAAGCCAACCGTATCTACTCTCTACTGGCCTCATCTCATCTGCCATCTCATACTTCACCGACCCACCTTATCTACCCTCTTACATACCTTCCTCACCTCACCTGATCTGCAATCTCATACTTCAATGAGCCCACCTTATCTACCCTCTTCCATACCATCCTCACCTCACCTCCCATCACATGCTTCGCCGAACCCACCTAATCTACCCTCTTACATACCTTCCTCACCTCACCTCATCTGCCATCTCATACTTCATCGATCCCACATTATCTACCCTGTTGCATACCGTCCTCACCTGACCTCACCTGCCATCTCATACTTCACTGACCCCACCTTATCTACCCTCTTACATACCTTCCTCACCTCAACTCATCTGCCATCTCATACTTTACCCATCCCACCTTATCTACCCTTTTACACACCTTCCTCACCTCACCTCATCTGCTATCTCATACTTCATCGATCCCACTTTATCTACCCTGTTACATACCGTCCTCACCTGACCTCATCTGCCATCTCATACTTCACTGACCCCACCTTATCTACCATCTTACATACCTTCCTCACTTGACCTCATCTGCCATCTCATACTTCACCGATCCCACCTTATCTACCCTCTTACATGCTGTCCTCACCTCACCTGCCATCTCGTACTTCACCGAGCCCACGTTATCTACCCTCTTACATACCATCCTCACCTCATCTGCCATCTCATACTTTACCGAGCTCACCTTATCTAGCCTCTTACATACCATCCTCACCCCACCCGCCATCTCATACTTCCCCCATCCCACCATATCTACCCTCTTACATACCTTCCTCACCTCACTTCAACTGCCATCTCATACATCATCGATCCCACCTTATCCACCCTTTTACATTCCTTCCTCAGCTCACCTCATCTGCCATCTCATACTTCACCGAGCCCACATTATCTACCCTCTTACATACCGTCCTCACCTCATCTACCATCTCATACTTCACCGAGCTCACCTTATCTACCTGCTCACATACCGTCCTCACCTCACCTGCCATCTCATACTTCACCGAGGCCCCCCACCCCTTATCTACCCTCTTACCTACCGTCCTCACATCATCCGCCATCTCATACTTCACCGAGCCCACCTTATCTACCCTCTCACCTACCGTCCTCACCTCATCTGCCATCTCATACTTCACCGAGCCCACCTTATCTACCCTCTCACATACCGTTCTCACTTCACCTGACATCTCGTACAGATGACTACTACTACTACTACTACTACTACTACTACTACTACTACTACTACTACTACTACTACTACTACTACTACTACTACTACTACTACTAATACAACTGCTGCTGCTGCTGCCGCTGCCGCTGCTCTGCTGCTGCGGCTACTGCTGCTGCTGCTGCTGCTGCTGCTGCTGCTACTCTTACTACTACTACTACTACTACTACTACTACTACTACTACTACTACTACTACTACTACTACTACTACTACTACTACGACGACGACGACGACGACGACGACGACGACGCTAGATGTTAGCGCTGTCAGCTGGAGATGCTATATTTAGGTGGAGAAGATTCAACGAATTCATAAATTTATAATACAACCAAACCACACATTCCTTTGTCCATGCCAAGGCAAAGACCTAATGACACTGATCCCAGAAGTTCTGCAGTGGTCTTGAGAAATGTCTGCTTGCAAACGAAAGGGAAGAATCGTTTTGAAAATTTATCACTGGAATGACTCGCTTAATAACCGAGCCAGTCATTCCTTTGATAACTGTTAAAAAATAGTCGTGTTTTCTTCTGCAAATCTACGTTTTCGTATGAGAAAATTGATATTTTCTTGAACCAATTTGAGCATTAAAGGGGTATGTTATTAAATATTTAAACAAACCTGGCTGGCATAAAAATAAATGCGACAATCGAGCGGCTTCAGTAGCAGGCCTTCTGCCACAGCAGACGACACCACAGCGGACAACACCGCAAAATATCTGTTCAATCACCTATTGTTCATTCACCTTTAGCACAAGGCCAGGCAGAATAGCAAGTAATAGCATGGATGTAGCAAGGGGACACATGGATGAAAAGTGATGGTTATTTTGACTGAAAATTGATGACACCTTCGGCAGAAGTTGCCTTAGTGAAATTGCTATCAAGATAATCAGTGGGGCTTATTTAACAGATTCGCTAATGAATGCCCACGGAAACGATTCGTGGGTGTTTGTGAACTCGGACTGAATGTGACAAGCTTAGAGTTCAGCAGGCGACCGCATAGCATTTATTATTCAGTAGTAACAGGCCCGGCCGGAATATAGCGTTAAACCTTAGAAACGAATGATGCCATTCATAGAATCCCACAACACATGACAAGTATAAACGCAACTACTCGGTCTGACTGCCTGTCACGCACATGTGTACGCAGGCACGCACTAGCAACTTTCGTCAGTTCCCTGGACTCTTTACGGCAGACACAACCTTTAACCGTTTAGCCGCCAAATTTGTTCTAAAAAATCTAAATTTTCTCAAAGGAAATATTCATTTGCAGATCAAGAGAAGGCTATTTTTTAAAATGTTCCACTGGAATGACTGGCTCCGTTATCGAGCCAGTCATTCCAATGGTAAAATTTCAAAAATAGTCTTCTCTTGCTCTGCAAATGGACATTTCTCAAGACCACTGTAGAAGCCAGTTTTGTCAGATGTGAGTGTTAAAGGGTTAAACACCCATGCCATAATATAGCAGCATAGTCAGGACACATCACATGCAGGAACTGGCTCCAAGAGAACCAGTGCACAACAAGGGTCTTAAACCAAAATGTATTATTAGCTGGCCCGTTTTGACGTCTAACGGCGTCAGTGGTTCACTGACGCGGTTCGTGGTTCGCCCCTTTTCGCGACGCAGTTCGCCGAACCAGGAACGGTGTTTTGATCTCGGTTCGTCGTTTCCAATGGTTAATGACCGTCGTAAATTTCCCGGGTAAGTTTCAAAATGGCGGCACACAGCTAAATTTGACAAATTATTTGAATAGCTATAATGACAAAACTCGAGATTTTTCTAAATAATAACAGTTTGCTTTTACTTCAACCTAGCAATTCATATCTCATTTTGTGTTAATCATACTGCACTCAATCTTGGGCGCTAGCTAAGCTCCACCCACACCTCGCTCGCGTTGGGGTCTATCGGTCTCTGAACTCCCTGACAATTTCCAGAAAACTATGCAGGCAAGCTGTTGAATATTTTGAAACTAATTTGGCTGGGTGCTGTTGTTGCCTATGGAAGTAACAGCAGCCAGTCAAATTGGTTTCAAAATATTCAACAGAATGTTTAATAAATAGCAATGACATACAATTCGTACAATGTATCCGACTATTAAGCGTTAAAGACGCCCTGTTTGGAATCATTCATGAAGTCATGATTATGACGTCAGCATACACGTCACTTAGTTAATTATGACGTCATATGACGGCAGCTTGGTAGATGGATACTCTGGAAAGATGAATTACTTTGAGATCCAAATGGCAAACTGGTCATTGGCAATGATAAGTGTATTTATAAGCCTTCTATGTTTATTTTATGTTTGAAGTCAAGCTTTATATTTCATTGAAAAATCGTAAACTTTAGCTTCATGGTTGCATTGCAAGTTTGCAACCATATTTCTGTTTTTAAAAAGCGGAAGCTATCCTCATAATAACAGCTTACACGATCTCGAAAAATACAAATACTTCTCAAATTACTTTTAGCAAGTAAGAATGGACCATTCCGTTTTTAGCTATGCCCCCCCCCCCCCCTATTTCTATCTAAGCTCCACCCACACCTCGCTCGTGTTGGTGTCGATCGATCTCTGAACATCCTGACTATCGATTTCCAGAAAACTGTACAGTTAAGCTGTTGAATATTTTGAAACTAATTTGACTGGGTGCTGTTGCTGCATGTTTATTAAATGGTAGGGACATACAATTCTTACAACGTGTCGGACTATCAAGAGTTAAAGACGGGCCTAATAGAATCACTTATGACGTAATGATTATGACGCCATCCTACACGCCGCTTAGCTGATTATGATGTCAAATCCTCGATGGATACTCTGGAAAGGTGAATTATGACACACATGCGTTCAACAATGAGCTAAGTGTATATTATCATGTGATTTTATGCAAGAAAACTGGATACGTCATTCACAGTGCAAGGGCCTTGCAGGCCTAAGTGACAGAGGTAAGTATATGACGTCTAATTATAATGGCGCTTTGAAGAATATTGAATTAAGCACCAGGTCAGGTATATAATTTATAATTTTAAGCGCTAAATTTATCGATATTACGAGTCCGCGAAGATCTCACCGGTTTGCTCAGAGTTATCTTTACACGCTCATTGCAAGCGCGCGTTGCTCATGGCTTTGCAGCTCAGATTCTCCACGTGAGTGTGCGCTCACACGCACCTATCTTTTCCGCATTGCGCATGCATGTACGCGTGGTAGAATTCAAACTATAAAAAATATCTCTATGACTGGAAAAGCTATGATCTGTTCTGAATAATGGTGGGGGTTGGGGAGGGGTGGGGGGGGGGTGCGGCCTCATAATCATTCCTTTGAATAGGCCTACTTAACCGAGGACATACATTGGCTTGCTTCGATTTCTCCCTTTAATGGCGAATTATCTAATTATTTTTTACCTGGGGGCCCTGGACGCAATATGCTAAATATTTAATATTCTTCCCCCCCCCCGCCAGGAGCCGTACTTTGTACTTGTTGTCGCGAACCCTATAAACAAGATATTTAAAACGCCAACGAACACAACACCCACAAATAATGGCATGATGTAATGGCGAAAATTGTTAGCCCACCACGCCACACTCCTCTAAACCCCCACATTGACCGATCTAAACCCGGGGATTCATTCATTTAGTGAATTCCTTTGCCGGCAGACACCCCACATGTAACAAGTTCATTTGCAGATCAAGAGATTATTTTTGAAAACTTAACACTGAAATGACCGGCTCGGAAATCGATATGGACATTTATCAAGAACACTGCAAAAGCCGTTTTACCATGCTTGAAAACTGAAATCTGAATGGTAAAGGGTTAATAGGCGGCTGTAGATCTGCCCTATCTTTGAACACTTCATATAGTATGTTGGATATTCGAACGTTAATTAAACATGAAGCTGGTGCTGCCTAATGTAGCTTTCAGTCAAAGTAATCTTAAAATATTTCAAGAGTATGGATGATCGCCTTGATTCCTGAAAGTATAAGCTAATGATTGCCCGCTGTTTCAAGGGCGTAACGATTCCATCAAACTGATGGGCCAGCTTCTCGTTAACAACCCATTGTACCCATCCACCTCCTACTCACGAATGCCGCTGACACTCAGCAAACGAACAACGACGACGACGTGTGGATTTAGCACATGTTCGACTTCGGTTTCAAGCAATGTGAGCATTGTCTATAATAGTTCGACACGTTTTTACTATTTAATAAAGATTCTGTCGAATATTTTGAAATTAGGTCCATTAACCACTAAGCCCTCTAGAACTAAATCCAAATGCAGATACCCCTGAGATCGAGGATAGTATTCAGAATATGAGACAAGGCCATCCCTTATCCCTAGTAATGGTACCAGCCACTACGAGGTCCGGTCATACAGTCAAATGGTCTCAAAGGTATCCTGATCATGAATCCATATCTTCTTTCGGTTAGTAGAGGGGATAATACAATAATGACTACAAAATCTCGTATTACCGTAAGGTCATTCGGTAGTTTAGTCTATTTCATATTACACACCCTGACTTTGCCCCGATACATTGCTACAATTATTATTCTCTCTATGTCGTGTGCTAGCACACTTATTAAATTCCAGATGGCTGTTCCGTGATATATCCACGTCTTAAACTACATAATCTTGAAACAGTAGTGAGGAGAGCAGGGGGCTTTTTCAGAAATTGCGACTGATAAATTCTGAGCAATTCTGAATAATGTTCGATCATCTAGTAGAGGGACCAATTTTACCTATGCCCACCTATTTCTGGGAAAGATGAGAGCGCTGGAGATTGTATTCAATAGTTTGCACGAACGAAATAACGTGTCTTGTGACCTGAAACACTCCCAACTGCGATGCAGACGTACATAGTATGTCCCTTCATGCCAGTACCATCACCAAAAGCGATGACGCACATGCCCTGGCGGTTCACGTGATAGACGCTCGGCTACTACTAGCAAAGAGGGCGGTCGATCTGATAGATGCTCTGTCAGACTAGCCGGTGATCGCCCTTATAGGTGCTCAGTCAGTATTAGAATGTGGTCGACCTGATAGATGCTCGGTCTGTATTAGAGTGTGGTCGACCTGATATATGCTCGGTCAGTGTTAGAGTGTGATAGGCCTGATTGGCGCACTTCAAGTAATATACCTTTGTTGACATGATAGATTAACAGTAGTAGACTGTGGTTGGCCTTATACATGCTCGGTCAGTACTAGAGTGTGGTCGACCTGATATGTGCTCTGCTAGTACTAATGGGTGGCCGTACTGATAGGTGAGTTGTTAGTAGAAGGATGTGGCCAACCTGATAGCTGCTCTGTCGGTACTAGAGGGCGATCGCCCTTATAGGTGCTCAGTCAGTACTAGATGTCGCCGACCTGATAAGTGCTCTTCCGGTACTACAGTGTGGTCGACCCGATAGGCGATGTATCGGTACTAAGGTGTGGTTGATCTGGTAGGTGCTCTGCTACTCCTGGGCGCTGGCCAACCTGATAGGTGATTATCAGTACTAGACGTCGTGAGTAATAGCAATTGTGTGAACGTGTCCAAGCTCTGAACCATATGGACGTCAACAAAAGAGTTCAGGTAGTCATCCAGGTAGAAAATAGTCGCCTCCACAGAGACAAAATTCTCCCCAAAACCATCCACAAAGTGGCTGAGTAGGGTCACCTCGCACAGCTTGAGCATATATGGTCATCTGTCTGACCAGGATTGACCAGAACAAGATCAACCATGACATATACAGGAAAGGTTTGGCTAATACCTGAGAAGAACAAAGAAAACGGCAGGGTCTGTCTAGCTGTTTGTCATGCTGTCTGTTCCTCTGCAGAATATGTGCATGTACCTCTTTACACTCCACACCACCCCACCCATATATACACCTGTGCAAAAGTTAAGCACCAGCAAAAACAATAGAACGTAGAAACATGATGATACAACTAGGCTGCCATACTTTTTGTCCCCGCGTTAGCTGACATAATTCCAAGTACGAAATGCACATGCATGCATGACTTCACGCCGCTTGATGTCCGTGCGTGGCGGGAAACAGCACACGTGTTCAGTTATGTAAAAGTCCAGTTTGAGGTGTAGAACATTACATACAGATTTAGACGACAAGATTAGGAATTTTGCGTTCATGACTGTGGTTTATTTGTACAGAGAGAATTAGCTCTTGATTGTGAACCGCTATGGCAAGACGAAGGTTAAGTGATCGTGTGAAATGGCAAATCATAGGCATGCATACCACTGGTATGTCATGCAGAGAGATTGGCAGACAGCTGAACATTAACCATACTGTAATCAGTCGTTTGATTGCAAAACATGGGCAAACTAACGAGGTGAAGGACAGGCCTAGATCTGGAAGACCGAAGAAGACTACTGCCCGTGATGATCGAGCCCTAGTACGCCTTGTTAGGAGATCTCCATTCACCAACAGCAGAGTGCTCAGCCAGCAATGGGAAACGCGCAATAGAGTGTCAATGTCTACCGTCAAAAGGAGACTGTATGCTGCTGGCATGAAAGCTAGGAGACCTGTCAGACGTCCTCTCCTCACTGCACACCACAATGAGGAGCGTCTGAGGTGGTGCAACGAAAGAAGACACTGGAACATGAGATCCTGGAGACGGGTACACTGGTCCGATGAAAGTCGGTTCCTGCTTCATGTCACAGATGGTCGAACTCGTGTATGGAAGTCCAGACGCACGGCGTACGACCAACGTAACATCATGGAAGAAGTTCCATTTGGTGGAGGTTCCGTTATGATATGGGGGTGCATCTCATTTGATTGTAAGCTGGATCTGTTGACTGTACCTGGAACACTAAATGGACAAAGATATAAAGATTCCATACTGGATAGAGTTGTGGTCCCTCATTTTGTAAATCATGCACCTGGAACCCACCCTATATTCATGGATGACAACGCCCGACCACATCGTGCTAGAGCTGTGCATGAATACCTCCGCCAGAATGCCATCGAAACCCTACCATGGCCAGCAAGGAGCCCTGACATAAACCCTATTGAGCATATATGGGACTTTCTGGGAAACATGGTGAGAAGGAGGGATCCTCCTGTGCAGAACCTACAGGAATTAACAGACGCACTCCATCTTGAATGGCAACGAATACCACAATGGCGTATCAGTCGGTTGGTGACCAGCATGAGACGTCGTGTCCAGGCCGTCATCCAGGCACAAGGTGGATATACCCGGTATTAATAATGACAGTCTCAAACTCGTGCACAGATGTTAAACTTCGTTTTCAGACACCATTAATGACAATCTAGCCACGTGTGTCAACTGTAGGGCAATAGTTGTCAGTTGTGTCAACGTAACCATATTCAGGCCTCGTTTTCAAGTTCAAACAAAAACATACAGTGTTTCCCCACCATCATAATCAGCATTCCTCTAGTTGCATTATTACCTCTTGCACTAAGATGGATGGGTACATAAATGTTTATGCTATTGCTTTCTTCATAGCACATGAATATACCCTCGCATGTGCGTAAAAATAGGGTGGTGCTTAACTTTTGCACAGGTGTATATATGATTTTCTCAAGTTTAGTTAGTTTCCCCTTTCAACGCAATAATATAAAGTATCAAAGATAAGCATAGCCCACACTGATTTAAAGTACCATACGGGAGTGTGTAATGATGACATTTATTGTATATGGCACTTTCTGCCATGTTGACTGACAGACTGGACGGCCGGCTTCCTTCCTGTTTGACTTAAAGTAGGCCTACTACAGACACTGACATTGGAGTTCAAAAATGGATAATTAACCAGCTCCTGATGGCCACTCATTACCGGCACGTTTGATGTTCTCAGGTGAGCTCAGGTTGTTTCCTGATCTCGAATCATCTCAGCACATTTACTGTTACCTGAAGCAAGGATGTAGGTCATGTGATGTATTCGTATCAATATCCGTGCTCTTGATCAATTCATCAACAAAAGATTTCGATCTTATCACCCAAGTATAGAAAGCTTAACCTAGTTCAGCGGATAACCTCCGATCAGGGTGATAATGGTATTATAGTTATAAGCTATAGGTAGCATATCGATTATTAAGGCAATTTCATTGAAAGTGGTGGAAGTTACAGACAGCAAGTACGTTCAGTTAAGAGTTTAAAAAATATACAACATGCTTCGTATGCATAGTCTTTGAACCAACGATTCTTGGTGGATTCAGGACGAAATGGTTTGGGTAAATCGTAGAAGCTCGATTAATCTGGATGATTGATTGGTTGGTTGGTGTGCTGGTTGGTTGGTTGGTTGGTTGGTTGATTGATTGATTGATTGATTGATTGATTGATTGATTGTTTGTTTGTTTGTTTGGTTGGTTGGTTGGTTGGTTGGTTGGTTGGTTGGTTGGTAGGTTGGGTGGTTGATTGATCTGGACTGATTGATTGATTGATTGATTGATTGATCTGGCTTGATTGTTTGATTGATCTGGACTGATTGATTGATTGATCTGGACTGATTGATTGATTGATTGATTGATTGATTGATTGATTGATTGCTCTGACTGATTGGTAGATTGGATCGATCGATCGATCGACCGATTGATTGATCTGGACTGACTGATTAGTACGATGTGTCGTCACATAGGGTGTACATGGACAGGGGATCACGCCAAAGTTACAGATTACACGCCAAGTCTATCCCCAGTACTGCATGGGAGATAACTCGAACAAAAGAAATAAAATATCCGCCTCTCGTTCCACTGAGCTCTACAACAATGATCAATATCCCAATGTCTCACCTCTACCGTCTCGCGTGAGTGATATGCTTTCTGGCATGTGCTATTGATGCTTCAATTAAAGGAACATGAATGCAGATGAACGAGGACAAAGACATAGAAGAGGAATTATGAACACGTGTTATGTGTCACGAACGCACATAATATGCTCTTAGTACAAGTCTTTATTTGAACTACTGCCATATGCGTGTCCATAACGACCACCTGCTTTTGGGACCAACATATAGCGCTTCATTAAAAACCTTTAAAACTCAAGGCTGCCTAAACGGCTTCTTCAGTGGTCTTGCGAAACGTCTATTTACAGTGCTAACGAAGACTATTTTTGATAATTGTACCACTTGAATGACTGGCTCGATAATCGAGCCAGTAGTTCCAGCGGTAAAGTATCAAAAAAATTAAATTTTCTCTGTCTGCAAATGGACATTTTCTATGAGAAAATTGAATGTTCTTAAGCAAATATTAGGGTTACAGGGTTAAAACGTCCATACGGAACCACCATCGTGTAGCAAATGCGGTCCATTAAGCGACCACCTCACCTAAGTGGCCACCTTTTTGTGTACTATATAAGGACCGGTATACAATTCTTTTTTGTCTCCCCTGCGAAGCAGAAAGCCAGACATAATTACGTGTGACTTTTCCGACGGCGGCGACGACGACGGTGTCAACAATGTTAAGTTTTTGTGTTTAGCAACACTTCTCAGCTCATATTTCAGGATCAATTAATCCTACTGCAACTAAACTTGGCTATGCTGTTAGGAAGCAGCATGATGACACTGAGATCACGAGGTCAAGGTCACTGACACCTTGATAAATCTGATTTTTTTCAATGTTAAGTTTTTGTGTTTAGCAAAACTTCTTGGTCTATCTTTCAGGATTGGTTAATCCTATTGGAACTAAACTTGGATACATTGTTACCTATAATGTTAGGAAGCAGCGTGTTGGCACTGAAGTCACAACGTGGAAGGTCAATGTCATTCTGACTTCTTCAAAACTTAAGTTTTTAGGCTTAGCAAATCTTATCATGTTATATTTTGGGATTGCGTAACCCTAGCAGAGTACAACTTGGGTAAATGGTTGCTTATGCCAAGAGGATACAGGATGGTGACATGGAGGTCACCAGATCAAAGGTCATGGCCATGGTAATTCTAATATTGCTATTTGACCTCTGCTTTTTCAACCTTAAGTTTTTCCATTCAGTAAATCATTTAGATTTCAGGATTGGTTAATCCTATTGGAACTAAACTTGAATACATGGTTACCTATAATGTTAGGAAGTAGTATGATAACACGGAGGTTACAGGGTCAAAGGTCAATGCCACGTTGACAAACAGGAGACGCGAGAGATTTAATTCGACGGAATTCTTGTTATTGTAGCCCTTCCTTCGATGGTCTTGTCCTTAATCTAGAGCAAGTAATGGGTTGCGGTTGATTGGCATATTGAACCGTCTGTCTGCATTCATCCATCCGAGACCACAGAATATAAAACACTCGTTTACAAGAAATATATTCATCATTTCATTTTATCTATGGAAACCCTGATGTGTAAAGGTCTTCATAGTTTCTAATGTTTTCAAAATACTAATAAAATATCACCTGACACAATGTGTGCACACCTGCACCTACACCCCCGTTTGGGGAACACCCATTCCGTATAGCCTGAGTTATTACGCTGGCAACAGACAGACGACTGGCATGCGGACAGACAAACGCCTAGACTGACGGACGGACAGACCAGAACTCGCACACGCACGCACATATACGAATCGGCTGATGACAATATTTTCCCATCATCGGGTACGTGAGTGAATGAGTTTGTGCCATTCTGCGCGTCCGTGCGTGCGTGTGTTCACAACGGAAGCATTAATAATGGAACAAACAACGCCTCGACTGATCCGAAGCTAACGCTCAGTATCAGTCATTGACCGCTCTGACCAGTCCGTCTGCTGACCAATATTGATAGGATATGTAAACAGAAAAGCTATTAATGGCTACAATGTATGTTTGTACTTTACTGACTGACCGACGATCGTTGATGGACATTGTCCGAGTTCTGTCTCCTCGCCCTATAAAAATTCTGATATGATGAGTGACTGTCATGTGAGAGCATTTATAAAGACACGTGACTAGGTCACTGTCTGAGAGTACTCGTGCTCTACTCAGACAGCAGTAAAACCTCTCTTTAACCCTTTAATGGCTACATTTGATCAAGAAAATCAAAATATTTGCTTGTCCATTTGCAGGACAAGAGAACACTATTTTTTTTAATTAACCACTAGAATGCGATTAACGAAGCCAGTAATCCCATAAGGACACTGAAGAGTGCGGTGTTGGCCGGGTTCGCCAGGAAAGGGTCAATGTCCACTGTATGGGTCATTAGAGATTGTCAGTAAAAGACAGGTGGAGGCGCAATACACATAATTTTCTATGGATGTCGCATTTGCGGGCCAAATGATGGGTGTGGTTCCATATAACGTACGTTTTATAGAACCAGCATAATATGGGGCCAAAGCCAGGTGATTGTTATATATTTATAATATATATATATATATATATATATATATATATATATATATATATATATATATATATATATATATGTTATTGTGTGTGTGTGTGTGTGTGTGTATGTATATATTGTAGATCACCATCGGCATGTCAGTTTCGCTCTGAGGAATGTCCGTCCATACGTGGGTATGTTCGTGTGTTTTTTCAAGCGTGCGTTTATTTGAGTACTATACCTGCAGTCAAGATCAATATTTCATTCGGTTCTTGCTGATAGTCGACGTGTGTGGCGATGCCTACACTATTTTAATCCATCGTGTGTCAACATAACCCTATGACGTTCAAATCGACCAAAACGTCATCTGCAGGGGTGTTGAGAAATATAAAATTGATGGCCATGAGAAAACTATTTTTCATAATTTACAGCTGGAACCGAGTCAGTCATTTCAGTTGTAAATTCTAAAAAATTGTCTTCTTTTGGCTTACAAATGGACACATGGCTAAGCAGAAACTAGTTTTCTTGAATATTAACCTTTGCATGGTCAAGCCGGCAAAACTTGGCATATGTTGTGGTCTTGAGGAATGTCCATTTGCAGGACAACAGAAATGCATTTTTGTAAAATTAAGATTTTCTTGACCATTAACCCTTTAACACTCATCTCAGCGAAAAACGGCTTCTACATTGGTCTTGAGAAATGCCCATTTCCAGACCAAGAGAAGACAATTTTTGAAAATTTACCACTGGAATGACTGGCTCGATAACCGAGCCAGTCATCCCAGTGGTAGATTTTCCAAAACAGTCTTCACTTGGTCTGCAAATGGACATTTTCTGTGAGAAAATTGAAATTTCCTTGAACAAATTTGAGGGGTTAAAATGTCAAAGAGTTTAATATTGGACACGCATCTAATGTAGTTAGTTAGACGCTACGCGACTCCAATATAACACGCTGTGAATATCTAGCTTAACATTAACAGTTGATGCTTATTTAGTCAATTTGATCGCCAAACACTCCTTTAAATGTGTATTTAGTTCCCTAGTCAAACAACTTATCGCGTTATTAGGTGATATTTCGCGATTTGCGAATAATCTCTCACGAGGTGTTGTTGTCATTGTATGTTCTCATTTCGAACAAGAGAAATCAGAGATCGTAGACCCTCCAGGACCGCCTTCCCATCTTTGTAAAAAAAAAAGAGCTGAATCAGACGCATCAATAGGATCCGTACCAGATGAGTAATGGACCTTTCCAATATGCCCCGCCCACCTCTAGCTAAGCTCCACCCACACATCGGTTGTGTTTGGATCGATCGATCCCAGAACTCCCGGACTATCAATTTCCAGAAAGCTATGTGCGTTAGCTATTACATATTATTAGACTAATTTGACTAGGCGCAGCACTACGTCGTGTTAGTTTCAAAATGTTCAACAGAATGACGGTTTATTAAATGGTAAAGCCATACAATTCATACAACGTGTCTGACTATTTAGCGTTAAAGACGGACTATGTCGAATCACTCATGATGTCATGATTATGACGTCATCCTACACGTGACGTAGTTGATTATGACGTCATATGATGGATGGATAAACCTGGAAAGGTACATTACCAGAATGGCCAGTGCTCATCACCTGTTACCTCGCTGCACGTCTATTCGTCCATTCGAAAACGTTTCACCGCATCAAACCATCCAAACTCAAAGCTAGACCCGCAACTAGAGCTAGAGTGTGGGTGGGGTGGGTGGGTGGGTGGGTGGGTGGGGTGGCTTGCTGACACAAAAGTGGGGGCCCAGGGCCCTCCTCTAGAAAATTTTGAAATCTAATTGCTCTCAGATGGCATCTCCTGCATTTTGAGTGGCCTGGAAATTTATCTTATTTTTACCCAATTTCTTCTGAAAAAGTCAAATTCAACACTTACGATCTTACAAGGAGATATGTCTGCTCGTAAGATCGTAAATGTATAATTTGACAAATATAGGATATTCTTCTCCCTAATCGCGGGAGCTCAGAACTAATTTTGCGAATTAGCCTACAAATTGGGGCACTTCTCAGAAATGTCCCAATGTGTAGGCTAATTCGCAAATAAGTAGGCAAAATTAGCTCTG
Source organism: Chaetoderma sp. LZ-2023a (assembly GCA_034401795.1). Lineage (NCBI taxonomy): Eukaryota > Metazoa > Mollusca > Caudofoveata > Chaetodermatida > Chaetodermatidae > Chaetoderma > Chaetoderma sp. LZ-2023a. The sequence goes on along the minus strand of CM067359.1, from coordinate 30,108,083 downwards.
ACTTTTCATTGAAAAGGAAACACTTTTTGTCTCGCCTGCGAAGCGGAAAGCCAGACATAGGGATCACTAATTCCGGGCGTCGTCCGTCATTTGTGCAGTTTTGGTTACGGTTTTTTAATCAACTTAGGCCCGTTTTATAAGTCGAACTTTCTGTCCCGCCGCGCTAATGACGACTGGTTGATTTTTGTAGTGGACTCTCATTTTCAGGCAGATTTAGCTAGCACGGCGCAAGAGAAGTTCGACTTATTTTTCAACACTGGCTCATCCGATCTCAATGAAACTTTACAGAAGTGATCTATACTATACAGGGATGTGATCTACATAACACCACATTTAATTTTGGGGCATTTGAACTATTTTTTTCAGGGCTTTGGACTTGGACTTTTTTCATGTATTTTGCAAGTGCAGTTTTAGTTAAGCTTTTTAATCAACTTATTTTTCAACACCGGCTCATCCGATCTCGTTGAAACTTTACAGAAGTGATCTGTACTATACAGGGATGTGATCTACATAACAATAGATTTAATTTTGGGGCATTAAAACTTTTTTTGACGGTTTTGGACTTGGACTTTTTTAATGTGTTTTGCAAGTGCAGTTTTGGCCTGGAATTAACGATTGTAATGCAACTCCTCCTAGACCATTTCAGATAGAAACTTGAAACTTTAGGGATGATTGCACACATCGACAGGGATATGCATAACACTTTTAAAATTTTGGCATGACCCCAGGGGCAGGAGGGGCCGGGTGTGTGGAATGTGGGGTCAAAAATTAAATTTTTCCAAAGGTTGTCATGTTGCATATCATTTTCAAGCCAATGATGAGTAGACTACAGTACACGGAATTATTTTGATCTGAGGTCACAAACTGAGGGTAGGAGCGGGGTCAAAAGTGGGCACCAATCGATTGTAATGCAACCCCTCCTAGACCATTTCACATAGAAACTTGAACCTTTCGGTATGATTACACATATAGCATGGCGCTTTTGAAATTTTTTTATGACCCCCAGGGGGTTGGGACTGTGGGTCCAAAATTAAATTTATCCTAAGGTGGTCATGTCACAAATCATTTTTCAAGCCAATGATGAGTAGACTACAGTGCAAGGAATTATTTTGATTTTGAGTCAAACTGAGGGTAAGGGGCCGGGTCAAATGTGGGCACCAATCGATTGTAACGCAACCATTTCACATAGAAACTTGAAATTTTCGGTATGATGTGCATGACACATTGGGATTTTGATATCACCCCAGGGGCAAGGATGGAGGAAATGGTGGGCAGAAATTTTTTTTTATCAAATGTGTTCATGTCACATATCATTTTGAAGATTAACTACTGTACAACAAATTATTTTGTTCTTGTGTCAGTCTGAGGGCAGTGGCGAGGGGTCAAATGGGCAATCTCATTCTATATATGTACATGGCTTGGACATTATTTTTTCGCGGACTATTTAGTCCTGGCCAGACCTGTACTACTTTTTTCACAGTTTTGGACTTTGAACTTTTTTCATGTTTTTTGGGGATAGTTTTTTATGGACCACTGATTTTACAGCAGAGTTATATACTATGCAGGGGTACTATCTGTGTCGTTACTAGTTTCAAGATCAGACTATCAACAGTTTGGGGAAATTGTCCATGTTTGATTCATTACATTGGTTTATTGATGCCGTTGCTGAATATGTGTATTCCGAACCAATCCAAGTTTGCTTTGGCAATCCACACTATCCATGCCTTTACAGGCGAGACATTGTACGCTTCACCGTTCTTATTATTTTTTAAAAACTTTATTTCTCTTAAAAAACAAAACTTCAAGCCTCGGGCGGAAAGTCTTTGTTCACATAATTAGCACGTGATTTGCTTTTGATCTGATAACTTGTTACAAAGTCCATGGAATGCTTTCTTTCTCTTTCTCATCTTTTCTCCTTTTTCTTTTCCTTATTTCCTTTTTGAATCCCGATTAGGGTGGATGGGCTGGGGCGGGGGGGGGGGGGGGGGCGGGGTGTGTTGTATGTCCTCTAGCCTCCCCCCCCCCCCATCTGTATACGCCTCGGCACTAGAGATGAACTATGTGCCGATGGTTTCATTGATGGAGAAAATGGTCCCCTTGATGAACTATTTCCAATACTTGCAAAAACGGAATCGCAAACCTCTCTTCAGGAAAGAAGCTAAACCGAGTTCAAACATATATAGGCCTACTTGTCTGATACAAAGGAGCCATCTTTTACAACAGATACATCTAGTGGTACGCTTTGTACTATCAGGTTAGATTAATAACGATGTACGTTTGATATTAAAGATTCCTCGGTTATCAATACCTGAAGATGACGAGGATGGGCCATTAGCTCTCGTGAAACAGGTGCACTCTTAATCCAGTTTATCCATCAATCATATGACGTCATAATCAACTACGTGGCGTGCATGATGACGTCATAATCAATTACGTCATGAATGGCTCGGTTTCGTCCGTCTTAAACGCTTTAAGCTAGGATTCCATTAATTACGCGTATGCGTATCCGTATCCGAATTTTTTCTCCCCCGTTACGAATAGATAGTATGATTCCATATGTCCGTATGCGTATTGCGAAATTCAATAAATAGTCAAAGTCACGCGATAACAGATAACCTTAAAATACACATTAGCAGTAAAGTGCCAAATGAAATTAAGTTTAAAATACCTAGAATAACCGTAGATTATGTTTACAAGGAGCTTACAAATTTAAAAACAAAAAAGTCGGCAGGATATGTATGATGAGTTGAACGCCCATTTTCTAAAACTATCTGCTCCAGTTATCGCGCCAACAGTTACTGTCATTATTAATAAAAGTATAGATACCAGCATCCAGAGGACATGGACTGGAATTGATAGTATCCATTCCAGATGTAGTAGTAGCAGCAGTAGCAGTAGCAGTAGCAGTAGCAGTAGCAGTAGCAGTAGCAGTAGCAGTAGCAGTAGCAGCAGCTCTTTGTAGTTGTTGTTGTTGTTGTTGTTGTTGTTGTTGTTGTTGTTGTTGTTGTTGTTGTTAATATTATACCTGCATTATTTGATACAGGGGCGGTGGAAGGGTTTTAAAAATGTGGGTGGGCTGACCCTAGGGGTGTGTTTCTGGTGGAGGGTCTCCCTACGAAAATATTGAAAATTAGATGACCTCAGAAGCCATGCCATCTAATTTCCTGCGTTCTGAGTAATAAAGAAGCAATAAGGTTCCGCTTTCACTTTATAGATTTTTTATATTTCACTACCAATTGATCGTGGTATTGAGGGTCAGGTTGGAGTTGCAGATGGATAGATCCACTTAAGTCAGGGTTTAAAGGGTTACTTTAAATAATATGAGGGGCCGGGATCCGCAAGAAAATTTTGAAAATTAAATGCTCTGAGAAGCCGTTTCTTTCCTGCGTCCTGATGAATAAAGAAGCGCCTATATTTTTCACAGTACAAGACCATTTTAATGAGGGGCTCTGCCCCCATACTCATAAAGATGGCGGGGCTGCAACCCCACAGCCCCGACTCTTTCATCGCCCCTGTGATATTCGATCAAATCAATGTACCTTTCCAGTTGTAGTTATGCCCCGCCCATCTCTAGTTAAGCTCCACCCACACCTCACTCGTGCTGGGATCGATCGATCTCTGATCACCCTGACTATCAATTTCCAAAAAACTACACAGGTAAGCTGTTGAATATTTTGAAACTGATTTGACTGGGTGCTGTTGCTGCCTAGTCAAATTAGTTTCAAAATATTCAACAGCATGTTTATTAAATAGCAAAGAATTACAAAAACATACAATTCATACAACGTGTCGGACTCTTCGAGATTTGATGACGGTCTATATGGACACCTTTGCGACGTAATGATTGTGACGCCATCATACACGCGCTGCGCTTATTATGACGTCATAGGAGGTTAGACGATGGATGGATACTCTGGAAAGGCGAATTGTCTTACAAGTGCATTGCTCTTGATCTTCAAATGGCTAATCACCAATGTGTCGAGGAGGACTTTCCTAACCTTACTTAACACTTTTCCCGCTGTTTACGTCTCAAATAGCGACTACCCTTTTACGCCTACAGACCTAAGACATGGCAGTGACCTAATATAGTAATGAGCTAACTCGATGATGATGTCATTCATCCAATCAAAAGATTATGGGTTTTTAAGCCGCTTAGTAATTTTGGATTAGAAAGTATCGATTTCCCTGTTTTGACTGGCAATCGCTAATTATCTAATTTATTGATTCGGCGTGAGATAATTCCTTCAGATATGCTATTCATGATGAGTTAGAGCATCATTGACACCATCTGGACTGCTTGCTATATGGTGGTTGAAAAGGCGAGGATACGCGTCACTATTGACTGTAATACCTTGATAGTAATTTGTCTCTGCCTGATTACGTACAAACCACCACCCCTCCCCTTTACCCCTTAGTGTATGTTTATGACCTATTTCCACGTGTGATGTTTGACATTTAATGTCGCTGATCACCGATTGCTGGAGTGCATTTTCCGAGAATCTGAAATGTCAGGGGTGGGAATTCCGTCTAGAGCCTTATTAACTAACTGGTTCAGTCCCCTTGAGGTACAACGCGCTGATCTTGGCCATCCATTTATTAGCTCACTTGGCCCGAAAGGTGAAGCGAGCTTATGCCAGGGTGGCCGCCCGTCCGTCAAATTGCATCTCATCTTTAATGCTACCACCATATAAATCCTTCCAGCAAAATCTGGTTAACATCCACCAAGCGGTTATGGAGTAGATGCATTTTGACAATTTCAAATAAAGTTTTCATATAATATAACATTTTCACTCCAAAGATTGACAGATCAAAATTCTGAATCGATCTTCTCTACCCTATCACGACAGGGCTTCTAGCTAAATTTGGTTGAAGTCTGTCGATCAGCTAAGTAGGAGAAGCGCTTTGAACATTTCCGTTACATTTTTTATAAGATCAAACATTCTAAATAGAAGTTCTGTAGCCTACTAGTATGTGGTCCTTCCAGTCAAATTTGACTGAAATTGTCAAAACGCATCTCCCCCTTAAGCAGTCGATGGATTTGAGCCAAATTTGGCTGGATGGATCCTCCAGGAGTAGGCTCTAGAAGTTGTGTTCCAAATTTGGATTGGGCGATATGTTTGGCGACCACCTTAGATTTTCTGCAACCATTTAAAACGCCACTCCTTGATGAATGGCCCGATTTTGGAAAACAAATAAAAATTTCACCGGCCATTGGGCCTGTTGTTACACCCGCCTCGGAGGGTGGATATGAAATTCGGTGAGTGTTTAGTGCATTTATGAATTTTTGTTTGTCCGTCCAACTTCTCGCAAATCTTCTTAACCCTATAGCGTTCCACCTATTTACAAACAATTTTTTCAGGCGTCTTTTTATCGCACAAGCAGCCTGTTGCTAGCGATTTGTTGTCCAGCGTGCCACCGATCCTACTTATTAGGCGAGCCGGATTAAGACAAGGGAATAGGGGCCACACACAGCCCAGGGGCCCAGAAAAATTTACTTATCTCACATTTACAGTCATAATATACGTAAGATGATGACTATTTTGAAACCGACTTGGCTGAAAACTTGTGCTGACGTAGGCAGCACCAGCTTTCAGTCAAATTAATTTCAAAATATTCAACAGCATTTCGACACACACGTTGCGAATTTATTATGTTTAGTAGTAGTAGTAGTAGTAGTAGTAGTAGTAGTAGTAGTAGTAGTAGTAGTAGTAGTAGTAGTAGTAGTAGTAGTACATATTCCCAACATCATTCTGCTCATTTGTCTTACTTAGGTACACCACATCTACCCAACGTTGGGCCAGCGTGCACACCTTTGACGTCCTGTCATTGATAATATTGTCTAGTAATGATGTGTGCCGTTGACCAACAATATTACAGTACAACTCTTAAGTAAATCGACATGTTTCCAAAACAGAAACATGTTACTTAGTACAATTTTGATTACAATCTAAGAAGTGTTGTGTTAGGCAGCAATGGCTTCCAATAAAATTTAAGAATCTAGATTTAGCTACGCCACGCCCATCTGTATAGCTAAGCCCCACGCACGTTTTTTCCGCGTTGGGATCGATCGATCCCGCATTCTCTGAATCTCAATTTCCAGAAAACTATGCAGGTAAGCTGTTGAATATTTTAAAACTAATTTTACCGGGTGTTGTTGCTGCCTATAGCGCCCAGTCAGATTAGTTTCAAAATATTCAGCAGAATGTTTATTAAATAGTAAAGACATTGGGCTAACGTAGACAATGTCGGGCCAATATTGCGGCCAAGGTTGGGCCAATGTAGTTTTATCTGGGTATCGGGTATGCAATCATAGATGAAAGGTTCAGTGTGGGGAAGTGGCGTAGGTGGGGTGGTGGCAACGGGGGCAAACTTCTACACATGAAACTATTTTGGGGAAATACCTATTTGCCCAGATTATTTAGCCCAAATTATATCACTATGAGTGCAAGAAATAGCCTCTCATGACATCAGATCTTCAAAAAATGTTCGAAAGATACTCATTTCCCCAGCAGATAATCTTCAAACTTCATTTAATATTTTAAACAACTATTGTACTTATTGGAAATTAATTGTTAACTTAAGTAAAACAAAAGTAAATGTTTTCTCTAAAATGAAAAAACCTCATAATAATAAAAAATATTTTATCTGGGCCTAGAACCAATTGAAATAGTAAGCGAGCATCTCTTTCTGGGAGTACCGTTTAAAAATCATGGGAGATTTTATCAGTGTAGGGCTCGGAATTTAAAAAAATGGGGGGGGGCATGTTCCAGTGGACCTTTCCATTTTTAGCTATGCCCCGCCCATCACTAGCTAAGCTCCACCCACACCTCGCCGTGTTGGGATTGATCGATCCCCGAATGCCCTAGCTATCAATTTCCTGAAAACTATACAGGGAATCTGTTGAATATTTTGTAACTAATTTGACTGGGTGCTGTTGCTGCCTATGGCAGCAACAGCGCCCAGTGAAATTGGTTTCAAAATATTCAACATAATATTTATTAAATAGTAAAAGCAAACAATTTGTACAACAACGCATAGACCTTCTTTAAATATGCGTTCGTGACGTACTTATCGACGTCATTCATGACGTCATTCATTATGATGTCATTGTACATGTCACGCAGCTCATTATGACGTCATATGATGGGTGGGTACTCTGGAAAGGCTTAGAAAAATCAGAGCGCACGACACCCCGTTAGACCTCCAATGGTAGTTATTTGATGCTATGCTAATGCCAGTTCTATTGCATGAGTCAGAAATTTGGGGATATGAAAACCTAAATATGTGTGACGCTTGTCATATACAATTTCTAAACTAGACTTTGACCGCAATGAAAATCACACACACCCACCCCCAATTTAATGTTGTATGGAGAAACAGGGCGTTATCCACTAAGTATTACAATCAAGACTAACATGATACGGTTTTGGACAGATCTAGTGAATGCAAGGTGCGGTAAATTGTCCTCTGTACGTTACTATATCTGTCGAGAATTGGAACATGACACCAATTTTAACATTTGCTTCGTTAACAGCTATAAGATCAATCCTCTAAGAAACAAATCAAGAACACCTATTTATTGTCGAATATATCATCAAGCCCCATATAGCAAAGGTGACAGAAATACGCTCCAGATAAAATACGCGAATACATGGGAAGCTAAACTCTACACATCGACTAGCTACTAGTTCTACAACGACATTAAAAATACATTAATTTTGAAAATTATTTTAATGTTCTTACAACAAGAAACGCCATTACTCTATTTCATTTTAGGACATTAAACCATAAACTGACCATTGAAACCGGACGATGGACGAAAAATGATAGACAAAACAGACTATGTACAACTGTAATGAACTCGATGACGAAAGTCGTTTTCTTTATAAATGAAACAATACAATAATTTAAGAGCAACGTTTATCCCACTTTACTATATTGCAAGAGCAAATCCGAACAAAACAAGAGCTTCTAACAATGTGTAATGAACCTGTGCTTAAAAAGATATGACAGTTTCTGACCTTTTCAAGGAAGCCCAGGCAAAGTACTGATGGCGAGTGAGGAGGAAATGTTATCCATATTTCACAATAGGCAATAGGTCCTTGAGTGTAACAACCCAAATATGTATGTGTATATGTAATAATCTGCAGTATAAAGGACAATGATAATTTACGCTTTAACAATCCAGCACACGACATATGAATACGACAGTTGCCCCCTTCCCCCCCCCCCCCCCAACCCCTCTCACAATTAACTGGAGAAAATGCTCAATTCTCCTTATACCACCTTCGTGTGTACGAATTGTATATTATTGATAAATCCATCTAATAACTGGTGGGTATTCTGAAACTAATTTGACTTGTGAATATGTTCAATTCAGTTTCTCTTTGTGCCTTTTTCAAGTGTACGAACTGTATGCTATTTATAAATCACAAATCTAATGACTTTCGAATATTTTGAAACTAATTTTGCTGAAAAATACTCAAGTTACCTTTTTCAAGTGTACGAACTGTATGCTATTTATAAATCACCAATCTAATGACTTTCGAATATTTTGAAACTAATTTTGCTGAAAAATACTCAAGTTACCTATTCTTTGTGCCATTTTCAAGTGTACGATTTGAGGCACAATCTAATAGCTGTTGAATATTTCGACCTTTCTCCGTATGCTACTTTCGAGTGTACGACTTGCATTTTGGTGATAAATTTAGAATAAATATATGTATGTATATGAAATCTACCGTAATGAAATATATTGTCAACTAATGCCGCATATATCGAGAAAAGTATCAGGTATGTATTGAGTAGCCATTGGCGTAGTGATTTCCACCAGAATATGGTGGTAGAGAGGATTGAAACTTGAAAGGACACGAGCGCTACTCGCTTCAACCCAGACAATATTAATTCGTGTAAAACAAGATGATATAAAGCCTTGCGTAGCCTGTATGCCAAGTAGTTAACAGAAAAATAGTCCCTCTGAATTCGCCGTAAAATTCAAACCTGTCGCACACAAAATGAGGTCAAGAATTTGCTGACGTTGCGTGGATGTTGATATCACACGAACCACTGGGTGGATCAAGTCCATTTTAATGTCTGTATTAAGCTAGTAATACAGAGGTTAAGATGATACCAAAATCAACACGATCCATAGTGTTCCTTTTACAGTCCGCTACGGAGATGGGCTGGGTCCCGATATATCTGGTCGCCGAAGTGGAGTCTGTGTAACAGTCTAGTTGTTGTGATGACGTAATAAGATGGCCGGTCAATACATTAGAGGTGTATTCACGTAGAAGTCAGACCTCTATTTTTAGATTGCGGTTTGCCATACATTTAACCAAATTGAGGAAATTTTCCACGATTTGCCCTTGGCTGAAAACCATCCTAGAATCGCCACTGGTGTGAGGTTAAGTTTAGCAACTGAAGCTATACATAGTTATGTACTATTCATAGTGGTACATGTCGATAACCATGGCCACTTGGTCATCTCAAAGCCTTAACAATAGCCATCTAGATGGATGAGTCTACGCGATGAAGCAAATGACCGTCACTTACTTGACAGTGTATAGTGATTGAGACCAAGGCACCGTCGGCAGCAAGCGACGCGGAAGCAGACCACTTAAGGCACGTACTGACAACCTAAATAAAATGAATGGAGTAGTCACAAACTCTTAACCTTGACGCGTATCTATGACAGAAGACAAAGATGGGTGGACAAAGATGGGTGGAGATCCTTGCCTGCCAAAGCCTCTCCAAAGTGAGTGAGCGAGGGAGTGTGAGCGAGTGAGTGAGAGTGAGATGGGTGAGGTGTAATAGCTACAGTGGGCGCGTATCCTATTAATTGTCCCTTACGGGATTAATAATAGAAAGTCACGAGTTTCCATGTTGCCACCAACAAAGTAGGTGACTCTTTCAAAAACAAATTTAACAATACAATAATATTTACATCATATGTAGTGTGTCGTATGATGGTATGTGCAGTGTTGAAAGTGTCTGCCGCCTACGTACTATATACCCATAGGTAAATAAAGTGCTAATTAATTGTTGAGTAAATATTTCGTTACATTGGTGGGTTCACTTCATGTTATTCATTCAATTATAATGAGAGCAATTCACTTTCATGCGTGCCTAAAATAACCATCAAAAGATTGGAGCAACTCCCCCACACCTAATCAATCTGTCAAATCAATGTGGTCTAAAGCTATTTGCAGACGCGTAACCTACTTGACATCGCCCATATAGGGAGTTCCCTGGCGCGACAGCAGCTGCTGAGAATCACCTGCTTCTATTTTTAGATCCAATCGCGAGGTATCTTCCTGAAATATTTGATTATATTTCTGTTTGCTCGATGACGGAAATTTCGTCACAGACATTAGTCGTGTGCACACTAGTCGTTTTATCTCCCCCGCTAATTGTATGCGCAATAACTATCAGGCGAGGAAGAACCCCCGATGCTAAATAAAACACACCTACAAAACCACACATGCCACCCATCTACCAATCAGTCTCGCGGATTCGTCTTTACGGCACCGATAATCGATGTATCCACAACTGTTTTCTCTTTAACTGTCCGTCTGGTGAATCTCTGCAGACGACATTTTGCACGTGATTTATCGCTCGATATGCTGAATATTTTGAAAACAATTTGATTGAAAGTTGTTGATAGCTAAGGTACCAACACCTTTCAGTCAAATTGTTTTCGAACTATTCAGCAGGTCCATAGTTATTGGCCATTGAAATTGTCGCCTGGTGGCCTGCAGCAGTGAAAATGTTAATCTATCTTCTTTGGGCGTTCTGATACATGTCAATAGTACAATATATGCTTAGATGCGTGTGTATATATAGGAGAAATATTGAGGAATTCCGCTGCAGACTGTCAGCACGTGCGACATTGCTTGCGTAGTTACCTACGTCCGTTCTTCATCAGGGAGATTCCGAGTTTCATAGCTCGCTAATATTGGTGACGATTCACCGACACTTGCGTCCATTGACGGCGTCATCAGCCAGTACGTATACGGTAATCGGAAGGAAATCTACGGAAGCGCATGAGAGTCGCTCAGCATCGTGTACGTCATTGTCGCTTGCACTATACGCGGGCCATTTTAAAGCGGTAAGTCTAAGGAGAAATCATTTGGAAATAGTTCTTATTTTTATTTTTATTCATAAGGAGGTATTTATATGTCCTCTCTAAAGCAGTCTCTATGCCTCTTATAGCCAAAGGTGGACATAAATAACTCTTAATAAATTGGAAATATTACTGTTTTGGGCAAAAATAATTTTACATAAATTAATGGATTTTGTTATGGACAGAAATTTTTGTCATTGAAATTATCTCCTAACATTAAAACTCTCAGTGTTAAAATCTGTTTAATTAAAGAAATACATGTTTAGCCTTAAGCTTATTAGGATACAGTTAGAAAAATAGAAATAAAGTCTCTTTAGAAAGACATTTAATAAGATTTGTGGATAATAACTACTCTCAACCCTTTAAAATGGTTTCATCCAATAATTAAATGTATGGTTAAAGCTGTCTTCATCGATCACAATTGGAGTACATATACTTGGTCACAATGGTCAGCTACGTAGTCTTTTAACCACCCAACACTCACAGACCAGATACAAAAGAATAATTGATAATATGTGGATTCATTTCTTGAATATTTTGAAACTAGATTGACTGTGACCTGTTGCTGCCATAGGCAGCAACACGTCCCAGTCAAAATAGTTCCAACATATTCAACAGTACCTCCTGTATAGCTGTCTTGGAATTGAAACACTGGAAATATAAATATAATGGCTAAAGGCTTACTAGCAGTCAGTAATTGAAACACTGGAAATATAAATATAATGGCTAAAGGCTTACTAGCAGTCAGTAGTTGTTCATGTAGGCTATATTAAACAATCTTGCGTAGTCACGTGGGTTTGGATCGTGGGGTGGTGGGCGGGCATACACTCCGCCCTTCGGCAGAGGTGCTCCTCTCCGCCTGATGCGCCCATTCTCATCACAACACATGCACATGTTCAAGCCAGCCTTCAACTGATACCACCTCCAGAAGTGCGAGGGGACACCTTAAACCATTAATTCTCATATCAGCAAAAAAAAACCCCGGACTCTGCAGTGGTCTTGAGAAATGCCCATTTGCAGACCAAGAGAAGACTATTTTGAAATTTTTCACTGGAATAGGGACTCGCTAACTGAGCTAGTCATTCCAGTGGTAAAATTTCAAGAACGTCTTCTCTTGGTCTGCAAATGGACAATTTCTATGAGAAAATTGACATTTCTTTTAACAAATTTGAGTGTTAAAGGGTTAAAGGAATCAAAATATCGAACATTTTCCATGAGGACGCACGCGCCCTTTCTATCGAGCACAGACACATATTCCAGTGCAATTTCAAATGATATGACCTCCGGGAATGCGGAAGAAACGCATTGAGGGAATATAGTTTCAAAGACTTTCCGGGTAGGGCCAGTGTGCCTTTTCTCGCCCTAAACCTACACATAGCCTATTTAAGATTTCAAGTCATATTGCGTCAATAAATGCAGGCGGCACACACTGAGGGCATCTAAAATTTGAGAATTTATCTTGAAGTTCCGTGTGCCCTTTCTCATCAAACATCTACCGCTATTCAAAGATTGCTAATTCTCGCCCTCCGGTTTTGGTCACATTGTAAAACGTTTGAGGATTTTACGGAATTTTCTTCAGGGTTTCCGGATTTTTTGTCGAATTTTATGATTTTTTTTCTCGGAATTTTTTTCATCACGCCTGAAGTCGTGGAATTCTAGTGTATGGTCGCACCCTGTATTAAAATTTAAGCCAGTAGTTTCAGAGATATCCACAACTCCAGAAGTTGATCCGATCCAGATCTGGGTTCTTTAATCTGCGTCAAGACCAAAGTCTGGAAATCCTCCTGCGTGGTAAATTTCTTAGTTATTTTAAAATTTGAGCCAAATCGGATTTAGTACGCACGCACGTCTTAGAAAACCATAGTATAACAATAGTATGACTCTGATGAACCACGCGTTGGTTGTTTGAACTGCGTGCTGTAAGACCTATATAATATTATTAGTTCATCTGGCCTGAAAGGCCAAGTGAGCTTATACCATAGCGACGACGTCCATCGCCCGTCATCTGTCCGCCCCTCGTCCGCCAAATTTTCCTTTAAGCGACTTCTCCCGGTTCACTGGGCCGATTTAAATTATATTTATCAGGAAGCATCATTACGACACCGAGATCCAAGTTTGTTCAAATGAAGCTGCAATATTGTATCTTTTTAAATTTTAGAGCCAAAATTGGTTTATATATATTTTTTTGGTATGCTGATTTCAAATTTACACTTTCGAATCTGTCGGATAAACGGTTCGGCGGCCATCTTGGATCTTTTTCCTACCAAAAACGCCCATACTAAAGCAATGGCAGCCAGCTTGAATTTTGTCTTTAAAAATCTTCTCCAAACCCACTCGGGGATCGATTTAAAACTCACGAAACATCATTTGGGGGCAACAGCTAAACCAAGCCGAGCGTAATCAAGGGAATTTAATTTGTCAAATTTTTTCATCCATGTTGGATGACCTAGTTTTCGCGAAAAATGACGTATCTCTACTCTCTAGTACCATTAAAGAGACCAACCAGGCTTAGCAGATTTGGGAGATATGATTAGGGACTAAGGACCATTACAATTTATCCATGGAAAATTGATACGTAAAAAGATGGTCGCAGTAGATCAATCAAAATTTAGCGTGTTTGGCGGCCATCCTGGATTTTCTGAAAATTTCTGAGAAAATCATATAAAAGTCTGGTTATTAACCACTGGGCCAATATTAATAAAATTTAGCCAAGCCTTCTTCGCAAAAATTATATTGGTAAATTTTTCCACTAGTCATCTTGTTTTGTTCGGCTGTGTCAGTGGCCAATAATTCCGGGTGAGCGACACAGACCTCTTTGGCCTCTTGTTTTGAATATATATTATATGGGCATATATTTTAAAGTCTAGTGACATCATATGTCTAACTGCGTACACGTGCGCGTGGGATATCATTTCAATCAAATGCATTATTTCCTCATATCATTCGTGGTAATGAAATCCTATTTGAATATAACTTCCCTAAATGTAGGCCTATGAAATTGTCGTAATCTTGAGGTATCATTTCACCCAATAGGCATATAGGCCTATATGCTATTTAATAGAACTGTATATGCTTACACGGGAATTGGAAGGGAATTTCTACTTCTTACTATTAGATCCGGGACTGAAATGATCTCTAAAGCGTGTACATGTTGTTGTTGTTGTTGTTGTTGTTGTGTCCTGGGCGTTGGTATTTTGTTATCTTTTACTATAGGGTACGGCCATCATACAGTTCCCATCTAATATTGCTGAGACTTCAAGTGCATATTTTGGATAAGTAGGCCTACCGATGTGGTAGCGGTTCGGTTTTTTATTCTCTCCTGCTGAGGCCCATCGTCATATTGCGCTTCTCTCGCCCTCCCACTCCGCTCCGGTATCGGGTAGCGTATAGCTTTGTGAGTGGGTGTATGTTAGTACGATGGCTGGGGACGAATGCACCATAAAGGCGGTAGTTGGTCGTAAAACCCGCCATCGACGGCTACCTAATTTACACATTCTATATTACAATCTGAAATACCAAATACGAAAAACAATTCTTAGTGTAAGAAATCATTCTGTTGAATATTTTTGAAAGTAATTTGAATGTAAGCTTACGCTGCTGCCTATGACAACCACAGACTACAGTCAATTTCAAACAATTTTTGGAAACTAATTTGACTGGGAGCCAAATTAGTTTCAAAATATTCAGCAGGTAACGTTTATAATTTTCTTAAAATTTAGAGTATGGAGCTTTGGACTTCATATGGTTAGTACAAGTGGCTTAGTATTAGATATGATTTTCGTGGTCAAACGCCGTTAAGGTGGTCGCGTAGAACAGGTTATAAGACCGACCAAGAAACGCATTATGGTGCGCTAGGCCCCTTGATTTTAGAACATTGAAATCGTTAGGCACTCCTCCTCCGTTATTGATAAACGGATTTCGAAAAAAAGCTTTACGGAGGTATTTTAAGCTAACTATCGAAATCATCACAACAGAGTTCTATTTGCGACTCACCCCTGTAGTGTTTTAAAATGACGCACCGCCCGTAGATATTGCAATCATTACTCCTCAGTTATTGATTAACGGATATCGATGAAACTTGAGGGGGTGGGGGTATTCTAGGGGTAACTATTGACATGATAATAGAGCTAGAATTTCGATTCAACTCGTGGTGGGATTTAGAAGAACGTGTCCACCCCTATATTTTAAAATCGTTATTCCTACCGTATTGATGAACAAATCTTGATCAAACTCGACGGGGGTTGGTCTAGTAGTAGGCCTAACTATCAACATTATTTTGATTCGCATACTATACAGTTTGGCTTTAGAAGGGTGTACCAGTGTGTTAAAATTTAAAATTAGTTCCGTTCTTAATTAATGGACCTAGATGAACCCTCAGGGGGTGTTTCAGCGGAACTATCGACGTCTTGAGGGATTTACCTTTTCCTGCTGTGTTTTAGAGTTAGAAGTGTGCCTACCCATAAATTTTCAAATTGCTATGTTCAAGTTGACTTAAATCTAAGAAGGAAAATTACGCTAAAATTAATAAAATTTATTTAGCTTCTAATGCAGCTCCTAATGCAGCTCCCAATGCGTCTCCTAGTGTAACTCCTAATGTAGCTCCTAATGTAGCTCCTAATGTAGCTCCTAATGTAGCTCCTAATGCAGCTCCTAATGCAGCTCCTAATGTAGCTCCTAATCTAGCTCCTAACGTAGCTCCTAATGGAGCTCCTAACGTAGCTCCTAATGTAGCTCCTAATGTAGCTCCTAATGCAACTCCTAACGTAGCTCCTAATGTAGCTCCTAATGTAGATCCTAATGTAGCTCCTAATCTAGCTCCTAACGTAGCTCCTAATGGAGCTCCTAATGTAGCTCCTAATGTAGCTCTTAATGCAGCTCCTAATGCAGCTCCTAATGTAGCTCCTAATGTAGCTCTTAATGCAGCTCCTAATGCAGCTCCTAATGTAGCTCCTAATGTAGCTCTTAATGCAGCTCCTAATGTAGCTCCTAATGTAGCTCCTAATGTAGCTCTTAATGCAGCTCCTAATGCAGCTCCTAATGTAGCTCTTAATGCAGCTCCTAATGCAGCTCCTAATGTAGCTCCTAATGCAGCTCCTAATACAGCTCCAAATGTAGCCCCTAATGTAGCTCCTAGCGTAGCTCCTAATGCAGCTCCTAATGTAGCTCCTAACGTAGCTCCTAATGTAGCTCCTAACGTAGCTCCTAATGCAGCTCCTAACGTAGCTCCTAACGTAGCTCCTAATGCAGCTCCTAATGCAGCTCCTAATCTAGCTCCTAACGTAGCTCCTAATGCAGCTCCCAACGTAGCTCCTAATGTAGCTCTTAATGCAGCTCCTAATGCAGCTCCTAATGTAGCTCTTAATGCAGCTCCTAATGCAGCTCCTAATGTAGCTCCTAATGCAGCTCCTAATACAGCTCCAAATGTAGCCCCTAATGTAGCTCCTAGCGTAGCTCCTAATGCAGCTCCTAATGTAGCTCCTAACGTAGCTCCTAACGTAGCTCCTAATGCAGCTCCTAACGTAGCTCTTAACGTAGCTCCTAATGCAGCTCCTAATGCAGCTCCTAATCTAGCTCCTAATGTAGCTCCTAATGTAGCTCCTAACGTAGCTCCTAACGTAGCTCCTAACGTAGCTCCTAATGCAGCTCCTAATGCAGCTCCTAATGTAGCTCTTAATGCAGCTCCTAATCTAGCTCATAACGTAGCTCCTAATGTAGCTCCTAACGTAGCTCCTAACGTAGCTCCTAATGCAGCTCCTAATGCAGCTCCTAACGTAGCTCCTAATGTAGCTCCTAACGTAGCTCCTAATGCAGCTCCTAACGTAGCTCCTAACGTAGCTCCTAATGCAGCTCCTAATGCAGCTCCTAATGTAGCTCCTAACGTAGCTCCTAACGTAGCTCCTAACGTAGCTCCTAATGTAGCTCCTAACGTAGCTCCTAATGCAGCTCCTAACGTAGCTCCTAACGTAGCTCCTAACGCAGCTCCTAATGCAGCTCCTAATCTAGCTCCTAATGTAGCTCCTAATGTAGCTCCTAATGTAGCTCCTAACGTAACTCCTAACGTAACTCCTAACGTGACTCCTAATGTAGCTCCTAATGTAGCTCCTAAGGTAGCTCCTAATGTAGCTCCTAATGTAGTTCCTAATGTAGCTCCTAATGCAGCTCCTATTGCAGCTCCTAACGTAGCTCCTAATGTAGCTGCTAATGCGGCTCTTAATGTAGCTCCTAATGCAGCTCCTAATGTAGCCCCTAATGTAGCTCCAAATGTAGCCCCTAATGTAGCTCCTAACGTAGCTCCTAATGTAGCTCCTACTGTTGCTCTTAATGCAGCTCCTAAGGTAGCTCCGAATGTAGTTTCTAATGTAGCTCCGAATGCGGCTCTTAATGTAGCTCTTTAATGCGGCTCCTAATGCGGATGTTAGTATGCTATGTATCAAAAGTATGTCAGTGTGACCTACTTTCAACTTGTCACTGAACATCAGAAATTATTCTTGTCTGGGCTGCAGTTTCTATATTTTCTTCATACAGTAACAAAACTTGGTGTATGGATGCATTGTAACGTATTGTTGTGCCGCATATAAAAAGTTGGGCAACCTGACCTACTTTTCACGGTTCACTGATCATGATAGATGATTCTTGTATCGGTTTTAGTTTGAGTCTTTCGTATACATTATCCAATCTTGGTCTATGGATGCATTTACTTGTAATTATTATCAAGTCATGGTTCACCCAACTTCAAGATTAATTGCATGCGCTCAGCGAACGGTGGGATTCAGTGGAAGGCAGGGGTATCCTTTATGATGCACTGCATGATCTCTGGCTTCGTAATTTTCATTTGTTGATAGACCAAGTTGTTGCAAGCAGCTGTAGATTTTGATAATCAGTTTTCCTCTAACGCCATGGAGTTCAGGACAAACAAGGAGAAAGTGCACCAATTTTCATTCTCGGTCTTCCAAAGAGGAGAGCCAGTCAGACATCTTTTACTCATTGTCATGCCACCAAGAAGCTGTTATCTTTGTACTAGTAATGTTGCTTGGACAGTTAGTTGCTTTATATACAGCGATCTTGTCCATTTTGCAACTCCACTATAACGGTTGGGTCTTGTCGATTTCAAAACCATATAAATTGAGGTACTGCAATGTTTTCTTCTCTGTGGCTTCTTTCAGCCTTCTGCCCCAGTCATATAGTTATCTATACTAGTCACTATGACTACCTCTATGGTCCAGTAGGCATGAATTTGAGCCTACGTCGTGTCTTTTCTGTTCAACTTGACTTGAAGAAGTATTTCCCTCACTTCTAGTGAGAATGGCTTTACAATCTAAAATTAAACTAATGTCGCCATGCGGATTAGTTTATCATTCTTGGATCCCTTCCCTGGATTTTCTTGTTCGACGGGAAAACTGACAGCTTTACCTCCCGATGCTGGTAAAGAGCGAAACAAAGACTGTGCATCATAAATTCAAGCTTGTCGAGTAAATCAGCGGGTAGTTTGAGTTGGCTATAGGATCTAGGAGTATACTACACAAGCTATTACACCCACTTTCTGTTCTATTGGTCAGGCCCAGCATCTTCAATATGTCCGATTCTTCATGTAGATTGAACTAGCGTATGGACACGATTTGCTTCATAATATTACGCTTCACATGTTCACTGACTCACCATTGAATCATGAAATGTACCAAGGTCTCCACATGATCTAAGGAATTCACCTTTCCAGAGTACCCACCCATCATATGACGTCATAATGAGCTGCGTGATGTGTAGAATGACATCATAATGAATGACGTTATGAATGACGTCGATAAGTACGTCACGAACGCATATTTGAAGACGGTCTATGCGTTGTTGTACAAATTGTTTGCTTTTACTATTTAATAAATATTAAATATATTCCTTGTATAGTTTTCAGGAAATTGATAACTAGGGCATTCGGGGATCGATCAATCCCATCACAGCGAGGTCTGGGTGGAGCTTAGCTAATGATGGGCGGGGCATAGCTAAAATGGAAAGGTCCATTCTAAGCACAGCAGGCAAGTGTGGTCCATGTCTGCACCATTGAACTCACGTGAACTCACATGAATCTTCTTCTGATAGAAGGCAACAGCTCGCCTCTGACGTCAGTTCTGGGCTGCATAAACTGATGGCCTGAGTTATCTGTCTAACCTGATCATCATCATCATCATCATCATCATCATCATCATCTGGTACGACGTTGGAGGCCTGTTAGGCCTATTGTTGGTCTATAACGATCAGTAATCTCAAAGTGCATTATAGTAGGGGTTGCGCATGAGATTTTGCTGGACTGTCTTATGTTTAATATTCCAGACAGATCCCTATCAGTATGAGGTTTTTGCTGGTTTTTGCTTTTATGTTTTTTTTAAATTTTTCTCTTACGGAAATTCCTAGTGATGATCATTAGTATGCAAATTCTTACATTGTGGCTAGTATGTACACATGTACATTTATTTACAAGAGATGATAGATTGGTAGGGCAAACCACTGATCCCAAGAAATCTTTTGGTGGGGTAACCAACCGAATCTAAGCTGAAAATATGTACAGTTTTGCTCATCAGTTCTTCTGCTTGTATGATTTGATTAAGTGGTGGCAAGACCCAGTGAGGCTCATGGTGTAGTGTTGGTAGGGTACTGCCGTGACCCATTGAATTTGCAGCACCCATCCATCCACTTTTAGTCCTTTGCATTCGACACAAAAACATTTCATTACTTGCGTGTTATTGAGTGGGCTTTAGTTGGATTGGTAGCGCAGCGGCATACTTAGCCGTTTGCTCACTCCAAAAGTGTGCTTTAACTAGGATGGTAGAGTAGAAAGGGTAGTGGTGTAGGCATGTACATCAAGGATAATATTCAGTGCACTGAGCGTGAGGATCTTTCCATTCTGGACCCAAATTTTGAATCATTGTATATAGAAATCCCAACACAAAAAGGTAAAAATAAAATAATAGGCACTATGTATAGTGTGCCAATCAGTGACAAAAGGAATTTATTGACCTATTAGGAGCAACTGTAGATGATATTAAAAAAGAAAACAATACAGTCTACCCCATGGGTGATTTCAATATTAACCTGATGAAACAAAAATGCTCTCACGCACAAAGTTTTAAAAATTTGCTAAATGCACATTTCTTTTATCCAAACATAACTAAGCTAACCAGAATTACTGAGAGTTCAGCTAGAACTATTGATAATATATTCAGTAATAATATCAGTTTCATCAACAAAATACAATCAGGAATTTTCGCAACAGACGTTACACCAAGTTCCACAACATATGCACTAACATCTTTGAGCACGGTTCCTCATGAAAGAAAAGACAAAGTTTAAAAAAGATAGAAATAAGCTGGACCAAATAATCAAAACATCAAAAAAGAACTATTATCAGAACAAATTTGAGCAATTAAAAAATGATATAAATGAAACATGGAAAATTATAAATTCACCTTTGAATAAAAACAATAGAAACGCACAACAGACCCAGTTTTTGTATAACAATAAGGTAATCACGGATAACAACGAAATTGTAAATGGTTTCAATGAATACTTTGTTAACATAGGTCCAAATCTCTCAAAAAATCATATCTACTCACAGATACTCCCGCTTATCAAACCGCTTCATTCTTTGCTTATCCTGTTAGCAATGAAGAAATTTTCACCATACTTAATTCACTCAATCCTGCAAAAAAGTGTTAGTGTAGATCGGTTTAAATGGAGCAGATTTAAACACTGCATATTTGATTTACTAACAACACTCAACCATATCTGCAATCAATCACTATTACAAGGCATATTTCAGTCAAAACTAAATTCTGCACATGTCATGCCAATATATAAGCGAAATACTCATCAAACTTCACAAATTACAGGCCTGTCTCAATACTTGCACTTTCTTTAAATTAATGGAGCGATAATGTATAATAGATTAAACAATTACGTAGAAGAAAAATGAAATTTTGTATGCTTCACAGCATGGATTCCACCAGAAACACTCGACAGTGCCTGCACTAGTTGAAATGATAGAAAAAATAATTGAATCAATTGAAAAGAAAGAACATATATTGGGCATCTTCTTGGACCTTTCAAAAGCTTTTGATACTATCAATCACAACGTTTCATTGGGAAAACTTGCCTATTATGGAATCCGAGCATGTGCACTTGCCTGGTTTCAGAGCTACTTAACTGATAATGAACACCATGCGTTTTATTTAATGCAACCTGCTCTGAAAACAGGAAATTAACCTGCGGTGTTCCTTAGGGGTCAGTTCTTGGCCCTCTGCTGTTTTACTCCATATGAATGACTAACCAAAAATTTGCCACAATTTGTCATTAATACTGTTTGCCGATGACACCAATGCCTTTTGCTGCGACAAAAACTTAGACATATATAAAAGAGTAAATAAAGAAATGGAAGAAGTTATTAATTGGTTCAAAGTAAACAAGCTATCATTAAATGTTGATAAAACAATCTATATGCGATTTTCAAAGTCTAGACTATCAATAAACAATAGTATTCCAAAAATCTATATTAATAAAAAAGGAATTGAAGAAGCTCCTTTTGCTAAATTCTTAGGAGTTTATTTAGACAAGGGCCTGTCCTGGGGCAAACAAATTGTGGTAGTCACAGCTAAAGTAGCAAGCACATGGGGGTCATTCATAGACTATAGCCATACCTAACACAAGCCACTATTAAAACCCTGTATTCCACACTGATCCTTCCACACCTCACATACTGCAATGCCATCTGGACTAAGACACAAAAAGGCAAATTAACAAAAATACAAAGCATGAATAAAAAATGCATTAAAATATTCTCAAAAACAGCAACTCGGCTCCCAAACGCTAGGCAGAAGGTGTCATAGAATTCACTGGTTCGAACACAGCGCTTGTCGAAATTTGAAAATGGTAAAAATTACATTCCCGATAATGAATGAGCTATTTTCTGGTGCCAGTGCGTCGTCAATGGCGGGGTTCATAGAACTAATGCTTGACAATAATAAAGACTACATAATTGCGAGTACCTAGTGATATAGTAGACTAGATCTCAGAAAAAGGTAAAAGTAAGAATAACTGAAATGTACACAATCAATTCCTGTGGTTGTGAGACGGGTAGTTGAAAGCTACTCTGGTGAGAAGAGGATTTTTGTCCTCTGGATGCAGGTGTAGTGGTAATCTACTCGCCTCCCAAACACTAGGCGGAACATGTCATAGAATTCTCTGGTTCTAACCCCGCTCAGGTCGAAAATTTAAAAAGGAAAAAATTACATTCCAGATGATGAATGAGCTATATCCTAGTGTCAGTGCGCCGTCAATGACAGGGTTCCTAGAACTAATGCTTGACGATAATAAAAACTACTACAACATCATCATAATGCACTATTACTGTTATCGCGACTACGAGCTTCTTTCAAATTGACACACCTCAACAAGTGCTACTACTAAATATCAACCTATGGGTTGAGCTGGGGTAATTGGCATACATGGCCCCATGGCTTTCCTTCTCCCGCCCCACCCCACCCCTCAAATACAAATCTTTAATCTCTATACCTAAAAGGAAAAAACATAGATGTATTGTATCATTTGCTCTTTTTTATGTGTTCTATATCTACTTAATTTAATACCACATCTGTACATTCACAAGTATATCTCACATTCTATGTTAAGCTGTGTGTGTAATTGTATATGTATGTTTAATTTTATGTGTCCCCCACCGTTATAGGCAATGCCTTCGGCAGACAACCTGTATTGAAAGTATGTAAATTTGTATCCAAGAAGGTAATAAATAATAATGAATCCTGAATCTTGAAACCAGCTAACATGTGATTCGATCCAGGTTCCTACATGGTCTTGATTGGTTGTTTTTTATACAGGATCGCAGCATCATTGGATATATACATGTGTACAATGCAATTTTTTGATAGTCACTGGTAGTGTGGTTGCCACCAAGAAAGAAATCCCAGATGGAATGAAAATTGGACTAATCATGCCAATCCTGAGAAAGGGGGAAATTTCTACAACTCTAGATAGTTACAGACGTATCATGGTCTCATTATTGCTGTGAAAAATTCTTTAAAAAGAACTCAATTGGAAAAGAACAGTTATTGACGCTTCGCAGAATAAACTTCAATTTGGCTTTACACAGAGATGCTCATCTGTTCATGCAGCTTTTCTACTTACTGAATGTATAGCTGAAGCTAAGTATAAGGCGCACCAGCTATTGATCACTTTCATAGATACATCCAAAGCATATGATATAGTCCGCCATAAAAGCATGCTTAATTCAGCTTATAAGTAAGGACTGCACGAGATGTTATGGGATCTTATCAACAGTACATATTCTGCCAATACAGCAATCATTAAATGGCAAGGCAGTACGTCGAGGGCATTTAGTGAAGAACTCTGGATTAGACAAGGCACCTACATTTCACCTGATCTATTCAAACAGTGAAGTTACTCCCTTCTAAACAAGCTGGAAACTCATCCAAGAGGTTTCAAAATATGATCAATCTGCACTGGAGCAATTATGTGTGCAGACAATCTAGCACTCACGTCATCTAGTACTTTGCAAATGCAACTGATGATTAACCTCGCCGAGCAATATGCTGCAGATGAGAGATACCTCTTCAGTAAAGCAAAAACCAATGCGGTAATACCCAAAATTGCACCTGGCATCCTCTGCCCTGAATTTTCATTGCAATTAAATGGCTCCGAGTTGACACTATCATGAGGGGAGACTCATATAGGTATCTATCATTCCAGTAATGCTAAGAACAAGACAACAATCACTGCCCGTATTGACTCTGCACACCATGCAGCCTACTCACTAATGTGAGTAGGACTTGACAGCCTAAATGGCATTAATCAAAAACTTCAATAATGATCTGGGAAATCTATGTGACTCTTGTCTTTCTATATGGTCTGGAAGCAGTTATTCTATCAAAATTGAAGTTCATATGCTGGACGACTTCAATAGAGGATGCTTGAAAAAGTTGCAACATCTACCTCTCTCGACCGCGAACACAGCAATATATCTTCTTCTGTGTGTCATTCCGATTGAAGGACAGCTCTGCAAGAGGATGTTGAAACTTTTCATAAACATGCTGTGCTGGGTTGACTCAGCTGAGGCAAATGTCATCAGATGGCAACTTGCAGTAAAGGACTATACTTCCCACAGCTGGGTCATTGTAATAAGACAATTTCTGATTCAGTATCAATTTCCCTCTGCTTTTGAGCTCGTGAAACGTCAGCCTTCAAAACATGTCTTGAAGCAACAGTTGCGTCAAAAGATTCCCAGCTAGTTTTGAAATCTTCTGATTGAAGAAGCTTCATCAATCAATCAATCAATCAATCAATCATAATCTATATCCTGTAAGAAGGCCTATCAGCCTGTTATGACAGGTTGTTTGGGTATTTAAATTTTTATCTGAGGGTATTAATTAGTGTACTATTTTTAATAGGTGGTCTGATACCAATCAGGTTTTATATCGACTGCGAGGTAATCATAGTATAACGGTTGAGTCTTCCATGACTTATCCAGCCTAGATTCAAAAGATAATATCAAAGATCACATTGACCTATCAGCCTGATCTTCGTTACCCTGCTCGTGGCAGGGGTGAGCTATATTATTGTATCAATGGAAGATGCCATCCTGTATGGGAAACAAATAATCCCGATCCTTTAACCGTCACTAAGGCCACTGCGAAGTCCAAACTACTGACTCAAAGATATAATCTATGTGGTGGTCATACACAAAATCATGCCATAAACACAAACTGTCTTCTGTGCAACTCGGGAGCTGAAACTACAGAGTACTAGCTGTTACAGTGTCCGAGCCTTGAGTCCTCGCGAATGCCATTCATTAAGAAGATTGACAACATACTTGTATCAGGCTACCATCTCACTCAGAAACGACAATAATCTTTACCTTTAAACTGTACATCAGTTAAGACAGCAGTACTGACTCATGGGGGGTATGATTGATGTGATTTACTGCGACTTCACGAAAGCATTTGATAAGGTTCCACATAAACGTCTAATTAAAAAACTAACTGCATATGGCATAGAAGGTAATTTGTTAAACTGGATCCAATTCTCCCTAACCAGAAGGCAGCAACAAGTAGTTATAAATGGAATCATATCTAAACCAACAGACGTAACAAGCGGTATACCACAGGGCTCAGTTTTAGGGCCATTACTGTTTATAATTTACATTAATGATCTTCCCGATGTAATCAGTAGTGGGTCTGAGATCTTTTTATTTGCAGATGACACTAAACTCTTTCGATGAATCTTCAACCCAAAAGATTGCGACACCCTGCAAAATGATATTAACTCTATGTGTTCATGGACTGATAATTCATTATTGAGGTTCCACCCAGATAAATGCAAAAGTATGCGAATATCAACAAAAACCCCATCTCTACACACTTATGCAATGGAATTTAATAACCATACTCTAGCCCATTCATCTAGTGAAAAAAGATATGGGTGTCATAATAGATGATAAACTATGCTTCGATGAACATATAAATGGAAAAATAAGCAAATCTAACCAAATAATGGGACTGATTAGGAGAACATTTGACTATCTAGATAAAGAAAACTTTAAACATCTCTACAAATCTCTTGTTAGGCCACATATTGAATACGCTAATGTGGTTTGGGCTCCATATCTGAAAAAGCACATAAATGCAATCGAAAATGTCCAAAGACGGGCAACCAAACTTGTTCCTGGTATGCGTAATCTACCATATCACGTACGCCTCCAAAAGTTAAAGTTACCAACATTAGCATTTAGAAGATTGCGTGGTGACATGATCGAGTTATATAACATTCTTAGCAATAAATATGACCAAGTTACTGCAGACCTTATTGAGCGACAAGACACAAATAGCATAACTCGAGGCCACAGCCTAAATATTAAGAAAATAAGACCAAGACTCAATATACGAAAGTTTTCTTTCCCGTTGCGCTGTACTGATCAATGGAATAAACTACCCAAATCCGTTATCAGCGCCCCCTCAGTGAATTCTTTCAAACCTAGACTAGACAAGCTATGGGAAAGTCATCCATTGCGCTATAACTACGACTGTGAACCCATCTGTAATATTTATACTCCAGAATCATTATAACATAGCCAATGTATAATTGTTAATAACAACTTAATAACATTAAAATGAACCATAAATATATGCAGCCCATTTCTGACGTTAGAGGCTTGTTGACGCCTGCTGTCAGTAGAGGATTCGTGTAAGTTCGTGTAAGTGGTTGTCCTAGACCAGAGAGGGGGGATATACAGAATAAGTAACAATTAACTTATACCACTTTCGGTTTCAATTTTTTGTTTAATACGATTATGGGATATTTGACAAAAATGCTCATCTAAGAAACTGTAATATGTGTTTATAATATAATTATCTTCTATTAAACAATACATTTTAGTGTTTGCTACTTTATTAGAAATGCTAACTAAATGGTTGTCTCCAGTTTTCGTATTTCATTAGCTCACCTGGGTGCCAAATACGAATTCTGTTTTATTCATATGTATTGCATTTGAGCACCAATATATAATGATATGTACACGTGAGCTAAATCTTAATGCTACCCCCTCCCATAGGTTTACTATGGGCTTTCAGTTTACTACGAAATCTGGTTAAAACAATCACAAGGCAAATGCCTGAGTGACTGACAGGCACACACTGACACCCCCGTAGGCACATGACGTTGTTTCAACGTTGAATCCACATTGAAATCACATCGTGATGTGATTTCAATGTGGATTCAACGTTGAAACAACGTCATGTGCCTGCTGGGACAGGCCACTGGTCGAGTACGGATTGGGTCAAACTTATTGGTAGTATGGGAAAAGATCGTTTGGAAGCATTTAGTAAAAGTTATCACTCTAATCGTGTCGCCAACTAAAATACATGAGAAACAATATGTTTTACTCATATTTATCAATGGTTGATGACATATTGATTAGTAAATAATGCTCCATCTCCACGCATCGGCAATGCTTCTGCTGGAAAACAGATCTAATTACCCCCATCACAGGGATTCAGAAGTTACTTTTAATTTAGTCACATTTTATGACAACTATAGGCTTAGCCAGTGATTTCCATGTGCATCCTTTTACGCATATACAGGGATGTGCCCAGGATGGGCGGCGCCTGACCACACACCCACCACTCATCAGTGTCCACCCGGCACTCTGATTCTCCTATTTTAACCCCTCAAAATGCAGGAAATGGCTTCTCAGAGCATCTAGTTTTCAAAAGGACCCCCGGACACCCCGCTAGGGACTGGGATCACCCGGCACTCATTTTTTTTCTGGGCACATCCCTGCGCATATACGCACAAAAATTGTTCGAGCATGCATAAAGATGAACCCTTGTAATCATTTGCTTATTGAATTGCATTTACAGGCAAAAAAAATATTTTTGAAAATATACCACTGGAATGCCGGGAAGTAATTCCAATGGTAAACTTTCGAAAATAGATGTGGTCTGCAAATGGGACCTTTAATAAGCAGACATCTAACTATTTTAATCATTAAATGTTTAATCTACTATTTATAGTGTTATTCAATAATAGTGTTAATATACTTTAATGATCAATCCTTTCACCAATGAACTCCACATATATCTTTTAGAGAGCAAACATACAGGACACCTGTTGAATATTTTGAAATAAATTTGACTGGATATTCAACAGAATACGTTTATATTGTAAATAGTTCCGGGATTTGTCGATGAAATGATTGTTGTTCCGATTAATAGATTTGATCGATGATTGATTGGTTTGGATGTTCAATCAACCGATCGATCATGATTTCAGAAATCGATTTTGATTATTTATAAATTGACTTTATTAATATATTTTAACAGGTCAAGCTAGAAAACGTACTTTTTGGAAAAGAGTTTAAATTTAATTGTTACAACTATATAGTATTACTCCTTAGTCTAAGACATTAATTCATTCAGCACTGAAATAGTACATTAATTTCAAAGCAACCATACCAATAACATGTTGAATATTTTGAAACTTATTTGACTGGAAGCTGTTCAACAATGTTTGCCCTTCAACATATCTTTCATATTGACGACATTCCGCCGATGGCTCAATGTCGGCTCGACGGACTAAATTGTGTTGGGCCACCATCATTTGCTGTTGGGCCAATGTCAGTCTGCTATCTGGGTCTATAGGTAAGCTGATGGCAATAACAACACCCAGTCAAATTAGTTTCAAAATATTTAACAGACTGTTTATTAGATTATAGTAGGCATACAATTTGTACACTTGATGGACAATTGAATGTTCATGATAGAGGTATATACTGTTGAGTTCTCTGTCTAACTTCAAGAACACAAACATTTTAAAACAAAACAACAGAATCCAACTAATTGTATGCTTTACTAAACTCATTATTTGGTAGTGCAGTTTACTTTATATACAGCTATATACAACAATATTTAAACCTTAGTGGTCCAAAGTGTCATGGCCGGACAGTGTTCAGTGAATTGTGGCAACACCCCCTCCCCCCCCATCATATTGTCCTGGGCTTTTTATAGGGTTGAGCAACGAATATGCACATTTCAAGCACCAGAGTGTTCCTGTGATTCTCGCGCGTGTCTCCGCTCTGCGTATCTCCGCAGAGCGTGTCACCCGCATGGTTTGTCAGTGGACACAGCAGAGATATAGAGATTGGAGAAATATTCATTTACTATAATCGAGTACATGTATGCCTATAGCTGTCCCTATAGAGCCTCAGTCATGCAGTCTGTAAGTCTGTGACATAAATCTAATGGTCTGTTATGCTGCTGCTGTTACTTTCCATTCAGTTAGTACATACACACTCACACCCAGGCATAGCAGCATCAATGGTTTGACACCCCCTTATGAAATACCTGTCAGCAGTTTAAATAATTCTCATAATCCATCAGAAAAATACCCTAACAGTACATTATTCATTGGACATTTTGATTGTGACGCCAGTCTATATGTGATGTAATTGATTATGTCATCATCTCCTCAAAATATTTGAGTGACTGATCGGATCTCGCCATTAATTTTCTTTCAAAATTGTGTACTTCTTTCGGGTAAATTGTACTTCTTAAGGTTACCGATTTGCTATCATTTGGTTTCATTTGGTCTTATTTGTTATCGACATTTGGGTAATTCGGCATGCCGGAATCCTAGAGAATCCTAAAAAGTTTGATATTAATGATTTACCAATAGAATCCATATTCCAAATGTCAACTACATGCACCTGGGGTTATAACCTCAAATTATTTAAAGAGCCTGCTAGAATGGACCTTTCCGAATTTATCCATTCATCATATGACATCATAATCAACTATGTGACGTGTAGGATGACCTCGTAATCATGACTTCATGAATGATTCGAAATAGTACATCTTTAATGCTTAATAGTCTGACATGTACGAATTGTGGGTCTTCACCATTCAATAAACATTCTGTTGAATATTTTGAAACTAATTTGACTGGACGATGTTGCTGAAATATTTAACAGCTTACCTGTATAGTTTTCTGGAAATTGATAGTCATGGAGTTCAGGGATCGAGCGATCCCAGCACAAGCGAGGTATGGGTGGAGCTTAGATAGAGATGGGCATGGTGTAGCTAAAACTGGAAAGCTCCATTATGCTGCAACCTCATTCATTCACTTATGGATCCATCAATTGATATATGGAACAACCTTCCAAGCGAAGTCATAAATGCTACATGTCAGCTTTAAATCAGAACTAAATAGAATTTCATGGAATCAATATAAGCACAACAAATAGAATGAACTATATATATCTTCGAAACTTGGAAACAGAATTATTTATTGTGTATGCATCATTTTTGTATGTGTCATCTGACTTTATCAAGTATAAAACACTAATAAAATTATCTATAATGTTTTCAATGTCTGCAACATTTTACTAAGTAATGCTATGCTTCTATGATGCGGTAAAGCTCTAACAGAAATAACTCGAGTTACCACAGTTACCACTTTTTGTGAAGCGTAAAAATAAAGATATAGCCTACAAGTGTACATAATGAACTTGGAGAGACATTCAAATCCAGGTCTTGCTGTGATCAGTTCCAGGTAATGCCCAGCTTTGGTCGTTTTAAGGACGGTGGTGTGACTCAGCAATCATCGACAGTGTTTGCTGGTGCACTGATAATGTATTGTGGGAAAATACCATAATATCATTTATCATATTCACATTTGAGGCGTTTTCCAAAGTTATCATTTTAATGATGGCAATCAACAGACACAAAGTAAGAACTGACAGCAATATCGTCAATCTATGCCTTCACGTTTCTGTTATTATCCCCACACTTCTAAAAAACGTACAGGATATTGCAATTGCCTCTGTCTGTCCATCTTTCATTCCATCCATCCATCTCCTCTGAAGCGTTTAGTGGAATTCAATAAAAAAAATTTATGTGAGCTACCCATATGATTGCGGACTGCAAGAGAACATTAGCATTAGGGTCCTCCCCCAGGGTAAGTTGGGGGAAGTGTGGAGGTGAGGAGTAGAAAGTCAAAGTTTGCAGAATTTAACCAAATTTTGTATATAAGTAATAGTTACCCCTATCATTGAGATTTGCGAGATAATGTTTACATCGGGTGAAAGTCTATCCCAAGCATGGGGTAGGGATGTGTGTGGGGATGGAACATGAAAGTTGGCGAAAATGTGAGGAGTTGCGATGGAGTGCCATCGACTGCGCTGTCTAATTTAGTTTCAAAACCTCTCTTTGTTTAGGCAAAAATTCTGAACAGAAGTGAATAGTATTACTTTTTTAAATGTTTCAAAATTTATTTGTGGTGTTTAAACTAGATTTCGTGGCAAACCGGAAGCCCATAGTAAACCTATGGCAGCTAGCAGATTGGCGATATCATCTAATGGACAGGATTGTTGACCCAGGTGAGCCAATCTGTTTCACGTAATTAGGTTGCACTTTCCCGTCATCATATATCCTGTGTATGTGTTGTAGCGTAACAAGCCCGCCAGACACAACGCTGTTATTGACCATGAATGCACATGATCGACCGAATTATTATCAGTCCTGTGGATTATTATAGCGGCTGCCTTGCGGTCATTGTATTACCAAGCCAAAGATCAAAACACATGTTAGCCATGAACGATTTCTGCGTGGATTCAAAGAATCATAATATTGTTTTACATATTATCCTTGAACTTCATGCCTACCTGGTGTAATAACTGTTAACCTGATTACCGGTACTCAAAGTTCACCACGGTCACCTAAGTGCACATGCGCTTTCTTGCTTTCTTGTCATATCTGCACAGAGATTGTTCTGGTCAAGCGGTCACTAGTACAGTGCGCCCAACTAATCAATATGACTGTTTGAAATAGGATGATCGTTGTAAAGATAATCATATTGACCAGGTTCACTGTGGTCATGACTGATTGACCTGATACAGTGGCTTGTGTTTTGCGACACTGAGTAGACATTAGCGTTGTTCTGGTGGCCTTGCAGCCGGCTAATATCTGTGCCTTGTTTCCAGTTCATTCACTTACATATTGGCATTGATTTCTTCAGGAAGAAACAAACAGATTTCATCCTCATCACCCAGAACAATTTAAAGAAGCTAAGGGATCCTTCCGTATATACTTTTACCTAACCATTTGAACTCATTACAGACCAAAAAAAAGTTTATTTTTGAAAACTTACTACTGAAATGAATAGTTCGATAACCGAGCTAGTCATTGTGGTGGGAAATTTTCAAAAATAATCTCTTGGCCTGTAAGTGGACAGAGATCCACTATGCAAAAAATAGCAATTTCCATTCCCAATCTTGATGAATAAACAGTTATTTCTGTCTAGGCTCCCTGGAAGTGGGATGTAAATTGTAATTAGGATAATCAGCAGCTATTTTTTGTCATTCTAAAATTTCCCTTTTATGTTTGGTTAGCATCATTCCGAATTTCCAATTTATATATATATATATATATATATATATATATATATATATATATATATATATATATATGGTTACCTTGAAATAAGGATACTCTGTTTTCAGGGAGAAACATGACATGGCTTTCATCTGTATAATGTCACATACTCACATTGTAATCCTTTCATGGTCAAGCCGGTTAAACGTGACTTCTGCAGTGGTCTTGTGAAAGGTTCACTTATGGGACATGTGAAGATTATTTCTGAAATTTTACCACTGTAATGACTGGCTCGATAACTGAGCCAGTCATTCCAGTGGTAAAATTTCAAATACATGTACCTAGTTCCGGGAAAAATGTTGTTC
Organism: Chaetoderma sp. LZ-2023a; assembly: GCA_034401795.1. Lineage (NCBI taxonomy): Eukaryota > Metazoa > Mollusca > Caudofoveata > Chaetodermatida > Chaetodermatidae > Chaetoderma > Chaetoderma sp. LZ-2023a. The sequence goes on along the minus strand of CM067359.1, from coordinate 30,075,654 downwards.
AGCGTCTTAGATACAGAAACATAAATCAGCTATTGTCATGTTTAGCTCCCTTCAAGTTCTGTGGCATGTTTATTGGTGCATGCATATTATGCACTGCAAGGTGTGTGCGTGCGTGCGTGTGTGTGTGTGTGTGTGTGTGTGCATGTGTGTGTGCATGTGAGTACAAACACACTTATCACAGCACTACCTGGTGGAGACATTCAGACACTAACCATGAAAGAGTATTACATTTTTTTTGTGGATTCAAGTAATACATGATGTACCGTTGCAAAAAATTGGTTTCTCTCAGCCTACAAATGGACATTCACAAACAAATATTGACCATTAACGGCTAACTATGATACTATTTATTGTTTCGTCAAATCCGCTACCAGTCACAGATACCAACAGGTTAGCTCGCAAGACTAGTGTACAATATGTTTCTCAATTAGATTAAAAAATCATGAATTTTTATGATGATTTAAACTTCAAAACAAAATCCCAAAATTATGAACAATTTACTGTGGTGACATGTTGACTATTTTTAAATTATTATGGTGGCTGGAAACTATTAATGTCAACTCTGGTTTTCATTCCATTGTTTTAAATTGATTATTTTCAATGTGTGTATCCCCAGGGTTTATACCGGTCATGGAAAGTAATGGAATTTGAAAATTACAATTCCAGACCTGGAAAGTGACGAAAAATCAGCATTTTTTTTATCATAGGTCATGGAAAAGTCATGGAAAATGGTAAACATCTAATTTATTCAAGAAAATTTCAAAGATAATGTCAATTTTCAGACCAAGAGAAGACTATTTTTGAAAATTTACCACTGGAATGACTGGCTCTCTGCACCCACTTTTTTAATTTATATATATAATATATATAATGTCATAATCTTATTACAGAGTTACAGTGTGAGAATATCTCTTGAATGTGGAAGAGTTCACAATTTTATGGCAAATCTTGGTTTTAACTATGAATATTTTATAGAATCATTTATCAGGCAAAATTAGCTGTACATTTAGCTGACCTCCATTTTCTGTTACAACTGATTTCACGATACATAGGTCTGTATCATCATTTCTGGAGATTTTGAATATTTAGAAACTAATTTGAGTGAATGCTGTTACTCCCAGTCAAATTAGTTTCAAAATATTCAACAGGATATTCCTTACATCCACTCATCCATGGTTCTGCCAAGCCGGTTGCTTAGTTGGGTCAAATGGCCCACTCCTTCTAGAAAACATGGTACATTTTGTCAAATGTTGGGCCAATTACATACATGAAAGTTAGCGATGGCTTTACGTCCTATGTGCCATTGACTCATGCATGTGTAAAGGTATGATGGGGCATTGTGAGAGTTATAGCGTGCCCTCTGCAGAATCCTGTACATCACCACATGTGAACACAAGCGAAATTATGAAAAATAGTAAAAGAGGCACTACAGATTTTCAAGATAACGGCCATGATGGAACAGGTTGTAGTGAGGGGTCGGGGATGGGGGAAATACCCCCACTACACATACACACATTAACCAGCAGAAATATTAAAATTTTTTTTTTAAATATTGTAGCTGTATGTACAGGGGTGGAAGGGACCCTACACACATTTCCACTGACCAGTCATGAAAGCAAGAATAGTATAATTATATATATGCTACTAATACATAAATATAAAAATATAAATGTTGCAGAAAGTGCAGCGGAAAGCCGCTTAGAGCATACACTGTAACAAAATTATTCGGAGTGGGCTGCAGGCCCGTGGTCCAGATATGACAAAGCCAATGGTGTGGAGTTATCTCAATAAGACAATGGGATTTTGCTGGCATAGATCAAAAGTTGCCAATTAAATTAGCTAGGCAGATGTTCAACAAAATAATCCATACTTCATAAAAAATTTGTCATATCTGGTCTGTAAGAATACGCCTTTAATGGTCAGGCAGGATAACATGGCCACTGCAGTTGTCTAGAGAACTGTCCATGTGTAGACAAAGAGAAGGTTTGTTTGTGACAATATACCATTGGAATAACTGGCTGGATTCCATTGGTAAATTTACCAAAATCATCTTCTTTCATCAAATCAATAACTTCTATTTGAAAAAACAGATCTTTTACCATTAAATGGTTAACCATTTCCTTGAGAAATATCCTGAATATTTTCAAGGCAGTGAGCCATGCGGGGAGGATCATCAAAGATGTAGAATTAAAAAAAGATTTGACTGATAGCCTTGCTGAATAGATGGGTAGATGGATGGATGGACAGACAGATAAGTGGGCGGGAGGGTAGGTGGGCGATGAGAATGTATTTGATTTTGACAGCATATTAACCCTCCTATGATCAGCTTGATTGGGGTCTAAGAATCAACCCGATTGACCCAGTGTTTCCAGAGATATCGTCATTTACAATTCACGTCAGCATATTAAACCGTGTCCTACCTAGCATTGGTCTGTCTGAGCATGGACGTACATGTATGTCACTGATTACAAATATTAATGACGTCATATCTGCTCAATGCTATTAGAAACCTGTGTTTGGAAATTCAGAGTTAATACATGTTGATGTGATTAGGTTACTGTGTGGCTATATAACGGCATGGACAGCATATGTCTGCTACATTGATCATGTTGATTCTTCGTCGTCAGCTCCGGATTACAGATTACTGTATTCTCATACGCAATTATCAGTCACATGAACGCATCGTTACATTTGTCAGATCTATAGGCTATTGCATTGATTTTAGTAATATCAGTTGTTTCATCTGGATTGACTAGTCAAGAGTGGCTAAACTTGTTTGTTAAATTTTGCATTATACATAGGTAATGGACCCTCTAGTATACTGTATTGTGCGCATTATGTCATAATGGACCTTTCCAGTTTTAGCCATGCCCCGCCCATCACTAGCTAAGCTCCACCCACACCTCGCCGTGTTGGGATTGATCGATCCCCAAATTCCCTAGCTATCAATTTCCTGAAAACTATACAGGGAAGCTGTTGAATATTTTGTAACTAATTTGACTGGGTGCTGTTGCTGCCTATTAGTTTCAAAATATTCAACAGAATATTTATTAAATAGTAAAAGCAAACAATTTGTACAACAAAGCATAGACTGTCTTCAAATATGCGTTCATGACGTACTTATCGGCGTCATTCATTATGATGTCATTGTACACATCACGCAGTTCATTATGACGTCATATGATGGGTGGGTACTCTAGAAAGGTGAATTGTGTGTTTGTGGTGGCAGCATTTGTTGGTGATAGTTTTCTATTTAACCATTACCACTCTGAAGTCAATATTCTGTCTTTTACTCTGTCAATACTAAAGAAATTGGTGTACAGTTTTCAACAAAATTTTGTGGATGATGTTGCAGCAGCATCTTCCACTAAATTTGTTGAAAAATGAACACCTATTCATCTTTTATTTAATTTGAAAATTTTGACATCAAAGTGGTACGGGTTAACAATCACTTAGTGAACAAATTGACCCAAAAGTACATGTACATCATCACATAACCAGCTGTTACAGTGACACCTGTCTAGAAAAGCCACCCTGGGGACCAGATAGAAGTGGCCTTTATAGACAGGTGTCATAGTAATGCTACTATTTTATGTGTTCAATCAGAGGCTTTGTGACAGTATCTGGATAACTGTGGTAATTATGTAAGTATGACGTGCACCTTGTAACTCATCAAGAGTGGCAAACTATGGGGTTGGGGAGACAGAAGGGGTGATGGGGCATGTGATTTTTGTAAATAAATAACTTTACTGATAAGATATTACCATAATTTATAAGATGCTAATGTTTCCTATTGACAATATATTCATATTTTTACAAGGTTATACTCATTGATGAATGTTCCTATGACCTTTGTATTGCCTTACTGTGTCATTTAAGGCTCACCAACACTACTATACTGTTTGAGTATCGTCTAGTGTAAGGCTAGCCATCACTATACTGTTTGAAGGTCCCCTAGTGGAAGGCTAGCCATCACTATGCTGTTTGAAGGTCCTCTAGTGTAAGGCTAGCCATCACTATACTGTTTGAAGTTCTCTAGTGTAAGGCTAGCCATCACTATACTGTTTGAGTATCATCTAGTGGAATGCTAGCCATCACCATACTGTTTGAAGGCCTCTAGTGTAAGGCTAACCATCACTATACTGTTTGTGTATCCTCTAGTGTAAGACTATCCGTCACTATACTGTTTGTGTATCCTCTAGTGTAAGGCTAGCCATCAGTATACTGTTTGAAGGTCCTCTAGTGTAAGGCTAACCATCACTGTTTGTGTATCCTCTTGTGTACGGCTAGCTATCATTATACTGTTTGAAGGTCCTCTAGTGTAAGGCTATCCGTCACTATACTGTTTGAAGGTCCTTTAGTGTAAGGCTATCCGTCACTATACCGTTTGTGTGTCCTCTTGTGTAAGGCTAGCCATCAGTATACTGTTTGAAGGTCCTCTAGTGTAAGGCTATCCGTCACTATACTGTTTGAAGGTCCTCTAGTGTAAGGCTATCCATCACTATACTGTTTGAAGGTCCTCTAGTGTAAGGCTAGCCGTCACTATGCTGTTTGAAATCCTCTAGTGGAAGGCTAGCCATCATTATAACATTTAATTATCCTCTAGTGGAAGGCTAACCATCACTATACTGTTTGAGTATCCTCTAGTCACTAGTTTAAAGTGAGTCATCACTATACTGTTTGTGTATCCTCTAGTCACAAGTGTAAGGCTAGCCATCACTATACTGTTTGTGTATCCTTTAGTGTAAGGCTAGCCATCACTATACTGTTTGAAGTCCTCTAGTGGAAGGCTAGCCATCGTTATACTGTTTGAGTATCCTCTAGTGTACTTAAGGCTAGCCATCACTATACTGTTTGTGTATCATCTAGTGTAAGGCTAGCCATCACTATACTGTTTGTGTATCCTCTAGTGTAAGGCTAGCCATCACTATACTGTTTGTGTATCCTCTAGTGTAAGGCTAGCCACCACTATACTGTTTGTGTATCATCTAGTGTAAGGCTAACAGTCACTATACTGTTTGAGTATCCTCTAGCATAAGGCTAACAGTCACTATGCTGTTTGAGTTTCCTCTAGTCACTAGTGTAAGGCTAGCCATCATTATAATGTGTGTGTATCCTCTAGTGGAAGGCTAGCCTCTAGTGTAAGGCTAGCCATCATTATACTGTTTGAAGTTCTCTAGTGGCAGGTTAGCCATCACCATACTGTTTGAAGCCCTCTAGTAGAAGGCTAGCCATCACTATACTGTTTGAGTATCCTCTAGTGGAAGGCTAGCCATCACTATACTGTTTGAGTATCCTCTAGTGGAAGGCCAGTTGTCACTACATGCAGTTTAAGCCTTTTACCGACAAATCCCACTAAGTCACTAAGATGAGATATCCATTAACAACGGATGGTCTCTAAGATCAGGTAGTCACTAATGACTGGTGGTCACTAAGATCAGATATCCACTAATGACTGGTGGCCACTAAGATCAGATGGCCACTAAAGACAGTGGTCATTAAGAACTAAGATCAGATAGCCACAAAGATGAATGGTCACTAACATCAGATGGCCACTAAAGACTGTGGTCACTAAGATCAGATATCTACTAATGACCGGTGGTCACTAAGATCAGATAGCCACTAAAGGCGGTGGTCACTAAGATCAGATAGCCACCAATGACCAGGGGTCACTACGATCAGATAGCCACTAAAGTCGGTGGTCACTAAGATCAGATAGCCACTGATAACCGGTGGTCGCTAAGATCAGATAGCCACTAAAGATGGTGGTCACTAACATCAGATGGCCACTAAGGCAGTGGTCACTAAGATCAGATGGACACTAAGGCAGTGGTCACTAAGATCAGATAGCCACTAAAGATGGTGCTCACTAAGAACAGATAGCCACTAAAGATAGTGGTCATTTAGGGTCATTTGCCATTTTCTGTTTCACAAAATTGCTATTTCTGTTTCACTTCCGTTTGGCAAATTTACATCATCTAAACTGCATGTACACTGAATAAAGTTAATACAACAGTTGAATTTGTGTTGTGCATTGTGTTATTATTGTGTCCCGACGGTATAATGTTAGGGTGATGGAGGTATGAGTGGGTAGAAATTTACAATTTTTCATAAAGATGTCTAACGTCTAACCCGTTAATTTCTGCTTGAATGTCATGGTTACAATTCAATTTACAAATGTTTTGCAGAAAAAAATGTGATTTTCCGTTGATTTCCGTTTGAAAATCACTTCCATTTCAAATTACAAATTCTGTGAATTCCATTTATTTTCTGTTATCACGAAAAACCACTATCCCTAGTCACTAAGGTCAGATAGCCTCTAAAGACAGTGGTCAGTAACATCAGATAGCCACTAAAGACGGTGCTCAGTAAGATCAGATAGCCACACTAAAGACGGTGCTCAGTAAGATCAGATAGCCACTAAAGATGGTGGTCAGTAAGCTAAGATAGCCACTAAGGATGGTGGTCAGTAAAATCAGATAGCCACTAAAGACCGGTGGTAACTAAGATCAGATAGCCACTAAAGACGTGTGGTCATTAAGATTAGATAGTCGCTAAAGACCAGTGGGCACTAAGATCAGGGGCCTAGTGCATTTCTTGGTAGGTCACAAAACCTGTTCTGTGCGACCACATCAGACATTTGACCATGAGAAATATCATAATACATGTATCTAATAGTAAACCTCTTGTATTTAGCATATAATATAACGATGTCCGTCATGAACTGTGAATCGTATGTCTTTACTATTTAATAAACATTCTGTTGAATATTTTGAAACTAATTTGACTGGGCACTTGCGGCCATAGGCATCAACAACAACCCCAGTCAAATTAGTTTCAAAATATTCAACAGGATAGCTATGAAATTGGTATTCTGGAAATTTAGGATTAAAAGTATATAAATCGATCCCAACGCACTTAAAGCATGGGTGGAGTTTAGCTAGAGGTGGGTGGGGCTTAGCTAGAGATGGGTGGGGCAGAGCTAAAAGTGGATTCATCCATTTATCTTGGATCTCAGCATTGGAAGGTGTGTGTCATCGAAATGGTGACAGTCTATGTCTGTGTAAACTTTGTCACATAAACTATTGGTAACCATGATACCAAGTGGTACTACGACAGACCAGTTAACACTCGAATTTGTTCAAGAAAATTTCAATTTTCTCATAGAAAATGTACTTGCGGACCAAGGGAAGACTATTTTTGAAAATTGGGCACTGGAATGACTGGCTCAATTATAGAGCCAGTTATTCCAGTGGTAAATTTTCAAAAATAGTCTTCTTGATCTGCAAATGGACATTTCTCAAGCCCACTACATAAGCTGATTTTGGCTGATATGAGTGTTAAAGCATTGAAATAATTACACTGTTCTTATCATTTATATTTGACAGATGTAAGAAGATGTTGTGGTATACCATCTTCATATGAAAGCCATGTGAAGACTGCAGCTTACTGACGTACATGTACCTACCTACCTACATCCTCTCTGGAGACTTGAGATTCACTGAGGACCAGTTCTTCCAGTCTGCTCAGAAAGATGTTCTAGCACATGACTCTTCCCTCCTGTAACAAAGAACAGGTAAGGTGACCGTTTATTGATGACATCGTGTGACTATCGGGATATCATGTGACCATATTGGCAAATCATGTGATTATGGACATGTCACGTGACTCTCAACCTGTGGTTTATTACTTATCAGTTGTATGTTGCATTTTCTGATTATTTATGATTATCTAGATGTAATCAATTTAGTCAGAGAAATAGGGAAATTGAGGAATCCAGGTTTCAAGCTATTCCCCGCCCATCCTTAGCTTGACTTCTCCCACGCTTCGCCCGTGTTGGGATCGATTGATCCCTGAACTCTGATTATCAATTTCCAGAAAATTATCCAACTAAGCCATTGAATATTTTGAATCTAATTTGACTGGGTACTGTTGCTGCAGCAGATGGCAGCAGCAGTGCCCAGTCAAATTAGTTTCAAAATATTCAACAGCATATCTATTAAATAGTAAAGACATACAATTCATACAACAACGCTTACTCTGTCATCAATTCTGCATTCGTGATGAACTTAGCAACGACATTCATGACGTAATTGATTATCACATCATCCTACACGTCACATACAAATGTAGTTGATTATTACATGATATGATTGACTGAGTCCTTTATTGATTGGTAGATTCAATAGTGGACGATAGTTAACCCAGGTCAACCCAGCCCAAGCCTACCTCTGCAGTGGTCTGGAGCAATGGCCATTTACTTGCCAAGAAATAACTGACTCATTAACAAACACCTTTCAAAATAGCATGGTGGCTCAACGTGCACACGCCCAGGCCTTTGTAGTAAATCATCTATGGTAGTAGTACATTGGCTTTCTCGTATTACTAATTCATACTAATTTTATCAGAAATGTATCTCTAAAATTTATTCTTATTGTGTTGGGATGGGTGGAGATTTTGTTTCCTTTCCCATGCTTCATACAGTTGTCATACATCTGGCTGAAACCATGTTTTCTAATGATAAGTACTGACCCCATAGCGGAGCCTGATATTTCCAATTCATTGCCGGGTCATGCAGTGATAGCTGGTGACACTATAACGGCAATGATTTTCTATCCCCCCCCCCCCCCGCCACCCTTGGTTGGAGTGTTAGAAATGTGCCCACCTCTTACCCCTTTAACTTTAACCCACAAATTTCTTCAAGAAAATTTCTCTAAGAAAATATCCATTTGCAGGACTAAGAGAAAACTCTTTGAAAATTTACCACTGGAATGACTGGCTCGGTTATCGAGCCAGTCATTCCATTGAAAAGGTTTCAAAATATTCTTCTGTTGGTCTGTAAATGGACGTTTCAAAAGACCACTGCAAAAGCAGTTTTTTACCATTTTTAAGCTTAAGGGGTTAAATCTTTCAATCTGCAAGTTGTAGAACATTCTGGATCTTCAAGTCTAGTTATACATCAATTTATCTGTGTTACACATATTTGTTATTAACATATGAACACGGCTTTCAGTCTGTTTAATATTTCTCACTATAAACACACGTTTAATATTCAGCGAAAGATTGTCATTGGTTAGATAACACGTAAGAAATATTTTCAATGGTCTGATAAGCGCGTAATAATCCCACATGTCACGTGGTGCCACAGATGTTTCATAGAGACGATGACGGCGAAAATGTCAACCCGACAGGATACATTATGTTGTTGGTTTAAATTTTGTAATATATACATACCTTGTTGTGAAATAAGTTTATTAATTAGCATGATAGATGCAGAAATTAAAAAAATTGGATTGAAAGTAATTTCAAGACTAAAATGACAATGTTTTGTTTGTCATTGTGGCGCATTGGTCAGGACTCTTGGCATGGCAAGGGATGCGTCACAGGGATGAAAATGAATCGGGGGGGGGGGGGGGGTTGCTGCCAATGGTGCATTCAAACATATTTCAGGAATCGACTTTATTGATAAATTTGTTAAAAATCTCATTCTATGTAATAAACAGAATCTCAAACTCGGCCCCATTTAATATCACTATTATCAACTTCATCAAAAATTATCAAATTGCACTCGCTAAAGCTCGTGCAATGTGATAATTCTTGACTCGGTTGATAATAGTGATATTAAATGGAAACTCGTTTCAGATCCTCTATTTATTTGTTTGTTTTCTGGAAATCCTAGTGCACAGTTTTAGCGCATGTATAGGTAATTGTTTACCCTCACCCATAAGTGGAAGAGGGTATTGTATGCTCTCTGTCTGTCTGTCTGTCTGTCTGGCTCTGTGCATGTTTGCGTGTCCAGAGCTGTATTGTAACCCTGATATAAAACACAGATCCAGAACTGATCAAAAGTTTTGCTTAACCCTTTAATGGTCAGGATTTGTTTTAAAAATTGCAAATTGTGCTTGGTAAATGTCCATTTACAGGCCAAGAGAAGACTATTTTTGAAAATTTACCACTGGAATGACTGGCTCGGTTATCGAGCCAGTCATTCCATTGGTCAATTTTCAAAAAAATTTCTTCTCTTAGCCTGTGAATGGACATTCCTCAAGACTAGTGCAGAGGGTGGCTATGGCCGGCTTGACCTTTAAAGGGTTCAATTTTAACACAAAAAGGGGTGTGACCATACACTAGAATTACATACCTTTGGTTATGACCAGAAAAATCGTGAAAGTCTGTAAAACCTTTACAGTGTGGCAAAAGTGTGCTGGTGAGGGTTGGCAACCTCTGATGGAGGATTCCAATTTATCCATCAAGGGACCGTTCCATTTTTAGCTGTGCCCCGCCAATCTCTAGCTAAGCTCCACCCACACCATGTCCGTGTTGAGATAAATCTATCTCTGAACTCTCTGACTATCAATTTCCAGAAAACTATACAAGTAAGCTATTGAATATTTTGGAACCCAGCAAGAGCGACCAGTCAAATTAGTTTCAAAATATTCAACCGCATGTTTAAAGTTATTGGAGATAAAGATGGGGCAAATAGAATCATTTATGACGTAATGATTATGACATTGTCCTACACACCACTTAGCCGATTGTGATGTCATATGATGTCAGATTGATTGATGGATACTCGGGAAAGGTGAATTATATGACGTCATCAACTACGTGATGAGTATGATGATTTCATAATCAATTACGTCATGAATGACGTAGCTAAGTTCCATCACGAATGCTTAATTGATGACTGACTAATCGTCGTTGCGCTGTTTAATAAACATGTTGTTGAATATTTTGAAACTAATTTAACTGGGTGCTGTTGCTGCGAGTCAAATTAGTTTTAAAATATTCAAGATCTTACCTGTATGGCTTTCTGGAAATTGATATTGATAGAGTACAGAGATAAATTGATCTCAACACGGGTAACGTGTGGGTGGAGGTTAGGCAAAGAAGGGCGGTGCATGGCTAAAACTGGGTTCTTTCTTTAAATCCTTTTTTAGTAGCGACTTGCAAGAAATAGAAACAGGTGTGTCATTCGCTCTGTCAAATGATTTGTCAAACCAAGTGCTTTAATTTGACAGACAGACAGACAGACAGACAGACAGACAATGCAACTTATACTAGTACGGACTAGGGATTCACAACTAAACAGAAAACTTTCCAAATTTGCTACTATGGCAATTGACCGTTCCAGTTTATATATCCATCATATGACATGACGTGTAGGATGACGTCATAATCATTATGCCATGAATGATTCAATTTAGTCCTTCTTAAATGATTAATAGTCTGACACGGTCTACGAAATGTATGTCTGCTATTTAATAAACATACTTATAGGCAGCAACAGCACCCAGTTAAATTAGTTTCAAATTATTCAACACCTATATAGTTTTCTGGAAATTGATAGTCAGGGAGTTCGGAGATCAATCGATCCCAACATGGGCGAAGCGTGGGTGGAGTTTAGGTAGAGATGGGCGAGGCATGGCTAAAACTGGGAAGGTCCATTGGCACACTTGCTCCAGTGGAGAAAGGGCACTCTATAGCTAGGGATGAGGTGTGACTCTACTAGGCTTGTGCGATTACGTGATTAAATCGAAAATCGCGATTGTTTTAAATCATGAATTTGATATGATTAAAAATTAAATAATCGAATAATCATGAATATTTTCTATTGCATAAAATATTTTAAAAGCTAACTTTCAATTACTTTTTAATGTGATCAGTCATGAAAAATGACATTTTGCTTAGTGAATGTACGTCCATTTGTAGAATCGAGCCAGTCATTCCAGTGATACATTTTCAAAAATAGTCTTCTCTTGCCATGCAAATGGACTTTTCTAAACACCATTGCAATTTTCGACACTGACATTTTAGTAATTTGTATCCAAGCTGATTAATCGATTATTTTTTAATAATCAATTGCGATCACTCGAGGCAATAATCGCACAAGCCTAGACTCCACCCCCCCCCCTCCCTTTCTGAATTATTGGTCCATCTGCTGTTATGGACGAGTTTGTGCTGCTCAATGTGGTGACCCTTACAGACAGGTTTTAAAACAATGATCTAGAACCGGTAAGGCAGCAACAGCTTTTAGTCAGATTATTTTTTAAATACAGATTAAATTTCTTCTGCGTAGAAAATGTAAGTAGATATCAGTGCATAGTATAAAAGCGCAGCGAGCTAAACCGCCTCTATGTGAACTCACAGTCACCTAGATTTGGCAAGGATTAAAAGTACAATCACTGCTCCTGTGTGCTTTGAATATAAGTGTGTGGTGGGTGGGGAGGTGAAAAAATAGGTCAGTAGGTTGAGCGTTGAACCCCGGATAGTGGGAGTTGTTTTGTGTAGGAGGGGTGTAGGTGAGCGAGATATAGCAGTTAGTTGAACAGGAATAGACTTATAGATAGTTAGAGGTGGGTGTAGGAAGAAGACGGTACAGGGCTGTCCTAGCCGCCGAAGGCAAGTTATACATTATGTATTTGTGTTGTGCATATAATGTGTACTTCTGTCTGTTGCTTAATAAATACTGTATATAATGTATTATATATATGTGAGTGTGCATAGTTTATGACCAGTGGTAGTAGTTAATAAGTTTGTTGCGGCGGCTGGGTGCTTATCACGCTCTGATGACTGAAGCTGTGTTTTGATGTACTTTTAAACTAGCTGTTCTAGTTACAGCCAGTCAAGCTGAGTAATAGCAGTAGTGGTTATTACCTAGAGTGTGATTCAGTTGAGAAATCAAGAGAACTATATGAGTACTAAGAGATCAATAATTTACTCATCTACCTGCGGCTCTAATGGTGTCTGACTCTTCAGAGCGATTTAATCTATAGCCTTCTAGATCTAACAGGGATGGGTGAGTAAACCGCACCTGACACACTGATTGCGTTTGTTGACTTGGTCTTCTTACCTTAAATAAAGACCGCATTGTGTATTTTAGGACCATGTTGCAGTGGTTCTTTAAAGATATGTAGTCTTTCGACAAACTCTTAAATGAAGAACCACCATCCCAGAACTATTTCTTGTGGTACCCTGTATGTTAAGGGACCACATGTCTTTAGTGATACATTTTTGGTGGCTCTATAAGATGGTTCTTTAAAACTTGTTTCACTTGTGTTAAGAGATTGTCTGTCTATATTGACCTTCACTTGACTGTGCAACCAGATGCAGTTTTAAAGATAGGTTTGGTAATATATCAGCAGTGTTTCTCGTGGCATCTAAATTTTTTAGGTTTCAGGGTTCCCAGGGACCCAGCACCCTGAGATCTGGTGATCCCAACGTGAAATCGGGAGGGCCCAGCCTTAAAATCGGGGGTTCAATTGCAGTATTTTTCATATGTGTTAAAATTATAACATACCACTAGTCCACTAGTAATTTAGGGGGTTCCCAAGTTGCATTTTGGGAGTTATATAATCTCAAAAGGCCCTTTATCAGAATCCCTGCGTATCAGTTTAACCATTTAACTCTTGAATTTGTTGAAGAAAATTTCAATTTTCTCATAGGAAATGCCCATTTGCAGACCAAGAGAAGATTATTTTAGAAAATTTACCACTGGAATGACTGGCTCGATTATCGAGCCAGTCATTCCAGTGGTAAATTAAAAAAAATAGTCTTCTCTTGGTCTGCAAATGCGCATTTCTCAGGGCCACTGCAGAAGCCGTTTTTGGCTGATATGAGTGTTAAAGGGTTAACTCTTTCATGGTCCAGCAAGACAAATCCATCCTCTGCAGCTTGTCTTGGATAATGTCAATTTGCAGGTCAAGAGAAGACAGTTTTTGAAAATTCACCACTGGAATGACTGGCTCGTAAAAAATAAACTTCTTGTCGTGCAACTGTATAGACTAAGCAAAACTCTTGTTTTTCTGGACCTAAGTTTGACAATTAAAGGGTTAATGTTCTTCTTCATATATACGCAATCGTTACGTAATGGAGGATTCCAGTTTCTTAGTCAATTATATGACATAATAATCAACTACCTGACGTCTAACATGATGTCATTATCAATTATGTCATGAATGACTCGATTTAGTCCATCGTAAACGCTTAAGTCTGTAAGGTTGTACGAATTGTATGTCTTTATTGTTTTATAAACATGCTGTTGAATATTTTGAAACTAGTTTGACTGGTTGCTGTTACCGATGGGCAGCAACAGCACCCAGTCAAATTAGTTTCAAAATATTCAACAACTTCCCTATGTAGTTTTCTGGAAATTGATATTCGATCGATCGCAACACGAGCAAAGCATGGGTGGAGCTTAGCTAGAGATGGGCGGGGCATAGCTAAAACTGGATTCATGAATTATACGTGGACACAGCCATCATTTTATCCACTGTGTAGTTTCAAAAGTTAACGTTACTGTTGCGGTCATCAAACTTGGCATGCCGCTTATCAAAGGTAGCTTAGGATTGTTGCGAAATTCAAACTTAGAATTCACTACCCTTTAGATTTATTTGGGTTTATAGTTTTATTAAAGGGATGCTAATCTCATCTCAAATATTATACTGCACCGATAGATTATGATTTAAAGATTCCAGATGATTCATATCATGTCACATTCCCATTGCTGTATCACAATTATCTGCTTTGTAATATGATGTAAATGTTGAACAGTTATCGGCACCATTTTGTCTCCTCAAGACATAGTGTGTGGTGTCATGTAAGTGCCAATGCATTACATTCTTTATTATGCAATACTCATCTCGTTGACTATTTTGAAACTAATTTGACTGGAAGTTGTTGACTTCCAGTCAAATTATTTTGAACATATTCAACAGATTACCTGTATAATTGCTTTTATAACATATCGGCAAACTGTAGTTGGCACATCTATGACTGAGCGTATATACTGAGGTGTGCGCGTTAGGATTTTTCTGATTGGTTGAAAAGTAAAATTTGACAGCCATCATAGGGTGTAGAAATGTACCAAAATATAGCTACTAAAACCTGAATATATTTCTTCAGTGGCATGATAAAAAGCTGAAAACTACCTGTATAGTTTATGAGTGGCACATTAGATCAGCGGAACAGCTATCAAGAGATGGGGTTAATTATCCTTTAACCATTTAACCCTCGAATTTATTCAAGAAAATTTCAATTTTCTCAGAAAATGTCCATTTGCAGACCAAAAGAAGACTATGTTTGAAAATTTACCACTGTGAATCATTCCAGTGGTAAAATTTTCAATAATAGTCTTTTGGTCTGCAAATGGACATTTCTCGAGACTACTGCAGAAGCTGTTTTTGGCTGATATGAGTGTTAAAGGGTTAAGTTACTGAGCTGTTAACAGACACTTAATTATTGAACATTTAACCCAGCTATATCAATATGCCATGAGAGTAACATAAAAAACTGGTCCAGTCCATCTCTAAGTATTGTTCTCACGCAGATCCATAGCGTGGATCGAAATCCGAATTCGGGCAGTACGGTAACTTAATGCATGCCCTTACGCAAATGCGTGCGAAAATTGACAAGGGAATGTGTGGATCTCATCAGTCTCCTTCCCTCATAGGCATTCTCTTTTGTGTCTGCACAATAGCACAATAATGTGGGAATCCTAATTTCAATGAGGGAACTCAGTTTTAAGTATTAGTATGCCTTGATGGCATTCACCTCAAAATGTTACGTTACAATGACACTACGAAGGATCCATTTCAGATGTAGTTGACTTTGAGAAGTTTGAGCTGCATAATGCAGTGGATCAGAGCAGCGATGAAGTCGGTCAGTCGGTCGGTAACATGCATTGTAGACGTAAGCATTTAATCCTTAAATTTGTTCATGAAAATTTTAATTTTCTCATAGAAAATGTCCATTTGCAGACCAAGCGAAGATTATTTTTTTAAATAACCGAGCCAGTCATTCCACTGATAAATTAAAAAAATAGTCTTCTCTTGGTCTGCAAATTGACATTTCTCAAGACCACTGCAGAGGTCATTTCTGACTGCCTGAGCCAGTCATTATCAGTGGTAAATTTTCAAAAATAGGCTTGGTTTGCAAATGGAAATTTTCTATGATAAAATTGAAATTTTCTTGAACAAATTCGAGGGTCAAAGGGTTAATAAAGCTCTGTACCCCCTGTTTATGGAGGGTACCTAATCTGTCACTCAGTGTGATGTCATAATCAATTACATCACATGTTAGCTGATGGCACAGTCAAAATACTGTATGGCTCCGTCATGAAAATTGAAAAGTACGAATTGTATATGTTTTTGATGAATTTACAATTTAATAAACATTCTGTTGAATATTTTGAAATTAATTTTACTGGGATTAGTTGTCCCCAGTGAAATTAGCTTCAAGGAATTCAACAGCTTACCTATATAGTTACCTTGAAATTTAATTTCTTGGAATTCATGTTTCAAAGTTTCAAATCCATTCCTACACTCGTAAAAAGGTGGGCGTAGCTTAGCGAGAAATGGGTGTGGCGTAGCTAAAAGTTACCCCTTCTATTGTCATCTCCAGCCGAGTACATAAGCTTCTTGCTGAGATTTAGATTATGTTTACAACATTATCTGACCCATAAGCTCAGACACGTACAAAGCTGTGTTTACTATTTTCATGTTCATATCAATCTTCTGGTTTGGTTACCAACCACGCAATCATTCATCCAATTATGAAATATCCGGGTTTGAAAAATATTTTCAAGGACGCGTGTGGTTAATGATTTGGCCTGTGGTCTTTGTTGCGGATAATTTCTTTTTGTGAATACATAGACATATATCTGGGCAGTTATTAGTCGTGGCAGCAGCAGTAATAATAGTAGCGGAGACAGCAGCAGCAGCAATAGTAGTAGTAGTAGTAGTAGTAGTAGTAGTAGTAGTAGTAGTAGTAGTAGTAGTAGTAGTAGTAGTAGTAGTAGTAGTAGTAACAGCAGCAGAAGCAGCATTAGCAGCAGACTAGTTGAGTGTCCGTTTGAGGGTAATTACCCCGTAAGTTTTGTAAAATATCTCCTGTCCTGCAGATGTACATATAATGGACTTTTCCAGTTTTACCTATGCCCCGCCCATCTCTAGCTAAGCTCCACCCACACCTCGCTCATCTTGGGATGGATCGATCAGTAATCTCTCTACCAATTTCCAGATCACTATACTGAATTACTATATTTTGAAACTAATTTGACTGAGTGCTGTTGCTGCCATATGCCTATGGCAGCAACAGCACCCAGTCAAATTAGTTTCAAAATATTCAACAGCATCTTTATTGAATAGTAAGGACATACAAATCGTACAACAATGCTTAGTCTGTCACCAATTATGCGCTCGTGATGTACTTATCTCTGCCATTCATAACGTCATAATCAATGACGTCATTCTACACGTCATGTAGTTGATTATGATGTCATATGATGGATAGATAAACTGTAATTTCTTAGGCCCACTAAGTAGCTGGATTTGGTATAAACCTTGGCCATTAATGTGTTCAATTTGTACATTGGATTTTGTGTTTAATGGTCTCTATATTGACATGACTCAATAATAGTGTGATAAGTAACGTGGATTTAATCAGTCACAATATCACATAAATGAACATAATGTCACGCCCCCCCCCTCCCACATGACACGGCCTGCTGATCAGACTCTTATCATAGCTATTATTAGCTCCTTATATAGACTATGCTAAGCTTTGCTAACTTGTAATCAAATCGCTTTTCAAAGCTACAGTACATATCAGAAATAAGTTGGAATGTTTCCAAAATAAAAACAGAAACCTGATAGTGCAATTTTGAAAACAATGTAAGAAATGTTCTGCGGAATATATTGAGGATGTTTTCTTGTAACCCTTTTAACTCTCATATCAGCCAAAAACGTCCTCTGCAGTGGTCTTGATAAATGTCCATTTGCAGACCGAGAGGAGACTATTTTTGGAAATTTACAACTGGAATGACTGAGCCAATCATTCCAGTGGTAAATTGTCAGAAATAGTCTTCTCTTGGTCTGCAAATCGACATTTTCTATGAGAAAATTTAACTTTTCTTGAATAAATTTGAGTGTTAACGGGTTAATTTGGAAACATGGCAAGTTATGAGCTGTAAGCTATTATACCAAGCAGGAACTGTTATCTAAACAGTATTATATAGATCAAACCCTTTCAACAGTGAAATTACTTTATCTCAATTTCAAGGTAATGCTGTTAAATATTTTGAAAAAATAACTCATCTCCCTTCCACTCAAATTAATTTCAAAACGACCCAGACGTATATATACTGGTCTGGCGTTTTGTTAGCTTACTAAAATACTTACCACTCAATTCACTGTTTGCTATAAGTCACCTGACTAAGATATCTCAGAAAATTTTAACCTATTCATTCCCATGGTGTGGGTTCCCTTGAAACAAGGTTAGCAGAGATACATCCCTCCATTGGGTAGTCTTGATAGTATCTCTTTAACTCTAAAGCAGTCATTGCTCTAGGGAACCGGTTCCTCTATTCCTATAGAGAACATATAAACGAGTCTGTGAGCATGCGCACTTATGCTACTATGCATGCGACCGAGTCCAAGCCGTCATTAATTAATTCCACAAATTTTTAATAATGATTTGCAATTTAACGATGCGAGGTGGCCGAGGTAGGCCACAGTGAATTGAGTGGTAAGTATTTTAGTAAGCTAACAAAATGCCAGACCAGTATATATATGTCTGGGTCGTTTTGTAACACAACAAAAATACTAAGCCACTCAATTCACTGTTTGCTAAAACATAGAATTGGTCAGAGCCCAAATACTAGGTGTGTTGGTAAATTGCAAATCAGGAATGAAAGGTTAATCACCAAAAACACTAAAACCAACTAAATCGCTGAAGTGCTGAAAGAGCACGAACAAACAAATGTTCTAAATAAAATACAATAATATAATGATAATTAGAAAATCCCAGCAAAGAGAATTTAAAAACAGCCGTGAGATGGTGAAGAAGACGGCTGACTAAAGAATCTAGGCAATTGAGCCTAGGTTTGAGTGGCGAAACGAGAAATGTCAGATTGTGAATTGAATCTGATCTTTCAGATAAAAATAATGTAGAATCTGACATTTATACTGCAACTTACATAATGTCGTCCACTGATAGATCTGCATAGAATGCGAAGGAGAAGGCCATACCACGAACATCGTGTACCTTAACACGAACTGAGTGTCTCCTGGATACATTCTAGTGTCAATTAATGGTGTCTGTAATCCAGTTGATGAGATGCACGCTTACTAAACAAATTCGCATAAGTAATCTGAATGGTAGATCTGCATAGAATGCGAAGGAGAAGGCCATACCACGAACATCGTTTGCCTTAACACTTACTGAGTGTCTCCTGGAGATACATTCTAGTATCGATTCATGGTGTCTGTAATCCAGTTGATGAGATGCACGCTTACTAAACAAATTTGCATAAGTAACCTGAACGGTGTTTCAAAAAGATCTTTTAAATTGGGCATAGTTTTCGGAAAGGATTGAAAACAATTAATTAGGTTTTATATATATAAGATCTCTTCAAGGGCAAAGAATGAGGCCAGATCTCCTACCACCTAGAAAAGATCATTCACAAAAAGAATATGAATATCAAAATGTCATCTAACAAACGCGGCCGCTAGTACAAAAAGAATGATTTCAGAGTTATACAATTAAACAGATGGACCCAAGAATGAATTAATAGAGGAATTTATTATAGGTATTTGCCTTTGTGCTATACCCTAAAAATACCGGTACCATGGATAAATGATGTAAATACTTAATAACTCTCAAACCGGCTTCTAGAAAATAAAGAAGGATAGATGCTAGTGAAAACGATAACACCACCCCAGCATACAGAGATTTAAATCATCAAAAAATATCCCATGAATCTATGACTTGATGATGGGATGCAGAATCGGGCGAGATAATGTGTTGTTCTAACAACCATTTGAAAACCTTAAATATACTCTGGTAAATTCTCCTGTAACAGATAGTTTGAATTGATTAAGAATACTAAAGTTAATACAAAAAAATCAATTTCTGAAAAACAGGTCTCTTGGAAAATACCATATATACATATTGAAGATTTGTGGAATGATGAACTGAAAGCTGCTGTTAAACGAGATAGAAAATCAGCAAAATTGGTAAGACGCTTTGGATTTCCACAAAGAGGACTACGAGATCCACTGAATAACTCTCATTGGGCCAAGCAGGAGTGATTAAAGGGATAATACATTCTGCTGACAAAAGTTCTTAAAGACAATTGTACTAGAAACCGCTGACAAAAGTTGTTAAGTACAATTGGCACTAGAAAGTTAAATTGAAGATATTTAAACAAAATGTGAAGTCTATGACTGGGCCAGAGCATCTACCGCCAGAGCCTAGCCTGGAGGAAGAATATGAACATCAGATCTGGACACTATACTGAGTAGAAACGTAATGGGATGTAATAAATGAGCTACAAGGAAAATCATTCTACCTGGAATGTGAGCTGCTGAAAGTTTTCCTAACATCTCCACCGCAGGAGGAAGACCAAGACTCCAGACAAAATATGATAACCTCAACTGCCCTGCTTGTTGATGAAAGTCACTACTATAGAAATGACTGCATGAGCAGATAGGTGCTTGTGAAAGAGACAATATCTCTTCATTCTCCAATATTCCAGAGTATTGAAGAGGAATACTAGAGTATTAGTTCCTGTTCTAGTTCCTGAAAAGGAAGAGAGTAGTAAGACTACTTTATCTGATTCCATAGACACAAGAACGAGAGGAAATTCTATAGCGATCCCCTCCCCCAAACACTTAAGAACAAGACATCAAACTGGACCTGCAGATGGATAAACGGGTGAATTCGTACCGATGACACCCAGCGAATGAAAATGCAGTGTTTGCGGTCATGGTGAGGGACAAAATTCTGAATTACCAGACTTGACC
The DNA here is from genome assembly GCA_034401795.1 of Chaetoderma sp. LZ-2023a. Classification (NCBI taxonomy): domain Eukaryota; kingdom Metazoa; phylum Mollusca; class Caudofoveata; order Chaetodermatida; family Chaetodermatidae; genus Chaetoderma; species Chaetoderma sp. LZ-2023a. Next base: position 30,054,850 of record CM067359.1, on the reverse strand, counting down.
TTCATACACAAAACTGACTCCATTCGGCCCAAATTTTAACACAATTAAGGAACCTTCTAAGCCAGAGGAATCCCAGACTGGCCATGATGTAATTAAAAGAACCCAGATCCAGTTAGGATCAATTCTGTATGTATAGAAATATCAGAAAACACTGTCCCTTATCCTTGACGAGACCAGTGATGACTAGGCAAAATGACTCCATGTCCATATTATTCCTTTCATTGATGAACTCCATTTCTGAGACAACATATCAGGAAAAGAGTTGAATATTATAAAACGATTGACTAAGTAATTTTTGTCTCAAACAGTATAAAAGCAGCCATGGGTTCCAGACAAAATAATTCCAAAATATACAACAGAATTAGTATTAAATCATGAAGTGTACATTTTTTGGAAGTTGTCAGAAAGGGATAACTATATGAGTTGAAGATAAGAGCCGAGACCCTATAAAAGATGATCTGCCAGCACCTCATAATCCTTAAAGTCTGGATTCTGCCATTCCTCCACTGTATCCTAATTGAAAAGAGCAGAAAATTATTGATCAGGAACAGAAGCAGGACTAATGTCAAAGGAGACCAACATGGTTTGATAGAAAAAAGAGGGAATCAATGACTACATTGATTGTACCTTATATGTAGGAAATCTGCTACCTAAGACATGCATGAGGCTAGCTATACCCATCCCCACCCCTGATAGAGTAGAGATTATATAGAAGCACTTAAGCATGACAGCTAGGACCAGAATTAACCTGCAGAATCTTATTTTACAAATCTAATTTTAAAACAAAGCTAGTATGATATGAACCCAATTGTTAATATCTTTATCAGATGATTAAACAGGAAAGAAGTCCATCAAACCTGTGACCAGATCAATGATGGATAAGGACAAAGGACTGAAACTACACAGAAGGGTAAAAGGAAGAAACCATATTCCACAATCCATGCGAAGGCAATAATCCAATTATCTTGGTTAGGCCCCTTTGAGGAATTTATTTAATAATGCCTGGGAAAGTTAGAATTTAGAAGAATAAAAAATAGGCTTGAATAGATAAGGATGAGAAGACATCGCCATATGAAAATAATAGAAATGGACATATCCATAGACAAATAAAAAGATCAAAATTTCTACTGAACTCGAGAAAGGAGCGGTGTAAATCTTGATAAGACAAAAAAGAGTTTTGTTATTGTGACAAGCTTACATTCACCCATAGATATGCTTCATCATGGCGAGGGATCCTACTGATAGAAAAGAAAGACTGAAAAACTATGTTAAAAATAAATCAGGCCAGATATGATACTAAAAGATAGCAAACCACTATTCACAATTAAAATAATAAAGTCTGACGCACTTATTTGCAGATTGATATTAGGAGAATCGAAAGATGATTGATTCCAATTTTTTGAGAGAACAGGTCGAAAGATGGAGGCTGATAGGAAGAGAGTAATACATGAGAAGATTCAGGAGCCAAACGAAATCTAGTGAAATCAAAACGACAAAAGCACTGCTAGAATCATAAGAAAAAATTAAATCATTCCTAGAAGATAAATGCGAAGAGTTGGGTGTACACAAGGTTTCGAAGGATGAGGAAAATTGGATGGGTCAGCCATTGCACTAAGAGCAACTAATAAAGAATTAAAGAATTAAAAATAAGAGCCCCTGAAATAGGGCATTTAAATTGTCAAGTGATTTAGAAACAAACAATACCAGCAAAACAACAGAATTGAATTGATTTGGCATACCTAAACCAGAAGTTTAATTATAAGCAGTTGCTATACCTTAAAAATTGAGTTATAATCTAGGTAATAATACTGAGCACCGGACAATTAGGCCTTATGGTCATCTCTTCTTCATTTATCTCCATGCCTGTGCCATCACTTCTGGTCATGGGTTGCGTGTACGGTCTAGTCATGCATTGCCTCTTGACTATGCCAAAGCCTACCTAAACCATTTTCGAATGTTTTAAGAGATGGTGTGGAAACAACATGTTCAGACAAACATTTCACAGTTTACACACCCCTTAGAGAAAATTTTTCTAACTAGGTTAGTTCTCCCCCTCTTCTGGTAGACTTTCAGATGATTTCCACAAGTAATAGTCCATTTGCAAGCAGAATGTTATATTTGACTAACAATTAATCGATTGAGAGCCGATAGAATGATCCATCATAGCCTGGGTACGTGCTTTATATATCCAATTTCACCCAAGTTAAGTACCCGCAGAAAGAATTTCCAAAATGATGAGAGATTAGATTATACATTAAGTAGGGAAAAACCCCATCTTAGGGCTAATAAAAGTGGCTGATAGTCAAGAACTTTCCTGATCCAAAGGCTATGCTTGCTACTAAAACACTGAGATCAACACACATCTCTAATAAAGTAAAACTTGGTCATCAAAGTTTGTAGCGTTTACCATCAAAATATTGACCATTTAACTCTCGAAGTTATTAGTCATAAGTTGCAACTGAAATAAGTTGAATCTGAATGAGTACCAGCAAATATGGGAGTGGCGTATTTACTTATAAATCCATAAATATGTCGCACATTTTATGCTCAATTTACACGTTCTAAAAAATTTGCGCGCACTATATACAAGGATAAAACTTATTTTCCTCTGAATTTTTAAACATCTTAACCGTTAACGTCTGAAGATACCACGAAAACCCCCTTCACAAATCTTGTCACCTCGCGGCTATGCTTAATGTGTACCTCAAAACATCATTTGCAGAAGTGAAATTATTAAATTGAACAGCATAAATATTGCGTATCCTTTAATAAAGGTTGTTTTTTTCCATCAAAATTAATCCTAACTTGACATAAATGTTGTCTTTATAATATATAAATCAGAATCACGTGATAATCACATGATATATAAATCAGGTTAAAGCAAATTTTAATGAAGTATCTTGAGCGAGTACTCGGATATAGTTATCCTGGAATCGGAAATTCGGCAATGAGATCTACGCTTCTCGTCAGCGCCTCCAAACAGAGATTTACTTTGCCACTGGCTGGCTATCTAACATTAGACACGGGCTACCCAGTTTAATTATTCATTTTATGTTGGTCACTCACATTACAATATAACCAGTAATATATATGATAAATTTTATCGCTAAATTTAGAAATCAAGTGAACGCAAGTTTCTCGCTAGATTTACAAATCAAGTGAACCTGATAATCTGGCACAGGCTTAATAGCCTATCTAGCAAAAGAGGGTTATATGATTACGAGGATTCAAATAAGTATCGTAATTTTGAACATCCGGGCATTCCGAGATCGTCCAACATTTGCCAATTTACGACACACTAAAGAGGATATCCCATAGCAACGCAATGTTTACATTTTTCATGAAACTAAGGGCATAAAAAATACTTGCGTCGAATAACCCCGCCAGGTATTAGAAAACATAAAATGTCGAGTAATTTTTATAAGATATTAAATAAAAGGTAAAAAGGTTTCACGGCCCATTGCTAGTAATGTTAAATTAGCCTGCAAAAACGCCGCCAATTGAAAGCGAACACCGAATCGCGAATTAATACGATGGTCTCGTCTTTATTGTAATACGACTGACATGACTGATCATCATGAAGTAATTGCGAGTTTCATGTTAGTTGGTTAGTAACGGTCCTTAGAGGGACCACTCGCTTTTCTTCAGGGGATGATCGTGGTGTATCCTTGTGGTGTTCATCCGGTCCACCACGCCTGTTTGCACCACTGTCACATTCTTAATAGATCCAATAACTTCCCAACCGGTATATTACATAGTTATGTAGGATACCTTATGTAGGATTCGATCCAAACCGGTATGTAGTATACCTTATGTAGGAAAGAATGACGCTCGGGAATACGTACCTAGTCAAAACTCTTAATTGATCCACTAACTTCCCAACCGGTATGTTACATATGTTATGTAGGATACCTTTCGTAGGAGATGTTCCAAACCGATATATAGTATACCTTTCGTAGGAACGAGCCTCGTGGCTAAAATAGGATCAGAGTTATTGACTTCACCTGGCTTGTAATGTGAAGCTGGCGCCATTTTCTTCAACTTGGTTACAACGAACTTTCTGTTCATATTCACGTAAATTATAAACATTTTACATAAGTACTATGACTTATTCAACAAAGACCGCTTGTACTGTGGTATTCATGAAAAATCAAATGTGGATGTAGCTCCACAAGATTATGGAATGTATAGGATTTGTTGAGATAAAAGTTAGGTGTTTCCCGAAATACAGAAAATTAATTAATGAAGGCTTGGACTCGGTCGCATGCATAGTAGCATAAGTGCGCATGCTCACAGACTCGTTTATATGTTCTCTATAGGAATAGAGGAACCGGTTCCCTAGAGCAATGACTGCTTTAGAGTTAAAGAGATACTATCAAGACTACCCAATTGAGGGATGTATCTCTGCTAACCTTGTTTCAAGGGAACCCACACCATGGGAATGAATAGGTTAAAATTGTCTGAGATATCTAAGTCAGGTGACTTATAGCAAACAGTGAATTGAGTGGCTTAGTATTTTTGTTGTGTTACAAAACTGCTAATTCTTCAGTTAGGCAATGTATGTCTCGCAAAAAATACATCGTTGCTTTGTATGTTTATAGTCTAAGCCGTGGATTTGAGAATAATTTTATTGCAATATGATTAGGTTATTGTACATGATTCCACTGAATAAAGTCTTTATTGGAAAAGTGGCAATGGCAGCTGGGTAGCATGACTGGTAAGGTAACGGCAGTACGTCATATATGACACACGAGCATGTTTTAACCAGCCGCAGTTCGTGTGTAAAAACTGGCCATTTAGTACATAGCTGTTTTAAATTATATTATTTAACACTAACCCTCGAATTTGTTCAAGATAATTTAAATTTTCTCTTAGAAAATGTCCATTTACAGACCAAGAGAAAACTATTTTTGGAAATTTATCACTTGAATGACTGACACCCCCACCCTTGAATCTTTACAAGCATACAATGTACAGTAGTGTGATCGAAATTCACTCATGAATTATGACGAATCATTAACATATTTTTTTCTTATCATTGATTATCAGTTTTCATGACTCGTTTTCCTTCAGAATTTCACAAAGTGTTGAGGTCTCAAAGTAGATTAAAATAAAGGCTGAGGAATATATCAAGATAAAATTTTATGGCAAGGTCTTCCAGCTGAATGTAAATAAAATAAAGGATTAACAGAAGTTGAATTTGTTATTGCGTGTTGTAGATAATTTTAACTTTAGCAGTCAAGATTTGCCATTTTAGCTTTTTGCTTAACTTTTTAATGGGTCAAATTGGGTCAAGAAAATCAGATTATTTGCTTATTGAATGTCTGCAATATTTGCAGGCAAAGAGATTATTTTTGAAAATTTACCAATGGAATGACTGGCCGGTTATCGAGCCAGGCATTCCAGTCCAGTGGTAAATTGTCAAAAATAGTCTTCTCTTGACCTGCAAATGAACATTCCTCAAGACCAATGCAGAGGCCGGTTTTTGGCTGGCTTGACCATTAAAGGGTTAATGAATCTCCCTTTACAGGCCAAGAGTAGGACTACTTATGAAAATTTACCACCCACGTATACAGGGGTCAAAATAAGGCCCTAAGTACAATACGTATAACAGATAGCTGGTGCAGGTGAGATGCATGCGCAGTGCGAATGTACATACTTTTCTGGCTGATATATATATACTGTAATGGTAATTTATGTGCATGTAAATTATTAGCTGTGCTGCTAAAATCGCAATGTTAGATACACCCTGTGCATGTAGAACAAATATATTACTTCCACCCCTGGAATAACTGGGTCGATAACCAAGCCAGTGTTTCCAGGGGAAAATTTTCAAAAAAAGATTTCTTCGCCTCTACTGAGGTCGATGACTGGCTTGATCAATAAAGCTTTAAAATTTAATTTACAATTTTAAAACTGACTTTGGAGATAAAATGTGTTACCAACCTGTGATTGACAGATTATATGGATAGTGAGTCAGAGGCATGTTCTAAGAGATTGAATGTCAGCTTTGAAATCAATCATGAATGATTAAGAGGGTTTATCAACCATATCCAGTGAAATCTGTTTATAAGACCACCCTCCTGGTGTTGGTTGGGGGTGTGTGGTTCAGGGGGAGGGTGGGAGGGGGAGAGGTGGGTGCGGGTGTGGTCAGACAAAAGTGGACATTTCTAGACAGGTGGTCTCTCTACGGAGGCTCAAATGGTTTTTTTTATTGCCTTTAAGACTCAAATAAGACGGTCTTTATATACCTGTAGGTGGTTTTTATAAAAGGTAATCTCTAAAGCAGTTTGCAATGGCTTCAGGTCATATTAACTGTCTCGCCGCCCCCCCCCCCCCTCCCCCAGCAAGCCACCCAACAATAATTTCAATGGGCATTAACTCTTGATCTGCTGAATGTTTTGAAAACAATTTGACTGACAGTTGTTGGTTAAATACCATAGAAAATGTAGTCCGCAAAAATTAAGCAGGCATACAGTTAATTAATTTCAAATTATTCAACAAACTAAACTACATGTATACATTGTACAGAATTTACTTTTTCAGTGATTTATCGTTTGAGCATCCGTAGAAAGACCACCTGTCTATAATGTCCACTTTTGTCTGCCCCCCGCACCCCGCATCCCTTTAACACTCATATCAGCCAAAAATGGCTTCTACAGTGGTCTTGAGAAATGTCAATGGGCAGATCAAGTGAAAACTATTTTTGAAAATTTAACACTGAAATAACTGGCTCGATGACCGAGCCAGTCATTCCAGTGCTAAACTTTAAAAAATAGTCTTCTCTTGGTCTGCAAATTGACAGTTTCTTTGAAAAACTTGAAACTTTCTTGAACAAATTCAAGACTTAAAGGGTTAGAATTGCATTACGTCTGAGATATAAATAAATTTGGACATTTTCAGTATATTTGCTGTAATATAATGGTAAATACAAATTTTGTTACATATACCTATATTCTGACACTGTCACACATACTTGTTATTATTTGTTGTCTTTTTGGAAACTCGTGTGCGTATATGAGTTTTCAATTTAGAGAAGCATTATATTTATGAAACAATCCAATCGGAAAGTACTCAGAAAACCTTAAATATGTCTCGACAGTTCGCTGACGCAAAATACTAGCGCCACTGCAATCAGCGATCGGAAACATCAAAGAGCTACACGCCAAAAGGACTGAAACCGCAAAATATTCTATCGGGACATCAAACAAATAAGTTGCATAATAATATTTTTTGTCAATACAAGACCGGCAATGAATTGCACGTGAGTACTCTGGTTTCTCTGCGAAACGGAGATGCAGGCGACTGCCAGATTTGTGTTGACATTTTTTATATTTGTGAAATTCATAATTTGCATCTTGGATATTGAGTAGTCATTTACTCGTATAATGTATATAAGAATTGATGTTAAAATGAGAGTATTGACCCACTGGAAGTCTTTTATGGATATGATTCTGTATATTACATTTATGGCTCTATCAGGTATAACTCCTTTAAAGGAAATCTCAGGGGATAGAATTTGCCACCCATAATCTATCCCTGACATTTTAGCCTTTTTATCATGCTCACAATGAAAGATATTCAGGCATTAGTAGCTAAATGTTGATGCATTCTTACAGCCTACCAATGGCTGGTATGATTTATCTTTTCACCAATCAGAAAAAACCCAAGTATGTCTTCCAGTCAAATTAGTTTCAAAATATTCAAGGAGATGAGTATTACATAATAAAAAACGTAATGCATTGACACTTACATGACATCACACACTATCGCTAGAGGAGACAAAATGGTGGCGATCACTGTTCAACATTTACATGATATTACAAAGCAGATAATTGTGATACATATCAGGGAATGTGACAAGATATGAATGATGTGGAATTTATAAACCATAATCTATCGGTGCTCAACAACATTTGAGATGAGATTAGCAGCCCTTTAATCTGTATAATTACAGTAAGTTGAACATTGCATGGAATACATGTTTCATATTATTCATAATCCTGGCCTGTAAGTATCAAGATTGGGTAATGAAGGCACAAATTCGCCCTAATGAGTGTCCATTTACAGGCCAAGTGAAGACTATTTTTGAAAATTTACCATTGTAATGGCTGGCTCATTTTTCAGGACCTCTGCATGACCTTTATTGGTCAAATTTGGTAAAGAAAATATAAATATTTGCTTATTGAATATCCAAAAATTTCATAATTTACAACCCAGAGATAATTTTTGAAAATTTACCTCTGGAATGACTGGCTCGATTATTGAGCCAGCCGTTCCTGCAGTAAGTTGTCAAAAATAGTGTTCACTTGGCATGCAAATGGACACGTCACAAGACCACTGTGGAGGCAGGGTTTTGGCCGGCTTGACCATTATAGGGTTAAAGTACATGTTACTTATAAGCCTGTTAATGGAGGCATCCAGTTTTAGCTATGCCCCGCCTATTTTTAGCTAAGCTCCACCCACGCTTCGCCCGACTTGGGATCAATCGATACCTGAACTCCTGGACTATCAATCTCCAGAAAACTATACCGATATGCTGTTGAATATTTTGAAACTAATTTAACTGGGTGCTGTTTCTGCATATGGCAGCAACAGCCGCCAGTGAAATTAGTTTCAAAATATTCAACAGCATGTTTATTAAATAGTAAACACATACAATTCAGACAAAACACTTAGTCCGTCATCAATTAAGCGTTCATGACGAACTTAGCTAAATCGTCATTCATGATGTAATTGATTGTGATGTCATTCTACATTGATTATGATGTCATATGAGTGATGGATAAACTAGAATCCTCTCCATTGTCAGGATTGTTTCTGAATCTGAGTGAGATCTGTCTCTGCAAATATCCTGAGTTGTCTCCCTTCATTTACGACTCAATCTCAAGTCAATTTAAGGACATATGTTCAGATATACTATTAATCTCTTTACGATCAGACCAACAAGGAAGTTCACAAATCATTTAATGCTATATCTTTGGGACATTTTGTGTGATCTATCTCTTGCCCTTATTGGTCATATTTTCGAACAGGTCCGTAGGCGGTTATGAGGGCATTGTGCTATATCAAACATAAATAGGTGGCCTAAATTTCACGATATACATGTACTGTACAGTGAAAGCTGCCTATATGCGCTGCAGATATGTAGACCATCATAGAGTGGTCACAAAAGACAGGTTGTTACATAATAGAACTCTGGCTATGCGGTATATAACATTTTGGACCAAGAGGATGTGGTTCCTTAAGATGGATGGTTTCAGAACCACCCGTGTTAACACTAGTTCTCGAATTTGTTCAAGAAAATTTTAATTCTCATAGAAAATGTCCATTTGCAGAGAAGACTATTTTTGAAAATTTACGACGAGTGACTGGCTTGGTTAGCGTCAAGAAAATTTAAATGTTTGCTTACTGAATGCCTATTTCGCAGACCAAGATCATTCAAGTGATAAGAGCCAGGCGTTCAAGTGGTAGATTTTCAAAAAATACACTTCTTGGTCTGCAAATGGACATTTCTCAAAATCCCTACAGTCTTAGCTGGGTTTGACCCATTTGCACATTAACTGTCTGCCTGGTGAATTACTGCAGACTATAATTTTCATGGGGTTTAACTCTGGATATGCCGAATATTTTGAAAACGATTTGACTGAAACTTTTCGGTGGCCAAATTGTTTTCAAATTATTCAGGAAGTCCAGCATTATTGCCCAGTGAAATTATTGTCTGGTGGCAAAGCAGCTGTCTGCCAGTGAAAGGGTGACTTAAATATACAATTCATTGGCTATGGTATAATAGAGATATTTGCGCCAAATGATGGTTGTTCATTAAGATGGGGGGGGGGGGGGTGGGGTGGTCAGGTTGTTCATTAAGATGGGGGGGGGGGGGTCAGGTTGTTCATTAAGATGGGGGGTCAGGTTGTTCATTAAGATGGGGGGTCAGGTTGTTCATTAAGATGGGGGGGCCAGGTTGTTCATTAAGATGGGGTGGAGGGGGGTGGTCAGGTTGTTCATTAAGATGGGGGTCTGGTTGTACATTAAGATGGGGGGGAGGGGTCAGGTTGTTCATTAAGATGGGTGGTCAGGTTGTTCATTAAGATGGGGGGTCAGGTTGTTCATTAAGATGGGTGGTCAGGTTGTTCATTAAGATGGGTGGTCAGGTTGTTAATTAAGATGGGGGGGTGTCAGGTTGTTTATTAAGATGAGGGTGTCAGGTTGTTCATTAAGATGGGGGTCGGGGGGTGGGTGGGTGGTCAGGTTGTTCATTAAGATGGGTGCTCAGGTTGTTCATTAAGATGGGGGGGGGGGGGTTGGTCAGGTTGTTCATTAAGATGGGTGGTCAGGTTGTTCATTAAGATGGGGGGGGGGTGTGGTGGTCAGTTTGTTCATTAAGATGGGTGGTCAGTTTGTTCATTAAGATGGGTGGTCAGTTTGTTCATTAAGATGGGTGGTCAGGTTGTTCATTAAGATGGGGGGGGGAGGGGGGGGTCAGGTTGTTCATTAAGATGGGTGGTCAGGTTGTTCATTAAGATGGGTGGTCAGGTTCATTAAGATGGGTGTTCAGGTTGGTCACCAAGATGGGTGTTCAGGTTGTTCATTAAGATGGGTGGACAGGTCGTTCATTAAAATGGGTGTTCAGGTTGTTCATTAAAATGGGTGTTCAGGTTGTTCATTAAAATGGGTGGCCATGATGTTCATTAAGATGGGTGGTCAGGTTGTTCATTAAGATGGGTGGTCAGTCAGGTTGTTCAATAAGATTGGGTGGTCAGGTTGTTCATTAAGATGGATGACCAGGTTGTCCATTAAGATGGGTGGTCAGGTTGTTCATTAAGATGAGTGGTCACAAAACAACCTATCTTTATATCGATCCACCATTTTCTGTCCCCCAAAAGCAGGTGTGTGTTATAAACAGGCCAAGTTAATAGTTTAACCATCAAATTTGTTCATGAAAATTTAAATTTTCACCTAGAAAATGTCCATTTGCAGACCAAGTAAAGATTATTTTGAAAATTTGAACACTTGAATGATGGGATCGGTTATCGAGCCAATCATTCCAGTGGTAATTTTTCAAAAATAATCTTGGTCTGCAAATGAACATTTCTGAAGACCACTGCAGAAGCCATTCTTGGCCGGGTTGAGTGTTAAAGTGCTTACTATATAAAGAAGTGGTTAAATGTCAAGATTAAATTTAACAGATTCTGAACCATTTAAATGGGATGTTGGAGTGAGATTCAGATCAATTCTCTTTAACCTTTTCACCGGCAAATCCCTGAAAAAGTATATTCTTTACGATATAAAACACATTCGGTTGAATAATTTAAAATTAATTTGACTGGAAACCATTGCTGCCTAAGGCAGCTACAAGCCATGGTAAATCTGATAATTTATCTATGTGCAGACATTCCTAGATAATTTGAGCAATCAACGGCTTCCAGTCAAATTAATTTCAAAATATTCAACCATTTTCTTGTATTGATGTATTAAAATTAGATATGGTGAATTCATCTGTGAAATGTTTGAGCACACACGTGCATCCTGATTGAGACATTGTCCTTGGAGTGGTGCACAACAATTGCTCAAATTATCTAGGAATGTCTGCACATAGATAAATTGTCAGATTTACCATGGCTTATAGCGACAAATGATACCTTGAACCAAGTTTTGGGAGAATTCTAATTGAAAATTGATCCACGGCATAGGAGAATTCCAAATGGTATCTTGAACCCAGGAGGGTTGGTAGAATTCCAAATAACAACTTGAACCAAGTGTTGGGAGAATTCCAAATGACAACTTGAACCATTAGATTTGAGAGAATTCCAAATGATTCTTTGAACTGAGGTTTGTGAGAATTCAAAATCTGTATCGAGTACCGTGATTGCAGGCTCTGGATCACAGCCAAAGAAATTGCTCGATAAGAAATAAATGATTGGCAGAGAACATCCCACCAGTGTAATGTTACTTCACATAGCAAGAGATCAAAGGTCTGTAAGTATGGCCACATGCAGCAGAGCAATGTGAGTGGGCATATGTTAGTGCGATGCATGGAACCTGAACCAGTGGTCAGGAGAATTCCACATAGAACCAGAACCAGTGCGTGGCAGAATTCCACATGGAGAATGGCTTGATACTGTGTTTCAAACTATTCAAGATTTTATCGATAAACATGTTGTTTACCTTATTCTTTTAAATATATCAGAGTAAATATGTGTAGCGATTCCATTGAAAGGTTACGTCACTAAAATACAGTATTAATTCAATTTTACCAATATCTTGCATTCACAGTCATCAATCACAATGATAATCTTACTTTATCGAAAAAAAGACCCCTCGTGAATGGCCTTGTACCACAGCACCTTTGCATTCAGTTTCCTTACATCTAGTAAGATGAAATAGAATTTACGTAATAGAAACTGCGTCATGATGGAAACTTGCATTCGGCGTGACTGTATCACTGTTGGCCAGTTTCGGTTTCATACTCTTTTTTTTTATTCATTTCTTTCATTCTATTATATATCAGGAACTTATTTTATATAAATATAAATATTTTAACGTCCTCTAGCTGTTTGTTTACTTTCATCTATTCATGAACTGCGCATGTGTGATCGTGCTCACTGTGTGAATGCTAATAGTGCTATCAGTGCACAGAGTTACAAAATATGGCTGCTGCAGTGTTATTGTGAATTAATGTCCAGGGACCGATCTACCCATTAGCCAATTAGCCAAATAGTAGTAAAACTGAAATCTGGCTAATGAAAAGCAGTATTGGCTAAATCATTGGCTAATGATTAAAATTTATTAAATTTTCCTCATTGGCAGATATCCTGACTAATTCCAGTGTTTCAATTGCAAAACAAAAATTCCTGTTTTTAAAATTGTTGAATATTTAGAAAGTAATATGGCTGACTGAAAGCTGTTGCTTCCCAAGGCAACAACAGCTAGTCAAATTAGTTTTAAAATATTCAACACCTTATATATTAAGACCCTACTGTTTCTGGACTGTCGAAATGATAGTATTAACTGATCATGTCTGACTGCAAACATATTCATAAGTGACACTGAAGTAAAGATGTGGCTCAGATATTTAATATTTAACTAACAAAAATGGTATTTGGCTAATCTATTGTCTAGAACATTGCAAAAGCCAGATGAGTCCCGGAATGTCCATTACTGTAGACCTAGGGATGAATATTTTAGAAATCTTACTCCTGGTGTGATTGATTTGGTAACAGGGATAATCCAATCATCCCTATGGACTGTTTTTTACGTTTTCTTGGTCTGCAAATGTCAATATTATCTATGAGAAAATCTATTTTCGTTGCAAATTCTGACAATTTAAACCAAGAATAATCCTTTATAACTCTTTAATTGTAGAGATTTGTAAAATAAAAGTGGACTCAGTGAATGTCTATTTGCAGGCCATGACAAGACTATTTGGAAGTGATAAATTTTCAAAAATTGTGTTTTGACTTGCAAATGGACATTGTCCATTAGACCACTGCAACAACAGGTTTTGGCTGGCTTGACCATTAGGCCTTTAACACTCACATCAGCTAATTAAACAGTTTCTGCAGTGGTCTTGAGAGATTCCCATTTGCAAACCAAGAGAAGACAATTTTTGAAAATTTGCCGTTGGAATGATGAGCTCGATAACTGACCCAGTCAGTCCAGTAGTAAAATTTTCAGAAATAGTCTTCTTAGTTTGCAAATGGACATTTTCTATGAGAAAATCTAAATTTTCATGAACAAATTCAATGGTTAAATGGTTAGATAACACAATGTTTAGCTTACTTTACAGAGGGCCACATGTGGTCCACTGACAATGCCTAGCATTACCTGTCTGCTACAAACCAGCAGACAATAATTTCTATCAGCACTAAGTGTGGATCTGCCGAACATTTTGAAAACAATTTGACTGAAAGTTGTTGGTAGCTTAGCCTCCAACAACTTTCAGTCAAGTTGTTTTCAAAATATTCAGCAAGTACAGAATTAAACTCCATGGAAAATATAGTCTGCAGAAATTCAGCAGGCAAGCAGTTAATGATTGTCTGGTAGCTGAGATGGGAGGCTTTCAAAATGACACTGTTATCTCTCAAAGGGCTAAGCATAATGACATCTTGAGCTCCATAATAAAAGTCTTAATTATGCAGGTGTTAAATATCTGGGTGTTATGGATATGTGATCAGAAACGTAAATGATCAGGTATGAATTCATGAAACGATATGGTACAAATGTGCCATGATCGCATTGTGAATAACCTCTTCAACCTTGATATCCTGTTACGGTCTCATCAAATCAAAGGACTGATCATACATGTACAGATAAGCTGGTGATTATTCAATCTGTAATGGCTGTAAGGCAAATTTGTTTCAAAATATTCATCCAGGTTCATATTTCACTCCTTTGAAGTAACAATTTCTTGTCATCGCTTTGATGGAATGGGTTAATAAAATCCTCATTTGTGTACATATGGGTTTGAAGGAGACCGTGTTGAATAACTCGGATAGGTAGCATGGATAATCTTCACAACCATTCACTCCTCGATCCTCCACATCCCCGGAGTGCTTATTATTCCGCGTTTAAATCATTCAAAACAGTCGCCTTGTTCTGATATAATCCTCGGAGTGTCCGTTTTATGTGCTAGATTCCAATGGTTTCACTTTCAAGGTGTAACATTATAATAATACTAGATAGGCATTTAGCGCTTCAAGGTTACTCCATGGTATTGTTCGAGATGAGGTGCGGTCCTCTTGATCATCATCTAAGCAGAGTGTAATGCTTTGGTTGCTGTAAATATCTGGGTTAGTTAAACTGATTATTTTATTTCTGAATTTCCAATAGTTTGCTTTCAGAGGCTAGATATAAAATATATATAGATAAAAATTTAACCGGATGAATAATTTGAAAACAATTTTATCGAAATTCATGGCTGTCTTAATGACTCAATTACATTGCTTTAAAAAATATAGCGCATAATTCTACATTGATTGTCGTGTACTTACAGCAGAATGAAATGTGGCAAGTACATTCTCTCTGTATCATGTTCTGATGACACATGTTCAATAGGACCTCATGTTTTCATACATTTCATAATATAGCGACGATGTTTTCTTCCCGCTACGTATGTTATTCAGAATTATGTTCATTCTTCGCGGTAATGCCGTGAATTGCGTCATAGATTAATATTGTCTACTACCAGTCAAGGGTAGGTATGTCTCGATCAAAATTCAGGGATTTTATACAGATATATTTTATATATAAGTGATGAAGATTATTATTCTCTGGTGCTCTCGAAGATGATCGTAGCAATACCGTAATCTGATAATATTTAAATAAAAGTACAAATTAATTGTGCACAAAACTGCGTGAGTCAGAAATGTGATATTAACGCGTGCTACCATTTGTAACGTCCGAATATAGGGTTTTAAAGTGTATTTATATTCCATTTAGCAAGTTTATTAATGTTGACGTCATTTCATATGATTGCTAGTTTTGTGATTGGATTATATTGATCAACAGCCTCTCACTAGTTAAGTAAGTATATTGCTTTTATTGCCTGTCACTCAAGAAATTATTTATATATGACCATATACATGAAGTGTACACAAGTGTGTGCATATAATTCACCTTCGTCATTTTGAAATCTGAATTGCTGTGGTCTGTCACAGTCGTACACATCAACAGATTTCAATCAGGACTGCCATTCCACACCCATTTCTGATTAGGCAAGCTAATTACAGAATGAGCACTTCACTTTCTGATTGGCTAACATCAGAATGACTATACCCCTTTCTGATTGGCTAATATCAGAATGGCCACACCTCTTTCTGATTGGCTAATCTCAGAATGGCCACTCCTTTCTGATATGCTAATCTCAGAATGGACCTCACATTTTTCTGAGCTGTACTGTAGCCACAGTCCTTGCCGGTTTGTTAATTAGAATATCATGTTTTTTAGTTAAATTCCTTTCCAGGGTGATGCATTAGTGTAATGTTTGTAGGAGATTATGCGCAACCTGCAATAAAAACGACTGATCAGTTAACTAAATGCACATTTTGAGGATGTTATTTTTGTATGGATACATGTAGATTAGTGTATTATAATGCCTTGAGAAGAGTGAATTAACCCTTTAATGGTCAAGCCGGCCAATGCCGGGTCGAGCCATGCAGTCATTATGTATGTATGATTACTGTATTTTGCGGCTGTAGTAGTAGAAACATCCTACAACTGCAATCAGTCCTTCTTCGCTTTTGCCCACTGTGTCTTGTCCTCAGCCAAAATCATTAGCTTCCTCAGGTCCATTCTTCACTTGAGTGTACCTAATCCTGCTTTCTTGAGGTCACCTCGTAGCACGCTTAGCAGATTTATGCAATGACGTCCTCTCCTGGCTCTGTATTTGCTGGCTCCGAGTAGGGCAAATTCCAAGGCTGTGCTGGTGTGTCTTCCTGCATCCTTAGTACATGGCCAAATATGGACCATCTTTGCTGGGCGACTTTTACAGACAGCGGCGGCATATTACACATCTTGTATAGTGCATCACTGGAAATTATGCTCTCTGGCCATCAGTGTCCAGTGATGGTGCGTAGGTGTTTGCGGTAGCAGGCGTCAAGTTTGTCTAGAGTTGCCTTTGGAGCTGCCCAGGTGTTACAGTTATACAGCATCAAGGATACGCAGGTTGCATTGTATAAACGTAGGCTTTTTACCAAGGGCATCTTTGATCTACGAATCCATAGCTTCCAGAAGGACTGGAAAGCTATGTTCCCCATGATGCAGCGTGCAGGAATGTCAGCAGTACTGCAAAGTAGTTAGCCCAGGATTTTACTTTTCCTCCATGGTTCGCCGCCACGGAGTGGATCGTCATTTTCTTTAGTTTCATGCTTTGTAGATAGGTATATGTGGGTGAACTCTGTTTTGGATTCATTCATAAAGAGATTCTCAATTTTTAGTTTGCTTGCAGCTATTGGGACAAGTTCGTCAAGGGGTTTCTTTTCCTCATCTATAAAGTCTACATCGTCGGCATATTCCATCTCTAGCGGCATGCCCAGTATTGACACCAGGGGGTTTGGTCTTGTGGCGTTTTCCCGCATGAATTTCAATGCAGCAGCCAGGTAACTGGTGAAGAGCACAGGGGATAGACTATCTCCCTGTGGGGAGCCGATTGATGTCTCAAACTCTACAGACTTCACTGGCTTGACTCGTACTCTCGTCTTGGTGTCTGCAAGCAGTAATCTCACTAGTCATAGCTCATCTTAATTGCAACTGGCCTGGCTTAGTACATCTAGGATCTTTGAGTGCTTAATTGTGTTGAAGGCTCATGACATGTCAATACCCATTTTGTGGAAATCCCAGTGTTTGGACATGACTACCGACACAAGCATGCATTGAGCCCATACAATGTCTGCGCAGCTGCGTCCACGTTTGAAGCCACTTTGACATGATCCTGTCGATCTTGTCTCGGATGCGGCATAGAGTAACATTGGATAGGATTTTCTGTATGTTGTTAAGGAGCATAATTGGCCGCAGATTGGCTGGGGGAGGGACCAGGTGGCTTCTTGGGCTTTGGTAGTGCGATAAGGATGCCTTGGCCTATAGCGTTGATGGGAAGGTGGTGCATAAAAGCTGAATTGATTATGTGCGTGATCAGTTTTGAGATAATGTCACTTGCATATTTGAATAGTTTATTGCTCATGCCATCTGGTCCAGATGCACATCCATTTTTCAGGGCTTTAAGTGCCTTCTCAACCTCTACTGTATTAATTGGTGTTAGTAATGGTCTGGGGTCTCCTTAGAATCGTGGTCACTGAACTGTTCCTTGAACCATTCTAGAATTGCCTCGTCTTTGCCCTGGTCAGTCCCGATAAAGTGTCCTTCAGAGTTGTGTACAGTCAGTGGTGGTGTGTAGTCAGCAACTCTCAGGGCTCAGGCTGCCTGAAACATTTTGTGGCAGTCATCCGTGGCAGTGATTTTATCTTTTAAGCGTTCGCTAATGTGGCGCAGAATGTTATTGCATTCCTGGCGTAGTTTGGTGCGATCTTCACTTTGGCCACTTTGATAGATGCTCAGATGTAATGCTTTCTGTTCTGCTGACAGTTTTACTACGAGAGGGTCATCAGTATACCTAGTTCTGTTGATTTTTAATACACCTATGGTGCTAGTAGCTGATGATTCCATAGATATCAGTATTTTGGTCAGGGCTTCGTTTGGATCAGAGCTGATGTCATTGTTAGCTATCTGCTCCCTGAGGGCCTTTTTGTATGACATTTGAGTGTCAGTGTCGTTGATTAGCTTGGGTAAGTTGTAGGTGACGCTACCCTCTTGCCTGGTATGTCGTTTATACATTAGGTAGAGCTGGTTCATATGGAGGTGTGTAATGACTGGCTTATGGTCAGAATTGAGGTCTGTGCCTCCATGGAAATGAGCATCCCGAAGTAGGGGTTTTGCTGCTGTCTTGCATAGTATGAAATCCATTTGGTTGAAGACGGCTTTTGTAGCCTTAGAACCTTTTGGGTCTTTGTGATCAGCAATGTGTCCAGTCCATGTTGTCTGGTGGCGGCATGGGTGTTTGAAAGTCGTATTTGTGGCAAATCGTCCATTGGAACTAAGGAATGCCACTAGTGCATCTCCATTGCAGTTGCGTGTGCCCTCTCCATACGATCCCATGCATGAGCCAAGTCCTGAACTTTTGTCCGCAATGCCGAATTTACCCAGCTTGGAGTTGAAATCGCCACACACGAACAGCTGCCATCTAGCTGGGATAGTAATGGCGGAGCTTAGCTCTGCATAGAAGGAATCTGATATAGATGGATTCTCTTTTGCCCTTTCGGTAGTTGGCCTATATGCATTGACCATGCGACACAGTGGTGGTGCGCTTTCGCGTTGGTATAGCCAGGTCAATAAATGCAATGCGATCACTGACGTATCCAAAACTAATGACATAGTCCAATACCCTTGGTCCGATTACGAAGCCTAACCCACAGTAAGTGGCCTGTTTTTGCTCCATGAGTACTAGCTTATGGCCTGTCTGAAGTTGCTTCTCTGAGTGTTTGGCTACTTTAGTCTCTTGAATGCATGTGATATCGATTTTAGAGTGTTCACAATGTTTGCCTCTGATGTTGCAGTCAGACCACTACATTCCACGTAGCTATGGTAAGCTCCTGGGAAGATTGCGTTGTCCGAGGATGTCGAGCACAGTTTCTTGTTAGAAGGTTAGACATAGTCAGAGTTGCCGCCTTCAAAAATATTCCGCATTTTTGTCTACTTAAAGTGACCATAAAATTGTAATAAAGTGATTGGAAACAGATGTGATATATACATTCCATTCCAGTCCATGGCAAGTCCCAGAATGTGTGCCATTTATCACGGACAGGTATATGGGTCAATTTCAGGAAAGTGTACCAAAAGGGTGGTTCAGAAATGTCAATTTTCAAACCGTTTTGATATATAATTATATGAATTGTTATTCATTTGACTTGGTTGGAGAGGATAATTTTATAACTTGCCATGCTTAATATTAATCCATTTCCTGAAAATTATGTCCTCATTACTCACATTGCCATTGATTTGGTCAAGACCATCGCACAGTATCAGGGGTGATTTTTATCCAAACTAACATGCAGATCCGATGTATGTGATGCAAAATGGTCAAGAATATATATACGGCCAATTAATGAATAATATATCGACTCAGTTAGCTGTAAGGGTAAATTGTATGAATCCAAATGAAAATTTCAATGTGATGGTCTTGACGTATGTGACGGTCTTGACAAAATGTTTGGTCTTGACCTGAAATAACATAAGAATGCAAATTTCCCTGATATTGTGCAAAGGAAGGTCTATTGATAACACAAAGTACTTTAGTAGGACACATAAAACCTTAAGGCATCTCTGATGTAAAGAAATGTGCACATTTCCATGACTTAAAAATAAGGAATGTGATGGTCTTGACTGTGATGGTCTTGACAGTATGATGCATTTATCGATGCTGCCATTTTGTTTTTCTCAGTGGATGCAATGATGATATGCTTATCAAAATAGTCTGTCATTCTAAATATTAAAATTTGTTATAGGAATGGATAAATGCATTTAGGAAAACTTGGGCAAGCGTTCGTTCGGTCTTGACATCTAAATAATATACTCTTCAAAGTAACATGATTCAGATATCAAATTTCACTTATATAGTTCGCTGTAATGTTTTGCCTGTTTTTGCAAGATAATGTTAAAGGAGAGCTATAACAGGGGCGATAACTCTTTTGGATTGATTGTCACACATAATAAAGAATGGCTATATTTATGTGTTGTGACTGTCTTGAAAAAGTTTCCTTCATGAGTTTTTGAAAATGTTTCTGTCTACTACAAATTTTACAATGGAAGGAAATCTTACAGCCTCTGTTTGGCCATTCCCACATACATGGCACTGATTAATGTGGCATTATTGTTTACTAGAGATGCTGATTATGTAAGTTATATCATCTACAAGTTTTTATGTTTTAGTTTCTGACATGGCATTTTTGAGGGGGTGACATGATTCAGGAGTGATTCTCACATTCTAATTAAGCGCCCACATTGCTTTTATATATGTATCTAATCACAATTATAGTTGTCACTAGTGAAAATAGCTTAATAATAAACAAATTCGTAGGTATAACACATATATCTGCTAACAAAAACCTCTGACACCATTTGGAACGTTTTCCTGAAATTGACCCAAATGTCACTCATAACTGTGACACCTGTTCAGGGGAATATTGATCTGCAGTAATTAGCTTTCATATAATGCTGACACATGTCTTCTTATTGTCAAGGTGAGGGAGAGTGTGAGAGAGGGAGCAGGTGACTGAGTCGGGTGTGGTAGTGGTGGTGTTTGAGGGAAGGCAATGGACCTTTCCAGTTTTAGCTATGCCCCGCCCATCTCTAGCTAAGCTCCACCCACATGTCGCTCGTGTTGGGATCGATCGATCTCTGAACACCCTGACTATCAATTTCCAAAAAACTACACAGGTAAGCTGTTGAATATTTTGAAACCAATTTGACTGGGTGCCTTAGGCAGCAACAGCACCCAGTCAAATTAGTTTCAAAATATTCAAAGCATGTTTATTAAATAGCAAAGAATTATAAAGACATACAATTTATACAATGTGTCGGACTCTGAGATTTGATGACGGTCTATATGGAACCCTTTGTGACGTAATGATTGTGACGTCATCATACACACACTTAGCTGATTACGATGTCATACGAGGTCAGATGATGGATGGATACTCTGGAAAGGTGAATTGTACTATACTCTCTCTCTCTCTCTCTCTCTCTCTCTCTCTCTCTCTCTCTCTCTCTCTCTCTCTCTCTCTCTCTCTCTCTCTCTCTCTCTCTCTCTCTCTCTCTCTCTCTCCAGTTTTACTGTAACTGTGGGGACATCACTTTTTTCTCTCATTTTTTTATTTCCATTTCCTTCGTGTTTCTGTCATTAACTAAAAAAAGTGAGAGAACACTGTGGGGATGGTCCCAACACAGAGCGGGGACCTAGTGAGAGAGTCCCCACAAATGTGAGAAACACTGTGGGGACACTTTCTGATTGGCAGTTCATGCAATAGCAGCAGTATGTGGATGGGAGATTACACCGCTGCCTAGTCTGCGCACATGAGTGTTTATCATATCACGTGTTCGTATACCTCGTGCAATAATTTTTTTACATGAGAGTGTGAGATAATTTTGTGGGGACATTTCAATGTGAGAGAAGGTGAGAGAAATGAAAAAACATAAAAAATTGAAAAACATGAATTGGGGGGGGGGGGGGGGGGGGGGACACAAATTCTAAATACATTTTTGGACGTTTCACGCTTATGTCGATCGTTTGAGCTACCGTAATTGTGGGGACAGGGCATTGTCCCCACAATCCAAGCATGTCCCCAGAGTGTAGGGCCTAGACGTGAAAATGTCCCCGGAATTATGGTAAAACAAGTTTCTCTCTCTCTCTCTCTCTCTCTCTCTCTCTCTCTCTCTCTCTCTCTCTCTCTCTCTCTCTCTCTCTCTCTCTCTCTCTCTCTCTCTCTCTCTCTCTCTCTCTCTGCTGATGTGTGATGTATCCATTGTTTGCAATGCAGTTAAAGCTACATGTATATGTGGAGTTGTTAGTTGTGACTCACAAAGTTCTAGTATAAGTCAGTTTGTCAGTGTCAGTCACTGTTTGTCAGTCAGTCAGTGTCAGTCACTGTTTGTCAGTCAGTCAGTGTCAGTCACTGTTTGTCAGTCAGTTAGTGTCAGTCACTGTTTATTAGTCTTTCAGTAAAATTTATTAGCCAAAATAGGCAAGTGAGCTTATGCCATGGCGACCATCCATCATCTATCCATCCATCCGTCAACTTCTGCTTTAAAATGTATCTCCTCCTAAACCGCTTTTTGGATTCCGTAATCAAT
This sequence comes from Chaetoderma sp. LZ-2023a, assembly GCA_034401795.1. Classification (NCBI taxonomy): domain Eukaryota; kingdom Metazoa; phylum Mollusca; class Caudofoveata; order Chaetodermatida; family Chaetodermatidae; genus Chaetoderma; species Chaetoderma sp. LZ-2023a. Next base: position 30,032,449 of record CM067359.1, on the reverse strand, counting down.
AGCCCAATTGCAATGAAACTTGGGTGGAATGATCCTAATGGTGGTAGAATTGAACAGATCTAATGAACATTTTTATTAGTCAAATTTTTGGTGGCCATCTTGGATTTTCCAAAAATTATCTGGAAAACGTTTAAAATGCATCTTCTCTTAAAACGTTTGGTGGATTTTAACCATATTTGGCTAAGTGCACCATATTCAATATTGTAAGGCTCCAGATCTTCTATTCAAATTTTTATTGATAATTTTTTGGGGTGAAAACCTTAGATTTTATGAAAAATGTACAGGAAATTGTCGAGACCAATATCCTCCTTAACCACTTAATGGATTTCAAACAAATTTGGATGGAATCATTCTATCATGCTAGGCTCCAAAGTTCTATTCAGAATTCTGATTGATCCATTTTTGAGGTAAAAACTTTAGATCTTATGAAAATGTACTGGAAATTGTCAAGACGCATCTCCTCATTAACCGCTTAATGGATTTCAACCAAATTTGGCTGGAATGGTTCTATTGTGCTAGGCTCCAGACTTCTATTCAGAATTTTGATCGGTCACCATCTTGGATTTTCGAGAAATTTTCTGGAAATATTTAAAATGCTATTCCTTAATCAGTGGGCAAATTTAAACAAAACTTGGTTGGAACAATCTTATTGCGGTTGGTTTCAATATATCAAACGAGAATTTTGATTGGTCATCTTAGATTTTCCGAAAATTATCCAGAAATTCTTAAAAACATATCTTTTCCTAAACCACAAATTTGGCAAGAAGGATTCTATTGTAGTACACTCTAGAAATTCTATTCAGAATTGTGGTCATCTTGGAATTGCTGAAAATTTTCCGGAAGCTTTTAAAACCCCATTCCTTAATCAAGAGCCCGATTACAATGGAACTTGGGTGGAACAATCCTATGGCAGTTACAGCTTCAAAATGTCAAACAAGAATTTTTATTGGTCAATTTTTATTTGGTGGCCATCCTGAATTTTCATAAAATTATCCATTATGTCTATTTAAAGGATAACTAACCTCATCTCATGATATCTATACAGGTGATCTAATAGGCCACTCCTAAACGATGCATCAGATTCTATGCTTTTTATCATCCCGTCAAAGAAAGATATTCAGGCTTTAGTAGCTAAATGTTGGTACATTTCTACAACTTATAATGGCTGTCATGATTTACTTTTCAACCAATCAGAAAAAACCTAGCGTGTCTGCCTCAGTATATGCGCTCAGTCATAGAGGTGCCATCTATAGCTTGACAATGTGGTATGAAAGCAACCATACAAGTAGGCTGTTGAATATTTTGGAACTTATTTCACTGGAAGTTGTTGCTGCCATAGGCAGCAACAACCTCCAGTCAAATTAGTTTCAAAACATTCAACAAGATGATTATTACATAATAAAGACTCTAATACATTTGCACTTACATGACATCACACACTATCCCTAGAGGAGACAAAATGATGTCGATCACTGGTCAACGTTAATGTGATATTACAAAGCAGATAATTGTGATACAGATCAGGGAATGTGGCAGGATATGAATGATATTGAATCTATAAACCATAATCTATCGGTGCAATACAACATTTTACATGAGATTAGCATCCCTTTAAATGCAAATGGTTTAAACGCTAATGGTCTAGGTGAGAGTCGCTGGGCCTTGGACCTTTTGTTACTGACAATGTTTCCTAAGTCGCAGCTATAGCGCCTTACACTTGTTCACTCTTTAACACTCATATCAGCCCGAAACGTCTTCTGCATTGTTCTTGAGAAATGTCCATTTGCAGACAAAGAGAAGACTATTTTTGGAAATTTACCACTGGAATGATTGACTTGATAACCAAGCCAGTTATTCCAGGGGGTAAATTTTCAAAAAAGTTTTCTCTTGGTCTGCAAATGGAAATTTTCTATGAGAAAATTTAATGTTTTAAAACAAATTCGAGAGTTAAAGCATTAATCTGTGTGCATGTGCTTGGGCGCGTGTCCTTGTGTGAGTGCTTGTGTGAGTGCTTGTGCGCTTGTGTGAGTGCTTGTGTGAGTGCTTGTGTGAGTGCTTGTGCGCTTGTGTGAGTGCTTGTGTGAGTGCTTGTGCGCTTGTGTGAGTGCTTGTGTGAGTGCTTGTGTGAGTGCTTGTGCGCTTGTGTGAGTGCTTGTGTGAGTGCTTGTGCGCTTGTGTGAGTGCTTGTGTGCTTGTGTGAGTGCTTGTGTGAGTGCTTGTGTGAGTGCTTGTGCGCTTGTGTGAGTGCTTGTGTGAGTGCTTGTGCGCTTGTGTGAGTGCTTGTGTGAGTGTGTGTGCTTATGTGAGTGTGTGTGTGTGCTTGTGTGAGTGTGTGTGCTTATGTGAGTGTGTGTGCTTATGTGAGTGTGTGTGTGTGTGTGTGCGTGCGTGCGTGTGCGTGTGCGTGCGTGCGTGCGTGCGTTATCATTTATGTGTAGGTGCATGTATGTATGTATGTATGTATGTATGTATGTATGTATGTATGTAGGTTGCATGGTGATAAATTCATTTCTGAATGTCTGTGGGTGTTTGTTTGTTGCATGGGGGATGGGATTTGTGGATGTTTTTGTGAAGCTCAAATAAGAAAAAATTATCAAAATCGGTCTATATAAATTTGAATTCTTACAAACATAAAATTAAAAAAGAGAACAAGTTTATTTTTTTTATAAATGACAGCCTAAATCAGTGAGGATTTATTTGAACAGACTTAGCAAGAATGTGATGTTTACATGTAAAATGAGTCACCCGTCAGCTAAAGCGCTTTGTACATCTACTCGTCATTAACCCTAAATCGCTTAATATTACAAGGTACCTCCAATCTTACTATACCTGGTGAACAGGGGTTAAATGTTTTAAAGAAAGCTGTACTGGAATCTGTAATTGCTGCCTTAGTCTGATTGATCACCGAAGAATTGTTTCCATTTCAACTGATTATCAAATAATTAGCAATATATTTCTTACAACCTATAGAATTTCCTGTATTGGAGTGTGTAAAATAAGATGAATAAGTTGAGTTTCTATATGTATTATAATATAAATCACCCAGCTGTTATATCCTGTAAGTTCAAATAGTGTAAACAGAATAGGCATTGTCATTGTGGCTGCTGATTGGCCTACAACTCGATCCTCTACAGCAATCTCTCTAGCTCACTTTCAGGACAGCCAACAGGATTATACTGTGAATATAGTCAAATTAACCGTTGCAACTCTATTGTCAAAATTTTTAACTTTCAAGTTAAATTAAAGGATGAACTGATGTTAATTTTTTAACAAATTTGGTGGATGATGGTGCTGTCGTAGACAGTTACATCGTCCACCAAAATTGGTGAAAATTGTACTATAGTTTCTTTGCTTAAAATTGACACAGTAAACGATAGAATATGGACATCAGAGTTGTAAGGGTTAAAAGTCGGTTTTAAGTTGCAGTAGCTCATTATCATCATCGGCCAATTATTCCTTGAATGGAATGGATTTAATCTCCAACTTGTGTGAGTTCGATCCCTGATCCCTACGGTAACTAGGTGGCAACAAGTTTCTCGGAATGCGACAAGATTTTAAATAACTCCTCAGTTTGTGAGTATGGCATTGTGTTACAGTGGGCTCATTCGAGAGGGTAATCCGTTATTAGTCATGATTAAATTAAAATATTTTTTGCTTGTTGAATACATGTCTAGCTACAGACGGATTAGGAAGATTATTTTTTTGTTAACCATTTAACACTGAAGCCAGGCTTCTTCGGTTGGCTTGAGAAATGTCCATTTGCTGACCAAGAGAGAGACCATTTTTGAAAATTTACAACTGGAATGACTGGATCGATAACCCGCGCCAGTCATTGCAGGGTTGAATTTTCAAAAATAGTTCTCTTGGTCTGCAATTGGACCTTTTCTATGAGAAAATTGAAATTTTCTTGAACAAATTTGACAGTTCAAGGCTTAATATCAATTGAATCATGGTCATCGTGATATGAGTACAATATGACCCAGTTTTTGTTTGAGTAAGTTCCCACATTGTACTGCCCCCTCCCCGAGCTGGGAGAAAAATGAGATGTATTCCTCTATTTAAATGCCTGGTGGGAATATATTGCCTACTGGTCATTTTAAGCATTTTGGCTGGATGTCTCACCAGCCATTCAACTTATCTACAATCAGGTATTCTTGTGTGTATACATGTACATGTGAGTGCCTACATAACGTACAGATATGCCTGCGAGGGTTGTGGAGGTGATTTATGTATATTTACCTCCATCTCACTCAGTCCATCCATCACTCCATCCATGCATTCATCCACCCATGCATCCATCCACCCATCAATACATCCATCCATCTAGGGCATCCCTCCATCCATCCATCCCATCCCATCCCATCCATCCAGCAACTGCAGCAGCAGCAGTGCCACCAATAATAGCCGCAGCAACAGTAGCAGCAGCAGTACCAGCAGTAGCAGCAGCGCTAGCTACAGTAGCAGCAGCAACAACAGCAGCAGAACTAACAACAGCAGCAGCAGCACCAACAGCAGCAGCACCAACACCAGCAGCAGAACCAACACCAGCAGAACCAACAGCAGCAGCACCAACACCAGCAGCGGAACCAACACCAGCAGCAGCAGAAGCAACACCAACATCAGCTGCAGCAGAAGCAGCAACAAAACAGCAGCAGCAATACCAGCAGCAGCACTGAGGGCCAGCAGTACTTAGCATCAGCAATAGCAGTAGCAACAGCAATAGCGGAAAGAATATTTACAGTTAAAGGGAGATTACTCATGTTCTTCATCTTATCGCTTACACATAAAAGGGAGATGATTCATCTCATACAATGTACATATATTCCTAACAGCGAGTGAGTATTGTAGAGCTGTAATGTTGGCCTGCTGCCCATTTATAAGATAATCAATACATGCACTTTCATTTTCCCTGGCTAGCATCCTGGTACAATGACATACAACCCACTACTACTAGCTCCACCACAGTAGAACTGAGACCCAGTACATCGCCACACATCAAGGAGAGCGACACTGACATGTCTGCTAGGATAGGATTGCTCATCGTCACAATGCAGCTAGCGGTGATTGACACGTGCTGACTGGGATATATACTGTACACACAAACCTACTACTGACTTTTTCTGCGTTCATCCGCAAAATGTTGAGATGTCTATCAAGGGGAGATAACTCTGTTGATTACTAAATGACGGAATGTGAAGAGAATATTTATCTTTGAAAACTACTCTTGAAACCTGTTTATTGCGGTCACCTGCTTATGGGGCCACATGACGGTGCTTCCTTAGCTTCATTAACCCTTGCCACTCTGATGTCAAAACTTTTAATATTCAAATTAAATTAAAAAATGAACTGCTGTTCATTTTTCAACAAATTTTGTGGAAGATGTTGCTGTCGTCTGCAATTGGTTCAGTGAAAGGTAGAAAGGGTTAACCCTTTAACGGTCAAGATCTTTCACACGATAAGGGTTTCAGCTAAGCTGTAACTGGTCTAATGGAACTTTCCAGATTAAGGATGTCATATGACATCATAATCAGCTAAGCGGCGTGTAGGATGACATCATAATCATTACGTCATAAATGATTCTATGCGGAGCGTCTTTAACTCTTGAAAGTCCGACACATTGTAAGAATTGTGTGTCTACTATTTAATAAACATCCTGTTTAAGATTTTGAAACTAATTTGACTGGGTGCTATTGCTGCCATAGGCAGGCAGCAAAAGCACCCAGTTGAATTAGTTTCAAAGTATTCAACAGCTTACCTGTATATTTTTTTGGAAATTGACAGTCAGGGAGTTCAGAGATTGATTGATTCCAACACGGCTGAGGTGTGGGCGGAGTTTGGCTAGAGATGAGCGGGGCATAGGTCCATTAGCTGTGCGACAGGAAGCAATACAAGTATTTGTGTGGAACCAGCCAGAGCAGCAGCTATCAAAGCGTGACTGATGTTAGCGATGGTGCAATACATTCAGATATGCAACGCTACTCAAAGTGTGAAAAAACAACCCCATCCTTCTTTCAATATTTGATGTTATCTAGATTTTAGTAGCAAATTTTATGTTTTTAACGTAAAGATGTGCAACATTAGACAATTTTATGTACATACCCTAGAGGATTTTCATTAGCACCAAGACACAGATTGGCATCTCACATCTACATGCATACACGCACGCACACACATGCGCATGGGTAGAAACTGAAAACGTAGCTTCCTCCACTTTGTTGGATGTAAATTAAAATGTTCCTGCTCCATTATGATATTACTGGAATAGTTGAAAAACTTTTGGCCAGCCCTAGCTATATTAGCTTATAGTGTCAGGTCACCTGGACCTTCGAGCTTCTCGCTCGGCCCTCTGGCGTACATGTATGGCCCTCCTAGAACATAGCCACAGCTCGTAGTCTGGCTGCATGCAGTGAACATAGCCACAGCTCGTAGTCTGGCTGCATGCAGTCTTACCATTACTCGGGCAGTGGTGAATCCACTATAGCTGCCAATTACTGCCACTGCACACAAATGTCGCTGCAGTGGATCAACTGCAATATAGCTGCGTGACCTGTCTGCCTGGTGAATCTCTGCAGACTACTTTTTCCATGGGGTTTAACTCTGGATATGATGAATATTTTGAAAAAAGTTTGACTGAAAGTTTATGGTGGCTAAGCCACCAACAACTTTCAGTCAAATTGTTTTCAAAATATTCAGCTAGTCCAGAGTTATTGCCCATTGAAATTATTGTCTGGTGGCTTGCAGCAGTCAGACAGGTAACGCGGAAGAGTAAAGAAGCGGCTGCTGCTATACCGCTGCTCTATCTCATACAACCTGGTATTCTACCATCAGACCACCACTTGAACCCTTCTATGCCATAAAGCCGGGCCAATCTGGCCTATGCAGTGTTCCTTAGAAATGTCCATTTGCGAGCCAAGAGATGTTTATGAAATTTTACCACTAGAATGACTGGCTTGATAAGCGAGCCAGTTATTCTAGTGGTAAATTCCAACACTAATCTCTTGTCCTGCAAATGGATGTTTTGTATGAGAAAATTTTACGGATCAAATTTTCATCATTAAAATGTTAATATAGTATGAGGGTCAGCTGCTGCCACAGACACAAATACAATGACTCATGTAGGACTGACCTGGACTGGGTAATAAACTGAATGGAAACTCAAGATTGTTTTTATGCAAAATAGTTTCCATTGCATTGACCGTTAGAAACTCTTAGCAGCAATGGATGGTGAATTAGATACATGGACTTTGAGTACGGTAGTGGCTTTTTGTAATTTACAATTGGCAGTTTTGTTAGCAAAGTGGTTCAACTTTGCCAGCTCTATGGCTTTCTACATGGCAGAAAGTCTATAATATCAATAAGATTCAGTTCAATATCTCTGAGGGTATTGCTCTTGCTGTATTTATTCCAGTTCCTTGAAGACGTTTGTTTGTCTTGGGTAATGTGTTGATAATATATAGCAGTCAATGAGCCCATCATCGTCATTGCTGCTGACACAATGAAGCGATTCATGGAGACAACGGCCACAGTAACCATGGCAATCACATATTCAGATAATACCTCATGACTGAGAAATATGATCTTAACCCTTCTATTAATATAGACAAGCTTCCAGAGAATTTTTAAATAATTTGATTGGAAACCATTGTTGCAGAAGGCAGTTCGGCCTCAATGTTTTCCAGTCCAATTATTTTAAAATATTTAATAACCGACTTCGAAAAGGTTGCTTCGAAAAGGATATTGTTTACTGTGTATACATCAACCACTGCGCCTCAGACAGTCAGAAGCTATACAAGAGTGACCTCTCTTGATACAAGAGTAACCTCCCTTGTTACAAGTGACCCCACCCTTATTGCAAGTGTTGCCCCCTTATTTCAAGACCTCCCTTCATACAGGGGTCATCTCCCTTGTTCCAAGAGTCATGTACTTTGTTGCAAGAGTGACCTCCCTTGATACAAGTATCATCTCCCTTGATAAAGAGTCGCCTCCCGTGTTACAAGCGTGACCTTGTTACAGTAAGTTTCCGGTAAATAGTTATCTGAGAGCACACATCAGAAATCATTTCTGCTCGGCATGATATTGGTGAGATATGTATTTGAACAGTAATAGCTGTTTCCAATACCCTTATCAATATGTCATGTTTATTATTTTAACCCTTTAATGGTCAAGCCGGCCAAACTGGCCTCTGTAGTTGTCTTTGAAGAATGTCCATTTGCCGGCCAAGAGATGACAATTTGTGAAAATTTACCACTGGAATGCCTGCTCAGTAACTGAGCCTGTCATTCCAGTGGTAAAAATTTTAAAATTTTGCAAATGGACATTCTTCAAAAATAGGCAGATATTTAAATTTTCTTGACCAAAAGGGATAATCGAGCACCTTAAAGATCATAAACAATCAGTCACTTTAAAGACATGGTCTCTTGACCCTGTAATGGCTAAATGTTGTCAGGAAAATCAAAATGTGCTTATTGAACGTCCATTTGCAAGCCAAGAAATGAATTATATTGAAATTTTACAAAGTGAATAACTGGCTCGGTTATCGAGCCAGTCATTCCAGTGGTAAAATTTCAAAAGTAGTTTTCTCTTGGCTTGCAAATGGACATTCTTCAAGATCACTGCAGAGGACGAGTTTGGCAGGCTTCGAAATGAATGGGTTAATAGAAGCACAGAAAAACCTGTCTTAAGTGACCACCTTATGAATGAAGCATCTGTTATTCTAAACATTGGTGATTTCTTAGCCCGTTAACACCAAAGCTGGACAAAAATGGTTTCTGTAGCAGTCTTGAGAAATGGACAGTTGCAGACCAAGAGAAGACTTAATTTACCACTGGAATAACTGCCTCGATAACCGAGCCAGTTATTCCAGTGGTAAATTTCCAAAAACAATCGACCGGGTCTGCAAATCGACATATTCTATGAGAAAAAATAAATTTTTTTCAACAGGTGTATGGGTTAAAGGGTTAATAACACCTATTATGGACTTTAACCCTTTCAATGATAAATTCCCCCGCATCTCATTTCTAACGACACTATACAGGAAAACTGTTGAATATTTTGAAATTAATTTGACTGGAAGTTTTTGCTGCCTGGCTTCCAGTCAAATTAATTCAAGATACTCAACAGAATAAGTTTTCTGCTGTAGAGAAGATCCCTTTTCTGGGATTTTTCGGTGAAAGGGTTCAATAATAATCTGGTTTTTAATTCAAGGTTTTGTAGACATTATCAATTGTTTTCATTTGGTTACAACTTCGGTTACAACTTCTATGCATGTTGGTCCCATCTCCCATTCCACCTCGTAATACATTCACAGTATCAAATAATCATCTAATTATAAAGATTTCGCAAGAAAAATGATATATTTGCAGGTAAGAAAGGACTATTTTTGAAAGTTTACAATGGAATTACTTGGTCAATATCGTACAAATCATCCCAGCACATATTTGCGAAAATATTCTCTTGGCCTGCACATGGACATTTGTCAAGACTACCGCTTTTGGTTGGCTTAACTATTAAATCTGTAATCCTTAAATTTGTTCAAGAAAATGTCAATTTTGTCATAGGAAATGTACATTTGCAGACCAAGACAAGACAATTTTTTAAAATTTACCACAGTCATTCCAGTGGTAAATTTTCAAAAATAGTCTTCTCTTGATCTGCAAATGGATATTTCTCAAGACCACTGCTGAAGCTGTTTCTGGCTGATATGAGGGTTAACGTGTTATTGATACACATTGAGAAATTTCCATTACATTACACCCCCCCCCCCCAGGACTGCCCACCATCACCCTCACCTTGTCTGTTTACCTTATTCCACCAAGGGTTCGCCTATTGTCTCTTTACCTGCATAGCTGTGTTTTAACTAGATCAACTTTCGTCACTATTTGTAGACATCTTTTCACGTCCCAGTTATACGTTGTTTGGTTATTGGATTTTTCAATCTACGTCACAGTGTACCGGAAACTGAGGGGTTTTGGCGGCTGGCGGGTTGATGTCGGTTTTTGCGGTCAGTATGCCTCTACTCAAGTTCGCATATCGATTACATATATTATATTATATTTGTTCAGCATAAATTTAGTTTTTATTATCTATATACATATATTAACCAGTCTAAAAGCGAAAGTCCTGCATCTTATTTCAAACATAAATCACAGAAAATTTATCCTTTAACCCTCCTCATATTGGCCAAAAACTGTTTATAGAGTGGGCTTGAGAAATATCAATTTGCAGACAAAGAGAAGATTATTTTAGAAAATTTACAACTGGAATGACTGGCTCGATAACCGAGCTTCCAGTGGTAAATTGTCAAAAATTGTATTCTCTTGTCCTGTAAATCGACATACCATAAGACCATAGCAGAGGATGTTTTTGACCAGCATGACCATTAAAGGGTTAAAGAATATCTCTATTTATATGTCAGATGGTGGGTATGAATTAAAGCATATTAATTAATGCATAGTATAACATACCTCACCCCCACCCACCCCACACATCCCTTACACGAACTTACACAAATCCTCTACTGACAGCAGGCGTCAACAAGTCTCTAACGTCAGGAATGGGCTGCATATATATTTATGGTTCATTTTAATGTTATTACGTTGTTATTAACAATTATACATTGGCTATGTTATAATGATTCTGCAGTATAAATATTACAGATGGGTTCACAGTCGTAGTTATAGCGCAATGGATGACTTTCCCATAGCTTGTCTAGTCTAGCTTTGAAAGAATTCACTGAGGGGGCGCTGATAACGGATTCGGGTGGTTTATTCCATTGATCAGTACAGCGCAACGGGAAAGAAAACTTTCGTATATTGAGTCTTGGTCTTATTTTCTTAATTTTTAGGCTGTGGCCTTGAGTTATGCTATTTGTGTCTTGTCGCTCAATAAGGAGGTCTGCAGTAACTTGGTCATATTTATTGCTAAGAATTTTATATAACTCGATCATGTCGCCACGCAATCTTCTAAATACTAATGTTGGTAACTTTAACTTTTGGAGGCGTACGTGATATGGTAGATTACGCATACCAGGAACAAGTTTGGTTGCCCGTCTTTGGACATTTTCGATTGCATTTATGTGCTTTTTCAGATATGGAGCCCAAACCACATTAGCGTATTCAATATGTGGCCTAACAAGAGATTTGTAGAGATGTTTAAAGTTTTCTTTATCTAGATAGTCAAATGTTCTCCTAATCAGTCCCATTATTTGGTTAGATTTGCTTATTTTTCCATTTATATGTTCATCGAAGCATAGTTTATCGTCTATTATGACACCTATATCTTTTTCACTAGATGAATGGGCTAGAGTATGGTTATTAAATTCCATTGTACAAGTGTGTAGAGATGTTTTTTTTGTTGATATTCACATACTTTTGCATTTATCTGGGTGGAACCTCAATAATGAATTATCAGTCCATGAACACATAGAGTTAATATCATTTTGCAGGGTGTCGCAGTCTTTTGGGTTAAAGATTGATCGAAAGAGTTTAGTGTCATCTGCAAATAAAAAGATCTCAGACCCACTAATGATTACATCGGGAAGATCATTAATGTAAATTATAAACAGTAATGCCCCTAAAACTGAGCCCTGTGGTATACCGCTTGTTACGTCTGTTGGTTTAGATATGATTCCATTTATAACTACTTGTTGCTGCCTTCCGGTTAGGAAGGATTGGATCCAGTGTAACAAATTACCTTCTATGCCATATGCAGTTAGTTTTTTAATTAGACTGTTATGTGGAACCTTATCAAATGCTTTCATGAAGTCGCAGTAAATCACATCAATCATACCCCCCTTGTCCAGAGTCAGTAGCCATTTTTCAAGAACAGTCAAAAGTTGGAGAACTGTTGATCGGCCGCTTATAAAACCATACTGTTTTTCTGATAGCATATTATTAATCCTAAGATGTTCCATAATCGTGTCTTTAATAACAGATTCCATTATTTTACAAACAACAGATGTTAAGCTAATTGGACGGTAATTGTCTGGTTTGGTTTTATCTCCTTTTTTGAAAATTGGTGTGATGTTTGCATTTAACCAGCATTGTGGTAATGTTCCCAGGCTTAGTGATTTATTAAAAAGAATTGATAGTGGCAGGCTTAGTTCGTAGCTTAGTTCATAAAGGAATCTTGGATGGAGTTTATCAGGCCCGGGTGACTTAGAAGTGTTGAGATTCACAAGTTTTTTTCTTACAATTTCAGGTGTGATCTTTAATGTACCCATTGGCACGTGGGCTCCACAAATGATATATAATTGCTATGAAGTAAATTTGTAATGTACAGATATTTTGACCCAGACTATTAAATTCTACTCCTCACAAAACGAACTGAGATAAGTGGTTATGTACCATACTTTTGCTTATATAGCACTCAGATTTTTACTCACGTCTACTCTGGTCAAGAATGGGGTGCACATTATAGATGCGTTTATAAGGCTGCAATATTTTTTGGTTCAACAATTTAAGTTAAAATGGCGGGCAATTGTACGGCGCACAATTGTAAAATTGTATACATGTATAAACCAAGTAGTCTACCTTATTGCACATCCATTTTGAGTAATGAAATCGATAAACATAAAGGGATCCAAAAGGGAATCAGATGTATGATAAAAATTGCTTGAACACCCAAGAAATTAAAATGAGGTAGGTCGCTTCTTATGTGGGCGGGCCGGTAGCACATTAAACCTTTTGTGATTGGAGCCGTTCCACTGAACTATATATGGCTGGAAGGCCTCCCAAATACAAACAGGTTTTTTAATGTTGTGAATAGAACATAAAGTTTTGAAAACAATTTGAGTAATAATGTCACTATATCCTAAGCAGCAAATGCATCCAGTGTTATATTTATTGGCAAGATTTTTGTTCACTTGTACGATTTAGTTGGTTACATTATGATAGTTAGATGACCACTCAGTGAAGTAAATTTTATGTATGCTGTTTCTTTAAAAATGCTCATTCCGATGCAAATTTTAAAACAATAAATTCCAAATTCCAGGGATATTATTGTTTTATAATTTGAATTTATTTTAGAGTACCGTTACATCTTGTTCTCATCTGAGCCGGGAATATGCTATCTCGCTTATCTTTCACTGTGCTAGGTTGTAACGGACGAATAACTTGACCGATGATGCCGTTATCTCGTTCTTGTTAGCATAGCTATGTAGGTCTCGTGAGAACATGAATGGGAATTCCCATGTTGCAAATGGTGACAGAATTTTAATTATTCTGTACAGCAATTACATTTTGACCGTTCGTTCAAAGTTTGAATGTGTTATACACCTGTATATGACTTTTGCACAAATTTGGGTCACATTTTTTCCTGTGTACTATCTATTGGTGCTTACCGGTGTAATGGACCTGAAAGTATGGTAATTTATATGGTCTACATCCTCTCCGACTGATTACAATCTACCTGGTCATGCAGAAATCATGGGCCCCTTTATATGTTAGAATGTAATTGTAGTTGTGAATGTAATTTCAGAACCAAAGTAATTATAGCCCACCATAGCAGAGCCATTTATATAGTAATCACTGAGTCTATCTGATTTCTGTCTAGTTTCAACAATTTTCACATAGTCACCATACAAACTTGTACATGTGTATGACTGCATCATAAACATGCACCATCTATCAAAACTAAGTCAGCATAACCTACTTTTCACTGTTCACAAAACATCAAAGGATATGTCATTGAACTTCATCTAGTAATTTAATAAATTGTGTTCTGGTGGTTGGACTGTTAGGAATCTTTTCAAATACAGTAACAAAACTTGGTCTGATGATCATAATGTACTGTGTTACACTGCGGCTGCAGTAATTTGAAAACATCATGCGGTTGCAATCAGTCCTTCTTCTTTGGCCTGTGTTTTTTGTCCTCAGGTAGTGTTTAGCTGCCTCAGGTTCTTGGTTGTCAGTGTGCCCAGTCTGGCTTCTTTTAGATCGCAATGTAGCACATGAAGCAAATGAACCTGTCCGGTTTTAGCTATGTCCCGTCCATCTCTAAAGCTCCACCCACACCTCACTCATGTTGGGATCAATCGATCTCTGAACACCATGACTATCAATTTCCAAAAAAACTACACAGGTAAGCTGTTGAATATTTTGAAACTAATTTGACTGGGTGCTGGCTGTTGCTGCCTAAGGCAGCAACAGCACCCAGTCAAATTACTTTCAAAATATTCAACAGCATGTTTCTTAAATAGCAAAGAATTACAAAGACATACAATTCATACAACGTGTCTGAGTATTTGAGATTTGGTGATGGTCTATATGGAACTCTTTGTGGCAAAATGTCTGTGATGTCATCATACACGCGCTGAGCTGATTATGACGCCATACGAGGTCAGATGATGGATGAATACTCTGGAAAGGTGAATTCCACGGCTTTCTGTGCAGGGGTTTCGAAATGTAGCAATTGCAGAACAATGAAAACCATAGACCATCATGTGTTATGAAGGTGTCTGTGGTAGCAGCCTCCAAGCTTATCTAGAACTGCCTTCGGAGCTTCCCTGTTAAATTACCATGGTCAATATGAGACAAAAAAAATGTTCAAGGATGCACGCTCACTATGGTTTGAACCCAAAGATAGCTTTGAGCATGTCTTGACTATGGCTGACCATGATCAGCCTATAGCTCAAACATGGTGAGGCTGTGGTCAGCCATGGTTTGGAATAGTTTATTTAATATGTAAATATGTATTTAATAGCAGCAAAGCATGTTTTATGTCTGCATGCCATTAAGTCATCAATCCAAGTCCACGTTTGTAAAAAAAAATGGGAACGTGTGCCAGACTAAGCCTATACTTGTACAACATTGTAAGCAGAGGTCATGAGCTATGGTAATAGACATGAAGATATATAATTATGATCAAGATTTCGGCATGTGAAAGACTATGAAAATGTTGCACTGGTTGACCTACATTGGCATCGTTTGAAATAAAATGTATGCAGTCAGTTTTTATGTTGTTATGCTTCTATGTGTATGGCATTTACTATTCAAATGCCATTATTAATGATGATTACATGATTTATGCGTAATTAAATAATTAAGACAGTTTAAAAGGAAAAATACATAAGTTTATAATTAAAGCGTTGCCTCCCTTAGTAAATTATGCCAACCATGGTCAAAACATGATCAACTATGTTCAAATAATTTTTCTCAAATCTTGATTGACCATGATCTAACCATGGTTGACTAAGTCATATACAGTTTTCATAAATTTGTTTGATCATAGAGATTTTACTTTATTAATATATTTGGCCATGGGCGATGCATATTATCACACTCAGTAGTACCATGCTTAAAACAGAGTAGACCATGATCAACATTCACCACAGTCATATTTTCAATTTTCGAGGTGGGCCATGGTGTACTGTATCAGTAATGCCTAGGTCGTGTCATAACAAGTGGTGTTTTTTGGCCAGACTAATCTGTAATCCACCGATCCACCGTTTCCAAAAGGACTGGAAGGCAAAGTTTCTTGTGATGCAGTGGTGTCAGAGGAGCTGCACATTAGTCAACAAAGGATTTTGCTCTCCTTCCATCTCACCCCCCCCCCCCCCCATTGTCACTGTAAGCTGTACATGGGTACCGGTAAACTAGGTCTTGGCTTCATTCATGAAGAGATTCACATTCTTGAATTATTCTGCCTTCTATATGGAAAATGTTATCGAGTGGCTTCTTTTCATTATTTATGAAGTCTACATTGTCTGCATCCTCCATCTCTAATGGGAGGCCCAGTGTAGTTACGGGTGGGTTTGGTCTTGTGGAGTAATCTCAATACATATTCAGGAAACAATTGTTTGCCCTATAACCAACACCACCACCATCACCATCTCCAACACCACCACCCCTTGCCACCTAAAACACAAAATCAAAGATGGGGAAAAATAATACACAATTTCTGCACAGATTTTTAAAGCTTTTACGATATTAATCCTTTCATTATGTTAATTGTCAAGATTTATCAAGAAAATCCAAAACATTTTCTCAGTGAGGGTCCATTTGCAGGCCAAGAGAAGACTATCTTTGAAAATTTACCACTGGAATGGCTGGCTCATTAACGAGCCAGCCATTCCAGAGGTAAATTTTCAAAAATAGTCTTCTTGTCCCACAAATGGACTTTTCTCATGACAATTGCAAAGCCATTTTGAGCGGCTTGACCATTAAAGGGTTAACAAAACTACAGAGAACAAAAAAGAGTTACAGAAAATTCTTAGGAATTCAGAGTGATAAAGATTTGACTGCAAATTATTGCTAGATGGTAAGAATGCTGAAAATAATAATGCCTTCAAATTCCAGCATTATTTTTGTCTCGTCTGCGAAGCAGGGAGCAAGACACAGGTATCACTTTTGTGATGGTGGCGGCGACGGCAACGTTAAAGTTTTGCTTAAGTTTTCAAATGACAACTTTATAAAACAAATGAAACAGATTGACTCTGCCTCAAAATTAAATAGATTCTCAAAATTTTTCCTTGCTTAAAGAATAACTAATCCCATCTCTTGATAGCTATCCAGGTGATTTAACATGCCGGTCATAAACTATCCAGGTAATTGTAAGCTTTTTATTACACCACTAAGGAAAGATATTCAGGGTTTAGTAGTCATGATTTACTTTTCAACCAATCAGAAAAAGCCTAGTGTGTCTGCCTCGGTATATATGCTCAGTCATAGAGGCGCCAGCTATAGTTTGGCAATGTGGTATAAAAGCAATCCTACAGGTAAGCTGTAACTTCCAGTCAAATTAGTTTCAAAATGTTCAATAGGATGAGCATTACATAATAAAGAATGTGATGCATTGGAGCTTACATGACATCATACACAATAGCTTGAGGAGACAAAATGGTGTCGATCACTGTTCAACATTTACTCGATATTACAAAGCAGATAATTGCGCTACAGATCAGGGAATGTGACAGGATATGAATGATATGGAATCTATAAACCATATTCTATCGGTGCAATACAACATTTGAGATGAGATTAACATCGCTTTAAGTTTTTTCAAATGGCTATTTCCTCACTAAAGAGTTATTGAATTTCCATAAAACTTCACAGACTTGTTCTATACAATCAGTGAGACAAGTGTGTATCAAAGAGAAATCGATTCTCAAACTTTTTCCTTTCTTTTTCTGCTTTTGAACTTAAATAATTTTATGCCTTCAGGTTAAGGGTTTTTGCTGTGGTTAAGGTTTTGGCAAACAACATTTTCATCAACATGGGATTATCCGATTTAAATAAACCTTCACAGATTCGTTCTACACGATGATTAGAATGAGTTTTCATCAAGATGAAATTGATTTTCCAAATATTTCCATGCTTTAACCGCATTTGAACTTTAATTTTTTTATGGTCAATTTGCATCCATGTTAAGCTTTTTTCAAATGACAATTTAGTGAACAAGGGTTTATTATCTGATTTGATTAAAACTTCACAGATACTTTCTATGCGATTATCCATCTAGCCTGCATGAAACAGAAATAGACTTCAAAATTTTGACATATTTTACTGGGTTTGGACGCTGATTATTTTAGGGCTGATTTGCATCCATGATCCGTTTATTATGCTGTAGTTAATTTTTTTGCAAATGACAATTTAATCAGCAAAGACATATCCAATTAGATAAAGCATTTTGATTTGCTCTATAGGCTGCTTAAAATGTAGTCTGCCTGATATTAATGTACTTGATTTTGAAAATGTTTCTACTTTTTCAGGTTTTGAATTTCGCTTATGTTTGATTCATTTGCCTTTCTGTCCGACTTGGGGTGCCAGTAGTCATACTTCAGGTCACTCCCAGCCAGTGAGGCTTTATAGATCAGTCTTAAACCTATGTTTCTCCAGAGCTATGCTTGCCTGCTTGGGTAATACCATGGGTATCTTTGCTTCGACAAGTAGATTCTCATTTCAAAATGAGACTAACTGGTGCTCCATCATATCCTGTAACCATTAATACATGCACATGCATGCACACACGCGCACACACATACACACACAGGTTAGTTATTTGCTATCTTCTGATAACTGGTTCTATATATGTGCATGTATGGCTTGGACATAATTTTTTCACTGAATATTTTCTCCAGGGCAGGCCAGGTTCAGTAAGAACATGATGAGATATCTGGTATCGTCTGATATCTGTTGTTGCTTTTAGCAAAACTTGTCAGCTTATATTTCGGGATTAGTCAAAGGTACATGTCACTCTGACCTTGCTATTTGACCTCCGCTCTTTCAACATTCAATTTTTGCGCTTAGCAAATCATTTGCATTTATATTTCAGAATTACTTAATACGACCAGAACTAATCTTAGGCCGTGTTCTCACTGGAGGGTTAATCGTGAATAACACCATACCTCAGTATTGTGTTACGCTGGTTAAGTCTCTAGCAAGAACATGGCCTTGGACACATAGTTCCCTATGACATAAGGAAGATAGGTGCTGATGGTGATATTACTGGGGCAGTTAGTTCATGGTCATTGTAGCCTTGGTATTTGACCTCTGTCATTTATGTATTTCCAATGTTAAGTTTTTCTCTGCTTACATGTATATTGTAGGATTACTTAATCCTACAAGGAAGCAAACTTGGACAATGTTTTCATATACTATAGTGGGGCAGCATGATGATAGTGAGGTCATTAGTTCAAAGGTCAAGCACATTCTGACATTGCTATTTGACCTTCGCTCTTTCAACATTAAGTTTTTACGTTTACCAAACTATTTTACATTTATATTTCAGGATTGGTTAATCCTATTGGAACTAATGCTTGGATATATGGTTACTTATAATGAAAGGAAGCAGCATGATAACATGAGGTCAAAGGTCAAGGTAACTGTGACAAACAGGAGACGGGCGAGACATTTAATTTCCCAGAATTCTTGGTTATCTAGGTATTGAATAATTAAGTTAGGAAGGTTTTTAAAACGAAAAAAATAAATTTGTATGACTAAAGGATTAATTGGTTATAAAAAAGCAGCTAAAAATAGATCAGATTTGGCTAAGAAAACATGATAATCAAACTAATTCTATACTTTACTAAACTCAATGTTTGGTAGTGCAGTTTACTTTATATACATCTATATACAACAGTCTCTGATAGTTAGTATTTCAAAGTGTCATAGTCGGTCAGTGTTTCTAGTGAATCGTGAACTCCATCATACTGTCCATGGGCCTTTTATAGAGTTTCAAGCACCAGCGTGTTCCTTGTGATTTTCTTGTGTGTCTACGATCTGCATATCTCCACTCTGCGTACAGAGTGTGTTTCCGCAGAGCGTGGCGGTGTGCATGGCTAAGATTGTCAGAGATTGAATAAAATATTCAGTTACTAAAGCGGGGGGGGGGGGGGGGGGGGGGGGGGGCAGATGGCCAATATTTTCTGACTTCCAACAAAAACATTGTTTCGTGTAAATGTATCTCTTGAGCCGCACACGTGCAACAATTCCAGGCTAAATTCTTCCTTCTCTCTTGACCATAAAAAGTCATCAGACTCCACATGTTCGCCTTCATCTATGATGTGGGCCGCCATTTTGAATCATATGATCGCAAGGCGAACACTGATTAGTCAATGATAAAAAGTATTTTGCAACTTTGTTAGCAAGCACCGCAGACAGCCAACAATGTTTCGCTGGGCACCGCACATGATAGAACAGTGTGAGGCGATATTAAACATAATGAAGAAAAATTAGTTACCCCTCCGGGATGTAGAAATTGTTTGAGTGTAGCTTTCATGACCATCTCGGGCACTTTTTCAGCACTAACTGATGGTCGCTGGCAACATCACTCTGGTCAGTTCTTGTGGAGTCATGTGACAGCATGGACTGGTAGACGGCTAGTATATGGTTTATGGTTGGTTACTGCTTGTAGATTTCTATGGCCTCTAACTTTCCGTTTAAATAAGTTGGTCTCGATGTTGATGACCGAGGCACTGCTTGCGGGGATGAGGTGGCAGCAGTGCCTCGGTCATCAACATCGAGACTAACCATGAACCGAGACGAGGGATACCGTATACCAGCAGTCTACCAGTCCATGCTATCACGTGACAGTTAGTGCTGAAGAAGTGACTGAGATGGTCACAAAAGCTACACTCAAACAATTTGTACATCCCGGAGAGGTAATTAATTTTTCCTCGTTATGAATCATCCTGGGATCGGAACCAATTTTTTCGGAGATATACATGTTTAATATCAGAAACATTGTTGGCGAACAATGTTTCGATGGATTTTTTTAAGCGCCGACGGCCAACTTTTTCTGCGAAACATTGTTGAGCGAAACATTGTTCTCAACAATGTTTTGCATAAAATGTTGGGCGTCTGCTCTGGCCTTTAAAGTACACCGATATCTTTCCCTATAGAGCCTCAGTCAGTCTGTGACATAAATCTAAAACTCTGGCTTGCTGCTGCTGACTGCTCTCTGTTCAGTTAGCACGCGCGCACATGCGCACACGCACAGGCACGCACGCACGCACGCACGCACACACACACGCACACACAGGTATAGCAACATCCAAGGCATCAATAGCTTATCTCCCTTTATGAGTTTAATTAATTCTCATAATCAGTAAGAAAAATACCCTAACACTATTTTACAATTATTACCAAACTAACCCTTTAACACTAATATCAGCCAAAAACGGCCTCTGCAGTGGCCTTGAGAAATATCCAGTTGCAGACCAAGAGAATACTATTTTTGAAAATTTACCACTGTAATGACTGGCTCGATAGCCTAGCCAGTCACTCCATTAGTAAATTTTCAAATACAGTCTTCTCTTGCTCTGCTAACGGACATTTTCTATGAGAAAATTGAAATTTTTTTTAAAGAAATTTTAGTGTTAAAGGGTTAAGCAGACAAATAAGACTTTCACCACTGAAATATCATATCTTACTTTTATAGCACTCATACTGTAAAGCCTTGAATATTTTGAAAGTAATTTGTCTGGAATTACTGGAATCTGTTGTTTCCTCACACAAGGCAGGTCTTCTCCTGAGAGATCACGCCTAAATTTGGTCAAGAAAATTAAAATATTTGCTTATTGAATGTCTATTTGCATATCAAGAGAATAATACTTTTGAAAATTTATCACTGTAATGACTGGCTTGATTATCGAGTCAGTCATTCAAGTGGTAAATTTTCAAAAATAGTCTTCTTGGCCCGCAGATGACCATTCCTCATGACGACTGTGGAGTCTGTTTTTGGCGAAAGAATTAGAGGGGTTTATTACACTGATCACCATGTTTCCATCTTCAGAATTGTCCAAGAATATAATCAGTATCATTGCAGTTTGAAGTGTGTAGCTAAAATATTCATTTCTCGGCTTACAAATGGACATTCCTCAAAACCTGCCAGTATCAGTTTTGGTTGCTTTTATCACTAGATGGTTTTCACGAAGTGAAAATTTCATAGTTACTTTTCAATTTTAAAATACTCTTAATTTTAAATATTAATTGTAAACCAAATTTTTGTACTGTATGTATTAAGTATTAATTAAATGTGAATTAACCCTTTAACCCTCGAATTTGTTCAAGAAAATTTCAATTTTCCCATAGAAAATGTCCATTTGCAGACCAAGAGAAGACTATTTTTGAAAATTTACCACTGGAATGATTGGGTTGGTTATTGAGCCAGGCATTCCAGTGGTACAATTTCAAAAATAGTCTTCTCTTGGTCTGCAAATGGACATTTCTCAAGACCACTGCAGAAGCCATTTTTGGCTGATAGGAGGGTTAAAGTGTTAAAGGGTATACCTGGCAAATAAATATTTAGTTTACAATTATTAGCTCACCTGGCCATGGCGACCATCCGGCATCTGTCCGGCATCCGTCCGTCTGTCCGTCCGTCAGTCCGTCCATCCGTCCGTCCGTCCGTCCGTCCGTCCGTCCGTCCGTCCGCCCGCCCGCCCGCCCGTCCGTCCGCCCGCCCGCCCGCCCGCCCGCCCGCCCGCCCGCCCGCCCGCCCGCCCGCCCGCCCGCCCGCCCGCCCGCCCGCCCGCCCGCCCGTCCGTCCGTCCGTCAACTTTTTCCTTTAAGCAACTTCTCCTCAATAACCACTGGGCCGATTTCAATTATATTTGGCAGGAAGTATCCTTAGGGCATAGGGATCCAAGTTTGTTCAAACAAAGCCGATCGGCCGATTTGGCCGGTGGTCATCTTGGATTTTGGCCGATTTTAGGAAATGGCTTTAAAAATCTTCTTCTCCGAAACCGCTTGTTGGATTGATTCAAAACTCACGAAATATCATATAGGGCAAGAGCTGAACCAAGTTTGTTCGAATGAACTTGATTGGCCAAATGGTTCGGCGGCCATCTTTGATGACCTAGTTTTCGTGAAAACGACTTATTCTGGAGAACCGCTGAATTGATCGGGCTGAAATTTTGGAGATATGATTATGGACTAAGGGCCATTAAAGTTTGTTCATGGGAAGTTGATAGGTAAAAAACATGGCCGCCGTGGACCAATCAAATTTTAGCGTGTTTGGCTGCCATATTAAATTTTTTTATTTGATGGATTTTGAAGCCGAAATTGGTTTTCTTAACTCCGCTTACTTGTCAGTCAGCTGTCGTATAGCAATGACCCCATCCGTCTTCTGTATGTCCATTCATCCATCTGTCTGTCCATCGGCGGCTCATTTTGTTATTTCTTGATGGATTGACACCAAACTTGGTCACAATGTTAATGACGGCATCTAATATCTGTGTTGTGAAAATGAAACTGATAGGATGTGAAATGCCAGAGTTATCACTCCTTAAATATTTGCAGTCTCACTTAGGGCAAATAATGGTTTGTTCCCACCTTCCATTGATTTATCACCATGCCAGATTTTATTGCCAAACTAGATATTAAATTCCAATTAACAGATTAACCTTTCCAATACTGGCGAAATATTTAAGATATGTATTATGTGCTCTGACATCTATGCTCTTAAAAATATTTGAAATGTATTTGATTGAAAGTTGTTGCTGCCTTAGGCAGTAATGAATGTTGTTGCTGCCTAAGGCAGCAATGACTCGGTCAAATTATTTTCTAAATCAACTCTAGCCCACCCTACCCCTGCCGCTAACTCGGTGATTCAGCCAGATGTGCATGTGTTAAATGGATTGTGTGGTGGTGGGGAATAACCTGCTATAAAGACTACCTACCTGCCTTTAGAGACCATTTTCTTCAAATTGTATTTAAACCTCTAGTAACCGTCTGACCTGAGTTTTTGCAGACGACATATTCCAAAGGTTATATCTCTGAATCTGATAAATATTTTGAAAACAATTGGACTGAAAGTTGTTGGTGGCTAAGCCGCCAACAACTTTCAGTTGAATTGTTTTCAAAATATTCAACAAGTCAAGAGCTTTTGAAAATAGAAATTATTGGCTGCACTGGCTTGCAGCAGTGAGACAGTTAAGAAACCAGCTGTAGTTAGCACTGATATCATCTATTTTCACTTAAACATTGTTCAAAATCACTAATGCAAAAAAAAACAGTCCAGAGATTGTTGTCAATATCTCGAAAACTAAATCATGTGACTGAAAGTCATTGGAAGTGACACTGATGGATGTAAAACTTAAGTAAGATTAGTTGAAATGCCAGGTGAGCGATACAGGCCCATTGGGCCTCTTGTTTAAAAAGTGTATTTTAAAATTTTTAATAAACCATGAAATGTTCTCTCCATGACAGGTGTTATACTAAACAAGACATCTACAATGTACAGCATCAAATCTTACTGAAACTCTTTCTTAGGCGGTGTGTGTGGTGAATGTCGATATTGGTTTCTTTTATAGCCACCCCATCCTCCCACCTCACCCCACCCCGCACACACTATTCTATCTCATAACCACCCACATACACTTCTGTCTCATCGCCATGCCCACACCCTTCTGTCTCATAGCAACTCCTCCTTTTGTCTTCTAGCCACCAACCCCACACCTTCTGTCTCCTAACAGATTTAATTGATGAATCAAATTTCTGAGTCAATCAGATGACAGCGTAATCAACTACGTCACATCTATGCTGACTTCATAATCAATGGACCTATCCAGTTTTAGCTAAGCCCTGCCCACTTCTACCTAAGCCCCACCCACACCTCGTTCGTGTTGGGTTTGATCGATCCCTGAATGCCCTGACTGTCAATTTCCAGAAAATTATACATGTTAGGTGTTAAATATTTTAAACCTAATTTAGCTGGGTGTGCCCAGTCAAATTAATTTCAAAATATTCAACGGAATGTTTATTAAATGATAAAGATATACAATTTGTACAACGTGTGGGTCTATTAAGCATTAAAGACGGACTAAATCGAGTCATATTGCTGCAACAGCACCCAGTCAAATTGATTTCAAAATATTCAACAGAATTTTTATTAAATGGTAAAAGCATACAATTCGTAAAACTTGTCGGACTATTAAGCATTAAAGTTGGACTAAATCGAGTCATTCATGACGTAATGATTATAGCGTGATCCTACACGCCACTTAGTTGATTATGACATCATATCACGTCAGATGATGGATGGATAAACTGGAAAGGTTAATTACGTCATGAATGACGCGATATAGCGATATAGTCCATGATAAATGCTTAATAGTCTGTCAAGTTGAACGAATTGCATGTCTCTACTATTTAATAAACGTTTTGTTGAATATTTTGAAGCTAATTTGACTGGGCGCTGTTATAGGAAGCAATAGTGCCCTATCAAATTCATTTCAAAATATTCAACAGCTTACCGTATAGTTTTCTGGAAAAGTGTGGGCAGAGCTCAGGTAGAGATGGGAGGGGCGTAGCTAAAACTGAATTCCTCAACTATAGCTGATACTAGCTTCAATGTGAATGATATTTGGTGTCAGTATGACGTATCATAAGACTTGAAATAGGCTGTGTGTGTGTGTGTGTGTGTGTGTGTGTGTGTGTGTGTGTGTGTGTGTGTTTTGTGTGCATGTGTATGCATGCGTGCATGCGTGCGTGTCTGTGTGTCCATCTCGGCACGATAACCCATGTTCTGCTGAAAGGATCATCACCAAACGTTGGTGGGGCTTTGCCCTTGGTGTTCCTATAAAGTGTTTTGATTTTGAAATCAGGAGATCAAAGGTTAATGTCGACTAAAATAAAGGGGATTGTGAGACTACCTGGTAGGAAATTTAAGGAATATGTTTATAATGGTGGTGACTTCAATATCATATATGTATGTGTGTGTTTCTTTCCCAGCCAAACCAACACACACACACACACACACACACACACACACACCCACACCCCACCCCCCACCCCCCCCCCCCCCCCACACACACCCACTGCCACCACCCCATCCCCCACCGCCACCTCCATCCTTACCTACCAACCAACTCTGTTCAAACACCTGCAGATTTGCTTATTATAACTGATGTTATATTTTTGTGTGTATTAGATCTGATCTTTATAATAATTAACAATCCATTGTTTCTAATATTCCTACAGGTACACGCTGTCATGATTGTGTGCCTCTTACAGTCGAACATGAACAGATGGACACAGATGTTATCAGCTGATATAAAGTCATCTCATGCTTTACTTTGATGTTCCCCTGATTACAGGTGAGTACAATGGTCATTTCCTGTACAGGTATGACATGATGAGGAGGAGGAGGAGTGTAAAATCTAACAAAACTACAATCTGACTAGGTCATGGGAACTATTAATAAACATTATATTATATACACCCACATGTTTCAAAAACTTTTTCAACATAAATGGTGGTATCCTTAATGTTTCTATTTTGGTGTGTTTTTCATCTAATTTTAGTATTTCCATTCATTTCTTGGAGGTTGGCCTGGATTTGCTTCCAAAAACAGACTTCTGTGCTAAAATTAGCCTGCTTTATAATAATTAACTGCTTGTATATGAGACTAACTGTTAATGACAAGAGTACGTAGTCGGAACACGTCGTATGTATTGGTGGGAGTTTGAATAGATGTGCCTAGATCTCTAGCACCAATTGGATGCTTTATTTACTCGTCGATCAATATGGCAGGTGAATCGTTGTGGACGTTGATGTATAAGAGCCAACGTCAGTGCTATGCTCGATTCATTCACTACACCGTAATTCAGACAGGAATCTACGTGGATCTATACGTCGTTGATTCAGCATCGTGCATTGGAATTCCGTCAGCTCATATTCGACACACGTAGACGTGACGTCACGGCACTGAGTACCTACGTACCATACCTGCGTCTCATTACGTTCTGCACAGGTAAGCATGGACGTGGCTGATTGCTTTATAAATGACAGTTATGGAGGAATTCATGGGATAGAGATATTTGATGACGATGGAGTCTTGTTTCTCTTTGCTTAATCTTACGCGTGTTGCTCATGGATGTTCCAATGGCATTAATGATGGCTATCTTTGTACTGCGGCAATACACTGCACAACCCATCTAATGAAGACATTTATACTGCAACCACAGACAGACAGACAATTAGACTCATTTCATATTCTAAACAATTTTTTTTAAAGTTAAATTAATTTAAATTTCTTTCAATCTATGTGAACTATTTGCAGACCAGCTTTCTAGGACACTGAGGAAATTACGCTGGACTAAATTAAGGGGACATTGGCTTTTCGCTTTCAAAACTGTAAGACAATCGTACTGGAAAACTGTTGAATATTTTTAATTTATAATTTAACTAGAAGCTGTTGCTTCCTTGGCAGCAACAATTTCCAGTTTAATAATTAGTTTCACAATAGTCAATAATTGAGTTGTGCTATTTTTTTTAATTGAGTTACTGTGAAATGGTTGAGTAATTTTTATTTAAATTGTGGAATCTAATTTTGTTTAGTCATTATACAAAAAATGCAAAAACATGTTTAATTGTTTTAGTTAAATTAATATACAATATAATTAAATATTTTCTTTTCATTTTATCTATGTTTACGCAAATTAAGCATACAGATTATAATCTTTAAATAAAGTGAGCAACAAAAGTTTAATTCTTAGCTTTGTAAAATCAAAAAACGTTATTTAAACAATCAATGCACGTTGCTGTACTTCTTTGTAAATATTTAAATTTTACAAAATAATAACTAAGATAAAGTCTTTACGAAAATCTTTTTTATTCAAAATATTTTTGGCAAATTTATTGGCCAAGCTTGCCAAAACCGGCCTCTGCAGTGGTCTTGAGGAATGTCCATTTGCAGGTCAAGATAAAACAATTTTTCACAATTTACCACTGGAATGATAGGCTTAATAATCAAGCCAGTCAGTTCAGTGGTAAATTTTCAAAAATTGTCTTATTTTGGCATGAAAATAAACATTCAAACAGTAGATTTGTTAGTTTTCTTCAAAGATCATTAAAGTGTTAATTCCACGTGATTCTGATGTCTCAATAGTACGCAATGCCTACAGTATGGCTCAGAAAAAATGGAATGTGTTTCCAAAACCAAATAAAACGTACTGTTGAATATTTTGAACGTAATTGGATTAAACCTAACTGATTCCAATCAAATAGGGCCAAAAGGATCCTATGCTCATAGCCTTTAGAACTTGTATTCAGAATCTTAATTCATCCAATTTTTTGGGTAAAAATCTTACATTTTATTACAAATTTACTGGAAATTGTCAAATTGCTTCTTCTACATACTCCTTTCAGCAATTTCAACCAAACTTGGCTAAAATGATCCTATGATCATAGGCGCCAGAATTTCCATTCAGAATTTTGATTGCTAGATTTTTCCTTTGAAGATACTTTTTCCATCCTTTTTAATGTAGCGAATCATGTATATTTAAATGCAAATGCTTCAAATGCTAATGGTCCAGGTGAGCATCACAGGCCCTTGGGCCTCTTGTTTATATGAGCTGTACTGTAACAATTTCTGCAGCAAGCCGCTTGACATTAATTTCAATGGGCAATAACTCTGAACCTGCTGAATATTATTAAAACAATTTGATTGAAAGTTGTTGGTGGCTTAGTCACCAACAACTTTCAAACAAATTGTTTTCAAAATATTCAGCATATCTACGTGGAAAAAGTAGTCTGCAGAAATTCAGCAATTAATTATCAAGATTTGTCAAGAAAATTAAACAATTTGCTTAGTGAATGTCTGTTTATAAAGCGCTAGAGGAAAAGACTATTTTTGAAAATTTACCGTCAGTATAACTGGCTTGGGTTTCTCACTTTCCCTGTAGATGGACATTCCTAAAGGCCAGTTTTGTCCTGCTTGACCACTAAAGGGTTAAACATTGACCTGAATCAAGCTTTAGAAAATCATTGTGTGAATTTGTATGAATGAGTTTAGAAGCACCTTTAGGGCCAAGTGTGTTTACACGCTCAGTCATTCATGAAAACATTGTCAGAGTGTCATTGTTAGTGTATAGATGTGTGTACAGTACATGAGTAATAGATATGTATATATTACAGGCAGGATGACCTTTTTAATGAAAAGCTGCGCATAAAAATTTAACAAACATTTATACACTAAACTCCTCAATGGTCAAGCCAGCCAAGATCTGCTTCTCCACCTGTCTTGCAAAATAGAATGCCCATTTGCAGGCCAAGAGAAGAGGAATTTTCAAAATATACCTCTGGAATACCTGGATAGATAACCTAGCCAGTCATTCCAGTGGTAAATTTTCAAAACTATTCTTCTCTTGACGTTGACACTAACACTCAAACTGGGAAAAAATGGCTACTGTAGTGGTCTTGAGAAATGTCCATTTTCAGTCCAAGAGAAGACCATTTTTGAAAATTTCAAAGGAGTCTTCTCTTGGTCTGCAAATGGACATTTCCTGAGAAAATTTACATTTTCTTGAACAAATTCAATGGCTAAATGGTTAAGATGGGCATAACTAAGCAAAATGTTCTGAATTCATGGACAATCTTGATCATTAGATGATTAGGCAAACTTCACTTCCAGTATAACTAAATTCCACTGATGTCTAAATGGAAATCGTTCAATCATTTTGTGTGTTGGCTCAAGAGGTCTTGTAATATGAATATGGCACAGGAAAAATTAATATATGAAGACAAATTTAACCACTCACATCACCCAAAAACAGTTTCTGCAGTGGTCCTGAGAAATGTCCATTTTGAAAATTCACCACTGGAATGACTGACTCAATAACCAAGCCAGTCATTCCAGTGGTAAATCTTCAAAAATAATCTTCTTGGTCTGCAAATGGACATTTTTATGAGAAAATTGAAATTTTCTTGAACAAATTTGAGGCTTAAACGGGTTAAATCTAAAATAGCTATTTCTAGCATTCGAATTTTGACATTTACATTCAATTGTCTCCAAAATATTTATTGTGGGAGATTTTTGGTGATGATTATTGGATCTGAGGGAAATAGTATAATTATGAGGGCGAGAGTTTTCTGTTCGCGATAAAATTACAATTGAAGCGTGATAACGCAGCTTACTGGGCCAATGCTGGGCCAACATTGATCCAGTAAGCTGCGTTATCTGGGAACTGACTAACTGGACACGCAAGAGTTATGACAATTTTAACATCAGATAGGAGGAACACAGTAAATTTTCGGCAGAAATCGCAGCTACCGGTAGCAATGCACAGAGGATGATAAAACTAAGCCAGTCATAGAAATTTCACGCAATCCTCCCTTTTCAGGCTTTTAAAGAAATTTTTTCTGATCAGGACAAAATGTGACATGATGACAGACAGACAGACAGGCATACAGACACGGACGGATGGATGGATGGATGGACGGGCGGGCGGGTGGGCAGGCAGGTGGGCAGGCATACAGACAAGCAGGCAGGCAAGCCGGCCAGCCGACAGACAGACAGAGACTTTTCAACATACATACATGTACATATATAGTGAAGAAGGCTTGATCTTTTAGGCAGATAACTATGAACATTATTCTTTGTTTTAGCCCTAAATTAATGGTCACACCGGCCAAAACCGACCTCTGCTACGGTCTTGTGGAATGTCCATTTACAGGGCAAGAGAATACAATTTTTGAAAATTTACCACTGGAATGACTGGCTTGATAACCGAGCCAGTCATTCCAGTGATAAATTTTCAAACATTTTATTCTCTTGGCCTGTAAGTGGACATTCAATAAGAAAATATTTAAATTTTTTGTGACCAAATTTAACCAGTAAAGGGTTAAATTATTTTGAAAATTCACTCAAATATTAAGACCGAAATTGACAGTTGCTAAATTAACGTTAATATATTATACACCAAAATGCAGATTTGAGAATTTGCAAAGCAAATGTCATTGATTTAACTCTTAAAGTGACCCTTCAAATCTTTTCAAGAAAATTTCAATATTCTCATAGAAAATGTCCATTTGCATGCCAAGAGAAGACTATATTTGAAAATGTACCACTGGAATGACTGGCTCGGTTATTAAGCCAGTTATTCCATTAGTCAATTTTCAAAAATATGCTTCATTGTCTGCATGCAAATGGGTGTTTCTCAAGACCATTAAAGAAGCTGTTTTCGGCGAATCATAGCGTCGCAAATATCATGATTTAATTCATTCACAACAGAGCTAGATCAACAAGAATATTTACAAGCTTCAAAATATTCAAAAGCAAGCTTTCTGTTTCATATAACTACATGTCCCAGTTTCCCACCTGAGCCTGCAGCACTTAAAATGTGCTCTAATTAGTTTAATAAGATCACCTTTGCAAAGTAATTAGCGAGGTTTAATATTTATGTGTCATAAGAATAATTTATTTGTGAGTTTAAAGGTTTAAATCTAGGTGAATCATGAACACCAGGTAATTAGTTTACCTGAGATACCTTCTGTGCAGTGGTGACCAGCTGCATCTTCCAGTAACAAGATGGTCGTTCTTTAACCCTTTAGCACTCAAAGCCGGCTAAAAAACAGCTTCGCCAGTGGTCTTGAGAAAGTTCCATTTGCAGACAAAGAAAATACTATTTTTAAAAATCTACCACTGGAACGACTCCGGACTCGATAATCGACCCATTCCTCACTCAAAACTAAGCCAGTCATTCCAATGGTATATTTTCAAAAATTATATTCTCTTGGTCTGTAGATTGACATTTTCTATGAGAAAATTGAAATGTTATTGAGCCGATTTGATAATCTGCCGATAGTGACTAATTGATGAATTAAATTTTAGCTATACCCCACCCATCTCTAGCTAAGCTACACTCACGCTTTGCCCGTGTTGGGGTCAATTGATCCCTGCACTCTCTGAATCTCAATTTCCAGAAAACTGTACCGGTAAGCTGTTGAATATTTTGAAACTAATTCGACTGGATGTTGTTGCTGCCTATGTCAAATTTATTTCAAAATATTCAACAATGTTTCTAAAATAGTAAAACCATGCAATTCATATTACGCATTTATGACATAATTGATTATGAAGTCAGCCTACATATGACTGAGAGACTGGGTTCAGCCATTGTTTGATCAGATCTATAAGTTATGTACTTTTAAAAGACAGGATTTGCTGTATAACATACACTATCTACAATATCAAATGAAAATAGCTTATGCGTAATTGTTGTTTATTTACCGCTCAACAAATATCCACCACCCACCTCGATCGATGACACATGCACCCTTTAGTCCTAATATGCGTGATTTTATAAGGCTTTGAAACCAGATGATAAATCCACCCCCACCATTTCACATAATCACTTGATTTTTTCCTGAATCTTTACACACCAAACAGTAAATATATTATTTAAACGTATTATATATGCCTCCACTGAGTCATTCGAAGCATACACTTAACCCTATAACCCTCGAAATTGTTCAAGAAAATTTCCATTTTCTCATAGAAAATGTCCATTTGCAGACCAAGAGAAGACTGTTTTTGAAAATTTACCACTGGAATAACTGGCTCGATTATCGAGCCACTCATCCCTGGGGTAAATTAAAAAAAATAGTTTTCTTGGTCTGTAAATGGACATTTCCCATGATCACTTTCAGAAGCCGTTTTTAGCTGATAAGAGTGTTAAAGGGTTAACACACATACACACACACACACACACACACACACACACACACACACACACACACACACACGCATACACACACATGCACACACGCACACAATGTTATTGTCACAGACATATTGGATTACTGTACAAAGGATCGGGTACCGCTATTTTAGAAATCATGCTGAATATATTTAAAAAATACATTAGAGTGAAAATTTTTGCTACCATATGCAGCATTATAACCCTCTGCCGTCATAAAATATTTAGTTTGAAATATTCAGCAGCTTTCACGATATACTCGCTTTCTACGCTATATTCCAGGGAGCGTTGTCATGTCTTCTTTCTGCTTACCTCACACAATACATCAAAGAATTTTTCGCATGCCGCCCGCTCCTCTTGTTCTAGCGGATATGCAGCTCAGATCTGTAACCCTTTATCACTAGAGGCAACCAAAAACAGCTTTTGAAATAGTCTTGAGAAGTGTCCATATGCAGATCAAGAGAAGACAATTTTGGAAAATTTACAATCGGAATGACTGGCTCGATAACAGAGCCAGTCATTCCATTGAAAAATGTCCAAAATGTGGAATTTTTATAAGATTTAAATTTTCTTGAACAAATTTACCGGTTAAAGGGACCCTGAGCTGAGATTATTAATGCGAGATGTTCTGAAGAAATACTATTTGTGTTCTGCAGTTCTATTATTAGATCATGCGAGTCTATTTTTATATATCGTCCGCTATTTCTTATTGCTCGTTAGTTAACCGATACTCCTGATCCAGTCCAACCATATATCATTTATTATAAGTACATATGTACAAACACATCAGGCACGCACACACACTCACACACACTCACACATGCATATACACAGCGTGACGCACACGCTCACACATGCATGCTCAGCATGAGGCACACAGGCACAGATAGTGGATGCACGCACGCACACTTACAGACGCGCACACGCACGCATGCACGCACGCACGCGCACACTATAAATATTTTAACAAATACATGAATTAACCCCCACCAGTCATCCTCCTCCAGTCCTCCTACACTGCAGCAGCAAAAAAAACATAGTCTAGGGAAAATCATTTATTGTTCCTGTCAACAATTAATATCTTGTTATGTGAGGAATAATGATGTTCATTGGTTTGATCTCCCCCTCAGATATCTGATCACTCAAAATAGCTTCATCATGATATCACAATTATGTAGCTATTATCAACAATCTAGCTTAACACTTTAACACCAGAATTTGTTCAAGAAAATTTAAATTTTCTCATAGAAAATTACCATTTGCAGACCAAGTAGAGATTATTTTTGAAAATTTGCCACTGGAATGACTGGCTCGGTTACCGAGCCAGTCCTTCCAGTGGTAAATTTTCATAAATTTCTAAGGACCACTGCAGAAGCCCTTTTTGGTTAAATGCTAAGACGTATTCTCTGTGCCATTACACCTCCCCTCCCCCCACCCCCTCCCCCCCTACTCACCAGTGAAGTTGCTCCTGGTGTTGTTGGGGGGGGGGGGGGAGGTGCAATGGGCAGACAACCACCCCTGTAAAGTTATCAGGAAATACATATTTGCCCAGGTTATTTAACCAGAATTCTATCACTCTGAGTGCAAGAAATGACCCCTCAGGAGAGTCGCAACTAAAAATGACTAATTTGACTGGGAGGAATTGCAAGCAACAGATTCCAGTCAAATTAGTTTCAAAATATTCAACAGCCTTCCTGTAGAGTTGTCTTGAAATTAAGATGCCCTGGAATTAATGGAGTTCAAAGGATTAATTGATACTGTAGTCACAGTGTTTGTTGTGAGTGGTCAAAACATGGATTAGCCCACACAGCGCCTTAGAAAATGGTAAAGACATACAATTCATACAACATGTCGGATTATTAAGCTTTTAAGACGGGCTATATTAAGTCATTCATGGCATCATGATTATGACGCGTCATGATTATGATGTCATCTTACACGTAACTTAGTTGGTTATGACATCATATGACGTCAGATGATGGATGGATAACCTGGAAAGGTCCATTATTACAGAGCCTTCACCTCCTGTGTTGCCACATTTTGGGAGATTTTTTCTGATCAGGAAATAATAATCTACGGTCAGATCTATTTTTGTGTCAATGTTTAAGCCAAATCAGACCAGCAGTTTCTGAGATATCCACAAATCCAGAATTTGATTTTCTCCGAGTCACATTTTTTAAAAGCGTTTAATAGTCAAATTTTCTCAAGACAATAAAAATATTTGCTTATTGAATGTGCAGGACAAGAGAAGACTATTTTTGAAAATTATTCACGGGAATAACTGGCTCGGTTATCGAGCCAGGCATTCCAGTGGTAAATTTTCCTAAATTGTGTTTTGACCTGCAAATGGTCATTCCTCAAGTCCAGAGACAGATGCACACACTTGATTTCAAGTCCATGTAGGTTTAGATTGTTATTTCATAAATTATCTTGATATTAAGGGGGATATTGTTTGGAGGGGGCTCATCCTAAGAGGGATTTTGTTTGGAGGGGGGGAGGGGGGGTTTGTCACGCACGCACGCACGCACGCACGCACACGCACACACACACACTCCCACACATTGCATACTGGCGCACACACACATGCGCTCTCGCGCACACACACATGCGCTCTCGCGTGAACACACACGCATGTCCGAATGCAGTACCCTCGTCCCCTTACAGGGAGAGGGTAAATATGAGTAGATAAGAACTTCTGGGCATTTCCTATGGTAAACTGTTACCATAGCTTTTTAACCCTTTAATGGTCATACCGCTCAAAACCGGCCTCTGCTATGGTCTTGTGGAATGTCCATTTACAGGCCAAGAAAATAAACTTTTTGAAAATTTATCACTGGAACGACTGGCTCGATAACCGAGCCAGTCATTCCAGTGATAAATTTTCAAAAAGTGTGTTCTCTTGACCTGTAAATGGACATTTAATACGATAATATTAAAAGTTTTTGGACTAAATTTGACCATTAAAGGGTTAAGGAAACATATGGTAGCCTAACCGTTGGAAACCTCATTGATGATCACGCTAAAATCAACAGCTAAGGTAACACATTTTGGGTCCCCAAAAACTGAATTAAGGTAACAACACATGTCTGATATCTATGGTCAAGTTCGACTCCTAACCATAGCTGGCTATAGCTAACTAGAGTACCAGCCGAACTTCAAATAGTTAACTAGGTAGTCAACTATAGTCAACCGAGCACCAGTTCAGATTGTTAGTCCGATATTTGCGTAAATTTCAAAATGGCTGACACCGATCGTTTTTCACGAATAAATGTATGTAAAAGTATAAATATTTCACTAAATAACTTGGGTTTGGTGAAATTATGCTTTCCCATTGTATGTCAATGTTCCCAAGCCCATATTCCTTCCCACTTTATGCCATACGGGTGCTTTTTGACGTCTTAGTGGACAAAAATAACCCATTTTCGTAGCTCATTAAAACAGACGACAGAAATGGTTAATGGAGACTTACCTGGCTCCAAATTTTCTGAAATAGTAATTCAATAGGGAACCGGGTACCAACGAACTATAGTCGACTAAAATCAAGTTCGACTGGGCATAGCAACTGCGCATGATCAGTAAACCATGAAACTGACTATGGTTAGCGAGTCAAACTTGACCTTCATATTGTCTTCATGTCCTTTCTGTATGGTCTCAAGATGTGGAAAGGTCACTATACAGTCTGTTTTTGAATCAGTGTTTCATACTCATTGCATGATGGGGACCTAGGGGTGATATCAAGAAATCGTATCTGCATACTGACTTCCTGTGCATAACTACTGACTGATATTCAGACACCCATGTTCAGTTTATGCATGCGTGCGTGCCTGCGTGTGTGCACGCGTGTGTGTGTGTTCGTGTGGTGTGCATGCGTGCGAGTGTGTTTGTGTGTGCATGTGTGTGCATGTGTGTTTGTGTGTGCGTGCATGCGTGTGCGCGTGCATGAGAGCCCCCTCCAAACAATATCCCTCTTAGGATGAGTCCCTTCCAAACAATAACCCCCTTAGTATCAAGATAATTTATGAAATAACAATCTAAACCTACATGGACTTGAAATCATCAATAATAACTTCGATCACCTGTTATTCGACACATGGTGGTCAATTTCCGTGTAAATAACTATTACATTACCAATAAATTTTATTCCTTTTCTACAATATTAAGTGAATTTTATTTCCCAATTTAAATTTATTTTAATTTATTTTAATCTGTTTTGCAAATAAACTATGCTTACATCAGAGTTGAATTAAACCTACCAAAGATTGATATCTCTGAATACTAATTAGTGATTAATTAGTTTCAGGGGAAATAGATTTAATTAATTTACAGGTGAAAATAAGATAATTAGGTAAATGAATAATGAATGTCCAGTAATTTGTTCATTGTTATTGTATATTAACCTTTTCTTTGACCCTCATGGACAAGAAACGACAAATTCTTTATGACCTAAGGAATATTTTGGTGAATAATTTGAAACCAATTTGACTGTGAGCGGTTACTGCCACATTTGTCTTAGGCAATAACAGTTTCCAATTGAATTACTTTTGAAGTATTTCCTGCATCGTTGTTTTGAAATTAATCTTTAACCCATTATATATTGAATTCTTAAGCGGCCATGTATGTAAACAGCTGAATATTTTGAAAACAATTTGACTGAAGATTCAGTCAAATTGTTTCCACAAGGTCCAGGCTGCAGTATATAAATAGGATATGCACATTGATAAGCATACAGGTTTCAAAATAAGTCCCAATTGTTCAACTTTATGCTTAACCCTTTAACACTCACATCAGCCAAAAATGCCTTCTGCATTGGTTTATAGACCAAGAAAAGCCTATTTTTTAAAATTTACCACTGGAATGACTGGTAGTAAATTTTCAAAAATAGGCTTTTCTTGGTTGGCAAATGGACATTTTCTATGAGAAATTTGAAATTTTCTTGAACAAATTTGACGGTTAAAGGGTAAGGAAATTCTAACAGAAACGTAATAGCAACAGTCTCTTACAATAAACTCATTATTACATTTATAACTCTGGTGTGTATGCTTGATTGTGCGTGTGCATGCTCGTGATTGGTTGATTTATTGGGTTAGCCATCTTTGATTTACGGACCCCTTTAAAATGCTCTGCCTTCATCACGATTTCAATAAAACTTGGGTGGATTGATCCTATGGTAAGGCTTCAATTTATCAAATGAGAATTTTGATTGTTAAATTTATTTTGGTAGTCATCGTAGATTTTCTGAAAATTTCTGGATATTCTTTAAAACATATCCTCCTAAACCACTTGGTAAATTTTAACCATATTTGACTGGAAGCATCTTATGGTGGTAGGTTCCAGAACTTCTATTCAAAATTTTAATCGGTCAATTGTTACGGGTACCATATTGGATTTTTCCATAAATCCTTTAAACAAAATACTACTCAATCAATGACACGATTGTTTATGATGTCATATGATGGATGGATGAATTGGAAAGGTCCATTCTGCCCGTGAAAGGGTTAACGTGAGATTATTTTCTAGCCACTGAAAGTGTTAATCACAGGGGGCCATTCTGCCCGTGAAAGGGTTAACGTGAGATTATTTTCTAGCCACTGAAAGTGTTAATCACAGGGAGTAATCACCTGAAGATGGATAAATGGTCAACATTTTAACCTGTTTCAATCTATATACTGTGGATAGTTATTGTATGCCATTGCTTACAATTTTACTTTTTAATTTTAAATGCAATTTGAAAGTTGTTGGTGTGTGAACCGCAGGGATCAATACCTTTTAGTAAAATTGTTTTCGGAATTTATTTCAATAAAAGTAGTAACCGTTGTCTTTTACCCTTAAAATTCTAGTGTTTCAATTTCAAGACTACTATGCAGGAATGCTATTAAATATTTTGAAACTAATTTAACTGGATCCTGTCTCTGTCTCTGCCCCCCCCCCCACCTAGTGAACTTATTTTAAATATATTCAGTAAACTTTCGAATATCAATTATCATAATTATAATTTGTCTTTTGTGGTTTGTAAGGTTAACGGCTTAATTACCCCAAAACTATGCTTCTAAATATTCACATAGAAATTACTTAACTCTTTCACCGCTAAATTCCCTGTATCTCAATATTGGGGCAAACAAACAGGAAAGCTGTTGAATACTTTGAAATTAATATGACTGGAAGCCATTGCTGCCTTATATAGGCAGAAATGGCTTCCAGTCATATTAATTTCAAAATTTTCTACAGAATATGCTATGAATAATTTAAAAAGTTACTTTTCAGGGATTTCTTCTTGAGAGGGTTAAAATAAAATTATTCTGACATAAAATCATAAGATTTACAATTTGATATTCATAGAATGCATTTCCTGTGATATTTTTATAGGGTGTTAACTTGGTCTTGACAGTTCTATAAAAGGCTGGTGAATCGTCATGGAAATTCAAAATACGTCAGTAGCTTTTCACTCGAAGAAAGCAATTCTAACAAAACATGCCTGCTATGAATGACTGAACGCGACAGAGTCTCTAGTCTCATGTCGTTATAAAGGTAAGCTGATTCTTTGTGATGGGCTTTTTCAAATCTTTTTTTAAAATTTAATTATTAATAGCATTGAAATAAATTTTGTACTAGATTTATTTGCTTCTTTTCACCTGCGATAGTATTTAACACGTTCTGTGTCAATTAAACTATTTAATGGTCACTCCGGCAAAAACCAGCTTCTACAGTTGTATTTAGGATGTCCGTTTGCAGGCCAAGGGACAATTATACCACTGGAATGACTCTCGCTAATCGAGCCATTCATTCCAGTGGTAAATTAAAAAATCTCCCTTGGCCTGGAAATTGACACCAACTAACCAAAAAATTAAGGACTTTCTTAACCATTAATCCTGCAGTAGTCACGGGAAATTCGATTTGCAGCACAACAGAGCCTATTTCTGTAAATTTACAAAATAATTCTTTTATTACACATTTTAACATTTACTGAGCAAAAATAGAAATTTTCTTTCAAAATCTTCATCATTCATAATAACAAAAGCACTGTTGACGCAAGAGAGGCTTAACCCTTTAATGGCCAAAACTGGCCTCTGTTATGATCTTGTGGAATGTCCATTTACAGGCCAAGAGAATACAATTTTTTGAAAATTTGCCACTGGAATGACTGGCTCGATAACCGAGCCAGTCATTCCAATGATAAATTTCCAAAAATTTTATTCTCTTGGCCTATAAATAGACATTCAATAAGAAAATATTAAAATTTTCTTGACTAAATTTGACCATTAAAGGGTTAGTCTGTCTATCAGGCAACCTGTCCGTCTGTCTTTCAGATTTTTACATTTCTGATATAAGCTGCGTGTGTCACAACCCTAGCACATCGCACTTGCTAATATGTAAATGTTGATACATTTCCCCCAGCCTATGATGGCTGCCATGATTTACTTGTCAACTAATCAGAAAGACGTGTTTGCAACGTTGGCTGTTTTCTCAGAAATGGACATAGCTTTGACTAACAGATCAATCGACATACAGACTTATACTAGTGACAGTTTAAAATTTTGACAGTCTACAAGCATACAGATATGCTGGTAACTCTTTGTCAAATTTTGTCAAAAATATCCAAATATTTGCTTACTGATTATCCATATGCAGGTTGAATGCAGACTTGGAAATTTGCCACTGGAACGACTGTTTCTGTTATCGAGGCTGGTAAATCTTCATAAATAGTGTTCACCTGCAAATGATGGATGGATGATGCTATGGGCCATTCCACCCCCCCCCCCCCACCCCCTGATCAGAAAGTGGGGGATAATGATACGCCCCCCCCCCCCCATCATCCCACAATTATGTCCACGTTTTGAAAAACATCAGGGATATCATAATCACCTCTGTTCATCCATTCATCTATCTGTCTGTCCATCTATCATGCTATCTCCTCTCAAAACATTAGGGTGGAATTCAACCAAATTTGGTATGTGTGTTAACCATGATTGAGCTTTGCATGATGACATTTAGATTTGGCTCTGCCAACTGGTGGTGGGGAGGAGGTTGGGGGTCCAAGGATCCTCAAAATGTCCGTCCCGCTATCTCCCAAACTGTTCTGTGGAATTCAACCAAATTTGGCACATGTATGTGGGTGACCCATATAATTATGGATTATGTGACAACATGGGGGTCAAAATGTTAAGAAATTGATTATAATGCAACTCCTATGAAACCAGTGGACAGAATTCAACCAAATTTAGTAGGTGAGTTACCCATATGATTGCAGAGTGCGGAAGGACATTTACATTTGGCTCCCTAAGTGTGGGGTGGGGAGTCAAGAAGATAAAGCGGTGAACATGGGGATTTGTGATGACGCATCATCGACCAATCAGTCTAGTTTAAAGGATAACTAATCTGAAATCTTGAAAGCTATTCAGGTGATCTAATATGCCAGTCATAAACTATGCAGGTTAAGTTAAGCTTTTCATTGTGCCGCTAAAGAAAGATATTCAGGCTTTAGTAGCTAAATGTTGCTACATTTCTACAGCCTATGATGGCTGTCATGATTTACTTTTCAACCAATCAGAAAAATCCTAGCTTGCCTGGCACGGGATATAGTTCAGTCATAGAGGCGCCAGCTATAGTTTGGCAGTGTGGTATAAAAGCAATCATACAGGTAAGTGGTTGAATATTTTGAAACTAATTTGACTGGAAGTTGTTGCTGCCATAGGCAGCAACAACTTCCAGTCAAATTAGTTTCAAAATATTCACCGGGATGAATATTACATAATAAAGACTGTAATGCATTGGCACTTACATGACATCACACACTATCGCTTGAGGAGACAAAATGGTGGCGATCACTGTTCAGCTTTACGCGATATTACAAAGCAGATAATTGTGGTACAGAAACGGGAATGTGACAGGATATGAATGACCTGGAATCTGTACACCATAATCTATCAGTGCAGTATAACATTTGAGATGAGATTAGCATCGCTTTAAGATTAATTTGGCTGGAAGCTGTTGACTTTGACCATTAAGCTTGATACACACCATGATTTTGAAATCTAGCAATAATTTCAATTTTCTTAAATTTTTTAGTTTTGATAATTGCGGTTATCTTTACAAATACGAATGATTATGGCAGATTAAAAATATAAAATATAGCTACCACAGAAACACATACTATATTTGCAAATTAGGCAGCTTTGTCTGAAATGTCAAAAAATTGACAGGCAGGCGGGTAAGCAAACAGGCAGGCAGGTGGGCGGGCGGGTGGACAGACGGACTGGCGGGTGGGCGGGCAGGCATATACTTGTTGCGAGTCACACCTAAAACTGACCTATCATGACATATTTAGTGTTCAGGATAAGTTTGAACCTTTATACATTATTTGTTAAAAAAATTTCAATTTTCCTATAGAAAATGTCCATTTGCAGACCAAGAGAAGACTATTTTTGAAAATCTACCACTGGAATGACTCGCTCGGTTGTCGAGCCAGTCGTTCTAGTGGTAAATTTTTAAAAACAATCTCTTGGTCTGCAAATGGACATTTCTCAAGCCCCCTTCAGAAGCCAATTTTGGCCGTTGCAACGGGTTACAACGATGTTGCTATTAGCTTTCATAGACAGCTCCAAAACTACATATAGCACAGATTTGTCGAGAAAATTAAATTTTTCCTTATTGAATGTCGATTTTCCGGCCAAGAGAGTACTGGATTATACCACTAGAATGACTGGCTCCATTATCAAGCCAGTCATTCTAGTAGTCAAATCTTTCAAAAATAGTCTTCTCTTGGCATGCAAGCTGAAATTCTTCAAGACCACATGTTTTTAATTAAATTAAGATCAGTTTTACTCTGTAGTATGAAGGAAATTTGACTCTTTCTTCAGTGACAACACCTTTCACTCAAATCATTTTCAAATATCTTTATTTTGCTAGATCATATAATGTATTTGATTTCATATATATATATATATATATATATATATATATATATATATATATATATATATATATATATATATATACATATGTAAATCCCTTACCGAGTATGTTACCTCACGGTTGTCTCTTTTTCTGTTCCATCCTCCGATCAGCCATGTTTGTTTAGTGTGTGGGTGGCATATATATCTGATTATCACCAATCCCACCATATTGCTGGTGCAGTTCAAT
The DNA here is from genome assembly GCA_034401795.1 of Chaetoderma sp. LZ-2023a. Taxonomy (NCBI): domain Eukaryota; kingdom Metazoa; phylum Mollusca; class Caudofoveata; order Chaetodermatida; family Chaetodermatidae; genus Chaetoderma; species Chaetoderma sp. LZ-2023a. The sequence continues at coordinate 29,990,391 of CM067359.1, read as the reverse complement.
ATTGATATCTAAACACACAAACCTACCTCACATTTTCTACCAAAAAAACATTCACGTACAAGTTAATTACTTATAATTTATCTGTACTAACTCATTTTAAATTAATTACTTTGACCACTTGATTAGAATAGGTAATTTTTTTGATAATTGTTCAGAGCACTTTAGAGTAGAGCGTCACAGTATTATGTTAGAAGACCAGGTGATGCTTGCAGTTAATGGGAGGTAACTCTTACTCTGAAAATAACAGCTTAATGTAACATGGTTATCTCCCTTGATGTTAATACGTGTCATTCTGTAGATGCATTAAGTATTTAAGCCCTGTAATTCCAGTGCCTCAATTGCAAGACAACTATACAGGTTATCTGCTGAATATTTTGAAATTAATTTGACTGGAACATACTACACATGTACTGCTGCTGAGGATAGTGACGATACTGCTGCTGCTGCTACTGTTACTGCTCCTGACACTACTACTACTACTACTACTACTACTACTACTACTACTACTACTACTACTACTACTACTACTATGACGACGACGATGACAGTGGCAGGGGCGGTTGCGATGGCGACAAATTTCTCTGTGCACATTCACGCCAAAATGCTTCATAATTAAATTGTTAAAGTAGCATACTTTTAGAGGCTTAAATTGTGTACCTCGATGTAATGAAACGAAAGAAATCTCAGCATATGGTGATTTCATTCCATATGAATTAATAAAGTTTTTTATTCTTGTGAAGTTGAAATAGGGATAGGTGTCTCTAATTCAATTTCACAACTTAAAACATTAAATTAATTTTTATCATATAAACAAGCCTTCTAGCCTGTTCCATATTTTTCGATATGAGCACACGTGCCATATTCAACGGAGTATTTTCATTGGCTGTCGGGTGCGCAACCCATTTAAATCGACCAATTAAAACATCTATTGATGTGAGCGTGACGCGTAGGGATTACTACGCGGTATTGTTTTACTACGATTTGTTTACTATGATTTGTCATTCATGAAACGTCATCGCAAAATGTCATCGTTTGACAGTTTATCAGTCAGTAGCGAAGTAACGATTGATGGCCGTGGCTCTTAGAAGAAAAGTGTAGTCTACGGCTGACATCGCCAGATTTTGTGTTTGTCACTATATTTTGCTGAGCATTCAGTATCTGTTATCAAGTAGTGGTGCGTCACAGCGGCGGTATCGATTTCACGAAAATCAACAATGAGAAATCAGATAAAAGTCACATCAGCAACTATTGGCAAATATTCAAAATTACAGTTTATATGATAAATAAAATCTCAAACTCAGTCACTTTTCATATCACTATTATGGACCTCGTTGAAAATTATCAATTTTGCACTCGCTAAAGCTCAATCGATCCCTGAATGCCCTGACTATCAATTTCCAGCAAACTATACACGTAAACTGTTGAATATTTTGAAACTAATTTGACTAGGTGATGTTGGTGACATAGCCCAGTCAATTTAGTTTCAAAATATTCAACAGATGGTTTATTAAAGAGTAGACATACTATTCGTACAACGTGTTAGCCTATTAGGTGTTTAAGACAGACTAAATCGAGTCATTCATGCTGTAATTGAATATGACGTCAGTCTACACGTCACATAGTTGATTATGACATATGGTGGATGGTTAAACTGGAATGGTCCATTGTGACAGTCAGTAGAAGACAAAGTATTTATATCTTTTGCTAACAATCTTATTGACTGCTGTTACTGTCATAGGCCCGCAGCTTCCAACTACATTGTTTCCCAAGTAAACACCCGATAGCAATATCATAATATATATAAACTAGAACGCACCCAAGGGAGATGCTCACTCATTCCTTTGCGCTCTGTCTTGTAAATGCATTTAGTGATCCCCATGTCCTAGATAGTTGATCCATTGACCTCAAACTAAGCAATGATAAGCTCTTGCAATATGAAGGCGTGTGCTAAATCTGGTGATTCTACCATTTTGTGTTCCAGAGTTATAGCCAAAAATGTGTATTCCATTCCATGACCCCATGACCGAGATATGTGATGCTTTGTCCTGAAACTCATAGAACCTCTAATCACCTACCGTATTTTGCTTAATTGAAGCCTAGGCTTCTATTAGGACAAGATGTGTTAAATTTCCAACCCAACATCTCTGAGAAAGGGGGGTGGGCTTATATTAGAGAGTTTTCCCAAAAAAGTTTTCTAAAACTGATACCATGGAAACTCAACGCACTTTCTCCCATAAAAATTCCCACCGTCTATGCCTGTTTAATGTATACCTCAAAACATCACCGGGGAAGTGAAATTATTTGATTTGAGCGCCTAAATATTGCGTATCCTTTAATAAAGGTCGTTTATTACATCAAAATTAATCAACAATTTCATATAAAATGGCGTGGCGAAAAAATAAATCACGTGATTTGCCTCCAATTGAAGAGTTTATTTTAGAGCGAGTACTCGGATATAAATATTCTGGAATCGGGGACTCGGAACTCGGGAATTTCTATATATTATCATTGCGCGATAGGAACTGAGTATTATACTGATCTAAATAATTGGTACCCGTTTGATAAACTCCCATTAGCGTATAATATCTTGCGAGAACACGACGCCTCCCATCCCACAAGAGCGACTGGCTCGCCAACTTAAGAAGCCGGCTATATTGTCGTTTGTAATAATTCAATTTGGATCATTTAAAGTTGATCGGCCTTACAAAATTGATGCACATTTTCTCCCGTGCTTGTTTGGTACATAAATTTGGTCTTAAAATATATTTATAAGGAAGGTATTTAATCACACCAAGACTGTTTTAAGCGTATTTTGACTAGAAAAGTGTGGAATAAACTTTATTGTATCTTGAACATACGTGGCCTACTATTAATATTAATCTAATAGGGGGTCGAGATTTACAAATCCGAGGCCTGTATTGACTTCTAGAGGGGCCGGAAATGTAGCAGGGCAAAGATCGGTGTGGACGATTGTTATTATTATACACGCTATTCTTACAAATCTGCTCCTAAAAGAAATGTTCATATACAATCTGCTGAGTTAGGGTGTGGACTTCTAATACAGAGTTTTGCCGTTTTGAAACTGCTAAGAAATCATTGGAGCTCATATGTCAAAGTTAGGGGGTGGGCTTTTATTAGAGCGTAGGCTACAATTAAGCGAAATACGGTATAATATGAAAGGATTGGTCAAATTTGGTGATTCTACTAATTGCTTTCCCGATATATGACTAAAAATATGTATTTCGGGATGCATTTAGTGACCCATGACCTAGATATTTGAACTTTTGACCTGAAACAAAATTTTAGTTAGCCACCCCCAATATCAATGTATGTTACCAATTTGCTGATTCTACTTCTTGCATTGCAGAGTTATTGATGAAAATGTGTATTCTGGTATGCACTTAGTGACCCTGTGACCTTGATTTTTTACCTTTTGAATTTAAAGTTTCTAGTGACTCAGAATATCAATGTATGTACCAAATTTAGCGATTATACCTACTTGCATTCTCAATTTGTGGCTAAAAATGTGTATTTTGGGATGCACTTAGTGCCCCTGTGACCTAGATATTTGAACTTTTGACCTGAAACAAATTTTCATACTAGCCAGCTGCAAAATGAGTGTATGTTACCGATTTAGTGATTCTACCTAATGGCATTGCAGAGTTATTGATGAAAATGTGTATTCCGGTATGCACTAAGTGACCCTGTAACCTCAATTTCTTAGCATTTGATCCCCAACATAAGGATTTTTCTACCCGCTCATAATATCAATGTATGTGCCAAATTTGGTGATACTACCTCATAGGATTCCCGAGATATGCCTATGTCAGACGGAGAGACACAGACAGCAACCGCAATATTCACACTGGCCTTCAGCGGCGTGAATAAATAGAATAGAGTTGAGGAATCTAGAATTTTATTGGTCTAGAGTTTAACCATTAGTGCACTGAAATCTCAAATTCTTAAATTAAATTTCTTTTCTTGTGATGGCTGGTCACTGTCTATGACTGTAAGCTGTCACTGTCTATGACTGTAAGCTGTCTGTGTCTATGACTGTAAGCTGTCTCTGTCTATGACTGTAAGCTGTCTCTGTCTATGACTATAAACTGTCACTGTATGACTGTAAGCTGTCACTGTATGACTGTAAGCTGTCTATGACTGTAAACTATCTCTGTCTATGACTGTAAGCTGTCACTGTATGACTGTAAGCTGTCACTGTATGACTGTAAGCTGTCACTGTATGACTGTAAGCTGTCACTGTATGACTGTAATCTGTCTATGACTGTAATCTGTCTATGACTGTAAACTGTCTGTGTCTATGACTGTAAGCTGTGGCTGTCTGTGACTGTAACTGTCTATGACTGTAAGCTGTCACAGTCTATGACTGTAAGCTGTTTCTGTCTATGACTGTAAGCTCTGTCTATGACTAAGCTGTCACTGTCTATGACTAAGCTGTCACTGTATATGACTAAGCTGTCACTGTTTATGACTAAGCTGTCACTGTCTATGACTGTAAGCTGTCTCTGTCTATGACTGCAAGCTGTCTATGACTGTAAGCTGTGACTGTAAGCTGTCACTGTCTATGACTGTAAGCTGTGTGTGACTGTAAGCTGTCTGTGCCTATGACTGTAAGCTGTCTATAACTGTAAGCTGTTGCTGTCTATGACTGTAAGCTGTTACTGTCTATGACAGTAAGCTCTGTCTATGACTAAGCTGTCACTGTCTATGACAGTAAGCTGTCACTGTCTATGACTGCAAGCTGTCACTGTCTATGACTAAGCTGTCACGGTCTATGACTGTAAGCTGTCTCTGTCTATGACTGTAAGCTGTCTATGACTGTACGCTGTCTCTGTCTATGACTGTAAGCTGTCTATGACTGTAAGCTGTCACTGTCTATGACTAAGCTGTCACTGTCTATGACTAAGCTGTCACTGTCTATGACTAAGCTGTCACTGTCTATGACTAAGCTGTCACTGTCTATGACTGTAAGCTGTCTCTGTCTATGACTGCAAGCTGTCACTGTCTATGACTGTAAGCTGTCACTGTTTATGACTGTAAGCTGTCACTGTTTATGACTGTAAGCTGTCACTGTCTATGACTGTAAGCTGTCACTGTCTATGACTGTAAACTGTCCTTGTCTGTGACTGCAAGCTCTCACGGTCTATGACTGTAAGCTCTGTCTATGACTAAGCTGTCACTGTCTATGACTGTAAGCTGTCTCTGTCTATGACTGCAAGCTGTCTATGACTGTAAGCTGTCTCTATCTATGACTGTAAGCTATCACTGTCTGTAAGGTGTTGCTGTCTATGAGTGCAACAGCTTACAGCAACATTTTTGCCAAAATGTACATCAGTCATTTATCTTTTGATTCCCTAATGACCTACTTTTTAACATCATTGTGGTAAGAGATAAATATACTGCCCACGTGCATACTCTCCATTTACTTGTTAGTGAATAGTATATTCTGTTTCATTGCAGATCTGTCCAGTGTTCCGGTCATTCAGATGGTCAAGCTGCCTCACTACTTAACATGTCGCTCTGGAACCACAAACATAACTAAGCAGTCCATCACCGTACAGTAAACACCAACAGTATCTTAGGAAGTAGGACGAAGAGAGCCCATTTCTTCTCATTTCGGTACCAAAATCACGGTACTACATGAAATTACTCCACCGAGTGGAGACTTATGCACCTCATGTCCTTCAGATGCAAGGATACCCCAATGTCAGTATGATGGGCAACCTGGGGGAAGACGCTGAACATACAGAGTCTGAAGAGACGGTTGCACAACTGACACAAGTCAAACAGTCGATTGGAAACGTCTTACAACGACTTTCGGATAAACATAGCTCTGGGTATGAATCTGAACGGGATTCTGAAAGCGGTGGCGGTGGAGGAAGCAGCATGGAACGACCCGATCCACGGGTTATGCTGGATTCGCATCATCGGAGGAAATCATTCCACGCATCAAGTCAGAAAAGTTTCTCGCTTTCGGTTATGGATATGTCTGAGTATGAACACCATTGGCAAGATCCTGACCATCGTAGATGCAAATCAATAACAACGACGACGGACAACACCATCAGCAGCAGCGGCGACGGTGAATCCTCACCGTTAGTGGCACAGAATATATTTGTGAGTGTGATGCCACAGGGCGATAGTTATGTCGGGAGTGGCCATGGCCTCGATGAGGACATGTCCATGGAACCGTTATATGAAACGCGCAGAACATCCTCTTTTCCAAGCAGTCCCCAACCTGTTGAGCATAAAGTTTTCGGAAGTGCAGACGATATTGTGCTAAGAAACACAAAACAATACAATAACTTTGAAACATTTCGTGACATGCGTACAGCGCCATTTGGTGTACAGTCGTCATCATGGGCAGATAATTCATCTAGACAACATTTATGGAAGCATAGGAGTAGCCCACTATTTCCGTCATTTTCTAAAGATAGCCAAAGTTTTTCTGAGTCCAAAGATAGTGATGAATCTGACTATTGGAAAAGCTTTGAATTACAGACAGAGAATCCGCGACACGTTTCAGGTCATGATTTACACAAAGATAACAGTGAGCAATATAATGTTAGTAAGCACACAGACAGAGCATTCTCTCCAGCAGATGCTAGGTCTACCAAAGAGGACAGCTTTCATACACTCCGTGTGACGTTAGCTAAGCGAGAAAGTAGTGATAGTTCTTTTGAAAAGGACAGCGGTAAATTATCTCCCTTTAGTGCGTCGTCAGATAGCGAGCATAAAGATAGTGTTTGTCATTCTCCATTGTACAATAAAAGCTTTAAGAAATATTTACACCAACGATATTTATCAGAATCCCAGGAAGAACGAACTGACTCTGTATCAGACAGTGATAATATCCCGACAAGCTTCGAACATGACGACCAGGTTTCCATCGTCACTAGTAGTCTGGAACGGTTTGGGAAGGACGACGAGCCAGATCAGAAAGAAGGTGTGTCAGTTATGTCTAATGTTCCATCATCACCATCAGTAATATCTCAGCAGATTTCAATCAAGATTAAGCACGCTGATGATGAGGATTATGACGATAACAATAATAATGGTGATGAAAAGATGGAAGACATCAACATAGACTTGAAAGAGGATGATGTTTTCACTGCTTCTGATAATGATCCTCCCCTGATTGCCAGTCCTCGAGCCACCAAGCCGCCCGCTGCCGGCTTTGTAACACGTCGACAAGAAGAGCCGCTTGATCTTACCCATGCACCGAGAATCTTACCAGCTTTCCATCATATCCTCAGTCCATATTGTTACAGACATCGATATCGGAGTCAGTACCCACTTCATCAAAGTCGTGAGAAACAACAACAGCATCACACTGAACACCTACAACAACAGCATCCTAAGGATGACATGTATCTTCACCAGCATTCACCTATGCACCACACCACATTGCCTCTTCCACTCTCTCCAGCATCACTCTACCAAAGATCACCATCATCAGTCATATATTCACCACAAGTGTCTCCACACTCCCCTCTTTGGGCTGTCCCAGAAGGGCACATTTTTAACTTTAATATACCACATAGTCCGTTTGATAACAGATCTCATTCTGACCCAGAATTCTTATCCCCGGGCCTTTCTCCAGCATTTAGTCCTGACTCACCCGGTGGATTGCGCTTCAAGTTCCCGCCTCGCCTCCCTACATCTCCTTTAGACACGCATCATGACAGCAGCACATCGAGTAAATTTCCAAAGTCTCCACGCCTTATATTTCCAAGTAATCTAACGCCACCATATTCTCCTGTCAAACGAACTACAGTGCCTCACGTTTTCTGTTCCCCGCCAACACCTGAACAGTTACGTATCTCACTGGATGGCCCCGGCGGCACTGACCTCCGATATGTCTGTCCGGTCTGTGGCCAAGTCTTTCCATCATATGACAATTTAGCGAAGCATATGGCGAAACATTTACCAACAGAAACGATCAAGTCAGAAGACAATAACAAAATACACTACTGTAAAGTTTGTAACCGAGCGTTTTCTCGGAGTGATATGTTAACACGTCATATGCGCTTACACACTGGACTAAAACCATATGAGTGTCGTGTTTGTGGTCAAGTGTTTAGCCGAAGCGACCATCTGAACACTCATCAAAGAACTCACAGTGGCATTAAGCCATACCACTGCCCACAATGTCCGTACGCCGCATGTCGACGAGATATGATCACTCGTCATATGCGAATCCACACAAAGCGCACAAACAAGAGAAACACATCAGCATCAGGAGCTAAGCCCGTCCTTACATCAGCTTCTGGTGCTGGTTCAACAAGCAGTAAATATCTGTCTGTGCCAGAAACAGATCTGGATATCTTGCGTAAAAGTTCTGTTTCCAGCACAGACACGGCAGATTCACAAGATCATTCCATAAGAACAGGATCGTTATCAAGCATGGACAGTTTTGAATCTGATACAAGAAGTCGTAATCCATCCTTAACAAGTTCTGATAGCCTAGATCGTGAAGGTCGCTCATCTGTTCGACATTGGTCGGTTGAGAGCACGGACTTAGATGAATCTAAGTTCCTCGTGAACCAGTCTTCTGTTGAAGTAATTGCGTCAGATAGTTCATTTCTTAGTCCAAATCTTGCATATCGATGCCATGCTAGCTGGTCCTCCGCTAGCTTTGAAAGTCTAGAAACGGGTGATTCTGAGGGTTCGTTCAGTAAATCTATGGATGATGATAAGCCATGTAGTGACTACACAACACACTCCGACAGTCCTGTTATTGACGAGGACAGTATGCGGCGAATCACATTAAGTTCCGATCAGAATATACAACAGTAAATATATAGCATAATTTTAATTATATAGCGATAAGCACAATAAAACATTAAACATATTTAGAAGAGATTTTTATGAGAAACAGTTACAGTTGTTTTTTTGTAAATGTTAAATGACATTAAGATTAAAGTTGAAGTCTTGTTGCATTCCGATGTAGTAATCTTTTAATCTTGTATATACATTGTTATATTCACGTTGTCTCTATCTCTCCATAGTGGGATATCTAGAGATAATCAATTGAAAAACATTATAGTGATGACTTTTTAATTAAATTTGAGGTAGAAGTTACAGTGTACTAGCATATATATATATAATTCTGCTTGTTTTATTTAAGAAGCGGAAGTTAATGATAAATATTAAATTATAATAAAAGTTCATTTGTAGTAGGACATATTTGTTGCATCTTAGTACAGTTTTGTGCCTTTGTTTTGTAGCCAAAATAAAAGAGTAATTACAATAACTGAATCATATTTTACGGTTGTTATTATAATTACTTTTTAACTATTTAATATCAAACTATAGAAAATATTTTACAAACAATTTGTGTTTTTAAAAAACGCTATAAATAAGCCTCTGTTATCGAATTCTGTTCTAACAGTATTATTTTTAAAAATATAATAATAAAAACATGTACATAATATATAAATATCTAATATTGTAATATTTAATGAAAAAGCATATTTTTGGGGCGAAACTCTCTTTTACTTAAGTTATTTATTATTCTACGATATAAGACTTATTTGTTGATGAGTTGGAGCCATTTCTGTGATATGAATCACATATTACCGGCATGCCTGTGTATAAAGCGCACCTAGCAGGGAACCAGTGAGCGGTCACTATAGACAGGTGGTCATTTAATATAGGTCAATAAAGGGATCCATTTCTCGTTATACCACGCTCGTTTTTAGCTAAACTCCGCCCACTGTGTCCACGGTATTAGAATAAATTTTAATACTTCGAACTTTGAATTCCCAGAATCTGAATGTCAAGATAACTGTACAGGTAAGCAAGCTATTGAACGTTTTGAATGTAATTTTACTGAGAGCTGTTGCTATTATAATCAAATTACTTTCAAAATATCCAACAGAATGTTTAATTAAATTCCAAATTCACTTTCATGACTCACCACTAGCCCTTTCGTGACGGAGCGACATCATTTTGATTGCGATGTCCATTAACAAGTGTTGCATTTCATTATAACATTAATTACATGAGTGACAGATTGGATCCCTCCCCTGCTACACGTGATGTCTTCTGTGCAGGTGCCACATCACCCACCTGCCTTAAAGAAGCACCATCATGGTTCCCCAAAATGCAGGTGATCCTTATACACAGGTCTGTCTGTATTTGTTTTATTATTATTATTATTATTATTATTTGTTATTAATATTGTTTGATATTGTTTGTTCATTATGCAGATTTAAAGGAATATTTACATTATCATTTGATGTGTCCGTCATGACCTATCAGTCGTGTCACATGACTAACCCTTTAACCGCTTCAACAACAAATCTCTGAAAAAGGAAATTCTTTATGATTTAGATCATTTTCTGTTGAATATTTTGAAATCAGTATGATTGGAAGTCGTCGCTGCAAAGTTGTCAACAGTTTTTTAGTTTGTTTGCCTTGAGATTGACATATGCAGGATTTATAGGTTAAAGGATGATTATTTTTTTAAATTTACCACTGGAATGACTGACTCGATAACTGCGCCATTCATTGCAGTGATAAATTGTCAAAAATTATCTTCTCTTGGTCTGCAAATGTGCATTTTGTATGAGAAAATTAGTTTTCGTTTAACTAATTTGAGTATTACATGCTTAGACCATGTACTACTGAATTACTCTCAAAGAGCTGGTCTTTACTAAGTTACACCTCACTCGTGTTTGGATCGATCGATCAACAAATGCCCTGACTATCAATTTCCAGAAAACTATACACATTAGCTGTTAAATATTTTGAGACTAATTTGACCGAGTGCTGTTGGCACCCATTCAAATTAGTATAAATTAATTATGACATCATCCTACATGTCACATAGTTAAGTATGACAACATCCAGGAATTTGGTCAAGTGGGTGGGGGGAAATTTAATTGAATGCAGGTACAGTGCCTATACAATTTCGATTTAAATCGCGAAAATGTGCGTAAATCCAGAAAGAAGAGTGTGCTGCTTCAATGGCAGCCATTCCACTGATAAATTTTCAAAAATTGTATTCTCTTGCCCTATAAATGGACATTCCAAAAGACAATAAGCACCGCTCATTTCTAGCTAAGCTCTGTCCAAGCTTTGACCATGTTGATATCGATCGAACCATGAATTCCCAGAATCCCAATATAAAGGTAACTACAAGTAAGCTGTTGAATATTTTGGAACTAATTTCACTCGGTTCATTATCAGGCAGCAACAGCAGCCAGTCCAATTAGTTTCAAAATTTTCAAGTGGAAGTTTCTCAAAAACAGACGTCAATGTCTGGTTTATTGATTGTTTGTGGATGTATTCTTTTAAATCTGCTTAATTAGACAGGTAAACTTAATTTCATTACCATCATTTTCATCATTTTAGAGCTTTAGATATTTATTCGTTATTTTAGCTTAGTACATTAGTTGTACCCACTAGTAATATAAAATGGCCCCTCTAATTGGAGTTTAAATGCACTAAATGATGTAGTTGGCTTGGCAACAAGTTCTTAAGTGACCAATGAAGAAACTTGTTAAAAAATCTTAATAAAAGGCTTGTGATTGACCAATGAGAAAGCATGTTGCAGACTGTTCGTAGCATTAGGTTTGTGATTAATCAATGAGGAACATATTACCTTGTTTCAGAATAACCGTAACAAGCTTGCATCTTGCGAAAGAAAGACCGTTACCCCATGATCTTACCAACAGGCTTGCAATTGACCAATAAGGATACCTGTTACAGAATGTTTTAGTATTACACTTCTGATTGTCCAATGAGGAGGCTTGTTTCAGAATGATCTTTGCATCAAACTTAGAATTGACCGATGAGAAATCTTGTTACAAAATGAGCTTAACAACAGATTTGTGGCTGAAAAATGCAAAATATTATCCAGCAACCGCTTCAAGTCAAATAAGTTTTAAAATATTCAACAGAATATTTCGTAATTTCATTAATATTTGTTATTGTTTTTTTCATGTTGAAAAGGTCTAAAATGTTACTATGTAACAGTTGTGATGTGATGTTGATTCTGTAGCAAACATTCTTATGGGTCTAGTTGCCACATTCATTCATTCTTTAGCAAGGATTTTGTCAAAATCTTTCTCATTGGCCAATCTCAAGGAAGTTATTGCAAGTCCAACATCATTGAGTGGATTTAGTAGCCATTGTATCCATTCTTGAATCTGGTATATTACTTCTTTCTTCCGACATGCCCTCAGCTGAGGCCTTTATGTAATCAAAAGAACACAGACAGGTAATTACATATACATATTATATCTGTTTTCCCAGCTAGTAGATCTTTCTTTAGAAGCAATAAACAGACTGCTGATAAAAGACATGTATATTCATCAGCCAGTAACAGCAGCTTATGAATATTCATGTAACAGTATAGCACATTCGTGAATGTTCATTAGACACCGAGCCAAGCATTCTAGTGGTAAATTTTCAAAAATAGTCTTCTCTTTGCCTGCAAATTGACATTCCTCAAGACCACTGCATGGGCCGGTTTGGGCGGGTTTCATCATGAATGGGTTAATTGTCATTGTCACATAAAACAGCAGCGCAATTGATGAATCCAATTTATCAGTCAATCATATGACATCATAATCAACTACATCACATGTAGGCTGATGTCATAATCAACTCTGTCACAAATGACGTGATATAGTCTGTCACAAATGCTTAATAGTGTGTCAAGTTGTATGAATTATATCTCTTTACCATTTAATAAACATTGTTGAAAATTTGAAACTAATTTGATTGGTTGCTGTAGACAGCAACAGAACCCAGTCAAATTAGTTTCAATATATTCAACAGCTGACCTATATAATTTTCTGGAAATTGACATTCAAGTAGTGTAGGGATCGATCGCTCCCAACAATTGGCAAAGCTTGAGTGGAGCTTAACTAGAGATGGGTGGGGCATAGTTAAAGCTGGATTCCTGCATTCGGTCAGATTATTTACCTAATATTCAGCTCCATTTCGTCTCTCTGAGAGTTGAAAATGAAAATAAAAATAACATTTTTGGCTATGCCACGCCCATCTCTAGCTAAGCTCCACCCACACCCCGCTCGTGTTGGGATCGATCGATCTCTGAACTCCCTGACTATCAATTTCCAGAAAAATATACAGGTGAGCTGTTGAATATTTTGAAACTAATTTGACTGGGTGCCGCCCAGTCAAATTAGTTTCAAAATATTCAACAGCATGTTTATTAAATAGTTGAGACATACAATTCTTACATGTCAGACTATTAAGAATTAAAGAGGGTCCTAATAGAATCATTTATGACATAATGATTATGACATCATCCTAAACTCCGCTTAGCTGATTATGATGTCAAATCATCGATGGATACTCTGGAAAGGTGAATTAATTCCTACATGTATTTCTTAGCCTAGAGTACAGCTCAGAAATAACTTAACATGTTTCCAAAACAAAATAAAATGTACTGTTGAATATTTTGGACTTTATTTGATTGAAAGCCATTTCTGCCATATTGCTGCCTCAATGATTTCCAGTCGAATTAAGTCCAAAATATTCACAAGAACCGTTGTTACATTGTGTACAAAATTGTACTAACTGACATGCTTCTGTTTTGATGACATCTAAAGTTGTTTCTGAGAGGTACTGTAGAACAATACACATTTTGCAATGATGCTTAAAGCGATATCAATGTTCTCACCATTGTGTAGGATTTATCCTCAAATTTATTTTTGTGGGGGGAGGCTGGCTTTTATGGGTGGTGGATGGTGGTTTATTATGCCAATTAATTCTCAATTGGTAAAGAATGTTTGCAGTCATCTTGATGTGTTCATTTGTAGGTTAAGAGAAGATTTTAGAAGACTTAAGACTTAAAAAGTAGGTAGTCACTTGCTGTTCCTGAGTGTGAGTACCGCTTAGGTAACATAGGTAATAGCAACAGCATAAACACATGCAACAAGAAACAAGCAGTCATTTCAGTTGTAGATTTTCAAATATAATGTCTTGATGCAAATTTAGACACCCCAAGCAGATTGAAGCCAGCTGGTATAGCTGACCTGACCATTAATTGATTAATGTGTTGTGTTGAGCCATGGTGTGATGACCATCTCACTACTGACCAGTCTGATGAGTGAACTTAGCTGTCTGCAGACTACATTGTCCATGGGTTTTAACTCTGGATATGCTGAATATTTTGAAAACAAATTGATTGAAAGTTGGTGGTGCCTAACCCACCAACAACTTTCAATCAAATTGTTTTCAAAATATTCAACATATCAAGAATTAATGCTAATTTAATTTATTGTCTGATATTACAGCTGTCAGACAGCTAATGCATTGTATAAATATATTGACAAACTCATAAATAGTGCTCTTATAGGTATATTTACTGATAAATAGATAGATCTAGATAAATAATTAGCAAATTCATGTTTTAAGTCATGTTGTTTCTGTTTTGACGAATTCTATTTTACAAAAATATACCATATGCTATTAATATAATTATTATTATTATACACTATTTTAATTAAATGAATATGTTATTTAAGAACCTTCATCCCGGTATTGCCTAAGTAATTCTCGTCATCATCATAATCATCATCATTATTATCATCATCACATCATCGTCGCCTTCATCGTCATCATCATCATCATCTTTTCATAAATAAATAAATCAGTAAATATTCACACGGTTAACGAATTTCTTTATTGTCATTATCATTGTCACCGCAGCCATCATCGATATTGTTTCTGACCGTCGTTACTATTGCCAACTACATACATCGCCATGTTGCCTGGATGATATAAAGAGATGACCATCGGTCAGAGAAAGCTGGCCACAGTTTCATCATTGAGGGTATTGTTTATTTTATAATCTGTGAGGGCTATGTGTATGTATTTATGTTAAAAATTACGTATTGTTGGAGTTGTTTCTACGGTAGCCAATCGGTGATAAGGTTTTATGTGATGTTTTATGGTAACTGTTTTACGAGTCAACGTATTATGAATAATGCTCACTTTGATGACATTTCAGTTAATCCTTTAACACCCAAGCCAGCCACAGATGGCTTCCACATTGGTCTTGTGAAATGTCCATTTGCATACCAAAAGAAGACTATTTTTGAAAATTTACCACTGGAATTACTGGCTCAGTACCTGAGCCAGTCATTCCAGCGATAAATTTTCTAAATATAGCCGTCTTGTTCTGCGAATAGACATTTTTCATGAGAAAATTTAAATTTTCTTGAACAAATTTAAGGCTTAAAGGGGTTAAATTCAGAATAGAATTATCTTAGTTTGTGTTTGTCTAGTAATTTAATAGCATAATAATAATTAACAGTCATATATATTCTTTGACCCCCTTAAATGCTCAAAATTCATTAAAAAAAATCAAAAACCTTACGTGAATGCGTCATGAGATAGACATTTCAATAAACTGCTACAAAAGCCAGTTTTGGTCAGCTTGACCAGTAAAGCTGTGCCATGCTGACTTAGCCACTAACAACTTTCAGTCAAATTGTTTTCAAAATATTCAACATATCAGATTTAAGGCCTCTGGAGAATATAGTCTACAGAAATTCAGCATGCCATTTAGCATGCATTGTTAAAGTTTATTGTTCTGAAAATATGTTATGTCGGCCATGAAATATATATATATATATATATATATATATATATATATATATATATATATATATATATATATATATATATATTTGTATTCTGAATTTCTCAGTACAGTTTATGGGACTGTAGAAGTGTGAAAAATGTGTGCAAGCATTATCCACATAAATCATCAACAGCATCGGATTTTGAAAATTACTACACAGGATACTCTGTTTTACTTAGCTTCCTAGATCTTTACAAAATTTGACATTTATTTGTGACCTTTTTCGGACCTCGAAATTTTACAAATTCTTTTTTTTCTCTGAAATATTGTTATCGTTACTCGCATTGCCTTATTGAAACATTACCTGACTGCGAAATACAACTTTTCTATTTTTTTGCAAAAGATTATTTGGAACGACAGTACAATAGATGAGCTCATATATACTTGGCTTCGTAGCAATTTAACTGGGAAGGAAATGATAGCTCAAGCAGTAACGCGCCAAGCTGTGAAACCAGGTCGATCCCGTGATCTCGTTTCTGGTCAGTTGGTTGACGATTGCTGGAGACGTAGGCAATCTTCTTCACTCCTCATTGCCTCTCCAATCAGGAGTATAAATGGCTACCGGTGTAAAACTGGGGATGTTCCTAACAATAGACTGAAATAAAACCAGCCTAGAACTGTTATCAGGGACTCGAGAGATGTCAATCAAACCAATAATCTTTCTTATAATTTAACATTAACCTTTTAATTTTTAATAGCCAAGCCAGCCGAAACCAACATTTGTAGTGGTCTTGAGAAATGTCCATTTGCGGACCAAAAAAGGCTATTTCTGAAATTTTTGCACTTGATGGAGTGACAACTGAGTGTGATTTATTTCAGTGGTATATTTTCTCTTGGTATGCAATTGAACATGTTCTAGGAGGAAAGTGTAGTGTGTGTGTGTGTGCGTGCGTGCGTGCGTGCGTGCGTGCGCGCGTGTGTGTGCATGCGCGCGCGAACATGTGTGCGCGCGTGTGTGTGTGTGATATTAAATGTGATATCATTTATGAGTTCCTCTATCATATTTATGTCTGTGGGTGGGTTTTCATATACATGTATCGGTGCATGTTATCCGGTGAATCACCTGGCCAGCTAATCAACTGTGTTGGCTATACAGTGAATATCTGGCCAGTTAATGAACTGTGTTGGCTATGCAGTGAATACATGTCCAGCTAATCAATTGTGTTGGCTCTACAGTGAATACTTGGCCAGCTAATCAACTGTGTTGGCTATACAGTGAATGCCTGGCCAGCTAATCAACTGTGCTGGCTATACAGTGAATAGCCGGCCAGCTAATCAACTGTGTTGACTATGCAGTAAATACCTGGCCAGCTAATCAACTGTGTTGGCTATGCTGTGAATACCTGCGCAGCTAATCAAATGTGTTGGCTAGAGCAGCTAATCAACGTTGTTGGCTATGCAGTGAATACATGCGCAGCTAATCAGCTGTGTTGGCTATACAGTGAATAGTTGGCCAGCTAATCAGCTGTTTTAGCTATGCAGTGATTAGCTGGCCAGCTAATCATTAGCTGGCCAGCTAATCGTCTACTGTACAGCTCAGAAATAACGTCAAATTTTTTCAAACAGTATAATTTTGGACACAATATAAGAAATGTTCTGTTGAATATTTTGGACATAAATTTATTGGAAGCTATTTCTGCCTTAGCCTTAAGCAGCAATGGCCTCCAATGAAATTAAGCCCAAAATATTCCAAAGTACAGTTTATTATGTTTTGGAGACATTTTAATTTATCTCTAAGCAGTACTGTATGTAGGTTATCCGGTGCATAATTTGTTTTGTTACCCCATTGTTATCTTGTTAAACACGATCGAGATTTGATGTACAAGCTCAATGAATGAAAAGACAGACTGATAAACATACTGTGAGAGAGTGATTTGGCTTACCGGTGAAACTCATTATTTGTACTGAATATTTGATTAATTAATTAATTGATTAATTAGTTAATTATTATTATTATTATTATTATTATTATTATTATTATTATTATTATTATTAATATTGACATTAGTAATCACTGTAGGGTTTATACAGAGATCTCATGAATATAGGTTTTGTATATTTGATACTTTGTTCGTTATAAATATATTCGTTATTACGATTATTATGAGAAAATATCTATATATTCTAAAGTCGTTAAATGCTAGTTAGCTTATGAATTTCCGGTGAATATGTTAATAGTTTTATTAGTTTAAGCTTAGTACCACTCAAACTGTATTGGTAATGATTTTTATTTCTTGACAGTCATTTTAATCTAGAAATACGGGTCGAGTCATTTAATATAATACTGTTTTGAAAACTTATATTTATTATCGTTCATTCAGCGCTGGTCCCCATTTTCATCGCGTTGTTATTTTAGTAAAACAATTAAAAATATATAGTTTTAATTTTTAGCGCATACATATATATATATATATATATATATATATATATATATATATATATATATATATATATATATATATATATATATACAATTAAGTATATATTAATATAACGGGCCAACAATTTGAAATTTTCATCAGCTTAAAAGGACATTTGAATGATTAATCCTTAGTTCCCTAACTTTCAGATTCAAAATGCTATTCATACAATAATGGACCTTTCCAGTTTATCCATCAATCATATAACGTCATAATCAACTATGTGACATGTAGACTGATGCCATAATCAATGGTATCATGAATGACGTAGATAAGTTCGTCACAAACACTTAATTGATGACAGACTAAGCGCTGTTCGAATTGTTTGTCTTTACTATTTAATAAACATTCTATTTTGAAAATAATTTGACTTGGTGGGCACCGTTGCTGCCATAGGCAGCAATAGCACCTAGTCAAATTAGTTTCAAAATATTCAGCTTACCTGTATAGTTTTCTGGAAATTCAGCCACAGAGTTCAGGGATTGATCGATCCCATCACGAAGTAAGTGTGGGTGGAGCTTAGCTAAAGTTGGATGGGGGCATAGTTAAAACTGGATTCCTCTATTGATGTTCATTTGTAAATTATGTCTTGCTAATAACTGTTGCATTGATAGACAGTGTCGTCTTGCTAATAACTGTTGCATTGATAGAGAGTGTCATCTTGCTAATAACTGTTGCATTGATAGACAGTGTCATCTTGCTAATAACTGTTGCATTGATAGACAGTGTCGTCTTGCTAATAACTGTTGCATTGATAGACAGTGTCATCTTGCTAATAACTGCTGCATTGACAGACAGTGTCGTCTTGCTAATAACTGTTGCATTGATAGACAGTGTCGTCTTGCTAATAACTGTTGCATTGATAACTGTTGCATTGATAGACAGTGTCGTCTTGCTAATAACTGTTGCATTTGCATTGATAGACAGTGTCGTCTTACTAATAACTGTTGCATTGATAGACAGTGTCGTCTTGCTAATAACTGTTGCATTGATAGACAGTGTCATCTTGCTAATAACTGTTGCATTGATAGACAGTGTTGTCTTGCTAATAACTGTTGCATTGATAAACAGTGTCATCGTGCTAATAACTGTTGCATTGATAAACAGTGTCATCTTGCTAATAACTGTTGCATTGATAGATAGTGTCATCTTGCTAATAACTGTTGCATTGATAGACAGTATCGTCTTGCTAGTAATTGTTGCATTGATAGACAGCAACACCTTTCTGTATCATAGCTCTCGCAATGGACATGAGTAAAATAAATATTGCACAATTCAGCAGAACATCGGTATCTGATTTTATTCGTATGCATAATTATGCTAAAAATATAAATTCAGAAATTTGCATATGGAAACGTTTGAAATTACCTTCATAGCCTCTTTTAAATTAACCCATTGATGGCCGAGCCAGTCAAAAATGGCCTATGCAGTAGTCTTGAGAAATGTTTGGTCATGAGAGAATTTCGAAAGTTTTCTACCAGAATATCTGAATTGATAAACAAGCCAGTTATTCCAGTAGTAAATTTTCAAAAAAATATGCTTCACTTGTCCTGCATTTGATGGTCATTTATTAAGCAAATGTTTTTGTTTTCGTGACCATTAACGGATTAACCATTTAACTCTAAAAATTTGTTCACAGAAATTTTCTTAGAAAATGACAATTTGTTGGCTAAGAGATGGTTATTTTTGAAAACTTACTACTGGAATGACTGGCTCGATTATCGAGGCAGTCATTCCAGGTGAAAAACTTTCAAAATTAGTCTTAGCCTGCCAATCGACATTCCACAAGACCACTGCAGAGGCTGTCTTTGGCCGACTTGACCGTGGAATGGTTAAATGATTAATAATGGTTCCTGGATTATCCTCATGGATCTTCCTGAGGAATATGTACATAAGACAGATATAGCACCTTGTTCCTGATAGTCAATCTTATGTCCTTTTAATGTACAAATAATCATCTGTATCACGAACAATGATAATACAGTGTTCTAGATTTACACAGACATTTAACACTTCAATGGCTAAATTTGGTCAACAAAATCAAATCATTTCCTTGTTGAAGGTCTATTTACTGGCCAAGAAGATACTATTTTTGAAAATTTACTACTGGAATGTCTGGCTCGGTATCCGAGCCAGTCATTCCAGTTGTAGATTTTCAAAAATAATGTTCTCTTAGCCAGCAAATGGGCATTCCTCAAGACCACTGCGGAAGCCAGTTTTGGCCGGCCTCGCCATGTAAGAGTTAAAGACCTGCTTTAGTCATTCATCCTCATTGCTCATTGTTATTGCTGCTTGACACAGCCTCATGTTGTTAAATGCAATATTTTGCAATCACGTGATCATCTTTGTTTTTGCTTACATTTGGTGCGATCCTGCATTGTTGTTATATTATTATTAATTAATTATTTCAGTAAATAATTAATTAAAATCCTTTGAAGAAGTTAACTAGCATATTGTTTATGATTAATATTTTTACACTTGCGTGTCTATTATAATTAATATTATAATTATTATTATTATAATTAATAATGAAAGTGCTTTTTGAGAGAAGCTATATTTTTCGTGGCTATCATTGGAGGAAGAAAAATAAAATGATGTTTTTGTAGAAAAATTCAAATTATTCGCTTTAGTCATTTTCCCTCATAGAGTATGTTTAGAGTAAATGTCCTTTATTAGTCCTTCACGCTCTGATGTCAAAATTTTAATATTTCAAATGAAATTAAAAGATGAACTGGTGTTAATTTTTCAACAAATTTGGTGGACGATGTTGCTGTCTACACCAAAATTGTTGAAAAATGTCCATCAGTTCTTTTGCTATTGACAGAGTACAAGTTCGAAGAATATACATCAGAGTTGTAAAAGCCGCCCGTACACGATCAATATATACACCTGTGCAAAAGTTAAGCACCACCCTATTTTTACGCACATGCGATGGTATATTCATGTGCTATGAAGAAAGCAATAGCATAAACATTTATGTACCCATCCATCTTAGTGCAAGAGGTAATAATGCAACTAGAGGAATGCTGATTATGATGGTGGGGAAACACTATGTTTTTGTTTGAACTTGAAAACGAGGCCTGAATATGGTTACGTTGACACAACTGACAACTATTGCCCTACAGTTGACACACGTGGCTAGATTGTCATTAATGGTGTCTGAAAACGAAGTTTAACATCTGTGCACGAGTTTGTGACTGTCATTATTAATACCGGGTATATCCACCTTGTGCCTGGATGACGGCCTGGACACGACATCTCATGCTGGTCAACAACCGACTGATACGCCATTGTGGTATTCGTTGCCATTCAAGATGGAGTGCGTCTGTTAATTCCTGTAGGTTCTGCACAGGAGGATCCCTCCTTCTCACCATGTTTCCCAGAATGTCCCAGATATGCTCAATAGGGTTCATGTCAGGGCTCCTTGCTGGCCATGGTAGGGTTTCGATGCCATTCTGGCGGAGGTATTCATGCACAGCTCTAGCACGATGTGGTCGGGCGTTGTCATCCATGAATATAGGGTGGGTTTCAGGTGCATGATTTACAAAATGAGGGACCACAACTCTATCCAGTAAGGAATCTTGATATCTTTGTCCATTTAGTCTTCCAGGTACAGTCAACAGATCCAGCTTACAATCAAATGAGATGCACCCCCATATCATAACGGAACCTCCACCAAATAGAACTTCTTCCATGATGTTACATTGGTCGTACGCCGTGCGTCTGGACCTCCATACACGAGTTCGACCATCTGTGGCATGAAGCAGGAACCGACTTTCATCGGACCAGTGTACCCGTCTCCAGGATCTCATGTTCCAGTGTCGTCTTTCGTTGCACCACCTCAGACGCTCCTCTTTGTGGTGTGCAGTGAGGAGAGGACGTCTGACAGGTCTCCTATCTTTCATGCCAGCAGCATACAGTCTCCTTTTGACGGTAGACATTGACACTCTATTGCACGTTTCCCATTGCTGGCTGAGCACTGCTGTTGGTGAATGGAGATCTAACAAGGCGTACTAGGGCTCGATCATCACGGGCAGTAGTCTTCTTCGGTCTTCCTGATCTAGGCTGTCCTTCACCTCGTTAGTTTGCCCATGTTTTGCAATCAAACGACTGATTACAGTATGGTTAATGTTCAGCTGTCTGCCAGTGGTATGCATGCCTATGATTTGCCATTTCACACGATCACTTAACCTTCGTCTTGCCATAGCGGTTCACAATCAAGAGCTAATTCTCTCTGTACAAATAAACCACGGTCATGAACACAAAATTCCTAATCTTGTCGCCTAAATCTGTATGTAATGTTCTACACCTCAAACTGGACTTTTACATAACTGAACACGTGTGCTGTTTCCCGCCACGCACGGACATCAAGCGGCGTGAAGTCATGCATGCATGTGCATTTCGTACTTGGAATTATGTCAGCTAACGCGGGGACAAAAAGTATGGCAGCCTAGTTGTACCATCATGTTTCTACGTTCTATTGTTTTTGCTGGTGCTTAACTTTTGCACAGGTGTATAATTGACAATAATATTGGTACAATATTATTGAAAATAAACTGTATTGGCCAACTTTCCAAAGAGCTGGAAGTTCACGATACAAGTCTATGCAATCTAAAATAAATTTTCTTTCTTCTTCCTTCTCTTGGGAGGACATCGTTACTGTTTGCTACCTGACTTCAGAATGAAATATTGATCGATATTCTCAATGTGTACCACCAGCGACATAGTAAAATTGCGTAACCGTCAATAAATATCTACCCGGTTTTGATTCCGTCGGAATATTGTGCAAGTCAAAATTTGACCTCAATGTTACACACTAATGATCAATAATATTGTCAATTTTCATAATTGACAATATTATTTTCAATTATATTGATCATGTATGGGCCACTTAAGCGTTAATCATTTAAGCCTTACAGACCAGAAAATACAAACTCGTTGTAAGGGTAGGAAATGTTAATTTGAGCATGGAGTGCTTGTTCTTATGGTTCTTAAAGGGATGCTAATCTCATCTGAAATGTTGTATTGCACCGAAAGATTATGGTTTATAGAATCCATATTATTCACATCTTGTCACATTCACATATCTGTATCACAATTATCTGCGTAATATCCCGTAAATGTTGACCAGTGATTGGCACCATTTTGTCTCCTCTAGCGATAGTGTGTGATGTCATGTAAGCGCCAATGTATTACATTTCTTTATTATGTAATAATCATATTGTTAAATATTTTGAAACTAATTTGACTGGAAGTTGTTGCTGCCTTAGGCAGCAACAGCTTCCAGTCAAATTAGTTTCAAAATATTCAACAGCTTACCTGTATAGTTGCTTTTATACCACATTATCAAGCTATAGCTGGCACCTCTATGACTGAGCGCATATACCGAAGCAGACATGCTAGATTTTTTCTGATTGGTTGAAAAGTAAATCATGACGGCCATCAATAGCTGTAGAAACGTATCCACCTTTAGCTACTAAAACCTGAATATCTTTCTTTGACGGGATGATAAAAAACTTAAAATTCCATGCATGGTTTATGACGGGCCTATTAGCTCATCTGCGGAGATATCATTAGATGAGGTTAGTTATCCTTTAAGAAGACAATGCTAATAACCCTGGTTCTACTGTAGTAATCTTCAACAAACTTGAGCAGATGCTTGCCCATGGGTTCTCAAAGATGTATGCCAATTTTGGAGTAAAAGGCAACAGCGCCGCTTTCAGCAATATTGCTTTCAAAATAAATGGTTTTGAACTCATCGCATCATGATTAAAATATATATCAACAACGTGGGTATTAGACAAATTTGTCCTTGTTTAATTTCCCACTGAAATGACTGGTTCGGTTATCGAGCCAGTCATAAATTTGTTTTTAATTTCTCTTGGCCTACAAATGTTATATCTTTGCAACCCGCTAAATAGTTTTCAAAACAATTTGACTGAAAGTTGTTGGTGGCTAAGCCACCAACAACTTTCAGTCAAATTGTTTTCAAACTATTCAGCAGGTCAAGTTTCTGCTCATTAAAATTATTTTCTGGTGTCTTTACAGCAGCGAGATAGTTAAGATTTAAGTGATCATTGTTTTTGTGACTGAGTTATAGTATGTTATTCATCTATGCACATACATAGTCCTAGAGTTAAGTGGATTTTATTTGACATGGAAGCTATAAAAGCTTTGTCATGGCGGTGTGGTACAGGTAGCTAACCTGACCCGAGAAAGCCCGTTATTAAGTGCAGCTGGTGGTGGATGGGGGTAGGGAGTATCATTCAAAGTCCCCCCCAAATTGGTTTTATTTAACATTTAGTCTACAAAACCAATTTATATGCCAACTTGTAATGTGATCCACACTGATTACAAATCTGCAACTTAAGAACAAATTTTCTGGTGGGGAGGTCACTTAGGAACAACATTAATTAGTGTTTATTAGGACTTTATTTGACATGTAAGATATAAATTTGAAATCGCAGAATGCAGGTAATGCTCCCATCATCAATAAACAACAGCTTAAGAATAGAATATATGGTGGTACGGCCACTTAAGAAGAGGTCAAAAGTCAAGGAATATGTGTTTCCTACACTTAATTAGTACTCAATTGGAATGTGCCACATGATAGACACATAGTCTGGTCAATAAAACCTAAATCAATGGCGCATGGATACACGAGAAGTAGAAATTTTTACACTTCCATTTCCTTTGATCTCAATCAATGAAAACATTTTTAAATGAACCTATTTGGCCCTATGACTAATTACACTATTATTTGACATTGGAGCTACAAAACTGAAACCACGTGGAAAATGTAGAGTATGGTCCCATATGTCAAGAATTGCCACCTTAAGAATACAATTTGTGCTGGGAAAGCCTCTAAAAAACAGGTCGAAAACTCCCAATTTGCACTGAATGACCTTTCACCTAGTTTTATCTTTTGATTTTTTGATTTGGTTTGATTTTATTCTCTTGGTAAATATTACAAATTACAATATGATAACAGGGAATCCACTGGAGGCTGTGCCTATTAGCTTGTGGACCCCTGACATAGAATAACATACAAATTACACATGATTTGACATAAGTAGACATAAGGCATTATGACAATATATTATACATAACTACAGACAAATAATATAGGATTTGACATAAACAAAGAAGAGGAAAAAAAAGACAAGACATTTGACAAACATGGTTCACTTATTTTTTATTGTTTTTCATACTGTGGGTAACATATTTCACTCATTGGAATGGGCTAGGGGATGATGGGGTTGGGGGGGGGGGGCTGGAGTTCATCCTGTTTCTATTATTATTATTATTATTATTATTATTATTATTACTATTATTATTATTATTATTATTATTATTATTATTATTATTATTATCTATCACCTTCTTTCCCTAGAGGAAAGAGAGTAAATGTGACCATGTGAATCTGTGTGCGAGTCTATTTCTTAGTGTGTCTGTCATGGCTGGGTTTCTTAGAGCTCTTAGCTATGATCAAGTTCTGGATCTGTGTATATCTTGAGGAGTGCTGATCCAATTTGACTCAGATTTTAACACAGAAGCTGCACACTCGCTGAATATTCAGAAAAGCCACTCTATCGAGAGTTGATGGTGGCTTAGCAAACCACAGCCCCGGTCAAGTCCTCTTCAAAACATCCAGCAAGAGGAGCTATGACCCTTGGGATGTGTTGTCTGTAAGACCCAGGAGCCAGACATTCACATAAAATATAATATAATAAAATAAATAAAATAAAATATGATTATGGTTAATGATACAGTAAAGATAACAATGGCCAACATGATTCTAGCAACAGACTGTTTTGGTTATGACGTAAGTAATCTTCTGCACACATTTGGAATAGAAGACATTGCTGCCTTATGCAGAAAATTCTCCCACAAATTCCACTAGGTCCAGACTATTCAGCAGTACCTTTTATTTTATGTAGACGATATGTCAAACCGGAGTGTAGAGGCAAGGCAAGAGCAGTAATATCAATATTGTTAACAGGTGGTTCTTCATGATGAATTGCTGTGGTTGTCTGATCTGTACCGTCGGCATATAGGAGCACCACCAAGACTGGCAGTGTCACTGCTCAGTGAGGTTCATGGACACATCCGCACCCCTTGTGTTTCTACAATTATTTGTAGCGTATTTACAGAGTATATAGTGAACCATGGAGCCACCAACAACGCCACTGACAGCTGTGACATTGGTTTTTTCAACAGTCCATAGACAAATGATATCTCCCAAGTGAATGGAAATCAGCACACATTTGTCTCGTATATAAAACGTGGTTGCTCCTTACCAAGCAACTATAGATCAGTTTCACCCACATGCCTCTGATGAAAGATGTTCGAATACAGTATACACTCTAATTTAATGAGCCATTTTGAACAGAATAACACCCTCACTAACGGACAACATGCCTTCCATAAGTTTTACGGTTGTGAATCTCAACTAATTAATGTCATCAATGATTGGGCTTCATCCATTGATAACTGGAAACAAGTGGACATTTTTATTCTTGACTTTGAAAAAGCTTGCGATACCGTCTCACATGGACTTTTGAAATCTAACTTGCAGCACAAATATGGTGTATAAAAACATACTAAATTGGATTGACTCATTCTTAACGGATCACAAACAATGTGTAGTAGCCAATGGTGCTCAAATAAGCATTGCTGAGATTGTGTCTGATTACCTTAAGGAACGGTTCTGTGCCCACTTCTGTTTTCAGTCCACATAAATGATATAGTCAATGACATTTCCTCAGAGATCAGGCTATAAAATTCATCATTCAGTTCACAGACTTCAAGCATACATAGAACTTATTCGACCAGTTTTGGAATATGCGAGTACAGTTTGGGACCTCATCAAATAACTCTTCAGGGCAAACGAGAAAATGTGAAGAAACGTGCAGCTAGATTCATCACCTCAAACCATGGCTATGAAACAGGCAGTATGACAAATATAATGGAAAAACTAAAAGTCCCGCCTTATTCTGTACTACAAAGATCTACAGGAACGAGCAAATCTACCATTAAGCATGCTACAGAAGGCAATTCGGAAAACCAAAAACATGCACAAAAGCCACTTCAATCAAATTTATGTGAGAACTGACACCTTTAAATTCATCTTTATTCCCAATACGATGAGGGATTGAAACAAACTATCACAAGATCATCTAAGCAGCTCACAAAGCTCAACAAATCCTACTACTAAATTTACAAAGTTAATCCGAGTAAAACAACATATCTAACTTAGCCCCTTGATGAATGTGCGGCGAAAAGAATGCCCTGTGGACGTGTCTCCATAACTAACCAGTGTCAGGTTACCTGACAGCGACAACTTGGCCCACGTTCCATCCTCTGGACACCTTCTGTGCAGATGCCAAGAGCCAACCAATAAATACATGTTTTTGTGCTACAACTGTAGAAACTGGCAGCACTATGCATGTACACTCCTGCCAAAATGCATGCGTTCTGCCCTTACAGTATCTGGGCGAAAATACACGTGTGCTAGTTGCACCCCAATTTCAACTCATATAGTCGAATTCTTAGAATGCTCGAAGGACATTCTACGCTATGACAGGTACCGGTTTACACGACACAAATGGCCTCTCACCGAGGGTTTGCTACCATATCCACATATTGTATGTCATGCCGAGACTACTATATGGCCTGGAGATATTTGCCCTCTCATCAAAACAGTTAGACAGTCTTGAGGCATTCCATATCAGCATGCTCAGGAAGAGACTCTCTGCACCAGTTCGCACCGCCAAGGCTATTATCTTTCTACTCATTGGCGCAAGACCCATTGCCGCAGTGCAACATATTTGCCAGCTTTCATTATTGGGACGTATCATCCGAAGCCAAAACTGTACACTGAACAGCATCTTGGAGTGGCATATAGCCCTAAGCCCGGGTAAAGTCACTAGCTGGTTCGTATACATTCAGACCATCCTACACCAGTATGAACTTCCATGTCTAGCAGAGCTGAGGTCGCAAGCCATAACAAAGCAACAGTGGAAACTCAAAACACGCACAACCGTAGACAACTATTGGACAACCCAATTGATCCAGCAGTACTTCACAAAGAGTACTCTCTCTCTCTCTCTCTCTCTCTCTCTCTCTCTCTCTCTCTCTCTCTCTCTCGATGCTGTTTCACACGTCTGTCAAAAGGCAATATGCATCAGACCATGTCCACCATACAAAATGACACAAAAGATGTTCGAAGAGCCAGCATCAAGAGTAGATTCGTCACTCGAACATACCTGGTCCAGGCTAACCTAGCCAGATTCAACTAAAATCAAATCGGCCCATTGTGTGCATTATGCCAACTGGAAACAGAGGACTATCCCCACATGCTGGTGAAATGTAATGCCCTGCTTAGCCACAGACAGAGTCACTTTTATGAACTCAAGGAATATATCAAAGACAACCTTGGTCAACCTATATGGATATCCATCTGCAGCGATATAAACATCCTCACCCATCTCATAATCGACTACATGGTTTTAATGTATTCTGATATAATTCTGGATGACCACCGAATATGTCAGGAAATAGAAATGATCACCACGAAACTCTGCTACAGTATACATTGCTGTAGAGTCTTCATCCTCAATGCGGCCAAAACTGAAGTGAAGTGATTTAGCTGTTGTTATTACTTCCGTCTACATAATAACATATAGACTGCCTCTGTCAGGAGCATAGTCATACACACACCTGTACATTTCACTCACACTGTTATGTTCGCTTGATACCAGTGACTGTGCATATCATCTGCATTGTGATGATCGTTTATACCATAGACTGTTTACTTGCTCGTAACTCACGCTTATGCTATCAAGTTTCCGCATTACGTATCTTCGTTGAACTGTAATTCGCGTAACTGTAATATTCGAACTGTAATTTCTGTGATTTTAATCGTAATAGCTACTACCACATACATGTGGGTGCTCCAACCAACTGGAGGACTATCCCAATGCAGAACAGAACAATGCCAGAAATCAGCAGACCACTACCATATTGACAATGCTACACTAACTGAAAATCCTAATGCTACGCAACAAGCTAATACACAACACCATGACAGTCAACAGATTACTGAAGCAAACAGCACAAGTACACACTACTAGCCACACTAGTGATGCTACTAATTCTGAAGACAAATACTCCTCTACGACTTTAATCTACATCAGTACACAACACACAGATAAGCTACCACCAATTGATGAGGAAAATGTGCCACAAGAGATCCAATCTGAACACAATAATCAAATTAAGACTCATCACTGACCTGATTAGCGAAGTTAAATCTCTCCGACAAGACTACATAACAGTAAAATTGCAGATTAGGGCACTCCAGGAACCGAAGAAAAATGTCAGCAATCATTTACAAGCAAAAACAAAAGCTGTTTCCGACGCAATATACAACAGTCATGCAATGAGATCAGATGTTCAACCACATAAGAGCAATGTAAACATGCATTCCCAACAGACATATACCAGACAAATACCAGTAGTAGATAAGAGACAAAGCTCTTTCCACCAGAAACAAATTACAAATTTTCGCACTGACAATGAGAAAAGATATTATGCATCTAGTCAGTATATGCATCAGTCATCCATGAATAGAGAAACTGGAGATACACACTTCATACAGAAACAAACCCACCCATACCAAATGCATAGTACTAGAGCTAATAGCACAAACATTGACAGAAAAACATTGCAAAATCCTGAACATCCATCAGACACAAGAAAGAATGTACTAGTTATAGGTAGCTCAACCCTTCGTAGATTCAGTGGCCAGCGCATGTCTACAAAGAATTTATATGCCCGTATACGAACTCTACGAGGAGCCAAAGTCAGTGATGTCCACAATGACCTGAAGAAGAACATTGGGCCATCCAGGCATGACGCCATCGTAATGACATTCCCAATAGTGAGCCACATATTATGATAGAAGATTACACATCCCTAATCCATCATATTCGAGCTATCTCCCCATATGTACAAATATTCATCTCCTCTCTGTTACCCAGACCCTTAACCAACCATGAGCACAACAAAACGGTGCAATTCAACACTGCTATACACTCTCTCCCAATCTTTAGCTATCACATGAGGTAGACAACTCTCAACTATTTACTGATCCAACGGGAGACATACATA
The DNA here is from genome assembly GCA_034401795.1 of Chaetoderma sp. LZ-2023a. Classification (NCBI taxonomy): domain Eukaryota; kingdom Metazoa; phylum Mollusca; class Caudofoveata; order Chaetodermatida; family Chaetodermatidae; genus Chaetoderma; species Chaetoderma sp. LZ-2023a. The sequence continues at coordinate 29,960,151 of CM067359.1, read as the reverse complement.
GAGAGCTGTTCTGGGACCACGTCCACCTCAATGGAAATTCTACCAGACTTCTGTCAGAAAATATTGTAAACTACCTATCTAGTACACTTAGCCTAGCTTACCGGACAACAGTACCATGTTACAGCAAACTGAACAGCACGAAAGACAAGTTTACAATCCACATTTTCATAATGGGAGGTCATTCAGAGGGAAAACTCCTTATTCACATTACCAACAGCCAAACAGAAATCGCATGACATACAACTATATCCAACCAAACTTCTACCAGAATACACCAAGCTATCACCACTATTAAGTGTGAATAGCATCCATGTAAATAGATAGAAATAGAATATATACAATGACTCTGTCTTACATAATCTAAATCTGTGTATATGATACAAATAACCCAAGGCACCAAAGCATTACTGAGCAATCAGAGTCTCCTACTGACCATAGGGCAAATGATATAAATTGTGTATATAATTCAGAAAACTTAGATTGTTGTCTCTATGATACAAATAATACAAGTGGTCAATATGAGTGCTTTACTGATGATAGGGCAAATAATGTAAATATTGTACATAGCTCAGGAAAATTGGGTTACCTTGATAAGTATCACATCTGTAACAGCGAACAACACAATAAAGCCTACCTGCTTCCTACATCAAACGAGTTTGATGTCTTGCTAATAGAGGATGACAATGATGAGGATAGCGAAAATAATGAAACTAGCAGCTATTTTCATAACACGGGTAGAATTAACCATACAAACAACAAATGTGAAAACGTTAACAATGAAGACACCTACGCAAATTATATGGCTAGTGTAAATAGTACTTACCCAACTATACATGACCACACAAATCTGGTACAAACCGCCACATCGACAAACTACCAACCACAAATATACTCCCCCATAAATCTTGCCCCATTATGTATATACACAAACAGTGATAGTTACATGAATAAGAAGATGGAATTAGAAGCAATCCTCCATGCCACATATCCAGCAATCATTTACATTACAGAAGTATATCCAAAAGGCAAAAACTCATCTATTAAAGACAGTAAACTACAGTTGGAAGATTACGATTTATTGATAACCCCCCCCCCCCCCCCATCCTGGCAGAGGGTCTTGATATATACCAATAAAATACTAAATGCACAGCCATGCGATGGTCTAAATAATCAAAATTTTAATGAATCAATCTGGTGCAGCTGGACCACAGTTGCAAAAGAAAAAGTGCTATTATGGTGTATGTACCGAAGCCCGAATTCAAAGGAAGTAAACAATGAAAGTTTGTTATTGTTGCTAAACAGATTAGATTGTCAAAAGGCAGACCACATTCTAATAACTGGAGATTTTAATTTCCCTAAAATAGACTGGATCACCGAAATGACAACTGACCCCTATGGTGTATCATTTATTGAAACACTTCAAAATAACCTATTAGAACAGTTGGTTACTAGACCCACACGGCGCAGAATCAATCAAACATCAAACCCTCTTGATTTAGTGCTAACAAATAATGCAAATTTAGTACAAAGTATTGACCATAATCCAGGTTTAGGCAAAGGTGACCACGACATATTAAACATTGCTTTACATCCAGACATTTTCCACATGCCTATAAGCCAAGAAACGCCTAGATTCTTCTTTAACAAAGGCAACTACAACCAGATACGCACTGATCTAGCAAAGATTGACTGGGATACCATACATGACCATAACACATCGGAAGCATGGGAGTACTTCTATCATACGCTTAACGAAACAATAGCTCATAATATACCACAGACCAATACTAATAAAATGAAAGGCAAGAAAATGACTTGGTGTACGAGAAACATAATTTCTACTATAAAAGTAAAGCGAAGAGCCTTCAAAAAATACAAAAGGAAAACAATTCTAGAGATTGTGAGTACAAACGAGCGAGAAACAATACAACATCATAAATTAGATCAACAAAAGTAGAATTTGAAAATAAAATTGCATCAGAGAGTGCTAGAAATCCCAAGGCTTTCTTGAATCATGTAAAAAGTAAAACCCTGTAGGCAGTCCAAAGAATCCCGGAAACATGAAGTTGATAGAGTCAGACCGAGAAAAGGCAGACGCCCTAAATAACTTCTTTGCTATCATCCTTACAAAAGAAAACTGCAACAAAATACCTAACCTTCCCACTAGAATTATTGGCAATTGCCTTGTAGATGTACAAATACCACAAGCTAGCATTGAGAAATCCCTTAAATCCCTAAATCCAAATAAAAGTCATGGATCAGCCAATATACCGCCTAGAGTATTAAAAGAGGCTGCAACAGAACTGAGTAAACCACTGTACACACTATACAATACATTATTAGTGGAAGGAACTATCCCAGAATTGGGAAGAAAGCCGATATTGCATGTATTTACAAAAAGGGAGCCTGGAAATTACAGACCCATCAGTCTTACATGTACTCTGTGTAAAGTTATGGAATCCTTTATGCGATGTGCAATTATGACCCAGTTAGAATAACTCAATCTTTTATCACAGTGCCAGCATGGCTTTAGACCAAGCCGATCATGCAAAATTCAATTGTTGGAATTCCTTGACACCCCCCATAACATCAATGTTAGATAAAAATGAACCTGTAGACGTACTCTAGCTAGACTTTAAAAAGGCTTTCGATAGCGTTCCGCATAGAAAATTACTTTCAAAACTTAAATCATATTGTATAGGGGAGAACATTATAAAATGGATTGAAAGCTTCTTAACCAATCGAACTCAGAGGGTAAAAATAAACAAAGCTAAACCAGACTGGCAATCTGTAGCGAGCGGAGTACCACAGCGCAGTGTTCTTGGCCCTGTTCTGTTCCAGCTCTATATAAATGATCTACCAGATAATCTAGCCAATGGTTGTAAGATGTTCGCCAATTATACAAAGGTGTTTGGCAATCCTTTATTATCAGATCTGCAAAAGGATATTTACAACGTTTACAAGTGTGCAGAAGATTGGCAGCTTACTTTTAACCAGGAAAAAATACATGTTCTACCATTAGGTACAAACAATCCACGCCGACGATACAATATATTAGGAAATAGCTTAAGCTCCACAATTACGACCACTGGTTGTGGAAAGGATTGGGGTGGGGGTGGGGGGTGGTAGCAAACTATCATTTGATACACATATACATACTATAGTTAAAAAACCAAATTCTCCTTTGGGTGTAATCAAACGAACTATAACACACATACAACCAGCCACATTCAATTTACTGTATAGATCACTTGTGAGGCCTGTCTTGGAATATTGCAATGCTGTATAGTCTCTCAAATACAAAAGACAGTCCATAACTCTGAAAAACGTACAGCGAAGGGCTACGAAACTTATACCAAAACTAAGAAATCAAAGCTACGAAATGAGATTAAGATCACTAAACCTAATGCCATTAAAGTGCCGCAGGTTGCGTAGGGACCTAATTAAAGTTTTCAAGTTCATTAAAAACAAATACAACATTAATAGTGCAGAATTTTTTCAAGAACCTTACACAAATGTAACACGAGGCTACACATACACGTTAAGAGTAGACCTGTGCAACACGATCACTAGAAGAAGCTTTTTTACCAAACGAATAGGGAATCTCTGGAATTCTCTTTTCACCCAAACCATTGAAGCAAAAGACTGCGAGGTTTTCAAACAGAGACTAGATAAAAACTTAGACAAAATGATGTACGATTTTGACTAGCACCAGAGCCGATATCACTACCAATAAAACCACACCAGCAAAATACAAACATACAATACAACAGGACATAAGAAGCCTAAGGCTCAAGTCCTGAAAACACGATAATGATGATGATGATGATGATGAGGAGGAGGAGGATAAGGGCAGGCTGCCAACTACGTCGCACTGGTATGTCCAGTCTACACAGATCTGTACCATCCACCTTTTTAGATAGGCTTCAGTTAATCCTATAGCATCTTAGAGATACTGATGGCAGGGTTGACATCCGAATCTACTATTTACTCTATCAGGCAATATTCACAACTGAGCTCCAGATACAGGGCCTTGTACTCAGAATGAGTTCTTTAAAGCCCCATGGCACAGGCACCACATGAGACAGGCCCGACAGTTTTACGCCCCCTGCAAAGTGCAAGGATTGTGCACAGTTTTTTAAATACCTATCCACATGCTTTAGTGTGGGATCAAACCGTTAACATTTGGATTCGAATCTCACAGCAAAGGCTCTAGAGCACTGAGCTACGCAGCCCCATAGCTTATAATCAAATATCTTCAAATTCAGGTTCATTCCACATCATTATCAATTATAAGCCATTGCTTTGTTATTACCTCGGTGGTTTTAGTCATCTTGCTTCTTTACAATTACCTTTCATTCTGTGTGACACCATACAGTCCTGTATCTGTAAATTTGTTATCATTTTCCACAATTCTCTCTACCCGACTTTCCTTCATTATGTTAGTGCCACTTCATGCTTACCACACAAATGTGTCTGTGGAAGCAGTGACATATCTAATTGAAATTGTTACTGACACCAGTTTAAGCAGATCTGAACGAGATTCTGGATCCAAACGGAATTAGTCCAATAGAAAATAGGCGAAGCCAGACATTTTAGTTAACATCCACTTTTAGTGCCAAGCTCTTCCTATGACTGTCCACAGAAGAAATTCTCCCAAATTCTCACTTGGGGAAACTTGATTTTTAACCGTTTGAACCTGATGTACGGAATATGAAAAACATTTACAATTTAATAATGTTTACTGTTGAATCCTCTTGAAATTAGCCTTACCTATAATTATTGGTGCCTACGAAAAAAATGGTGTATATTGACACATGCCCCAGTCAAATTATTTTCGGAGAATAATACAATAAAATGAATTTTATAGCATTAAACCAGTATATAGCAGCCACCCGTGTTTGGCGAAACCAATATCTGATAACGGCGGCCAATGCAGCAATCTAAATGTTTAGTTTCAATTTATTTACCAGCCAGTCAAACGTATGTAAACTAGTTACTGCTCGAAGCTAACAGATAATTGGCATAAATATTCCTCTTGCTATTATTCTTATACAATAATATACAGTCCAGGGTATATTTGGCAATGAAAATTCAAGTAAACTAAAAACAATTTTGCTTTACAACGTGATCGATCTATCAAATCTAAATTTTCTTTTTTACTTTCAAATGGTTTGAATGATGGCTGACACCCAGCTTGAAGAAATATGTGTCATGTGTGTAGTGGGTTTTCTTGATTATCTTGATCTTGATTAGTTATGGCGAAACATCCAGAGGACACTATTTTCACCGCGCATTCATCAAGTAGCTGGTTTAGACATGTTTTTTGCCTCTGATTAATTCAGTAAATTTGTTTGTAGGATTTGCAGAGTTTTCTGAACTGCTTAGAAGATCCTGTGCTAGTTTGTTCCAATGCCTTATCGTACTGGTAATAAATCTGAATTTAAAGACGTAATTTCTGGCATAAATTTGGTTGAAGTGGCTGTTGCGCATGTTTTTGGTTTTCCGAATTGGAGTCTGTAGACTGGCTAATGATATCTTTGCTTGTTGCTGCAGTCCGTTGTAGAACAAATAAGGCAGTTGTGTTTCCTTCTGTCTGACAACGGTGGGAGTTTTAGGGTTTCCATTAAATTTGTCATACTGTCTGGTTCGTAGCAATAGTTTGAGGTGATAAATCTAGCTGCACGTTTTGGCACATTTTCTAATTTGACCTGAAGAGTTATCTGATGAGGGTCCCAAACCGTACTTGCATATTCCAGAACTGGTCTAATCAGTCCTATGTATGCTTGAAGTCTGATTTCTTGGGAACAGAATGATAAATTTCTCCGCAATAGTCCTAAGGTTATGTATGATTTGCTGCAGATCTCAGTGATGTGTTTGTTCCCGCTTAGGTCATTGGTGATGTTGACGCCCAAGTACCTTACTGATGAAACAAAACTTAGACTGGTTCCTTTTAGTGTGTAGTCGAATTTGATTGGGTTTTTTTTCTGGTTAGGCTCATCATGTCGCATTTTACTGGTTGGAAGCGCATTCCCCTAGTGGTAGCCCAGTTACCTAACATGTTTATGTCATGTTGGAGTGCCTCACAGTCCTTGGGGTCATTAACTTTCCGGTAGCATATGCAATCATCAGCGAATAGCCTTCCTCTTCTTCTTTTCGATCGCTGGTATCACACTTGGAGAGTCGTTCTCAAGATGAAATCTGTGGTTTTCTGCAGTTCTTCCACAGGCCCATACAGCTTTTCAAGAAAAGAGGTTGACAAAGGCCAGATCTCTTCTCTCAGCAGCTGATACATACTGCAACATTGAAGTATGTGCTCTGTGGTCTGTTCTGCTTCTGAGTCTGTGAGTTAGTATGTTATTTTGTTCAAAATGACTCATTAAATTAGAACAGATGATGTGTTCCAGAATCCTACCGCAAATGCATGTGAGGGAAAACGTCAATAGTTACTTGGTAAGGACCGGTAGCTTTTTCATATAAAGGACAAATGTTTGCTGATTTCCATTTAGTTGGGATAACTCCTGTGTCTAAGGACTGTTGGCAAAATGTGATAGCATGTCTGACAGTTCCGTTGACCATTCTTTGATTATTCGCAGATGTATTTCGTCTGGCCCCATGGCCTTTGATATTTTCAATCCATTTAATAATTTCTTAATTCCATTTGGGCTGATGGTGATATTTTCCATTTTGCTTGTTTTTAGGAATTGAGTATGGTATTTCGCTAAAGGTTGTTTCAGTGAACACGCTAGTAAATTGGCTGTAAATTGGCTGTTAAGTGCTTCAGCTTTGCTGAGGACAGTATCTGTGAGAATTCCATTTGTTTTGAGTGGCGGGATTCCTTGTTTGTCCGATTTTTGGTCGTTAATATACTTCCAAAAGGGGTTTGACACAGCTTTGATGTCACTGAGCATATTGTTGACACAACAATTGTTGTGGGAATTCAGAACTTCTTTCTTAATTTGCTTTCGCAGAGCTGGTTATAGTGATGCCAGATGTAGAAAAGTTGGTCCTAAAGGACTTTTAACATTGACTAGTGCATCAAAACAGCGTGGAGACGATATTAATTAAAACTCTTCCTCGAGTGTTCATTATGTGCATGACAAATGCTACATGTTACATTGTCTAAAAATATCACAAAGCCACAAAAGCCAGACTGAGACAATGAAAGATAATGCACATTCACGCCTATACTATTATCAGAATCTAGTCCATATGACTATCATACTCACTGTTTTATATGTGTCAAAGAACTTGATTTTGATGCTACCCAGCATCACCCTGAATGGCATACTCACATCAGCAATATTGGAATTGTCGGTAAAGATAAGAACAGTAAAGCTTTCGGAATACTTGTGAGTAAAGGCATGATCCAATAGCAGACGATGTAAAAGCAAGAATACTTTTTGCTGCTGATCTTTGTACTGTAGGGACCAAATACCATCGACAGCACTTTTGCCTTGTGGAATTCATATTTTGTAAAGATATCAGCTTATGTGGTGGTTCATGTACTAACAACCGGAACTTTGATGAAGTAAATTATGCAGCATTCACCAATCTGTGTAATTGGCTAACAGAGCCAGAACAGTAACAGCTCCAGTTTAGATCACAAGATCTTCATTTACAGTTGATCAATTACTTGTCGAATGGCATACACGCATACAGTATAAAGCACATCCAGCGCCGCCTCATCGATCACTTTGGGAAAGAAGTGACAATAGTTCCGTTTGAAGGCAAGACAAACGTGGTCACACTAACTTATACAGCTTCATCTGTCATACATAAATCATATCTTGCAGCATCGGCAAGTGTTGAGAACGAGGAGAATATACAACAACTGAGACTGGTGGGGTCTCTGGTTAATCAAAGTATCAAAGACGTTGAGCCAAATACCAATGTCTATCCAGAGAGCCATCAAGTTTAGACCTGGAAAACCTTGAGCGTGAGGTACCAGATAACCTGAAATAACACATTTCATGTATATATCCTGAACATCGCAGTGATCAGCTAAGCTTAAAAAGAAACTTATGCTGGTGTTTAATGTCCTGTTAATAAATATCACAACTACTGCTGTCAATTGGGTTGTTTATCCACAAATCAACCAGATCCCGTATGACTATTGATGTACTTTCTTCATTTGGACTTAGTGCATCCTATGACCATGGCGTTGTTTTTCAGTGATCTGCGGTTGGAAGCACATCTGTTGAACAACTCTGCCCTGGGCTTGTGAAGAAGAGGAATAGAGGAGGATTCTGCCAATGGGTTGTCGACAACTTTGATTATAATGAAGATACCATTTCTGGTCATGAAACAACTCATCTGATGGGGAGCATTGCGTGTAAAACGTGACATTGACTGAATGCAGAGCAGATTCAGTGAAGGCAATATGTCAAAGAAATTTGACTGCTGATGAAATCAAACAAGCTGCTGATATGGGCATTTGTGCAGCCATACCAATCCACAGCTAAATCACTAATGGCCGATGTAAAGATTAAAGAAGTTAAGCCTATCAGCTTATCTATTGATATACATAACAAATTAGACACACTGTGTTTGTCTTCGCATCTCAAGCACCAAACTGGCAGGTCTACAACCCCACGGTTCGGTTGAATTCAGGAACAAATAAGGCCATTTACAGAAGCGATGGTGATTTAATCAAGCAGGCTTTCCTGATGTGGCTTTTCAAAACAAGGCTGGATTTCTATCAAGGATGTACAATAAGCAGAGCACAATACATTTGTTGGCAGAACATTTAACAAATGCAGGTGTTGAGGTGGAGCATACGGGAGATGAAGGTGTTGCTAATGTTGTGATTGTGAAGAAGGCATTAGAATTGTCGCAAAGAGAATAACGATAATTGTTGCTGATGATAGATATTTTGGTCATGCTTCTCTATCATGCAAGTACGTCTTCAAATATTTTCCTACAGACTAGGTAACAGAAGATATGCATCACAGTGGCTAAATAAATTTTAGGTAAACAAATGTGTATCTGTCTGCCATTTGTCCACAATATGTCTGGATGTGATACAACATCATCTTTAAATCAAAATGCTTAAATTTTCAGCAAAGTTGCGGGAAGATGTACTTATATTTGGAGATCTCTCTGCATCAAAGAAAGATGTACATGTTATTGGAGAAAAATTCATTAAATCTTTATATAGTGGAGGATCAAGAAGTCAGGGGTGACAATTTCACATACCTGAATGCTATCTCTTCTAAGCATGTACTTGTTGAGCGCATGCCACCAACAGGTAGAGCACCATATTTCCTTCGGGTACACCACCAAGCCAGCACATGGTGCCGCCTAAAGACTGTGTTTAACAAGGAAGAATACAGATATACGGTAGAAAATGGAGCAGTGTCGCCAATCATCACCGGCAAGGGACCAGCACCCCCGGAGCTACTTCTAGATATAGGATACCTGTGCACTAGCAGTACACGTATGTGTTTATCGTGCAGCTGCTCCGAAAAAGCCTGTAATATTCATTGTAAATGTGAAGGTCACTGACAAAGAAGTTCGATGTATAAAGCGGCATGAAGCAGCCATTATATGCCGTTTCACTGTATTTCTTTAAGTTTTGAGAAAATTACTCAAGTTGATAAGTTTGTATCAAGTCACAGTTTATCAGCTGATTTTAATTAATTGTTATTTTAAGTTTCACAATAATTGCCACGTCTTTATTCAAATAACATCTTGGAAAACGAGACTGCCAACGAATTTGTCATGGGAACAGCTTTATTTGCATAAATCCAAGATGGCCGCTATGGCGGCATAGAATATCAGTTTCCTGCATTATCAGGGTCTCTGTGTAATGCTGATTGCATGGTTTAAAAGGTGTGAACTTCGAACTTCACACCTGTGGTCACTACATCCTCAAATAAACTACATTTGTGCCACCTTACATAATCAGCTATTGAATGTAAAACAGATTTCTCAAATATTTATTACAGACTTTCCACCAAAACAATCTAGTAAATTATTTAAGCGCAACTTATGAATTTAGACAGTAACGGTTTAGTATTCATATATGTAGTGTGTTGAGGCATGGTATTATATTATTCATAGTATTCATAGTCATAGAGATATTATATATGGGAACGGTGTTTTGACTATATAGTAGATGATAGTGGCATCCAACTGACACTTGAGAAACATCAAGACTTGTTTCAATCAGTTTCACTTGTATCATCTCAATCGTGCCAAAACACATCGAAAATCTGGGGACATTGAGACCGAGTGCAGCCCTGTTAAGACCAGAATTGCCGCACTTGTCTCCTCAGAGAGAGAAAACACGAAGTACTTCACAAAGCTGTTACCAAGCAAATTGATGAACATGCTCAAAATGTATCAACTCCCCTGAATGATAGAACGTTGCTTGCAAAATTAACAAATTCTGACATGGTAGAACAAGAAGCGACTACCACTGATCATGCCTGAGTGGTCTATTTAGCCATGCGAGAACTACTCCCATTGCATCTTCCAGTCCAGATATAGAAGTTGAATTGAAAGCTTTGGTATTACTAGAGTTGTCTTCGTTCATTGAAGATACAAGAGATCCAGACGTGTGTCCAGCGCCGTGCTCCCTTGTCTGAGTTAGTCCAGATGTATAACAGACGACAGGAACAATTAGAGGTAAATGCACAACGTCGTGTGAATAGCACTCGACTAAAAGAGGAACTTTTCAAAATTGTTCCAGATCTAAAAGCTCATTCGGAAGGGAAGGGGAAGACGCTGTTGCCCATGTTTGATGAAGATTGGATTTAGCATAAGCAAAGCTTGCAAGCAAACCCTTTAAACTGGTGCCATAATACTTGCTAAGGCAGCTGAAATAGTCTGATGTGATATGATCATTGAATGTTTTCAGTAAAGATTCGCTGGCTCCTTTGATACACAGTGGCAAAGCAATTCAGTGGCACACAAGCTAGGAGAACTGGCAAATATGATTATGGAGGGACCCAAGATAAAGGAGAAAACCAAAAACCCATGGGCGCCCATAACCATGCAATGGTTTGCCATTCCATGAGAATTGTCAGTCAAGCTGTGCAACATCTTAATCCTGGGGAGACTTGTGTTGCCACTGCTAACCAACGACTGTATGCCTTGGCAAAACAGGCACAATGGACATGGCCAGATAAATACAGAAAGGGTCATTATGTAATAATGATGGGTTACACATTGAAAATGAATGTTTTGAAAGCTTTCTATCAATAGTTCAACGAGACTGGATAGTACAAGGCACTTGTAGATGTACATATTACAATGCCAGGCAGGGCAGAATCTACGATTAGTGCCAGTCATGTAACATGAACATGATGGACCCACCAAGTAAGCATTATCGCTCTTCATATTCTTCGGAAGCAAGCATATAAAAAGTAGACTGATAGTCATGTGGGCAGAAACGCAACCACTATTCAAGTAGTGATACATAATCATGAAGATAGAGCTCCTACTACTTCAGTTTGTATAGTCTCTCAGAAATGGCGACTTCAAACTGTTTGTAGAGTGTCTGGGAAAGATGGCTCCATGGATGTTCTCGCTGGATCACACCGACTAGCCATAACATTCATTCTGAGCTCATACATGGTCATATCACCGCTCAGAAAACGTCTCACAATTTCTCGTCTATGGCCCTTGACCAGTGTGATGAACAGCTGAATCAACTGGTGAAAGGAGATGGGGCGCTATTGGCTTGACACAAAATCCGAGTGTGCTCTTAAGGTGGAAGTTAGGTGGGCCAGAGCGGGCCAGACTGGCCAAAGAATTCAAAGATACACCAGCTCAAATTGAAACGAAACACAATGATCAAATTGAAGCAACCCAGAAAGAGTTTGTGACGACAAGTACCCAAGAGCTGGACAAAATCTTTGTAGAGCGGAGAAATCTTTCCTTGACAACAGTGGCGAGTTACATCACATTGGCACCAACAGTATCATGGACAGGGTGACACTAGATGCAGTCATGACAATTGAATCTATTGGACAAACTCAGTATGACGAATTTGTTCTACAGTGTTTGGTTAGCTGTCGTGTGCCACTCACTGACACCATACCTAAGAACAAAGTTTCACTGTTTGGAACACCGTCCAATATTTCAAAGTCAAATACTGCATGTTAGATAGTGTCTTTGAAACAAAACTGTGCAAGGGTGGTTGTATGCATTTACAATGAAATTAGTCTAACTTACATCAAGAGTAAATGCTAACAAATCAGTACTTTTGGGCACATAACGATTTCAATATTACACCTCAAGACTGACATGAAGATCATTAGTATGCTCTCTCAAAGAGCAAAACACAAATGTAGAGGGAACACAGGTTCTGTACTTTTGCTGTCATAATTTTCCTAAAAACATAGTGATATTTGAGTGGAACAACTGGTCATATTGGAAGTATGAAAACTAAGGCATTGTCTAATGAAAATATATGTAAGATAAACAATCTCGGAGGAATAAAATGTGACAAGGATTTCTAGAAAGAGTAACAAAGCTAAAACTCCAAAAAATATGAGAAAATATAGGCAACTATATTTTCTTGTGACGGCCATTTTGGATTTATGCAAAGTAGCACGCTTGTAAGACGAATTTTATTGGGTTCTTGATCCTAATCTGATAAAGACTTACAAAGACTTACAAAGGTATCTAAATACAACATCCCATGCTTTTATCATGAAGTGAACACTCCCCTTGTTTTTTAATTAAGCAGCGCTTCAAAATCTTTCAAAAGATTTCCACTAAGAGTGATACGTTATATATCTTTTTTATCAGGAATAACTGGCAAAATAAGATAATTTCACAGCCAATCTATCATTTATATTTACTTCCAGAAATGCAAGAGATGGATTCAGATTAAGATTGTAAAATATCGAAGGTGGAGAGACTGCTAACATCGTATATGAGAGGGTGATGCACGCTCACACACCCTTGCTCAGTCCGGCTCGGGAACCAATTATCCTTGCGCCGCTTCGTCCTCAAAACATCACGCCTCCCCGCCCTGAGTTTGCAGGCAGGGTGGTTTCATGCATGTGCACTCACACATACGCACATGTGCGAATACATGCACAAACACAGGCGTACACGCACGCATGCACGCAGGCACATGTACGCATGCACGCACACACACACGCACCCATGCCTGAGAGTAATATCACATGCCTCATTGGTATTTTGTGTAAAATATACATGCAGACTCCAGATCAGATATTTTATTTGTGCAATCCTTATGAGATTTTGCTTGGTTTAATGATGCATTGTATAAGGTAACATGTCTGTCCATCAGTTAAAGACTGCTTGTTACAGCAGTAGTGCATTTTAAAGGACTATCCTACTCGTCAGTTCTTACGCCGCCAGAGGCCAGTGTGAGTACTGCTGCTGGTGTCGTCTGTTTGTCTGCTTTGTTTGTTTGTTTGTTTGTTTTTTTGTCTGATTATCTGCGTGTAGATATCAGAGCCCTAAAATATAGAATCATAAATGTTGCATATCTATTCATATGGTAGATGGCAGGGCAAAAAATAAGTTTGATGTCAAACGGTCAAATATCAAGGTTATTGAGTGACTAAGTGCATCCCGGAAAATCCATTTAAATAACTATACATCTGGAATGCAAATATATAGACTCACCAAATTTGGCACATCTATTTAAAAAAATGACGAGCAGCCACATTATTGGTGCCTAGAAGTTCTATGAGATTGAGCTCAAAGCAACAAAATATCTAGGCCACGGGGTTAGACGGTACAAACAAGAATACACATTTTGGCCATAACTCTGGAGTGCAAGAAGGTTAGACTCACCAGATTTAGTTCAAGCCTTCATATTACGAATTTTTTTTATTGTTTTAAGTTTGAGGTCAACAGATCAACGATGTAGGATGGTCATGACATTATTAAGTGAATTGCTAAAGGCCGGTTTTCACGATTAGATTAATCTGACGCTGTAGCGCTAATCTGACGAGTGTTTAAATGATCAGGTTAATCAGATGGCGGATAAAAGAAAACCATCTGCTGAAAAAATCACCATTACTTGTGTCATGAACAAGAGAATAGACGAAAGATTTGGATAAATCATTAACTGAGAAACGATCAACTTTATCCTTTTTCATCCATCTCAGGATAAGTGATAGATGATCCAGGCAATTATAAGCAGTATCCTATACGCCAAATGACGAGCAGACGTTCATGTAACTTCTAGCTCTTGTTGAAGGAGACATATATATGCGGGAGGCAAAGGAGGGACCAGAACTGTCACTCAGGTATATTATGTCATAATCAACAAGAGAAAATCAGCTAGATGTTAAAATGCCCCCACCCCCACCTCACGCTGGCGGCCTGGCATGCGTATATCACGAACATGAGTTTTTTACAATACACTCAAGTAAATGCCATCATCCTATTGCACGGGGCTCACCCTCCCGCTCCTATCCCGCATCGAATAGTGAAGCTATGTGAGTGGGCGTATTTTAGTACGATGAGTAAATGCATGATTTGTCTGGATATGATATTAAACTAGGCACATAACGCTATGCATAGCGGGTACGTGGGTGGTATATCTTTTCCTCCTATTCTCTCTCAATCTGTTAGAAGAGTTTCAATGACGAGCTTTTCTAGATATATGGAATGGACGGACCTATGTACATAGAGAATCAATGCCAAAAATTGGAAGATTGGGCCCATGTTTGGGTGGTATACAATCATGATCCAGTTTCAAAAAATTCTCTTTCCAACATTTTCGTGGCACATCTACGTATGCATGTACGTACATACGTACGAACGCACTTACGGAAAAAACCCTAAAAATCCTGTTACGCGTAAGGCTGGGTGGTTACGTAGGATTGTGTGTGTAAGGTATAATCGTGAAGCAGAAATTGTCCGTAAAATGTACCAATTATATGTCTTTTGTGAATGTACAAGTTAGTAAACATTCTGTTGAATATTTTGAAATAAATTTAACTGCTTACTGCTGCTGCCATAGACTGCAACAACCAAGCGTCAGATTAAACAGAACATTAAACATCGTAGCTGTTAAGCTTATGCTTACCTTGAAATTAGGATTCTGGGAATTCAGGGTTCAAAGTATAAACATCGATCCCAACGTGGGCAAAACGAGATTTAAAGCACACATTCTGACAAAATTTGAGGAAATTGAATTTGCCCAATTCTTCAGAGTGGATGTCAGATATCAGACTTCAAACATCAGACTTATGATTTTTTGTTTACCCATTCAAATTTTATCGAGTTCTAAGAATTTGATCAGATTGATCTGATCGTGAAAACCGGCTTTAAGAATTCTAGTTATTCACGCTGCCAAAGGTCAGTGTGAGTATTGTGGTTGGTAGGAAGTTGTTTGAAGTTCACAAATTCGGACTTGCACTGCTAGTGCTGCTGCTACTACTACTACTACTACTACTACTACTACTACTACTGCTGCTGCTGCTGCTGCTGCTACTGCTACTGCTACTACTACTACTACTACTAATCTCATGACTGCTACAATTAGTAGCGCCACCATTACCACCATCCCCACTGCTGCCGCTGCCAAAGCCACAACAAGAGTAATTTTACAACATTGTGGGAGATGATTTAAATTCAGATAAATGCTACAAATCGCATGTCTTTTAACTTGTAAATGGTAAAATTCCAGCTAATCACTAATATCACGTCGAAAGTATCTCAAGTGCCCTGGTTTTTTGCTTATAAGGTGAAGAAGCATGTGCGACCGAGAGCCAAACACTCCATTAATTTCCAACTGCCCATAAGCTCGTCATTTGTAGCACTTATCTATCAATTATATATAAACAATTTACTTCCGGGTCACAGCAGGTATGTTAACGTTTCAGCCAAAGGGATAACATTTTTTTAATGCAGTTGCACACTAGCACCACCTAGTGTAAATTTTTAGCGAAGATTTTTTTTCCCGGATTTGGATGATTTCAGCTATTTAGATGAAAATAAGCTCAAGATAACTTATGGGCAGTTTTCAACCACTCTAGCTAGTTTGGTTTGTTGTTTTATTCTGTACTGCTTTTGTCCAACTACTCTACCTAGCTTTAGGGTGTTGTTTTATTCTGTACTTGTCCGTTTAATTTTCCTTTGTTTATTACTTGCTTTTATTCTATTTTCGTTTGGTTATTATCTGATTTTAACTATTACCACTACGGTGGGTGCTCCTTTCAAGAGGAGGATTATACGAACATAACATAACATAACACTGAATCTTAAGATACAGATACAGATATAGTTGACGTGGATCCTAGACATGGAGAGGTGGAATCTACCTAAAAATTAACAAATAATAAAAAGAAAACCTGCCAGAGTTCAATCTTCAGATATTTGTTTTAAAAAAAAGAAGAAAGATATTTGTTCTATGATTCGACAATTTACAGGTAATGATGCGTTTGTTACCGAGAGATTTGACTATTTATTTACATAGACATTTTCATTTGTTAACTACTGAATCTACGGCAAATATCTAGTCATGTTACCAGATTTCGTAATATATATATATAATAGGTTAGGTAAGGGATAGGGATGTGCCGTTTTGGTAAGAACACAACCGGTGAGGGTGTTGGCCATAAATCCGGATATCTGGTTTATTGGCTGAGGGACTACTGCACTTTAAGGGCCGCCGTTAATGGCCACCAAAATCTCACAAAGTAATGCAAACAGCGTGATTCCCCGAGA
The DNA here is from genome assembly GCA_034401795.1 of Chaetoderma sp. LZ-2023a. Lineage (NCBI taxonomy): Eukaryota > Metazoa > Mollusca > Caudofoveata > Chaetodermatida > Chaetodermatidae > Chaetoderma > Chaetoderma sp. LZ-2023a. The sequence goes on along the minus strand of CM067359.1, from coordinate 29,943,480 downwards.
TTTCAATGGTTGCTAGGAATCCCTTTAACTCAGAGCTGATTGGTTAACGTCAATCACGTGTTCTGGGGAACCTTAATTATGACGTCAATAGCATTATATGTTTAGAACGATTTGGAGAGGAGAGTAAGGAGTTTGATTGTGATGTCACTGACTTTCCAAATAGTATTACGTCATTGCATTATTACGTCATAAATGAATTGCTCGCTTGTATCATTTGTGTTGAAAATTTGGCAAAATAGTAAATTCAATAAATGTATCATTCCAAATATTTAAAGCACAGTGTGGATTCATTCCCGCGTTTTCTGGATCTAATAAAACGCATATATTTCAATGAAAGCAAAGCAAACATATCGCTACCAACATCATCTAATCATTTGTATATAAACCCTGTTTGCTTGAATTGTGTACTATAAAATATTAGGAAATACTGATCCTATTCTTGGAAAATCCTTAGCAACCATTAAAATCTCGTCAAATCTCAGTTCATAAAAAAAAATTAATTCGCAATACCACGAAAATAGGGTCTCAGGCGGTTTCGGCAGCCATGATATTTCGGCAGCCGCAAATATTAATTTGTTTTCGGCAGCCTACTGAGACGGAAATATGGTGCATAAAAACACATTTTCAACAGCCTCTCACATTATTACATTTTCGGCAGCATGTTCAACATCGTTATATTGTTGTAAAATACTGTAATGTTATGAGTGTTATTAAAATTTTGTTACCGCCGATCTGTATAAGTCTGTCTGTATCTAATAATATTTCCTTTTTTTCAGGTTAATACCGGGATTAAGGAACCATAGATCTGAAATTCATAGACCTCATTTTAATTGATGTTGCTTCTGCAACATTTGCATACACCTGGTCCACATCTGTGAATTGAAAAAATAAGGTGAATAAATTGCGTGCCGAACAAACATGTAACAAAAATTATTACCAGAAAATTCCTAAAATAAAAATACATATTCTGACCCGCACGTTTATTTTATATAGTTCAAGGGAAGTAACTGCGTGAGGCTATTGTTAGCTAATTACCGATACGATTTACCTCCCTTGTTAATTAGAAATCGGAACGTGACTCACAACACAGTGTTCTTTTTCTGTTTTTATTTGTGTGATTTATGGCAATGGTAATGATGAGCTTAGTAATATGGTGAAATATGTTGCTGAGGTATGCGTCTCATTAGGTTGTTGTATATTTTTGCTATCATTTATAATAAATCTCAAAATATTATTAGCTCACAGGGTTGGAAAAAAATCGATTTTTTTCAAAAAAATCAAATCAATCGATTTTTTTGATTTAAATCGATTTCAATGATTTAAATCGATTTTTATTCGCGACATCCCAGGAAATTACGTAAAACTTATACAGTGAAACCTGTATTAAGACACTGGCTGTGGGAGTCGCAGAAGGTGGTCTCTTAAGACAGGTGGTCTCTTAAAACAGGTCCAGATGCATTGCTAAACTGTATTTTGGAACTGAATAAAGTGGTATTTTTATGACTTATTTTTAACTGAATTTTAAGCTTGCTGGTTTCTTAATACAAAAAAACTTTGTTCGCTTAAGCAGTTTTAACAGTATTATTATTGCATCATTTTTTATTGCATCATTTTTTTATTGCATCATTTTTCTATTGCATCATTTTTTTATTGCATCATTTTTTTTAAATGATGCAATAGAAAAGCATTTTTTCATTCTTGAAAAATACAGTCAAAACTGCTTAAGTGACAAAGGCTATGAAATATTTTCAATTCCATAATTAGCAAAATGTCTAACTCCGGCCGAAAACAAGATCCAATATGCCTAGCTCACCTGGCCAGAATGGCCAAGTGAGCTTATGCCATGGCATCCGTCGTCTGTCCATCCGTCCATCAACTTTTGCTTTAAAATGAATCTCCTCCTATACCGCTTGGCAGATTTTAATCAAATTTGGCTAGAAGGATCCTATGAATGTAGGCTCTAGAGCTTCTATTCAGATCTTTGAATCATCAATTTTTTGGGTGAAAATCTTAGATTTTATAAACAATTTACCGGAAAGTGTCAAAACGCATCTCCTCCTTAGATTTTTGACAGAATTCAGCCAAATTTGTTTTGAACGATCCTATAGTGGTAGGTTCTAGAACTTCTATTCAGTATGACCTACCTTTCGCAATTCACTAATCATCATAGAAAATCCCTGTCCTGGCTTTAGTTTTAAGTTTTTTAACCAATGTTGGTGTATGGATGCATGTTACTTGTAGTATCAAATTAGGCCTACTTCATGGTTCACCCAACTTCAATATTATTTGCATGCTTTCAGCCAAAAGCAAGGTTCAGTAGAAGGCGGGGTATCCTTCGTGATGCACGGATACTACACAGTTGCATTTTTTATTCCATGCAAGTTGTTGACTTGTTTTGCTACTTTATCAGCGTCACTAAAACTCTTAGTTTACAATTACCACAAGAACTTTGTCATAAAGGAGCTTAATTATGTTTCAGTAAAATTCACGGTAAACTCAGAATTGTATGCTTTTCGTCATCGGTTTGTAGTTTACTTGCCTAGAAAACCTTGGTCGAAACGAGACAAGCAATCTATCTCCCTAGAAGACGCTTCTGAGGTTTTTTTGCATAAAAAGTTCAATGTCACAAATTTTGTCTCTAAACCTGTATCAAGGATCAACTTTTTTACAGTCATAAAAGAAAGTTATCTCATAATTTATGTGGCTACATCATGTATGTCATAAATGGGATATCCTGATTTGACCAATTAAACTATCTGAAATATCTAATACATCATTTCAACTGATTCGTTCTTGGCGAACTCTTCCATCTACATTGAATGTTAGACAGCAAGTTTTAATTTGCCTATCATTTTAAAGTGAGTTCTCATTGGCTAAACTGTGCAGCTATTAATTTGCCCAAATAACTTTTCTATGAAACCACGTAAGTTTACAAGATTGAGCTACATATTAATGGTAATAGTCCGACGAAATGTCTTAAACCTTTAACCCTCAACTTCGTTTAATAAAATTTCAATTTTCTCATAAAAAATGTCCATTTGCAAACCTACAGAAGACTATTTTTGAAAATTTATGACTGGCTTGATTATCGAGTCAGTCATTCTTGTATTGCATTTTCAAAAATAGTCTTCTTGGTCTGCAAATGGACATTTTCCAAGAACCCTGCAGAAGCCGTTTTTGACGTCTCGAGTGTTAAAGGGTTAATGAAAGAACTTTTAAACCCAAAAGGCAGATGATCCTTCTTGACAGGTTGAAGTGTTCTTTTTGTAATTCATGGACTATGTAGTCTAGTGCAGTCCTGTGATGGCTATCGCTACTGACGCTGTTTTAGAAGCAATGTTCTAGGTTTTAAAAATAGTTTCTGTAATCATAAATTTTTATATGATGCTAATAATTCTTAGTTACATAAAGTTCTACAATTACACATAGGTACCATATATACAGTATTATTGTTCATGTTTGTTAACCTGTTGCTTACCATATGCAGTAGGTAATGAAGATAGTGTCTCTTAAATAGCTAATTGTAGACATGAAAAAATTGCATTTTTCATAACGTTGAATTGGTACTAATATGAGTCCAAATTATGTTCCTTATTTAATGCTAGTAATCTTCCGACCAAATGTCTTAATGAAGCACCTTATTTTAAATCCAAAAAGCATATGACAAGTTGAACTCTCCTATCTTTACCAGTAATTCATTGACTAAGTTGATCTAGTGACCACGTTTGAGAAGTGCTTTTCACCGATTTGCTTACGGGAAGGTGATTTATATCCAGGGCGTAGTAATTGAACAACCTTTATAAACTGAGGATGCTCAACAAGTGAAAATGGGAGGTTGCATGCATAAAACAGCCTTGCAATTTCTACGTCGATTGCCGATTTCATCGAAGACCTGGTGGAGATGCAGTGACGACTAAGGTCTGGTTGAACTGAAACTGCTTGACGCTTCATTGGTGGCGACAATGGCAAATCTTCTCTGGCACGCTTTGTGGGTGCTGCCGCAACTCGTTTCTGAAATAAGAAATACATGTACATGTATATATTGTAAAGCAAAGTCAATTCTCCTTCGATCAATACTCACCATTCTGTTACTTTCTGATACACAGCTGGCCTTGACAGCTGGCTCTAGGACTATAGACTTAGAAAGCTTTACCGACTCCTTGGAACCAGGTACTCGGCTCCCAACTGCCGAGTACCCGTCTACCATAGAGCTCATTCTTGTTTGCATAGCGACAAGAGCTGTCCACGTTTTTTTGCAGGAGAAAGATTAAAGTTTTTGAAAAGAAATCTATGTCTTATACTGTGATTTGATAGTTTGTGCGTTCTTGAAAGGATCTAACTGGATAAAATGGAGAATACCGCCAATGATGACCAGGTTGTATTATTCCTTATTATCCATAGTTAAAAGACTTAGGTCTCTAAATTTCGTTGTGTCGCATGTCCCAATTTCTGACCCCATAGAATCTGGGACGTGTGCTAACAACGTGATATGCCAGACGATCGCCTTCTTTAAATCCCAACAGGCGATCGGCAGATATGAAAATATGTGTTTGCTACAGTATTTCTAACACGAATATCGGCTGACGTCGTTCTCCGTAGGGTCCGAGCGGGTGATGTCACACCCGTGATGCTCGGATGTTTATGTGAAGAAAATTTTTTCATTAATTCGCGCATCTTGTTCTGGGTGCTGCGTACTAAAAATGGTACCAGAAAACTTTGGAATGGTCAAGTTTACGTGTGATCACGATCGGTTTGCAATGATCGGTGGTGTCAAAATTCTTGAGTGATGCGTGGGCTGCAGTTTTACCGTGTGCTACAGCAGTTTGTTTACATTTTGTTGTTTCTTCACATATCGTGTCGGCTTTCGTTAGGAGTATAATTTATATTGATTGGTAAATATACCCCGAATGCTATGCGATATGATTCCTGGTTCCGTTATACATTCTGGAGGATCAATTTATGGGTGTATTTATGCCCGCTTCGTTCTTGTCATCATAATCAATGCGATCTTTGCTGTAACGTTGTGGGGTGCGGGAGGGTTTGCAGTTAATTTATGGTCAAATTATTTGAAAATTAATTGTCTGCCTTCCACTTTTGTTTCGTTCCGCTGGCTTATTGTAGGTTTGGTTTATAGGCCAAGCCATCCCCGCCATCATGTGGCCTGTGACACATATCGTACAGGTTCTATACAAGGACCATGTCTGTTTCCACTGTACTAAGTGTAGTCTTGACAGTAGGTGTAACGTTTGTGCGGTGTGGTCGGTCGATATGATGCTTAAGTTCCTTGCCAGAAGGACTTGGCAGGGTCTGACGCGGGGTCAGGCGGTCCGAAAGTAAATCGTGGAACGTCCGTTTCGGCTCGTGGGGGCGTTCCACGTCTGCAACCGGAGGTGGCAGAGATGGCACCGCCGGCGTGGTTTGGTCCGGCTAGGCAAGGTGTCTTGCATAGCGTTCTGCCCACGCTGGTGTCGTCCCTGCTGCCAAAAGTTGTAGGGCAGTCTCTCCCTATGTTTGATTCAGACCCTGTCCTTGTACAGGGTTCTGGACTGCACACCGAGGGAGCCGTTTCGTACGGCCCCCCCTGGCAGTCCCGTCGAGCTCCGACCTGATGGGTTCTGTCTCTCTGCGGCCACCTCCGGGTGGTCCAGTAGCGGTGGCCGGTCCGTCAGGCGGGGTCTGAAGATGAGGAGGCCGAGGAGGAGAGTGTGCTGCGGCCTCGGGTGGAGAGCATGGAGGTCGATTCCGTCCTGATGGAACCCGACCTCCATCTGTCTGGCCTGGCGCAAGCCAGGGCAGCGGCTCTGCCCGTGGTTGCGGCCACACCGGGCACCGGTCCCGTGATGGTTGGTTTGCTGCCAACCGCCACGGTGACGGGTGTGGCCGGCCAGGCATGGTACTCACCTATCTCGCCTGGTCCGGCGGTCAGACATGGGGTGCCGTTGGCGCCTGTGTTTGGCCACGGTTCCTTAACCGCTACGGGTCCGCACGAACCGTGCAGACCTACTCCATGGACTGGTGTGTTCCATGGGGTGGCGGCGGAACCGTACGGTACCGGAGATCCTGGCATATCAGCAATGGCTCCTAGCCGGGAGGCCGTTGCTGGTAGGGCCGTGAACATGTCAACGGGTGACGTGTTCACGGGAGTGTCCTCCTCGGAGACGGATTGGTCTGAGGCTCTGGCTTGGCTAGCCAGGGTGGACCCGTCTGTGGTTTCGACCACGGCCGAGGAGGATGTACCCCATCCATCGGTGCATCGATTAGGACGGGAATCTTGCCCGCAGCCCTGATCCAGTCTGTTGGACTGGATCCATGGTTTATGGTGTTGCTTGATACTATGTATAGCAAACAACGCATGAACAAGGGCCAACTTCTTGCGGCCTCCATGGAGGTGCGGGCGAGGGGTCGTATTCCATGGGGGGAATATGACAGGTATGGTGTTGTCCCGTTGGTCACCGAGAATGACCGCTGGGTACTGAGTGTTCAGAGTGCTGGAGCGGGTGGCCCCGGTCCGGCACTTGTGGACAAGTCCCAGGCACACCAGGATGAAGTCCTGTCCCTATGCGATGTGGGTGTCAGGCAGTCAGGGAGCGTCTTCTTGGGACACCCCTGACAGGGCCTAGCATCTTCGGTGGCCAGGCGCGGGCCATCCTAGAGGACACTGCCAGCATTGCGCAGAATCGGTTGGCGGTAGGCCTACAGCTGGAGCGAGTGCGGCAAGCCGCTTGCCGCACTAGGGGCTGTAGGGAAACCGTTAGCTGTCCAACTTTCGAAGAAGCAGAAAGGCAAGGCGAAAGCTAAGCCTACTGCGACTTCTGCTTCGTCTGGATTTTCTCAGCCGCCGCCGGCTAAGAAAGCCAGGAAGGTTGGGGAGGCCCCTACCCTCCCCACTGTTGCTCATGATCGCTCTAGAGGCGGGAAGGGCAGGGGCAGGGGTAACGGTAAGTCCTCCAAGGGCGGAAAAAAGGGAGTGGATCATACCTGAGGGTACGAGGGCTCCCTTCATATCTGCCTGGACCGCACCTGTGCGACAGGAACAGCGGTGCCGGTTATACCTGCCGAGCCAAGACGGAAATGGTTCTCTCTCGCGTTAAGTAAGGGGGGGGGAGCGGACCGCGAGCCGGACAACCCCGTTAGACATCGAGGCGTCTATGGTGGGTGGAAGGCTCATGCGTTTCGGCGAGGTGTGACGTCAGACAGTCTGGTCCCGGGATGGTTATCCCAGGGGTACATGCCGGAGTGGTGGGACTTTCCACCGCAGAATCTGTCTTTGGCACCTGTCTGGACACCCGTACTACGGGACCCAGACAAGTTAGAAGCCGTTCAAAACGAAGTGTCAGGTTTGCTTCTGAAGGGAGCAATAAACCCAGAGAACCAGAACACTCCGGGCTTCTATTCAAATATGTTCCTTGTCCCCAAGAGCACGGGGGGATGGAGACCCATACTCAATCTCAGGCCATTAAATCGGTTTATCCATACGCCTCGGTTCCAGATGGAAAAGCCGAGGTCGGTAATGGCAGGATTGAGGAAGGGAATGTGGTGTGTGTCGATCGATCTGAAAGATGCATATTTCCACATTCCTATGAACCGGATTTGGCACAGGTTTCTGAGATTTGCGTTTCAGAATCAAATATGGGAGTTTACTGTTCTCCCGTTTGGCCTGTCGACAGCTCCGAGGGTTTTCACAAGAGTGGTCCTTGCGGTGACGGCGTTTCTCAGAAAAGAGAACGTGGCGCTACACACGCAACAAGGAGAATTCCGAGTTGACACCCACTCAACATTTCGTTTATTTGCGGATGCGATTCGATCTTGAGGAGGGCAGGGTATACCCGTCAGAGCCCGGAGTGGTGTCTGTTAGCCATCCTCAAGAGTTTTCGAGTGGGAAACCACATTCAGGCGAGGCGGTTTCTTCGGATGCTGGGCGTGATGGTCTCCATGGAGCAAGTGATCCCGTACACTGCTCTAATGCGAAGACCTATCCAGTTGTATCTGATGTCTCTGTGGAAACAGTGAACAGAACCCCTGTCAAAACTGGTGCCAGTTTTGGAGCCGATAATATCGCATCTTGTATGGTGGAAACAGCGTCAGAATTTCCTAGTAGGGGTTTCGCTGCACCTACCCCACCCCCAGCTGTCCGTGTACACGGATGCATCGCTGGAGGGGTGGGGGCCTGCCTGGGAGAACACCGGGTCTCGCGCATGGACTCTCCTGGAGAGTCAGCTGCATATCAATCTGTTGGAAATGATGGCAGTGGAACTGGCGTTGGAAGAGTTTCTTCCGATGATCAGGGGCAAGGTGATATTGATACGGTCGGACTATTCGACGGTAGTATCATACATAAATCGCCAAGGCGGGACCAGGTCACCCACACTGTTATCAAAGTGTGGCACTTGATTCAATGGTGCAGGAGTTATTCGGTTGTTTTGAAAGCAGCTCACATTCCTGGCCGATTGAACATTCTGGCGGATGCTTTGTCTCGCGGACAGAGAATTCTGCCAACAGAATGGTCCCTCAACCCTCCAGTTCTGCGAAGGATCTTCGAGCATTGGGGCAAACCCAACGTGGACTTGTTCGCCACAAGGGGAAATGCTCAAGTCATGACTTATGTCTCGCCGATTCCAGATCCAAATGCCATCGATACAGACGCTCTGGCGATAAGCTGGAGAGGGATGCACGCTTATGCGTACCCACCCACCATCATTCTGCCGAAGGTATTGGTGAAGATCAGGGAGGAACCGTGGCTGGTCCTGCTAATAGCGCTGTATTGGCCAAGCAGGGCGTGGTTCACGGATCTGCTAGATCTGCTGGTGGAAAATCCAGTGCAGTTGCCCCATAATCTCCCAGGCCAAGGGACGCTTCCTACACGAGCGTCCCGAAATGTTATTGACTGCGTGGTTGTTGTCGAACAACGTTCCACGTCGGAAGGCTTTTCTCGACAGGCTGCTGATTTCATCGCGGCTGCGAGAAGGAGGCCAACCTTCAAGTCATATAACGACAAGGTTAACGGATTTGCAGACTGGTGTGAGGAAAAGGGTCTTGTTACCTTTCATTCCACTATTCAGCAAATAGCAGATTTTCTCTGTGAGCTGTTCTTTTCAGGACTAGCTCCTGTCACAATTGCTGGATACAAGTCAGCTTTGGCATCAGTTATCCTTTGTCTAGCCAACAGGGATAGTCCAGAGGTGGCCCAGTTGAGTGTGATGGTGAAGGGAATGAGCAATCTCTGACCGAGACAACCGGTAGTCATTCCAGCCTGGAGTCTATCTTTAATGCTTAATGTACTGGCCAAGCACCCTTTCGAACCGTTGCATTCGGCTAGTCTAAAGCATTTGACTCTAAAGGCGGTCTTTCTATTGGCAGCTTCCTCAGCTAGAAGGCGCAGTGTGATCCATGCACTTTCAGCAGAGAGGGACCGATTTATTGTCTCCAGAGAGGGTCTGCGTCTACTGCCAAGAGCAGAGTTTATGTCAAAGATCTCGATCTTTGAGATATCCCGGCAAACCGATCATTATACCGAAACTAAGTAGGTTGGATCGTGATGCCAGTGTCTGGTGCCCAGTCCGTGCTTTGACTAAGTACAAAACGGACAGACTCGTTACGGTCGAATGATAGACATCTGTGGATCTGCCATATGGCGCCGCATCCATGCATTCTATCTCTCGTTGGGTAGTCGAATGCATTCAGATTACCCGTGAGATTCCGACTGGGCTCCAAGTGCAAGGCGCAAGGGCACGTTGTTAGAGGATTAACCGCCTCTTCCGCCCTTGACAATGGTGTTCCGTTTAAGGACATCATGGCTGTCGCACAAGGGCACTGTGAGTCCTCTTTCACGGATTACTATATGAGGGATGTGTCAGACTTCGCCATTCCACTCGCTTTAGCTGTTTGAGATGATAGCTATATGACCGCACTGCTCTTCTTCCTTTTTTTGGCATTTGTAAGAGAGAATTTAGAAGCAGGCATGGTCGAGCGAGAGGATATCAACCAGTTGTGTCACTGAGGCCGGACAAGTGAATGGTTGGAGGCTCCAGGTCTGAATTCCAAATATCATGAGGTAATTCACGATTGAGAGTGTTTTGTATTATGTCTATATATCATGATCATTCATCTTATATATTCATGCTCATTCCCAGGCTAATATATGCAACGAGCAGTTAACCCTCTTGGCATATTTGTGTTTCACGCGAGGTACATGTTCGTGAGTTCTCTCCCTTTTCTTAGGAGAAAAAGGGGGGGGGCAGTGACGCGAATGTGATTCGGTTCCGATAACTTGACGGTCCTTTTAGGTCTCCGTTAGTCAAGTTGTTAAGTCTAAATCTTTCTCCAAGGGGCAAAAGTAGCATTTATGGCTTGCCCCTTCCCACCAGGTTACTGAACAAATCTGGTGTATATCAGAAAGTAACAGAATGGTGAGTATTGATCGAAGGAGAATGCAGGAAATTTCAATTTCCCTTTCTCCGAGATCTAACAATACTCACCATTCTGTTACGGACCCAGCCTCCCAGCCCCACGGAGGCAAGCCATGGATTTCTCTTGTTTGGTGGCTATGCAAACAATATGAGCTCTATGGTAGACGAGTACTCGGCAGTTGGGAGCCGAGTACCTGGTTCCAAGGAGTCGGTAAAGCTTTCTAAGTCTATAGTCCTAGAGCCAGCTGTCAAGGCCAGCTGTGTATCAGAAAGTAACAGAATGGTGAGTATTGTTAGATCTCAGAGAAAGGGAAATTGAAATTTCCTGCAATTCACTGCGCATGTGTGTTTATTTTTATATCCTATAATTACTGTATTTATCCTATAAAAGTGTGAATAAGAAATATTCTGTTGAATATTTTGAAATTAATTTGAGTGGAAGCTGTTGTTGCCAAAGGCAGCAAGAGCTTACAGTCAAATTATTTTCCAAATATTCAACATATTTCTTGCATGTTTGATTTGAAGGGAAAATAATGGGATTAATGGATGAAAGGGTTAAACTACCCTTCCCTCTGTTTAAACAGTGACTATAACTACTATATTTGTCCAAAAAAGTACACAAAGATATTCTGTTGAATATTTTGAAAATAATTTGACTGGAAGCTGTTGCTGCCTGCCTTAGGCAGCAACACCTTCAAGTTAACTTATTTTCAAAACATTCAACATATTTATGGTTCAGTCCATTTACATGTAGCGTAGAGTAATTTCAGCGGTGAAAGGGTTAGTTGTACTTGGATTAGTTAACTATAATAGCAATTAAAGGCTCATTCACTTGTAGGTGTTACAACATAACATCTACTGAAGTGACTGCTGGTCATGCAGGTTATCTGAACTTAGATCTGATTCCCCACACAGAGCCTATTGTTAATACCTCCAGCCATCTTCCACACTCAAAGGCATAGACATCATAGTTGAATAATTACAGCCTGTAGTTAACTCTTTCAATAATAATGAATGACCAGAAATGGCAAATTCCTTACAAGTTAACACATTTTCTGTTGAATATTTAGACAGTAATTTGCCTGGAAGCTGTTGCTGCCTGAGGCAGCAACAGCTTCTAGTCACGTTATTTTCTAAATATTCAACAGTTTTCCTATTATACAATCTGACTGAAAGTAGTTGCTATCTTATTAAAGGATTTTACTGCAGTTACATGCTCTAAGATAGCAATTACTTTCAGTGAAATTGTTTTCAAACAAATCTTGTATATATGTTAAGTGATATAGAAGTTACCTCTTCACTGATGATGGGTTCTGGAGTTGGTGTCATGCTTCTGATAGTGGGCTTTCATTCTTGCTACTTTATTTACAAGTTTGTAATCACATTCTCTACACTCCTTAGCAAATGATTTTCCATTACTCTGAACTTCTAAGAAATGCTTCCAAATTGGATCCTTAGGCCTAACACCCTTAAAATACATCTTTGATCAAATATTTCAAAAGTTAATATTATACTGAGAGAACATCCAGACAGAACTAAACAGATGAACTTAATTAAGATTTACTTGATAACTGATTTCTAATAGAAAGTGGAGTAGAATTATATAGTGATGAAATAAGCTGATAATTGTAGTAATTGTCAGACTAGAGGTTAGTCACTGTATGCTAGTTGTGTAAACACATATCAGAGGAATATTGTAGTATAAACATAGCCATGATAGCTATCAAAAAGCAATGAGAAAACTTAACTAGCAGGGCTAAGTCAGCTAATAGTAGTAAAAACATCTTAACAGACTTACTGTCACTTACATGTATGAGCTGTGATCTTTTGATCAGTGTATATATGTGTTGGCAATTTTAAAGCAGGTAGACAGGCACTTAATGTTTAGACAAATACATGCACTATCAGTAGATTCACTTGTATGTCTTCCAGGGTTTAATCCCTGAATCACAGTCTAGTCTCAATTATAAGGAAAACACCCTGATGAATATTTTTGAAACTAATTTGACTGTTAGTAACAGGTTTTAATCAACTTAAAATATAATTTAAGCTTATGGAGAAGTAATTTTGACCAGGATTTTAGGTTTTGGACAGTTGTGGACACTTCAGGTGTCCAAAACCAATTTTGAGCGGACGGTTTAAACCACTAGTGTCCAAAACTTACCAACTCTGGACTTGAGGGTGACGGGCATAACCCTCAATCAGTGGTGGTGGAGGCTGAAGCTGACGTCCATAAGTCTGGTGCTTATGATAATGCCAATTTTTCGGTCATACCGGTCGTCAAGATTCTTCATAGGTTGCCTATAGCTATAGTCCGCAATCTGGTTTTGCTAGTTCTTCCGGTTCCGTTGGGGTGGATTCGGGTCCTCGGGACTCAGGTTTACTTCCGTTTTCCAGTGCTACTTCCATTCCATCCATTTCCGGTTTTGCAGGACATCCGAGTCTTCAAGATCCGGTTCTTACTTCCGACCGTTTCCTGTATGACTAATAAGCTCTTCCGACTTTCGCTTCCGGTTGGGACGTACTTCCGAGCTAGTAAATGAATTAAAAATAAAGAGCAATTAATTAGAGCAAATAAGCTCTCGAAGGTGGGCTCGTGTAGTTCACCGGGTCAAACACATATTAGACTTGAGGGTGACGGGCATAACCCTCAAGCAGTGGTGGCGGAGGCGGGAAGCTGATGTCCATAAGCCTGGTGCTTATGCTAATGCCAATGTCTTAAATCAGTTGTAGTGGATTCAGGTCCTCAGGACAGGGGTTACTTCCGTTTCCGGATCTACCTCCGTTTTTTTCGTATCCAGCCTGACTTCCGGTTTGCGTATTTCCGGTTCCTATGCTTATTCTGGTTTTTTAATGTACATCCGGGTTCAGTTTCCGGTTGTATTCTTCAGTTTTGCGCATTTCCGGTTCCTATTTTTACACTTCTGGATTCGTACATCCGGGGATAGGGTCATTACCGGTTTTCATAGTGTTCTATGATTAACTTCCGGTTCTGTCTTCCGTTTTTGGATTTCCGGTGATAGCTCTTACTGAGATTCCAGGTTTGTCTTTCCTAGGATTTAGTCATCATTTTGTCTAAGAGTTAGTCTTATTTCAATAAGTGCTTTTAAAATCGGAATGTTTAGTCACTGAAAATATTAATTCAAAGACATTGCCAGTCTTGAAGTCTGTCTTGAAATTGTAGATATTCAGCATTTATTCTTTTATCAGTGAAACATTTCAACGAAATTAAAGACTCTTCCGACTGGTTGCCAGATGGGTTTTTTGTTGCAGTCGATAAGTCAGTCTGTATTCTATGCATTATCGCTAGATGTCGCAATTAAAATAAATTTTTAATTTCATCCAACTTTAGATGGCCAGTTGTCTCCGGGCCGTTCAGCCTTTTTTCGCGCTCTTTTTTCCTCTTATGTCGGTAGGTTGACATATTTATTTTAACCAAGGGAATTAATTTCTTGAGGAAAATTCCTGTTTATAGCGTAATTCTTAGTCTAATTCTGACAGGCACTGAAAGGAATAGATTGAGTAGTGGATTCATAGGGAAGAGAATGGCTCTAAGATTAATGATTACCAGAGCAAGAAAACGCTGAGAATAGAGAAATAAGATTAGGGTGAAGGAAGAAGGAATAAAAGCCGAGTTTTTTCTTCTGACTTGTCACAGTCATGGCGTAAGTGAGTCTTTTCGCTTAGATTTTATATCGCCTCTGTTTTTCAGCGTTTTGCTTCGTGATTCATCCCATAGTGTTTAATCATAATCTAGTATTAGTGTTTTGTGTATTTATCATCCAGCTGTTTCCGGGATTCATTATCATTCTATCAATCATTCCTTATTATTAGCATATCAAACTCAATGACTTCCGTTTTTACAAGATGATAATATTGGTTCTACGTCTTTAATAATAATGAGTAAAGATAAGTATAGGTCTTTTCCTTCATCCTCTGCCCCTTCTCCTTCTAAAGTTTTCTTCTAGTCATGTTCTCCTTCCTCTCTCTCTCTCTCTTTCTGTCTTCCTTCTTTTTTCCCTCCTATAGGGTTTTCCCATATTTCATCTTCTATCAATCATCTCCTGGGATCTTCTGGTCCTGTTCTTTCATCTTCATCTTCGATTCTTCTTAATTCCTCTCTTCCTCTTCTTCCTCTTTTGATCATCTTGATCCGATTGTTTCTGTCGTTCTCTTTTTTGAGCTTGAGTTTCTAATTGTTGATTAGGGTCTGGTTTTCTCATTGTTTTCTGTTTTTAGGGATTCGTCCCTTGTTCGTTCTTTCATGTCAGCTTTTTCCTCTATTCTTTCCATGTCCTCTGGTCAGGATGTTGTATCTGTTCACATTCCTTCTGATCAATCTTTTTCCTCTTCTGATTCTTTACAGTTTTCTTCTCTTCTAGCTTCCAAGAGGCCTTGTTCTCCTCTTTCCATTTGAACTGTTGATTCTATGGCCTCTGGTGACTCTTCTCATCTTTTTTCTTCTCCATCTCCTAATCTTTCTTCTATTCTTCTATTTCCTAGTCGGTCAGGGCTGAGGAAATTTTGTCCAGTCAGGGTCTCTTTGGATGACTGGTCCCTGGCTCACTGGTGGATTGCTTAGACTTTCTCTTCTTTGTAAGGAGGAGTTTTCTATAGTCCTTCCTTCTTTTGTGTCGGCTCTTTCCTCTTCTAATTCTTCTTTCTTGTCTCCTCTGGTCTTTTCAATTGACAATTTGGTCATTATCATGTTAGTTTTATTTGTGAATTATGTTAATTCTAAGGAATTTATACATACATGAGAGCGTTCATCCTAGGGTAGGTTGTCATTAAATCGTAGTGAAATGATCTCTATTTGCTCTGAAACATTCTAATCTGCATTAGTTTTAATTTATCAAGGGGGTATGTCATGATTAAACCTCATGATTCTTACTCCCAAGTCAAGATGGAGACCATCTCCCAGATCATTTCCAGTCTAGATCAGGGTATGTGGTCGTTTCCATCAACCAAAATGACGCCTTTTTTCATGTGTTCATTTACCCTTCCTTCAGAAAATTCCTGAGATTTGTTTACTAAGATCGAGTTTGGCAGTTTCGCGCCGCCATGCCTTTTGGCCTGACCACGGTTCTTTTTCTCGCCTTGTCTCGGCCGTGGCAGAAATTTTCACCGTCATTCTATCCATCTCCACGTTTATATAGACGATTGGTTAGTAAAGTAAGTCGTCTTCAATTCCTTCAGGAATTCTTCCAGAGGTTTGCAGTCTGGCATGCAACCTAGGGTGGATTTTAAATCTAAAGAAATCAAGTCTATGTCCCTCTCAAATCTTCACGCATCTAGGCGTTTCTTTCAATGTAACCCAGGGTCTAGTCTTCCCCTCAGATCCAAGAATAGAGGCTTTATCAGTGGCATTGGAAATCCTGTCTTCTTTCATGGTCTGAGCAAGATTTCCGCTAAGAGTGATAGGTTTGATGGTCAGCATAGAGAATGTTATTCCATGGGCGGCGCTGATGAGAAGACCTTTCCAAATGTATTTAATGTCCCTTTGGAAGCAGTCAGTTCACTCTATTTACCATCAGATTCCCATCAGAGAACACTTGATTCATCTTCTAGATTTTTGGAAAGACCGTTCTCCGCTTCTGATGGATGTTCCACTGGTAAAGTTCTCCCCTCAGGCGATTATCTTCACGGTCGCTTCTCAGGAGGGATGGGGAGCGGTCTGGGACTCCCTGTCGGTTTCCGGTCTTTGGTCCCTGGAGGAGTCGACAGCTCATGTCAACATTCTGGAATTGTGTGCTGTCAAGAAGGCTCTCCTTTCATGGTCAGATCTTGTGATAGGTCTCAAAGTCTCGATTCGGTCGGACAATTCGACAGTGGTCTCTTATATCAACAGACAGGGGTCTACAAGGTCATCCCTCCTTTGTCTATAAGTGTGAAACCTTCTCTTATGGTGTCGCAAGAATGAGATTCTTCTAGTGTCTTCTCATGTCCCAGGCAGTCTGAATTTTCTTGCGGACCAACTGTCACGTCCCAGAAAATTCTCCCACACAGAGTGGCAGTTAAAGAGGTCGGTTGTCAAAGCGATTTTCAGTCTTATGGATCGTCCTCTGGTAGATCTGTTTGCGACATCGCTGAATGCTCAGATCTCCTCTTACATGTCTCTTTTTCCGGACAGTCAAGCCCTGGCGGTGGATAACCTGTCTCGGTCCTGGACAGGAATGTTCGTCTATGCGTTCCCTCCAACGATTTTGATTCCGTTAGTGTCAGAGCTCTAGATAAGCAGGGTTTTTTAGTTTTCACCCAATAAAAATTGCCAATCACCCAATTAATTTTTAACATCATGGGTACTGAAATAGAAAATCACCAATTAATTTCAGTTCTCTTGCTAATAATGTATAATAACCCAATTAAATTCCAAAGAAACCCAATTTACAAAATTTCTAAGGGTGAATCACCCAATTATTGAAAAGCTTATCTAGAGCTCTGGTTAGTGTTGAAGAATGTCAAAGAACAAATATGCGAGATTCTTTTATAGTTCCTTTTTGGTCAAAGAGGATTTGGTTTGTAGACCTTATAGATCTCCTGGTAGACTTCCCTCGTCTTCTTCCATTCTCCCAGGATCTTCTGTCTCAAGTAAGAGGTCTTTGTCTTCATCCAAACTCAGAAATCTTCAGTCTGTGTGTTTGGAGATTATCGAAACTAAAGTCTACGAGAATAAAGTTTCTTCAAGATCTCCAATAATTATCAATTCTTCCAGAAGAGAGTCGAACCGCAGAGTTTACAAGTGTTGACTTAAAATTTTTGGAGAATGGTGTTCAGACCAAGGTCTCGTGCCCAGTTCTGTTTCTATTCCCCAAGTATTAGACTTTTTTAACACATCTCTTTGATTTCTTACATTTATCAGCTAATACGGTTAGGGGATGTAGATTTTCTCTGGCATCTTCTCTTCCTTGCCTTCTGTATGCCGATGTCAAGGACACTAAGACCGTTAATAGTTTTTATTAGAGGTCTAGGCAATATTCGTCCTCCGATAGCTACGCCTTTACCTTCATGGAACTTGGCCTTGGTTCTTCAAGTGCTGGCAGGCTGTCATTTTGAACCTCTTTCCTCTTTTAGTGTTAACGGCCTCTGCTAGAAGGCGTTCAGAATTCATGCTTTTTCTGCTGAAAGGGAGAGGTTTATAGTTTCAGGAGACGGTTAAGTTTTAATCCCAGAAGGGATTTTTTATCTAAAACTGAGTCAAACCGGTTTCCTGCTAGTCCGATCATTTTAAAATCACTATCGTCTTTTTCGCCTTCCGACAAACTCTGGTGTCCTGTTAGGGCATTAAGAATGGACAAACAGCGAACTGATTTCAAAAGATTTGATCCGCCACTTTTATGTTTTTCTTATGCAGAAGAGTTAACTAAGCCGGTCTCAAAGTTTACGATATCCTGATGGATTTTGGAGACGATTAAGCTTTGTTACGAGATTGCTTCTCCGGAACAAATTAATCTCTCCCATATTAAAGCTCATGATGTTAGAGGAATGACTTCCTCTTTTGCACTTTTTGCCGGTTCGTTTTTGGATGAAGTCATACAGGATGAAAATCTGAATCCTCTTTTACAACCTTTTATCTGAAAGATCAGAGTGCAGCAGCCTCCTTTCGTAATATTACGATTTTAACCAATATAGCTGAAGACCATTTACCAAGCACATCCCGCCATTTTCGTTAAGACTGGGCATCTGTAAGAAATGGTGAGAGTTTATTTTGGTTTTTATTTATCTTTCAAATTTTCCTTATTTGATAATCACGGTGTGATTGATTTAAATGCACTATTATTTCACATCAAGAGTATACTTACCTCCCTAATACTTTTGATATTGCTAAATATTGGCTTTCACTCAATAAACACTCAGATTAAAACAGTTAGGTGCCCCTACTGGGCAGGGAGTCAGAGCGTAGTCTGGCGGATGCCAGCCCCACCACCGCGCATGCGCAGACTAGCACTTCCTCTTTGCTAATTTATTGGCAGAGAGTCTACACATGCTTTTGTGCTAGTGCTTTTCGTGGCTCAATTCTAAGTGTTTTTTGTGAAAGTTCAGAAGTGTTTATCCCTGATAAAGATGGCAGGAAGAGTGACTTCGCCAGAGGAGGGCCCAGGACCTTTAAATCAGGTGACTTCTAGTAAAATTAGCGAGTTTTGTCCCGTTGTAATGTGTTTCCGGGACTCGCGCTAAACGTGATAAGCGCCTTGTTTAGTTGGTTTATTTCAACTAGGTGCTATATAAGACTAATCTCTCTTTGTGTTTATGTCCACAGGTCTGTGTGAAGAAATATAATGGACATCACATCAGCAGAGGGTTTGTGTCTCTCCACCATGGTTCCATTTCCTACTAATACTGTTAGGTTATCTAACCAAAAATTCTATGTCCAGTGAGTTGGAGGCCTATTATAAAGGTCTTCTCACTTTGCCCTCTTGACCCAATTCCTTCCCCTAGAGGTGGAGAGAGAGTTAAGAGGCGTTCAGTGGTGGAGTACTCCAGTTCATCAGGTTGGATGGTTTGTCTAGACAAGGTGTCAGGTATCTAATTATTGATATGAGGTGATGTTAATTATTTAGAGGAAAGGGAGATAATTAACAGTATTTGCCATTGTTATCAGTATATATCTGATGGTTGTGTAGTCGAAATGTCCATTCTGCACATGTTCTGGTTAGAGATACAATTCGTCCTTGCACTGGGATGTTTGTTGGGGATCGATTTTTTCCTGTCATAGGATTAATGACGTCATAATCAGCCTTGCTCTTTATTAACAATTAAAGTTGTCCGAAGCTGGTTTTCTGATAAATTATGATCTTTATGATCATTTTTCCTTCTCTTGAGTTGGTGAGTTTCTAAGCTTAACTAGATTGCTCATACTCCTCGTCCTTTGGCCTTTTTCAGAGACCTGGTTGTGCGTCCTGTGGACGATTTTTGAGGGACAAGTTTGGTCCTCATCTCTGTTTTCAGTGTAGCCCCTGTGGTCCCTTGCTTAATTGCGAGATATGTAAGCACTGGGGGGGCGAGCTAATGTCCGAATTCTTGTGCTTGCAGGCGAAGGACAAGGTGGTGGAGGAGGAGAAGAAGAAGCTGAAAAAAGAGGTTGTAAGTAAGAAAGGTAAGAGGAAGGCCTCGTCCGCGGTGGACATGGAGGCCTTCCGGACCGAGATGTTGGGAGAGATGAGGAGGACAATCAAGGATTTGGTTCCAGAGTTGCTTCGTGGCATGCTTCCTGGACCAAATCCTTTGTTGGCCTCATCATCTGCTTCGGAGCAGGTAATCCCCGCCTCTGAATCACCGTTCCTTAGTACGCTTCCGTTGTTTGAAGATTCAGAGGTGGCCCCATTAGAGGGGGCATTCCACGACCCTGGCAGCAGGCTTATTGCCGCGCCCAATAGGGACCGTGGACGGTTGTCGCTGGAACCCGCGGGCTGCTTATCAGTCCAGGGGTATCCGCACACCGCGGGTGCCAGTACCTCGTATGGCACCTTCCCTGGCCAGTCCGGGTTAGCTCTCTTTGCTGACCCGGAGTCTAATCTGTCTGGCCAGGAGGATGAGGATTACCTGTTGGGGTCGCCGTCTGAGGACGTGGCCATGGATTATGACGTCTGTGCACCCCTCGCGGGGAATACAGGCGCCTTATTCCACGGTTCTACTCTCCCAGGGGTAGAATCCACGGTTCAGACTGTGGCCCTGGGCGCTGAAGGCCAGCGTTACCGCATACCTCGGCTTGCCGAGAGTGTTGCTGGTGCTGGCTGGGGCCGTGGTGGGGCGGTATATGCCCCGCGCTCTACCACGGCGCCTGTTCCTGGTCAAGCCAGTGAGATTAGCATGCCGGTATTGTCAGGCCCGCATGCTCTCCCTGGCTTGCCAGGGATATCAGCGTATCCGCCGTCAAGCTCTGTTGCTTGCGCTCAGGAGGAAGACGAAGGCCCCCGTCTTGTAGAGCGCTCGCAGCTAGCCACGGAGGAGGATTGGTCTGACGCTTGCCAGTGGTTGGTGAGTGTTAGACCAGATCTGCCCGTGGAGCAGTCGGCTAGCCAGCGTGATCACAGGCCGTGGTTAGCTGGTAAGCCTACTGCTAACGCTATGACTTCTCTGCCGCTGGCAGAGCATGTCGTTGACATGTTCGAGGCGGCGGAGACGTCCATTAAGTCGAGTGGACGTCTCGCTAAGGCCCCACGCGAGGTGGCCAGAGGTTGCCGCATCGTGCCCCTGGACTACCAGCGGTACGGTGTGGTACCTAAGCCGAGCGTGGATGACCGCGCGGCTTTGGGTGAGGATGCGCGGCCAGGCTCCCGTTCTGACACGGGAGTCTTGTGTTCGAACGCGTTGCGTTCAGCAAATACCGCGTTGCGTGATGCGGAGGAGAGTGGGAGGGCTTCGATTGCCGCTCTGTCCCACGTCTCCCAGCTGTTACAAGGGGTAGTAACAGCATCCGCATTGCGCCAGCCAAGTCCGGTCACAGTCCAGCGAGCCATCCAGGATGGTATCAACCTGGCGCTGGACTGTATGACGCGGGCGGTGACCAGGAGTGTCCGGGCAAGGCGCACTTTTGCCTTGGATAATCTGTGCCCGTCCCAGGACCTATACAATAGGCTACTACGTACGCCTATGACAGGTCCTGGTCTCTTTGGAGGTGAGGGATGTAGGCACCTCCAGGAGACGGTTACTCTGGTCAATAACCAGAGGGCGCTGCGCGAGCAGTTTGAGGTGCTTCGTCGTGCCAACGTTCGCGCCGCACCCCCTGCGTATCGTCCCCTGCAGGCTCGAGGTGGTAGTGGCCAGGTCAGAGGCCAACCACCATCGCAGCGTCGGCCTCGGCCGCGTGCGATTCGGCCAGCAGCGAGGGGGCGCAGGCTCCTCAGGCGCAGTCGGCCAGGCAGCCGCCCGCGCACCGAGGTGCGCGCGGTGCTGGTCGTGGCGCGCGAGGATCTGGGCGGGGTAATCGTTCCTGATGGGACGGTTACCGCGGTGAGAACCACGCCGGTGTTTCTGGCAAAGGAGACAGTGCCGCTCTTGCACTCCTTATGTCCACCTCTATCCCTAGGTGGACCGGTGGGAGGCCGGCTAGCCGACCACATGCAAGAGTGGGAACGGTTAACTCAGGACCGTTTAGTCTTGCGATGGCTTTCAGTCGGGTATCATCCCGATTGGATGACAGGCCCGCCATCGCGACTGTCTCTAGTGCCGATCTGGACTCCAAATCCGAGAGATCCAGATCAAAGGTTGTGTATCGAGGAGGAAATAAATTCCCTCATACAAAAAGGAGCTATTCAGCCGGCACAGAGGTGTCCGGGCTTCTATTCAACCCTGTTCTTAGTAACAAAGAACACCGGAGGGTGGAGACCAATTCTCAACCTCAAGCCATTGAACAAGTTCATAGAGACGCCCAGTTTCAAGATGGAGACTGTGCGCTCGGTGTTGGCGGGGTTAGAGAGGGGAATGTGGACAGCGTCGATAGATTTGAAGGACGCTTATTTCCACATCCCCATACACAGGAGTTTCCGTCGCTTCCTGAGATTTGCATTCCAGGGCAGACAGTGGGAATTCAGGGTGCTACCCTTCGGAATTTCCACGGCTCCTCGGGTTTTCACCCGTGTGGTTCTTGCGATCACCGCATACCTCCGCAGGAGAAGCATAGCAGTCCACACGTACATAGGCGACTGGCTGTTGAAAGCACACACCCGGGAAAGTTTATCGGCCAGTCTGGAGATTGTTTTGAAAACTCTCACAGACTTAGGCTGGATGATCAATTTCCCAAAATCAGAGCTGATTCCATCCCAGAAGTTTGTTTACCTGGGGATGTTCTTCGATCTAGAGACAGGATATGTTTATCCTACTCAGGAGGGAGTTCAGAAACTCATCTCATTAATTCAGTCAGTGTGCGACAGTCGTCATGTCCTGGCACGGGTTTACTTGAGAATGCTGGGGTTGATGGTTTCATTGGAACCAGTCATTCCTCAGGCCGCCTTACGCAGGCGGCCGATCCAGTTATTTCTCATGACACAATGGACCCAGAGTACAGGTTCGCTGGACTCGAATGTGTCAGTGTTGGCGCCTCTGATTCATCACCTGCAATGGTGGTTGGACACAGAGAATCTCTTGTTGGGGGTTATGCTAACCCCTCCCCACCCTCAGGTGACTGTGTATACAGATGCATCGATGGAGGGCTGGGGAGCTTGCCTGGAAGAGTCCACGATATCAGGGCTTTGGAATCTGGAACAGTCAAAGGAACATATAAATCTACTGGAGCTAAGAGCAGTAGTCCTGGGCCTGGAACATTTCTTACAGAAAGTTCAGGGCAAGATTGTTCTTATTCGTTCAGACAACTCAACAGTTGTGACTTACATAAACCGCCAGGGCGGAACGAAGTCGCCCAGTCTCTGTATGATGACATGGAGACTGCTTTGTTGGTGTCTGGATCACCAGATTACCTTGAAAGCAGTTCATATTCCGGGAAGGTTAAATCTGCTAGCAGACTCATTGAGCCGAAGGATGAGTGTTTTACCCACGGAATGGCAACTAAATCAATGTGTGGCGGATCGTCTGTTCGACCATTGGGGGAAACCCAACATCGATTTGTTCGCAACGAAGAAGAATGCGAAGATGACGACGTACGTCTCTCCGATTCCGGATCCAAGCGCTTTCGCAACAGATGCGTTAGCTATCAGCTGGGGGAGAATGTATGCATACGCATTCCCTCCAGCAATCCTGATTCCAAAAATTCTTCAGAAAATCAGACAAGAGGAATGCCAAGTGCTTCTGATCGCCCCGGATTGGCCAAGCCGATCATGGTATACGGATCTGCTGGACCTTCTGGTCTGCAATCCGGTTCCTCTGCCTCTGATGGACGATATTATCTTCCAGGGCAAGGCCCTTCACAACAATCCGTCAATGTTCAGATTGACTGCGTGAATGTTGTCAAGGAATCTAGAATTAAGGAGGGCTTTTCTGAGCAAGCAGCCATGTTTATGGCCAAAGCCAGGAGGGGGTCAACCTCCAGAGCATATAATTATAAAATCAACAGATTTGCAGAATGGTGCTCAAAAAGATGTATTGATCCAATGGATTCATCTATTCAGGTAGTAGCTGATTTCCTCTGTCACCTCTATGATGCCTATAGCCTCAAGCCTAACTCTATTGCTGGTTATAAGTCAGCTTTAATGTCTGGTATTCCTTGCTTGGCTAAGAGGGGAAGTGATGAAGTAAATACATTAAATGTATTAATTAAAGGCATGGGCAATCTAAGACCAAGGAATCCACCTGTGATTCCGTCTTGGAGTTTATCGCTAGTGCTTCAAGTACTAGGTGATAAGCCGTTTGAACCACTTAGTTCCATTTCTATGAAACTATTAACACTGAAGACTGTGTTTTTAATTGCTGCGGCCTCGGCTGGCGTAGGAGTGAAATTCATGCCTTATCAGCCGAGGATGACCGTTTTGTGGTTTCAGGGGAAGGCCTTAAGCTGCTACCTAGGATTAATTTCTTGGCTAAAAATCAGTCATTGAAATATCCAGGTCAACCTATTGTTTTGCCTGCTTTAACTAGATATGATCCTAATTCTAAAGCATGGTGTCCCGTCCGGGCGCTTCGCCGGTACAAACAACGTACGGCGGAGTGGCGCACCGACCAGTCGGCGTTATGGTTGTCTTATATTGAACCCCATGGCAGGGCTTCTAAGGACACCATTTCCAGGTGGATTGTAGAATGCATTCAGTTTTGCCATAAATCCGCCACCGGGAAGCAGGTTGACGTGGCCAAGGCTCACAGTGTCCGCGGCGTAGTGACATCCACTGCCCTATTTAATGGGGTCCCTGTGGATGATATTATGTCGGTGGCTCAGTGGCACTGTGAGTCAAGTTTTACAGACCATTATCTCCGTGACACCTCTAATCCTCTCGCCTTGTCGATTTTGAAAAAATAACTAGGCATATATTTTTGATGGGGTTTCCTCATTGCTTATATATTTCACAATTAATTTATGGAAACAACCACTAATTTGGGACTACATCGTTCTTCACCAATGGGAAGAGGATGTCAGCAGCCATTTCAACAAGGTCAGTCTTGTGTATGTGTTGTCCATTGTTGATTGTCTTGTCACGTTACCCGTTATTAATATGATGATGGTTTTGTGTATTTATGTGGTTCATTGTTGAGAGTATACGAAAATGGAGTTTTTTCGTCTCTGTCCTGTAGTACATGGCACTTGTACGTAGAGAGCGTATAGGACATTGAGGTCATTCGACTCTTCCTCCCAGGAAGGAGGGGGGGGGGAGCGCATATGACATTCGGTCATCTCTCATACATCGGGGGTGTTATCCGATGGTTAGTCAAATCCTGACTGTTTTTTCATAATGTCTATACACCGAAAATAGAACGTTTTTAGTAGTAGACTTAAATCTGTAGCTACATGTATAGTATCCGATGCAATTTTAGAGGATATAGTGAAATCATTACTTAAATTGCTTTAAAACATTAGATTTTGCGCTTTTAAATTCATCGCGATATGGCATTTCGAGTTCTTGCACAATCTGTCATATATTAGATTCCTATACAATTAGCAATTCGTATACCCCCCTCTAGGATAACATGCAGAGAGATACATTGCCAAATTTAATGTGGCTTTTAGTGGCCAGTTCAAGCGGTTCATGGAGTAGAAAATATGTTTTTGGATGACTAAACGACAGTTAGAAAATTTGTAGAGCATTCGCTAAAGATACTACTCGATAGTTAGTCATTTCAGGTCTTGGATACACCGAGCCGGTGATAAATTCTGAAAGATGGCAGACCTACATGTAAGTAAACTGTTACACAGCCTCCATTTTGGAGACCAGTGAGATTCACGAGAAGCATTATGCAAATGTATATAATATAAAAACTAGTTCCCGATAGCCTACGCTTACACACGCTTATGTCAAATTTAGTTACAGACATTCGTAATACTGCCATGTGGTACAAATCTGCATATCGTATATGCCTGAATATGCATAGTAAATCAAATTTATTGATCTAATTAATCGGATACGTGTAATCAAACTCGGCCGTATTATACTATTTACTAGCATACAGTTTCTGCAAAAAAGGAATTCATACGTATTTTAATATAGATCATAAGCGTGATTTGGAAGGACTTGGTATAAAACTGTCTCAGATGTAAGCTGTAAAAGTTGTTTTCCGGTGCTAATAATGTATATCGACCTGCGTCGAGTGTTAATTATATCGTCCAACATATGTCAAGCCAGCTCCTGAACATTCACGAGAAATTACTCTTGATCGCCCGAGCGATTAGACAAATTCGATTTCAACTTACTTTGACAGGTTAGATCATGTCCCGGGTTTAGAGTCCCGGATGCACGTTCAGAATTCATAATAGACATAGATATCAGAAACACTAGATCGCTTATGATATGCTTTCAAGCGTGTATTATAGAATTTAATAAGACGCTAGCAGATTAAAATTTCTGAACGTATGTAGCAATGCGATATTCTCCTGTTACGATACTGTGTAGGTATGGTTTTATTTCAGATTTTATTTCGCAAATAGATAAAATTAAATCAAATGTATACAATCAATGTTATATATTATCATATATCCGTAAAAAAAAAATTATAAAACCAGATTTTTAAACATACACGGTTGTACGGTTGTCAAATTATGTCACTGGTTTTCGAACCGTCATGCTTAAAAATCTGGAGACGGTTCAAAATCTGGATAACCGCACAGCCCTAGTAAGGGAGGAGGTAGTTTTCAATTCCTTGTTTCGCTCATCCCGACATCTTGAGATCAGCCGCCATTAAAGTTGGGGCAAACTTACTACATGCTAAAGAGGACTGCCCATAGCAACGCATTGTTTACATTTTCCATGACCCTCAAACCATAAAATCATGTATCTGAGAATCTATAATAACCCTGCCAGGTATCAGAAAACATCACATCATGAGTGAATTTTGCAAGATAGTAAAGAAAATGTAATTAAGGTTTTACAGCCCATTGCTCGTAATGAGCCCCGTCCAAAAATGGCGTCGCTCCCAGGTTATTTTGGGGGAAATTTGATTGTGATGACGAATCACAATCATTTAACTGTTTAACACTCATATCAGCCAAAAACAGCTTGGCTATATCTTGATTCTAACCACTCCCATAGGTTTACTATGGGGTTTTGGTTTGCCACGAAATCTGGTTAAAACACTATAAATAAAATTATCTATGATGTTTTCAATGTCTGGAACATTTTAATAGTTAAGACTATACTTCTATGATGCTTTTTTCGCCATACGAAGAAAGTGGTAAAACTAAATAACAGAAATAAACTCGAGTTACCACTTCGTAAGGGGTAAGAATAAGGATATATAGCCGAAAATGACAGCAAGTGAATATTCTCTGTACAGAACACGTAAAAGAAAACGGAGACAAATCGACGCCTGTCATCAAGGACCTATGTAGAGCTAGCAAAGTAGCCAATTGGAAATGAAAAAGAGCTGGAAGACCTACTCTTAAATCCAAAAGCATCTTCCAAGCAATGACATTGGTCAAAAAGCGACTAAACCGTCCGTAAGATCGCCATTGCGCGAAATCTGGTGACTGTCCTAAACTAGTTTGTTCTTGACTTGCAGTTTAATATTATCATCTAATGTAACCATTTGCTAATAGGGACATAAAATACAATCATCTATAACTATTAGCTGTGGGAAAGCAAGGGTGTTGGTGAAATCCCAACAAATCGGCTGAGGACGACACTCGGCAAATATGATTTGATTTGCCAGCAATGAATTTTACATGATGTAAGCTCTGTGGGTTCAATGTATGATTGAATAATTTGAAAATCTAAATTTCTTCTTTGTAACAAATAATCCTTTTTACAATTCGAGTTTGTACTATGTTTAATTAGGATTCCAAATGTGACATGATACAAAAAAAAAAAAATCAAGAAACACGCTACGAAAACAACGACGCTATACAATGAACTCCCAGTCCAAACATGTCATTATTTCCCTTAGATTTTTACAAACATAAAATGATCCATCACAGAATAAGACATACGAGACAAATTGCTTGAACGCCTGAGAAATGAAAATGATTAAGTCGCTCCTTACGTTGGTGGAGTAGTTACAAGTAAAATAACCTCAGCCTCTCAAATACAAGCAGACGTAATGTGATTGGTTGTTAACAAATTCTTCCGCCGGGATATTCACCACTATCGATTTTAAGAATGAAATTCGTAGTATTTTTTATCACGTGACTTTTCTGCTCAATAGGTGTTAGAATCACATCGTTTTGTTTTACGGACCGGCCTGGTCTTTTTCGTCTTCGTATATCTTCAAGACTGCGGAGTGTTGATTTAAGTAGATTTAAGTTAGATTCACGAATCATTGCACTTATGTTGTCAAATTATCATAATCTCTATTATATGACATATGAAGCTCGAAAAATAGTCAAACACAGCTTTTTGTGAGAATTTTTGAGGTGGGATTTCCGGGAAATGACTACCCTTTTGTTACGTGCTGATTGAATTCACCCACGTGAATGACAGTTTATTGAGGAGTATTACTAAATACCGAGTACTCGAATACAAACACATGACTTACTAGACTAGATCATACTGTAGGTGGTTGTACGAACTCTAACTGTATGAGCGCTACTCTACTAGGAGCCTAAGCTCGCTCTCATATCCGGGTTTCTACTTACACGCATTAGATTTTAGTATGCTTTTGAAAATAGTTACCTAATAACAGTGTTGAAAATCAACATTTTAGTTGTTAGAGTGTGATGGCGGAGTCTTGCATGCCATGGCGGCGGCGTAGATGTTTACGCAGGTATTCCAATCTCAGGGACGGTTTTTGGCAAGACTCACATGTCCAGGGGTGACGGCGCCATGTTTGCCTATGTTGTGTCTGGTCAGCGAACATTTCCTGGTATATTCTATCTTTGATAGTCTTATTCTTCCTGAATCCAAAAAGTGGTTTTTCAGGGAAGGCCAACCTGCACCTGTTGCTAGCTTCCAAGACTGGCCAGTACATGTTGATGGTATTTTTTAGAAAAATGCCTGTGCGAGTGAATTCGCCGACAACTGTAGATGGCTCTTTGTACTTTACTGAGCTGTGTCGGACGGTGTGCTGGGTGTAATAAGGTGTGCCTGGGGTTTGCCTGGCTTTCGCTCTTGATGTCATTAGGGTTTCTATGGGGTATCCTCTTCTGAAAATGGCCCTGTATAGGAGGCTGTTGTAGTCATAGTCCTCTATACAGGTGCAGATGCGTCTAAGTCTTAAAAATTGGCCATATGGGCTGGCATCTTTGCAGGAGGTGGGGTGTGCCGAGTCATAATGTAGATAGCCATGTGTATCTGTTGGTTTGATGTGGAGGTTAAAGATGAACTCGTGTGCTTCTGTTTGAATGACTAAAGTGTCTAAGAAGGAAACCTGTGTTTCAGGCATTCCATGGTGAATTTGATGGATTCGTGTGACGAATTTATGTGGGTAACGAAGTCATCCAGGGCGGGTTTTCTGTTTTCACATATAAAGATGTCGTCTATGTATCTAACGTAGAGTGCTGGTTGGTATGTGGCGCGCTGCCCAGTAATTTGGTCTCTAGGTCTGCCATGAAGATGCATGCGAAGGAGCATGCAGCTTTACTGACCATGGCGGTACCGCCTACTTGGAGATAATGTTCGCCATTAAACTCAAAGTTGTTGCATTCTAGTACTAATTTGAGAAGGTTTAAGAGGCTTCTTATAGTCAGAGTGCCTGGTAAGCCATGTGTCTGGCAGAATTTGGCGACTGAACGTAGTCCCTCTTTGTTAGGATGTTGGTGTATAGAGAGGTGACATCCATGGTTACCAAGAGAGTTTGTTCCTTGGTCTTTCCGAAGGCTTCCACTATGTTTATAAAGACTGTGGTGTCTTTTACATATGATTTGATCTTAGTGATATGTACTTTTATGTGTTCGTCTACAAAACTACTGATTAAACTACTAATGAAAATGGCATATTTTCATATTTCAAATTATTTTCGATCATTCTAACCCCTTAAACCGGTATTTAATTAATACCGGTTTAATTAGTGATACCGTCACCGGTTTTCTTTTAGGCCAAACGGCCCAGCCCTAGCTACTGCTGAGCTAACTGTTAATGGTGCTGTACTTAACTCTACAGAAGAGATCCGTGATGGATAGGTGAGTTACTTCAGTGATCTTGCAACACTGGTCGATGATCCCAACTTCGATGAAGATTATAGGATCCAAGTTCAGCTTGACCTCTTACTTCTCAAAGACATCAACTGGGCTGACGAGATACCACCAGTCATCATTACTGAAGACACTATAAAATGCATTGTCTCTGGCTTGAAAAATGGAAAAGCAGCTGACCACCTAAATATCACCAGTGAACACCTTAAGAACAGTGGACCCAAACTCATACAGAAAAATAACCATACCAGCTTAGTTGGTAAGATCGCAGAAAAAGCTCACTTACAATTATCTGAGCACAATATCAGCATAGCCCAAAATCCAGTGCAAAGAGGATTCACTAAAGGTACCTCTTCCAACAATGCAGCTATCATCCTCACAAAAATAATTGCTGAAGCTAGAGATAACAAACATCCAATCCATATCGCCTTCCTCGACATGCAGAAAGCATTCGATGTGGTATGGCATGAATCAATGCTCCGTAAACTGCACCAAGCTGACATTTCTGGTGTTAACTGGCTGTTGTTGAGTGACTGGTACAAGGGCATATCCTCTCTAGTAAAACGGGAAGGAACATCTTCATCAAGCTTCCTCGAATGCCAAGGGGTACGCCAAGGTGGTATATGGTTCCCAACGGCCTACAAACTGTTCATTAATCCATTACTCAACTTCATCTTGGACCAAAATATAGGCGGCCTGATTGGGATAACCCCCTGTAGCTCACCAACTGTTGCTGATGATGTCTGTCTAGTCACCTCCAATGAAGAAGACCAACTACTATTAAACATACAAGAAGCATACGCAAACCGCGAACGTTACACAATCAGTAAATCACAATCAGTAGTCCTTTCCATCAACCACGGTTATGCTTTACCAACCTTTCAATTCAATGGAGCAACCCTTCCATCATAAAAGACAGTCGTACATCTTGGCATTGAACGGGAGAACGACTCTAAATTTGGAACAAAAAATGCTGTTCCTGAAAGGATAAACGTAGCTAGAAGAACCATCTATGCCCTGATGGGCACCGGTCTCCACACAGCAAATTGTCTTAACCCCAAAGTATCAGTACATCAGTTTAGTATATATGTACTTCCACGTCTTATCCACGGTCTCGAAGCAATTCGTATATCGACAAAAGTTATTACTGCATTACAATCTACCTCCTTGCATTACTATTGCTCTTTCCTTCTCTGAAGGGAAGCGTAGTAGGATGAATTTTTTACAGCCAATGTTTGCTGGGTATTGTGGTTACAGAGTGACTGAAGGCTTCTTCAGGAAGCTCCATACTCTCTCTAATGATGAGATCCATAGTAATTCGCTTGAATGCTATAACTCAGAATGAGGCAAGAAGATGGTTAATCCAATACCCAGAGCCACTGAGTAGGTCATTAAGCACAATGACAACCTCATTAGCTGATATGACCTTGTTGGTAGCAACCAAGACTTCATTCCTTTTCCTACTGTTGAAGGAAGAGGCGTATAAAAAATGTATAGCCCCTTTAAGTTATTTTATAACTTATTGAATTGCTTTGGATTAATAGAAAGGCATGCGGAACATCAAGATGTCGGACAAGCACCAGAAACCTCCCAAGATAATTGGTTCTAGGTCCTGGTGCATTAATAATGATTTGTAAGATCATTTCTATTTTCGTGGTAAGCGCATTACCAGTTTTGGTTACTTGCACCCAGAGTGTATAGACTATGTGTTGTCTATTTCTGCTTCTTCCTTTACAGTAGCATGTATAAGCTACTAAATTGACATACTTGTTGTGTTTAAGCTTGAATCTACGATATCTCGATAAACATACTCTCTCAAAGAAACCAAAATATTTTTAAATTAGAGATTAGTAGGGTCTCTGTCTATAAATCTTGGGTTTAGCGCTGGCTAATCCTGAGTCATTTTCGGAGCTTTACTCTATCAAATCTTTCTGTTTTTACGATTCAGATTTGAGAAAGTCTCCGAAGAAGATCAAGGAGACTAAAGAAAAGAATATGAATCATTCTATCAGATGTCCTTCTGGCAGCTGCCATAGATTTATAAAGTCGGAACACTGGACACTTGTGTTCCAAATGCACTTCGTGTACTTTAGAGTCAACCTGTCTGAAATGCAGGTCATGGTCACAAACTGCCAGAATGTCTTTCTTCAAACCAAATTCCCTAGAGATTTCAAATATTCCCGGGAATCCTTCTCCTTTAAGGTCGGTGGTTAAAATAAAGGCCAAACCTGAGGCCACAGCGGATTCAGCCATCCTTGAAAAAATTGTTTTATCAATGGAACGTCTCCAGAAAATAAGTTCGCAATATTGACTCGTCTATTGACAGTAGGATCAATAAGATTATCCTGGACCAGTCAGTTTCCAATGCTTCATCTCTTGACGTAGTTGATTGTGAAGCATTGGAACTGCCTGTTCCCAGGAAGCGCCTATTCTCTAAGTCTAACAAATTACAGCTCACTGATTTGCATTGTTTCAGGGGTACCACAAAGAATGTAAAGAACAAAAGCATGAAGACTGGTTTTGCCTCATTCACTGCTCGTTCAGAAGCCAGTCATCGCTCCAGGATTCTTCTTCATCTTCAGTCAACATTCCGCAGCCTGCGCCCA
Source organism: Chaetoderma sp. LZ-2023a (assembly GCA_034401795.1). Taxonomy (NCBI): domain Eukaryota; kingdom Metazoa; phylum Mollusca; class Caudofoveata; order Chaetodermatida; family Chaetodermatidae; genus Chaetoderma; species Chaetoderma sp. LZ-2023a. Next base: position 29,911,309 of record CM067359.1, on the reverse strand, counting down.
TGTGGTCCGAGTTCGGTATATCCTCTCTCGGGCCCGAGTGGGTCATAAGTCGGTCCTGTTTGTCACCTATCACTACTACTTTTTCACTGGCGGGTGTCGAAGGATTTCCCGACCGGAGTGGTCCAGGTGATCTCACATCCGTTGTTTTCTACAAAGCCAGTTTCATCATCTTATATTGTATCTGCTGTTATTCCGGCTAGACTTCAGGGCCCAGGTTTTTTCCCAGCCCCGGGTCTGGACGTTGACCGGCTTAGGTTACCGATTTCATCCTTGGGGCCGGACCCAGATTTTTGTCCGGGTCCTGCCTCTAGGGAGGCTTCAGGTTCAGAGAAACCCGGGTCTGGGTCCTCTGGTCAATCTCCCGGCTTTCCCGCTCCAGCCCGAGTCGGGACTCGTCATTCCGGTGTGTCAAAGTAAAATTTGAATTTTTCTTCAAATTTTGGTCAATCCTCATGTGACTTTTCACATGTTTCCCCAGTCCCGGGGCTAGTTGGGCTCCGGAGCCGGGTTCTGCTCTAGATTCTCAGTCATCCTCTATTTTCTTGTCAGGATTTTTCTGGACAGTCGGCGTTCCTCTCTGGGATACTGTTAGTAATCCCAGAGAGGGTCCGGGGCCGCATCCAGGATTAGTAGATCCATTCCCGGGTCCCCTAGGGGACCTGGGTCTGTCTAGATCTCATCTTTCTCTCGGTAGTTTGCTGTCTAATTCTCAGTTTTCTCACGATTCTAATTCTGATGCTGTTAAACATATCTCAGTCATTAGTGAATCTCTGTCGGATAATTCTAGATCAGATTTCATTAATTATCTCACTAGTGATCATTTCTCCGTACCTCATTCTAGATCCTTTATAGGTAATTCTTCTAGTTCTCAGAATCCCTCATACTCTTCGGATCCTATGTCCCAGGATAATCCTTCCCAGGAGTCAGTGAGTTGTTATCTTAATTAATCTTTAGTGAATGAAATTGCTTCCATCGGCTTGTCAAGTAAAGATTTTTCATTGTCAAAAGAGAATTCAGGGAATTCTATCATCACTGCTTTTAGAAGCGCTATTGATTTCCTTGCGTCCTTTGAATCTAGTTTGGTCCCTAGATGTATCCTTCGTCATTCTCATTCTAAGGTTAAGTTCGCGAATTCCTCATCATCTTCATCCATTCATCCTTCTTTAGTGTCGGATATCTTGTTTAGTGATGTTGAAGTTTCCTCCATAGTTGATGATTCTCAGGATTTTGTCCCATTTCAGGATTCTATTATTCAATCTTCTCAAGATACTTTTCACGGGAGAGCCTCTGATTTCAAGTTTCTACTTCTTAGGGCTGCTGAGAATGACTGGTGTAGTAGTACTCACCAATGGGTTTCAGATTCTCTCCACATTGAATTATACTTCGTATGAATCTCCTCTGGTCTCAGAAGACAAGATGTCTTAATCATGTTCTTCCAATTAATAATGTTTCAGCAGATATTTTAGATAATTTTTCTCAGCAGGCTTGCTTTTCTGATTGCTCCCTGGTTTCTCCAGATTTGGCGTCTTCCATTAGAGTGCCTCTCTGATTTTGATGGTACTATTAGACTTAAGTCTTTGGTGGAGCTTGGGATCTTATTAAAGATACTGGTACATGTAGATCTCCAATTTCGGATTCAGCCATGATTAGATCTTTAGAACAATCGGCTAGACTCAGATTTAAGCTTTCAAATTTTTCGACTCTTTCAGAAGCTATTTTTAAGGTTTCCTCTAGAGGCGAATCTATTCCTCAGTCGGCATTGGCTTGTCTGGCAGACATTTCTAGATTTAACCTTAGTTTGGATGCTAGATTAGTCGGTTTTGTCAACAACTATCGTAGGAAGAAAGCACTTGGTTCTTTAGCTATTTCTCAGAAGCTTAAAGACACTCTTATTTCCAGATCCTGTTTTGGTAAGGCGTTGTTTGGCCCTGAATCCACTAGTCTCATCATGAAGGAGGTGGATAGACTCAAGCGTATTCACGAGATCTCTTCTAAAGTTGGTCTTACTCAGCTTTCTAGGAAACGTTCCTTGACACCGGTTCGTTCTTTTCCTCCCTCATCTCCTTTCAAGAAGTTACCTCATTCTGATCGTCAAACATCTTTTCCTTCTCTGATTTTTGTGACTTCCAATAGATCTTTTGATAGATCTAGATCTCCTCCTTCTAGGCCTTCCTCTCGGGTCGTTCTCGTAACTCTCCTCCTCAGCGTAGGTCTCCTACTCGGGATAAATATTTGGATGTGGTTTCCAATAGGTCCAGAGCGCAGATACCTTTTAGAAAGCAGTCTAGAGGTCCTCGTAAATCGGGTGATCGATATCATCCTCGTTTTTGACGTCATAGGTTCAGGAGATGACCCTTTTTTTAAACTCTTCCAGTAGATTTATATTTTCAGTCCCCCACTATTTCAAGCTTTCCAAGCATCCCATTAGGCAATCGTCTTTCCAGGTTCATAACTTATTAGGATCTTATTCAAGATCAGTGTGTGTTAGAAACTATTTATTGCGGCCATCATCCTTGTTGGAAGGAAAAACCTCTTTCCTTTGTCCCTCGTTGAACCCCTGTTCCATCGTGCCCAGAGAAACTCTTAGTCTTGGAATCCGAGATTCTGTCTCTGATATCAAAACATGCGGTGGAGGAGGTGATGGATTGGCAATGCAATCATGTTTGCTTCTCGACCATGTTTCTTCTCCAAGGGAAGGGGGGGGGGGGGTGGAGGCCCATTATAAATCTAAAATCCCTCAATCCTCTAATTGTGAGTTCTTTCTTCAAGATGGAAACGGTTCAATCCATCATTCAGTCTCTCTACAGTAGGTGGGCTTGTGGACAATATCCATCGACCTCAAAGACGCATATTTTCATATCCCTATTCATCCTGCATTCCGCAAGTTCCTTCGTTTCGCTTACAAAGGCAGGGTTTGGCAGTTTCGCAGGCTTCCATTCAGCCTGACCACCTCCCCTTATGTATTCACTCGAATAGTATCTTCAGTAGCCTCATGCCTTCATCTTCAGGGAATTTCAGTACATGTCTATATAGACTCCCGAATTCAAGGCTCCCGATCCCGTCTCCCTCATTGCGGATGTATCAGATGCCATCCAGGTTTGCCTTCACCTGGGTTGGATCATCAGTGTAGAAAAGTCGCGTCTCCCCAAGTTTTTACCCACCTGGGGGTCACTTTTGACCTCTCAGGGGAGGTTATTTCCCTCCCTTCCCAATGTACAGATATTGATATCCACAAAACTCAAGCTCTCAAGGTAGGCCAATTAGTTTCGGCCAGATCTTTTCTCAGTATAATAGGCCTCATGGTTTCAGTAGAGGTGATTCCTTGGGCTCCTCTGATGAGACGGCCCTTCCAGTTTTATCTTATGGCCCACTGGAATCAGTCTAGATTCTCTGGATCATCGGATTCTCATCAAATTTCCACTCATGGTGCATTGCCGGTTTTGGAAAGGCCATCAATCCCTGTTATTAGGGGTTCCTCTCCATCCTCCATCGCCTCAGGAAATCTTCTTCACAGATGCATCCCTGGTAGGATGGGGAGCCATCTGGGATTCCAGGAAGATTTCGGGAACCTGGTCCCTCACAGAATCTTCCTACCATGTCAACCTTTTCATTTGGGAACCCTTGATTCTTGCTATTTCAATCCTTATCAGATCAGACAATTTCACAGTGATCTCGTTCATCAATCATCATGGGGGACCAGGTCGGTCTCTCTGTCAAGAGTCCATGATCATGCTTTATTGGTGCAAGTCCCGCAACATTTCTCTTCGAGAATCCCACAAACTGAATTTTCTGGTCGACCAGTTATCTCGTCCTTCAAGAATCCCGGAAACAGAATGGGAGTTGAAAGAGGCTGTAGTCCAGTTGATTTTTCTTCAGTTCGGTCGTCCCCACATAGACCTGTTTGCTACTCTCAAGAACGGAAAGATATTCCACCTTCATAGATATTCCACCTTCATATCTCCCTTTCCGGAAGCTTTGGCTCTTTCAGTAGACTCTAGCTCAGTCTTGGGACAACATGTTCGCATACGCTTTTCCCCCTACGATTCTCATTCCGCTGGTACTCAGAAAGATCAGGCTACATCCCTGTGTAGTCTTGTTAATAGCTCCGTTTTGGCCGACAAAATCGTGGTTTCCGGATCTCCTGGACCTTCTTGTAGATCTCCCAATAATACTTCATGTCTCCCACAATCTATTATCCCAGAACATAGGCAGGATTCTCCATCAGAATCCAGAAATCTTTCACCTGTCAGTCTGGAAGCTGGTGAGTTGCACCCTTCTTCGTCAATCTTTTTAGTCAGATCTCAAGAACTTTTGGAGAAATCCCTCAGATCTTCCACTTGTAACATTTACAAATGTATGAAGCTCGATTTGAGGTTTTCAAAAAGTGGTGTCCAGACCATTCTATCCTGCCCTCTGAAGCCTCTGTAACTCAAGTCACTGATTTTCTGGTTTTCCTCTTTGACCAGAAAAAGCTTTTGACAGTTAACACTATCAGATCCTATCGATTTGGTCTGAACTCCTTTGTCAAGTGTCTCATTGATCCTTCTGTCCAAGTTCAAAAACATTTCCACGACCTCATTAACCCTTACCACTCTGATGTCAAAATTTGTAATTTTCAAATTAAATTAATAGATGAACTGGTGTTCATTTTTCAACAAATTTGGTGGAAGATGGTGCTGTTGCAGACAGCAACATCGTCCACCAAAATTGTTGAAAAATGTACACCAGTTTCTTTTCTATTGACACAGTAAAAGATAGAATATTGTCATCAGAGTGGTAAGGGTTAGAGGTATGGGTAATTCATAACCACCTTTTAAGAAACCCCTTCCTTCTTGGAACCTTTCACTTGTATTACAGGCTCTAGCTGGGAAACATTTTGAACCCTTAGGTTCTGTTTATTTGAAACATCTTACCCTTAAAGCGGTATTCCTATTAGCAGTAGCATCAGCGAGCTGTCGCTCTGAAATCCATGCCCTTTCTGCTGAATTGGATAGGTTTCAAATTACGGGGAAATAGCATTATTCTCTATCCCAGGGCAGAATTCCTGTCCAAAACTCAGTCAGTTAAATTCTGGGGTAAACCTATTATAATTCATAAACTTTCTTCCTTATCACCAGATGATTCTGTCTGGTGCCCAGTTAGAGCCATTAATATGTATAAACTTCATACGGACTCCCTCCAAACGATCCGACAATAGACATCTTTGGGTTACATTTGCAGAAGGTGTGGATCGTCCTGCCTCTTTAACCACTATTTCACATTGGATCATTGATACTATCAAAATGTGCCATGAATTAGCTTCTACTGGGGTCAATGCACCTAGTGGGTGTTAAGGCCCATGATGTTAGGGGCCTTGCCACCTCTTGCGCCCCTTTTTAATGGATCTTCTCTGGATGATATCATGCAAATTGTTAACTGGAAATCAGAAAATACCTTTATTAATTTCAATCTTAAAGATTCTGGTCATTTTTCCTTTTTCTATAAGAATATTCATAAGGTACCTTCAGGGACCATGACTTGCATTCCTTCTTCATCATCATCTTCTCTTTCTTCATCATCTTCATTCGTATAAGATTTTTATTTGGGGTGAGTGTGAGTTCATTACTTCTTTCTCATGTGTGTGTTTCACCTCTTTCATATGATCCCTTTCATCACCCCTATTTATTCATCTCTTTCTTGCATGATCTTCTCTTGTCTTTTTGGTGTCGTTTTATGACCTCCTTTCTTATCTTCTCCTTATTTCTTCTGTTTCCTTTCTATTAGGGTACTTATGAAGGTAATTCTGAGGAATTACTGTCTTTATAGTATCTTTCTCTACTTGCTATTACTAACTTCGTATTCTTTCTCTATTTTTACATCAATCTTGTGCAAAAATTCACCTCCCTCCGGGCTTTGTGCAATGTTGAAATCTGTATTTGAGCAATAGTAATGCAAGGAGGTAGGTTGTAATGTAGTAATAACGACCAGATGACCCGGAGTGTCTGGTCTTATGTTTTACTAATTACATACATGTATACCTACCTCCTTGCAATATGGCCCACCTTAACCCTTCCCTCTGTCAAATTTTTTTTTGGGGGGAGGGGTGGTGGTGTGTGGTGGGGGAGCGGGGTTGAGGCTTCATTTAAATGGCCATATTTTGTTAGAATAGTTATATTCAGAATAAGATATTCATTATATTCTTCAGTCCTTGGGTATACCCGGATATGTCAGATTTTGACATATTAGGGTATTTCTGAAAAGAATTTCCCGTCATAATGTAGAATATTTAGGTAAATTTTTAATTTCAGCTTTAGTTAGATATTCAGAGTCGAGTAGTGATAGGATCATCTGCCTCTTCATAGATCTGCATAAAGCTGGATTATATTACTGGATTCGTCAAAGGAATGAAGTCTTGGTTGCTACCAACAAGGTCATGTGATAGCTATCAGCCAATGAGGTTGTCATTGTGCTTAATGACCTACTCAGAGGCTCTGGGTATTGGATTAACCCTCTTCTTGCCTCATTCTGAGATATGTTAATAACAACGTACTGGGCTAAATACCTTCTAGTACCTCATACTACTGAATACGTTGTTACTTACTCTCATTCTGAGATATAGCATTCAAGCGAATTACTATGGATCTCATCATTAGAGATAGTATGGAGATTCCTGAAGAAGCCTTCAGTCACTCTGTAACCACAATACCCAGCAAACATTGGCTGTAAAAAATTCAACCTACTGCGCTTCCCTTCAGAGAAGGAAAGAGCAATAGTAATGCAAGGAGGTAGGTATAAGTAATTAGTAAAACATAAGACCAGACCCTCCGGGTCGCCTGGTCGATCTAGAGCATGCAGACAAATTCCATAAACAACTCCTACATCAACTGTAACACTTACCAGAAAGAGCCGCAGATGCCGCCATCTACCTATTATTAGGCGAAATTCCACTTCAAGGTGAAATACACAAAAGAATATTAACAGTCTTTGGCAATAAAATGGGGGATAGGGATTCCATCGAGCGTAGAATTGAGGAACGACGGCTTGCCATCAAAACCAAAGCATCACACAGATGGTTCAGCAGCGTAAAAGATATTCTGCAGCGATATAACTTAGCATCTCCCTATGACCAGAACCCCCCGCAAATTGTCAGTGAAAGACAGTAGTATCAAAGACTGTTAATATAGGGCTGGGCGATTTGACCTAAAAGAAAACCGGTGACGGTATCACTAATTAAACCGGTATTAACGAAATACCGGTTTACGGGGTTAGAATGATCGAAAATAATTTGAAATATGAAAATATGTCGTTTTCATTAGCTACAGTACATGTATTTTGCGATTTGACAACTGATGTAAATTGCCACGAAATTAGAACGGTAACTACGTACGACTGCTCACTTCGACGCTATCTATCTCAAAATAGTAGTTAAAATAAATAAAATAAATAAAGTCTGGTTCATGTGATGTCGTGAAAATAACACTCTAACTACTAAAATGTTGATTTTCAACACTGTTATTAGGTAACTATTTTCGAAAGCGGAGTAAAATCTAACGCGTGTAAGTAGGAACCTGGATATGAGAGCGAGTTTAGGCTCCTAGTAGAGTACCGCACATACGGTTAGAGTTCATATAACCACCTACAGTATGATCTAGTCTAGTAAGTCATGTGTTTGTATTCGAGTACTCAGTATTTAGTAATACTCCTCAATAAACTGTCGGTCAAGCGGGTGAATGTCATTCAGCATGTAACTAAAGAGTAGTCACTTCCCGGAAATCGCGCCTCAAGAATTCTCACAAAAAATGTTTTTGACTATTTTTCGAGGTTAATATGTCATATAATAAAGAGATTATGATAATTTGACAACATAAACGCAATGATTCATGAATCTAACTTAAATCAACACTCCGTACTTGAAGATATACGAAGACGAAAGAGACCGGGCCGTAAAACAAAACGATGTGGTTCTAACGCCTATCGAGCAGAAAGGTCACGTGATAAAAAATACTACGAATTTCATTCATAAAATCGATAGTAGTGAATATCCCGGCGGAAGAATTTGTTAACAACCAATCACATTACGCCTGCTTGTATTTGAGAGGCTAAGCGGTGTATTTTGCTTGTAACTACTCCGCCAACGTAAGAAGCGACTTAATGTTTTCATTTCTCGGGCGTTTAAGCAATTTGTCTCGTATGTCTTAGTCTGTGATGGATCATTTTATGTTTGCCGAAATCTAAGGGAAATAATGATTTGTTTGGATTGGGAGGTCATTGTATAGCATCGTTGTTTTCGCAGCGCGTTTCTTGATTTTTTTGTATCATGTCACATATTGAATCCTAATTAAACATAGTACAAACTCGAATTGAAAAAAGGATTATTTGTTGCAAAGAAGAAATTTAGATTTTCAAATTATTCAATCTTAGATTGAACCCGCAGAGCTTACGTCATGTAAAATTCATTGCTGGCAAATTAAATCATATTTGTCGAGGGTCGTCCTCGGCCGATTTGTTGGGATTTCACCAACACCCTTGCTTTCCCATGGCTAATAGTTATAGATGACTGTATTTTATGTCTCTAGTAGCAAATGGTTACACTAGATGATAATATTAAACTGCAAGTCAAGAACAAACTAGTTTAGGACAGTCACCAGATTTTGTGCAATGGCGATCTTACGGACGGTTTTTCTGGTTTTTTATTTTCGTAATGGTTTTTAAACCGTCGCCATAAAAAAACGTGAGACGGTGTGAAACCGGTATACCGCCCAGCCCTATGTTAATAGCTACTGGGAGAATAGACTAACGGCAATAGCACGTGAAAAGACATTAAAATATCTTAATATTGACAACCTGAAGATAGGCAAAGTTCATCCAATCTGGGACAATGCCGCCTATAAGTGCCAGACCTGGGGTCAAATGCAAATGTATTTGCATTTAAATGCATTTAAATACTTTGTGTGGGAAAAGAATAGATTAGGTGAATGAATACTTTAGGGCATATCATAGCAATAAAAGGGGATTTGTGGATTTAAACTATACAAATCATTGTTTAACCATTTAATGGAACAAATCAGTCAACAATGTAGAAAATTTATCATAAGTAATGTCCATTTGAAAACAAGTTGACTGAAAGGTATTTATTCCTAATTGAGAAATTACTTTCAGTGCAATCATTTTCAAATCAAAAAGATCTTAAATCTAAGAATGTATTATTATCATAAGGAATGTTGCCGTCAAATCTGCTTTATTGTCTACCTGTTTATACTATCAAATACGACATCTGACCATCTAACGCAGCAAACACTTCAAGTCAAATTATTTTCAAAATTTTCAACAGCTGTCCTATCCTAAGAGATCACCTGCCTTAAAGTCCATTCTGTTAAATATTTTGAAAACAATTTGGCTGGAGTGAGCCTCAGATAGGCTAACTTTTCAAAATCTGAGAAAAGAATATGAAGGTCACAGATGAAAATGTCACCAGCTACCTGGAAGAAACCTAATGATTTTGCAAGAAATATATAAAGACATATACCTTATACAAAATACGACGTTTCTTCTGAGTTGGTGCTTAATTCCATGTTATATCATTCACAGTAATCCATCAGATGTGCCAATAAGAGAGCTATCTGGTATATAGACCATTTTCCTCAATTTGCAAATCCAATTTAAAAGCAATACATTTAACCCTCTACGTAGTAAGAGATCATGCATTAACTCTAATCCTCAAAGTTGTTCAAGAAATTTTCAATTTCCTCATAGAAAATGTCTATTTGCGGACCAAGAGAAATTTTTTGAAAATTTATCACTGTAACGGGTGGCTCGGTGACCGAGCTAGTCATTCCAGGGATTCAAAATTTGAGTGTTAAATGTTTAAGTGAGAAATTCTATTCTCCTTTGGATGGTCTGTTAATATGAGTTTGACTCTATATGGGTATAAGTAACTTTTGAACAGTTGGGAATCAATTTAACTGAAAGATGCTGCTGCCTGGTACATGTACATGTTATAATACAGTGTACAACTGTTTAACCCATTTCCTCTCAGAAATCATGAGAGTTATATCTGATATAGCTATTATAGTAATGAAAAGCAGTTGAAAGTATTTGAAGTATTTAAAATACTTTTAGAAAAGTATTTGCATTTGCACTTGCATTTGAACAAAGTTGAAAGTATTTGCATTTGAACCAATGTGAAGTATTTGCATTAGCATTTTAAATACTTTTAAAAGTATTTGACCCCAGGTCTGATAACTGCTACTCTATTACTAGAGCCTCAGTTAAATGTAAAATTCTCATCGGGCCATACATTCTACGAACTAACAGAAATAAGTTCAACCAGCACATGGTGAAGGCAGACTGTCCCCTCTGCAATACAGGGGTAGAAGACCGCATTCACGTCATCGCTTCATGGCCATCACTTGGAGATATTAGAACACCATACTTGGTAGATCTTCAAAAAAGACTAACCGATGCAAAAATAGAAACTAGTATAATTATGAGAATTATGGCAGGTCCCGCTGAGCTGACACAATTGTTACTAGATTGTTAGGGAACACGTTCATTCCCAAGAACTTGAAGCCAGAAATCGAAGAAATCAGTACATGTCTCTGCTATGCCTTACACAGAGAGAGGAAGTCAATCCTCAAGCAACTAAACTAGAACTACCTGCCACATATTGTGTTCCCTCTGGTAGACCAGGTCATCTCCCAATAGATCACCAACCAACCAAAACTGACAACCTACAATCTACCCATATTATGTACCCTGGACAATCCGTTGTATCGCTGCAGACAGGATCAACATGTGTGTTTGATTACAGGACTGCCACAACTATGCTACTACAGTGGTTCTCCGGACAGCGGAGGAAATTACAATATCATCGTCATCATCATCGCTGGCTCGGTTATCGAGCCAATCATACAGTGGTAAATTTTCAAAAATATTTTTTGGATCTGCAATTGCACATTCTCTAAGAGAAAATTGAAATTGAAAAGGAATCGTGTTATATCTCCTTGTTCCAAGAATATGTTCATTGCACAATTGTGGCCGACTTGCTTAAATTTGTGAGTACCAAATTTCTTGAATTTGTTTTATCACTCTCGATCTATAATTTTATTCCAGGGCTAAGAAATCTACCTTATCACCAATGTTTAGAAGAATTAAACCTGCCTAAATTAGCATTCAGACAATTAAGGGGTGATATGATCGAGCTATATAAAATGCTTACCAACAAATACGCTCCAGCTATAACAAATTTTATTGAACTTAATAAGGAAGGTAGCATCACGAGAGGTCATAGCCTAAAGATTAAAAAAATGTGTCCAAGACTGAATATTAGCAAATACTCATTTCCATTATGATATACTAACCAGTGAAACAGGCTTCCAGAATCTGATATCAATTCACCCTCAGTTAAATCATTTGAAAACGGGCTTGATCAGCTAGGGAAACAACACTCCCTAAATAATCACTGTGAGGCAAACCATGTATACATAATAATACATTCCTAACAGTAAGATTGTAGGTTTATTGACAAGTCAATCATAGTAATGTCATTGACCAGGCCTGGAAATAGCTTTTTCAACAGTGCCCAACACTTTGTCAGGCAGCAGTTACTTTGTACCAGACACCTGGAATTTGCTGCCTGTCAACACTATTCTGCTTCAGTGTTCTTTACTTGAACTTATTAGAAACATTTCAAAAAGCAACTAAACATTTGTCATAATGATCGTGATACACCTTAGGTAGATGAATATTTTATGGCTTTGTCAACACTTGTGTGCAGACTCTTTTGTTGCACACTGCGACTACTGAGACTATTTAAGTCTGTACCTGACAAAATGTCAGGAACCGACAAGACTGTGTCTGACATTTGATAGTTTGGTGCCTGGCAATGTCCTTGACAGGCACCTTATTTCCAGGCTTGTTGACCAATTGTTAAATGCTATTGTCATTTATTAGGAGAAAAAGTTCAAAATTTACATTTTTGCCGTAAAGAAAACAAGGGGGAATTATTTAATTGTTAGCACCCACAGCATTGTACCAACTAAGAGATTTAATTGCAGGAAACCATTACAATGGGCTGAATATCCTAGACAAATACATTGAAGATTGCTCTAGCCAATCAGCTATCAGAAACGTCTTCAGCAAATCGAAATGCACGTGCACGTTCTGGCCACGCACTAACATTAGATCGATGATCAGTCTGGATTAATCTTTCAAGCTATACAGATGCAAACTTCTTAGATTCGAATTCTCTTTCAAGGTTTTCAAAATTATTTTCCTCATTTTAAATTCCATACAGTACAATCGCGTACATTCCAAATCTCATTTTTTATGAAGAGTAACATTGGATAAGATTTTCCGTATTCTTTTCAGGAGCACAATGGGCCGCAGATTGGCTGGTGGGGGGGGGGTGCGCGGGGGAACCAGGTGGCTTCTTGGGCGTGGGTAGTGCGATAAGGGTGCCTTGGCCTATAGCGTCAATGGGAATGTGGTGCATAAAAGCTGAATTGATTATGTGCGTGATCAGTTTTGAGATAATGTCACTTGCATATTTGAATAGTTCATTGCTCAATGGACATGCTTTAAGTGCCTTCTCAACTTCTGCTGTTTTTATTGGTATTAGTAATGGTGGGGGTCTCCTAGGAACGGGTGAAAGGGCTCATCATCTTTTCAGTGAACTGTTCCTTGAGTTGACCCATTCTCGAATCGCCTCATCTTTTCCCTGGTCAGTCCTGATAAAGTGTCCTTCAGAGTTATGTACGGTGTGTGGTGGTGTGTAGTCAGTCACTCAGGGCTCGGGCTGCCCGAAACATTTTGTGACGGTCATCCGTGACAGTGATTTCATCTGCTACGGAGTCTGCTTGTTGAATAGCAAGATCTTTTAAGCATTCGCTAATGTGGCGCAGAATGTTGTTGCGCTCCTGGCATAGTTTGGTGCGGTCTTCACTTTGGCCACTTTGATAAATGATGAACTTGGGTAGGTTGTAGGTGACACTACTCTCTTGCCTGGTATGGTGTTTATATATTAGGTAGAGATTGTTCATCTGAAGGCGTGTAATGACTGGCTTATGGTGAGAATTGAGGTCTGTGCCTCCATATGAATGAGCGTTCCGGAGTAAGGGTATTGCTTCTGTCTTGCATAGTATGAAGTCTATTTGGTTGAAGACAGCTTTTGTAGCCTTAGAACCTTTTGGTGGCTTTGTGATCAGCAATGTTTCCGGTACATGTTGTCCGGTGACAGCACGGGTGTTTAAAAGCCATATTTGTGGCAAATAGGCCATTGGAACTAAGGAAGCCACCAGTGCATTTCCATTGCTGTTGGGTGTTCGCTCTCCATACGATCCCATGCATCTGCCAAGTCCTGAACTTTTGTCCGCAATTCCGAGTTTACCCAGCTTGGAATTGAAATCTCCACACATGAACAGTTGCCATCTAGCTGGGATTGTAATGGCGGAGCTCAGTTCTGCATAGAAGGAATCTAATATTGCTGGATTCTCTGGCTTTTTCGGTAGTTGGGCCATATGCATTGACAATGCGACACTTAGTAGTGGTGTGTTTTCTCGTAGGTATAGCCAGGTCGATGAATGCAACACGATCACTGACGTATCCAAAACTAATGACATGGTCCAAGACCCTTAGGTCAATTATGAAGCCTAAACCCCGGTATGTGGCTTGTCTTTGCTTATGGCCTGTCTGGTGTTTAGCTAATTTAGTCTCTTGAATGCATGTAATATCGATGTTATACATGTAGTGTTCAAAATCTGCACCTACGGTTTGCCTCTGATGTTGCACTCAGACCACGTACATTCCATGTATCTATGGTAAGCTCCTCAGAAGATCGCATCGTCCAAGGATGTCGAGCACAGTTTCTTGTTTGAAGGGTAGACATAATCAGAGTTAGCTCTGTATGCGGACGTCAGCCCGCAATCCTTGATGACTTAGTTTCCCAACAGAGTTGGTACTTACGGAGGAGACTGATGTGGAGGTGTCATCTTTCTCTGACCAATGTGCCACAAAAAATAAAGACTTATGGAAATCCTTGAGTCATGGAATTTGAAAATTTAAATTCCAGCCTGGAAAGTCATGGAGCAGACATTTTTTATCATAGGTCATGTAAAGGTCATGGGAAAAGGTAATCATGGAAAATAAAAGAAATCTGTGGACATAGATTTCCACCTATGCGATGAAAATTAAGGCAACAGCTTATTAAAGCAAGGCTTTGACTTGGTTGTTGCAAGCCGCAATATTCAGACATTTTGGAGAATAACTTAGATTGACTTGTAGTTTGTGGCTATGTCATAAAAACACATAGATATTAATTCTAGGTCATGGAATTTGTTATTTTTGGTCATGAAAATTCATAGAAAAGTCATGTATTTTCATGTACGAACCCAGTTGAATTACTTTTAATCCACTTTTAAAATTTCTGTATCTATCAGGCAAATTTAGAAATGTATTTCATGAAGTTCTAGGTAATATATATATATATTACAAAATCTACACTGTCAAAACATATGTCATTTTAACATCGGGGAATCCTAAAATCTTAATTTCAAGGCAACATGTATATTATAAAATTTAAATCGGCAACATCATGTTTACATATGCGGCGGCGCAAGGAAATATTTGCGATGTCAGTGCGCATACAGGATTATTACGTATTATTAGCTCAAGTGAGCTTATGCCATGGCGACCGTCTGTCGTGTGTCCGTACATCCGTCCATCATCCATAAACTTTTCTTTTAAACAATTTCTCAAGAACCACTGGGCCAATTTCAATTATATTTGGCAGGAAGCATCTGTAGGTGATAGGGATCCAAATCTGTTCAAACGAAGCCGATCGGCCAATTTGGCCCTTGGCCAAATTGGATTTAGGGTGATGTTTAGAAACATCTCAAAATCTCCGAAACCGCTTGGAGGATCAATGCAAACTTCATGAAATGTGATCTAGGGCAAGAGCTAAACCAAGCTTGCTCAAGGGAACTTGATTGTCCAAAGGGTTCGGTGGCCATCTTGGATGACATAGTTTTAGCAAAAACGACCAGAACCGCTGAATGGATCAGGCCGAAATTTGGCAGATATTATTAGGGACTAAGGGCCATTAAAGGGTGTTCAGTGGAAGGTGATACATAAAAAACATGGCCTCCATGGACCAATCAAAGAAGAGTGTGCTTGGCGGCCATATTGGATATTTTTATTTGATGAATTTTGAAGCCGAAATTGGTTTTCTGTAAGTTTTTGGATATTCTGATGTCAAATTTGCCATTTTCGAGACTCAGATAAATGTTTTGGCAGCCATCTTTTATCTTTTTCAACAGCTTATTTATTAAATAGAGACATACAATTCATACAACCATGACAACGTGTCGAACTATTAAGAGTTAAAGATGGGCCAAATAGAATCATTTATGATGTAATAATTATGACATCATCCTACATGTCACTTAGCTGATTATGACATCATATGACATCAGATTAATAGATGGATGGATACTCTGAAAAGGTGAATTGGGCGGGGCATAGCTAGAAATGAATTCCTCTAGTGAGCCAATCTATTGCATGTATGAAGTCAATTATGCTATGAACAGGTGAGGTGATGAAGTCGGTGTTATCACACCTGTTTTTAGTCCCGTACCAGTAAAACCTGGGGAGCTGTAGTTGTTATTACACCAGAAAAACATCCATTACCGTTCAATCACTACTTGCTAAATCAACTAATCTGCATTTAGCCACCAGAATAAGATTTTTATGCTTGCTTACATTCCTCCATATGCCTATTCCATATAAATATATACCCTCAACCAGGCTACTGGTAGTGTGCACCCCCAGCATATAACCTGATAAAGACTGGCACCAGTCTGTACTCACTCCCTGGTGATGCCTGTCACTAAGCATGCCCGCGCATGCGCATTGGAACCCAAATAGGAAACATTCACTTCTCAATTATTCTGCAATCAGAACAACTGCACAATATTCCAGCTAAGTTTTTTAAAGCTTTGCGCTGTGTCAGCTTACTATTTTGAGAGTTCTTCAATTTTAAGAATGCCTAATATGAAGTTTATCCTCCCTAAGTTATGTTAATGAAGTATTTCATGGTTTATTGATTTTTATACTCTGTATAAAAATGTTACCCGTTTTCGTGATGTACCTCGTTTTCGTGGTTAACATTAATAATGCCTTTCTCCAGGAGCCTTTTATTTACTTATTTCAGTATACAGTTTAGTGCATAAGAAGGAAAATGTTTTATATCCCTTTGAAAGTTTGCTCTCTTGTCTTTAGGGATTTTTGATATTTGAATTTGAAGTTTCCTGCTTTTTCTAGCATGCGTTTTTGCTTTATATCAGACTATTTTTAATGAAGTTCTTTTAAGTTTTTTCGAAGCGGTTTGCTTCATTTTCTACTTTTATTTCCGTTTTTAAGAGTCTGTTAAATCGGTCGAGAAAGTCAAGTGCACATCGTCTAAGTGCGATCGAGTTCACTCTGCAGAGTTTGGAGGCCATGTTTGTCTAAAGTGCTCTACATGTACTCCCACAACGATGTGCAGGGTATGCAAGGGATGGTCTTCAACCGTGTCAAAAGCTTTTTTAAGGATTTTTCGACTATGTCCATGTTGCCATCTGATCGCTCCCCCCCACCGTTGCTTCTAAGTCTAAAGCTGTGTCTTTTGCTAATTCTTCTGTATCTAATCCGCCAACAACGGAGGGGGCAGGGGTGGGGTGGTGGCCTCTTCGTCTAATTCTGATGCCGTGTTAGCACTTTTTGCTAGATTTGAGTCTTTTGTGACCGTCTTGACGAAATCATTAGATGAGCGAATATCATCTGCCATCCGCGCAGCTAAGGATGTTTCTTCTGAATTGGACGATAACGGGCGTGTCTGCATATTGAGGAAGCCTACTTCCCTCACGTCCAGGCAGGAGATTCGGTCACCAAAAAAGAAAGTTAGGTACTCAAAGAAAGGCTCTCGAAGGTGAACTCGAGCAGGTCACCGGGTAAAATCCACATGAGTCTTGAGGAGGGGAATAACCCTCAAGCAGTGGTGTCGGTGACTGAAGTCCCCAACCATAACGCCTATCCCAACATCAAGTTTTATGTCATACCGGTAGCCAGGAACGTTAAAAGATCGCCTGTGTCTAGCTTAATGCAGTCAGGAAGTTCGGTAACTTCCGGTTTATCAAGCACTTTAGGTTTGTGCTTAGTAGATTCGGGTCTCCAGGACCCGGGTCTGCTTCCGTTTCCAGTTCTGTTTCTTCCGCTTCCGGTTTGACTTCCGGTTTTTTAGGAGATCCGGGTCCTCAGGATCCTGTCCCTTTTTCGACTTCCGGTAGGATGCTATCCAATTCTGTTTCCTCTTCCGGTATTTGTACTTCCGGTTTTAGTAGTTCTTCCGGTCCTACTGGACGTCCGGGTCACCCTCAGGACCCAATTAATTTTCCGACTTCCGGTAGGCTCCATTCCATTTCGGTTTCGGATTCCTGTCTACTCTTCTGCTTCCGGTTTGAGTGGTGCATTTCCGGGTCTTAAAGATCTGGCTAAGCATCCGATTTCCATTTCCGGTTTTAATGAGACTTCCGGTATGGTCAATAGCCAGGGTCTGCCAGATCCGGCTATGGGCCTTAACCCAGTGCCAACTTCCGCATCCTTTTTCCGGTTCTCCTAAGATTAGAGTTTGCGTTTCCGGTCAGGAGCTTCCTGGTCTTTCAGGTTCCTCGTCTTGTCAGTTAAATTTTTCGGACTCGCGTTTGGTGGATAGGAGTCAGGTTTCTGTGGATAGGAATTTTGTTAGCTCTGGCTTATCTCCTTCTTGTCCTATTGAAGTTTCTGACTTTCTTAGTGATCAAGTAGTTCAGGATTTTGGATCTTCTCCGTACCCTTCCTAAGTAGTTAATGTTGAAGCGGCTTCCGGTTCTTTTGCTCTCTTTTCGTGAGGTAGTCTTGAGTTCTTCTGGAGTGAGGCTCCCTCTTTCTCGTTCCTCTCAAGTTCAAGGTCTTCTCTTTTTCAGTCATCCTCTATCCCGCCTCCTCCGAGGTTTTCCCGTCTTCCTTCTATCAAGTCTCTCCATGGATCTTCGGATCCTGCTCATTCCTCTTTTTCTTCCGTTCATCTTAATTCTTCTCTTCCTCCTTCATCCTCTTCTGCCTCTCCTTCCTTCGATCATCTTGACCCGATTGTTTCTGTTGTTCTCTCCTCTGAGTTAGAGTTTCAAATTGTTGATCCATCCCTTGATCGTTCTTACGTGTTGGCTCATTTTTCCATTCTTTCGAGGTTTTCAGCTAGTGGCCTGGTTCATTTCCCCGTGTCTTCTGGTCAGGATAATGTCATTGACCCCATTCTTTCTGATCAGTTTTCATCTTTTTCTGATTCTTTGCCTGTTTCTTCTCTTCAAGTGTCTAGGAGGCCTTGCTCTCCTCTCTTCTAGAACTGTTGAATCTCTGGCCTCTGGTGACTCTTCTCTTCATCTTTCTTCTTCCTCTCCTAATCCTTCTTCTATTTCTTCAATTCCCAAATCAGTCAGAGCCAGGGATCTGAAGAGGTTTTTTCCGGTCAGGGCCTCTTCGGAAGACTGGTCCCTGGCTCATAGGTGGATTGCTTCTAGTCTTTCTCTTCCTCTTAAGGACGAATTTTCTATAGACCCATCTTCTTTTGGGTCTGCTCTTTCATCTTCCGATTCTCCTTCTTTGTCTCCTCAGCCAGTTGATAATTTGGTTATTGACATGTTAGATTTCTTTGTGAACGATGTTTATTGTAAGGACATTTCTCTTACTCCCAAATTTGATGCTCCTGTCCAGATTCCAAAGGACGATTATTTGCGAGTTGCCACTCCTCAATCTCTCTCTGGTCCTGCCTGGGAAGTTCTTTCCTCTCATTTAAAGGATTCTGCTACGGTTGAGCCCTCTTCTGATCTTTTTAAGTGGGAATCTATGTGCAGATCACAGCTCAAGTCGGCAAATTTTCTTGCGTTGCCTTCAAAAGCAGTTCTTAAGGCTCAAGAGAGAGGTGAGCAGGTCCCTGTTGAGGTTTTTCGTTCTTTGGCCAATATTTTTAGAGGTACCTTAACTCCGTTTGCCGATCTTTAGGTTTTATTGCATCAAAGAGGTCTAGGAAGCTTGGTGAGGTGAATATTTCGAATAATCTTATGAGTAGTCTTATTTCAACTCCTCCTTTCGACCAGGATATTTTTGGCCAGACGTCTTCTAGTCTTATTCGGGCAGAGTCTGAGCGCCTGAATGCCTCTAGGGATATTCAAGCTCAGATTTCTCTCTAAACTTTCTGTGAAAAGAGACTTCCTCTGTTAAGAGTCCCAATTCCTCCCCTAGGAGGAAGAGTCTCAGACCTGATGAATTTGGTGCTTATCCTTCCAGGATAGTTAAAAGCTCTAACAGATCTTCTTCTAACCTCCAAGATCGATCTGCGGAGGAGGATCGTTTTAATTCTATCTCATCCCACCATTCTAGATCCCAGGTTCGGTAACCCCCTGCTCTTAGAGCGAGAGGGTTTGAGGGTGGGGGGTGTGAGGGTTGGTTGGGTGTGGGCCAAGCTTATTTTTACAGTTCTAGTTCAAGGTCTAGAGGTCGGTCATCTTTCAGAGGGTTCCAATCTAAGAGAGTTTGAGGGTGTGGCCACCGCCTGGGTAGGTCCAGCCCTTTCTCCTTTTTCACTCTCTTCCTTTCCTCTTCTTACATCAACAGACAGGGGGAACGAGATCCTCTCTCCTTTGTATGGAGGTTTGGAACCTCCTCTTGTGGTGCCGCAAGAATCAGATTTCTAGTGTCTTCTCATATCCCAGGCAGTCTGAAGTTTTCTTGCGGATCAGCTGTCTCATCCCAGCAAATTCGCCCACACAGAGTGGCAGTTAAAGAGGTCGGTTGCCGGAGCGATTTTCAATCTCATGGATCGTCCCCCACGTAGATCTGTTTGCAACTTCTCTAAATGCTCAGATCTCTTTCATGTCTCCTTTTCCGGACAGTCAGGTGTTGGCGGTGGACACCCTGTCTCAGTCCTGGACAGGAATGTTAGCTTATGTGTTCCCTCCAACGATCCTAATTCCTTTGGTTTTTAAGAAGGTCAGGGACCAGTTCTGCGAAATTCTTCTTATAGCCCCCTTTTGGCCAAAATGGATCTGGTTTGTGGATCTTCTCGATCTCCTAGTAGACTTCCCTCGTCTTCTTCCAGTCTCCCCAGATCTCCTTTCTCAAATAAGGGGTACGTGTCTTCATCCAAACCCAGAAATCTTCAGCCTGTGTGTTTGGAGGATTTCAAGTATCAAGTCCTTGAGGTCAAAGTTTCTTCAAGATCTCAGGAGGTTATTGATTGTGCCAGGAGGGAGTCGACCCATCGAGTTTACAAGGGTCGACTTAAAATTTTTGGAGAATGGTGTTCAGAACATGATCTCGTGCCCGATTCTGTTTCTATTCCTCAGGTGTTAGATTTTTTATCCTATCTCTGATTCTTTACAGTTATCTGCTAACACAGTCAGGGGTTATTGATTTTCTTTGGCATCTTCTATTCCTCGTCTTTTGAATGCTGACGTTAGGGATACAAAGATTCTTAATGGTTTTATCAGAGGATTGGGCAGTATTCGTCCTCCAGTAGCTAAGCCTTTGCCATCCTGGAATTTGGCCTTGGTTCTTCAGGTTTTGGCAGGCCGCTATTTTGAACCTCTTGCTTCTATTAGTATTAAACTTTTAACTCTTAAGGCTGTTTTTCTTGTTGCTTCTGCTTCGGCTGGAAGACGTTCAGAAATTCATGCTCTTTCCGCTGAAAAGGACAAATTTATCGTATCTGGGGATGGTTTAGGCTTATATCCCAGAAGGGATTTTTTATCGAATACTCAGTCTAACCACTTCCCTGCTAAACCGATCATTTTAAAATCGCTATCTTCTTTTTCGCCATCTGACAAATATTGGTGTCCTGTCAGGGCATTAAAGGTTTACAAGCAATGGACCAATTTTAAAAGGTCTGATCCATCCCATTTACGGGTTCCGTATGCGGAGGAGGTAGCCAGACCAATCTCTAGGGCTACGATTGCCAGATGGATTTGTGAGACCATCAAACTTTGTTACAAGATTGCTTCTCCTGAACAAGTTAATCTTTCTCATATAAAAGCTCACGATATTAGGGGAATGGCTACCTCCTTTGCTCTTTTCGCTGGCTCTTCTTTAGACGAAGTCATGCAGGTCGCAGGCTGGAAATCTGTGTCCACTTTTACTTCAATTTATTTAAAGGATCAGAGTGCAGCGGCCTCTTTTTCGTAATATTACAATTTTAACTAAAAAAGCCGAAGACCATTTACCAAGCACATCCCGCCATTTTCGTTAAGTCTGTGAGAAATGGTGAGAGTTTGCTTTGATTTTTATTTATTTCTTTAAGTTTAAAGTTTTCCTTATTTAATAATCACGTTGTGATTGATTACGGTGCACTTTTATGTTATGTTATTAACATTTGGATATGATTTGTTTAATTTTTATCCTTGTTTCCAGGCGTCATCAGGGAGTGGGTACAGACTGGTGCCAGTCTTTATCAGCTTATATGCTGGGGGTGTACCCTACCAGTAGCCTGGTTGAGGGTATATATGTATATGGAATAGGCATATGGAGGAATGTAAGCAAGCATAAAAATCTTATTCTGGTGGCTAAATGCGGATTAGTTGAATTATCAAGTAGTAAGTTTAGCAAGATAGAAACCTGAAACATCAAATGAGGATCATTGCATTTCATTTTGAACCTCATTATCCATTGAAACTACATTTCAAGTAATTTATTGTATTTTGGGTCAAAGTGAGGGTAAAGCTCGAAGTGGTGAATGCGTGGGGATTTGCGATGGCATGCAATCGACTGTGCAGGCGAGTTAATTAAATATTATTAAGACAATTATTACCATCTTCCTCTTGTTGGTGTTAACCTGTGCTGGGATCGATCGATCTGTTGTATATTTTGAAAGTAATTTGACTGGTTGTTGTCTATGTCCATCTGTGTGTCCATGGCTGTTGATCTGATTTCTTTCAGATTTAGCTCAAGAAAGCTAGGACCCCCACACTACCACCACCATAGGAATAGTCGGTTTCCATTTCAAAATTTGCCATTTTCCATTTCACTCAATTCCATTTAATTTCTCATAAACTTGCATCATCTAAGCTGCATGTTCACTTAATTAATTGAACACGGACAAATTTGTTGAATGCCCGCATCACTGATATATTTTTTCAGTCAGGCGGCTGTGAGATCAAAAGTGTCTGATTTGGACACTTGCATTATAGTTTTCGACCACAACATCGGCATAGTGGGACCCCACAAACAAATATCGGCCCACTTTCGGAAAAGATTGCTCCCTTAGAGTTATTGAAAATGCTTCAAGAATTTGTATTGTGAAAACAGTGTTGCTTTTGCGTTTGGCCACTAAATTTACAGACCGGTTCAGGACACCATGGCCAAAATGTTTATTCAAACATAGTTTGGAGAAGATTGCTCTAGTACAACCAGAGTTATTGAGGAATGCATAAAACTGTTTATTTTAAAAACTGTTGCTGAAAGCTGTTACACTTCAGTATCCCTCTAGTACAACCAGAGTTATAAAAAATGTCTTAAGGACAACAACAGCAAGGAGAAGCACTTCATGCTCTCAGTTACCCGTGCGTCTAGCGATGTGGGTAAACGACTCGAATTTGTGTTATACATTGTGCTATTAGCAAAGCCAGAAAATAGGAAGTTAAGATTTTACGAAAATATTGATTGGTAATAATTTACAATTATATTTGAGAATGTCTTATTTCTGTGTGAAAAGCCCCTTATTCAGTATTTCCATTTGAATATCTTATTTCCGCATCGCTTTACAAATATTTTGCAAGAAAATGCCATTTTCCGTTGATTTTCATTTCAATGTCACTTTTCCATTTCAAATTGCCTTTACCATGAAATCTGTTCCACATTTGTCATAAAGGATAAACCTTCTTATCATTTTCTAGCAGCACATTTGTTTATGTTTTTGATGAGGCCGGTCAAATTCTGTTGACAAAATCTCTGAATAATTTGTAAATATTTGACTTACATGTAAAGTTGCCACAGCATAATTCTCATACCTACTGTTACATTTAGTAATTAACTGTACTGTATATGATTATGAATGAGGAACTTGAACTACATGTATGAAAATTATTTTTTGAACTGCAGCAGCAAAGGTTTGAACTACCCAGTATAAAAATGTGAATATTCTGATCTAGAGCAATGAAAAGGTTAATTAACCATCTGATTACTGAGTTTTTGCAGACAACATATTTCAAGGGTTATATCTCTGGATCTGCGAAATATTTTGAAAACAATTTGACTGAAAGTTGTTGGTGGCTAATCCACAAACAACTTTCAGTCAAATTGTTTTCAAAATATTCAGCTTGCCAATAGCTTTTGCTCATTGAAATTATTGTCTGATGGCTTGCAGCAGCGAGATAGTTAAGCAGCTAGTGGATTGAACCCTTTAACCCTTAAATTTTTTTCAAGAAAGTTTTAATTTTCTTATAGAAAATGTCCATTTGCAGACACTGGAATTTCCAGTGATAAATTTTCAAAAATAGTCTTCTGTTTGGTCTGCAAATGGACATTTCTCAAGACCACTGCAGAAGCCGTTTTTGGCTGATATGAGGGTTAAAGTGTTAATGTGTGTATGACAAGACATGTATAACATTCAATCAATGGATCACACATGTGTCAATATCATAAATTATACACAGATTCGCTAGAAATGTTCTCTGTTAATAACAAGAACAGCTTTTGTTCAATATCTGGCAGCCTGCCACCAACGCGCTGATTGAGTCCCAACTCAAAATGTATCACCTGTATGGGATGTAATCACACTATTCTATTTGCTCAGAAGATTATATTTATCTCCCTTTTACCATAATTTCAAAGAAAATGTAAATTTGTAGGATTTTTCAGGACCTCATTGATAACCAATTTAGAGGAAATCAGTTTGTTTAATAAAAAATAAACATGTACGAGTGTTTTCAGTAAAAAAAAATGTGCTGGAAACAATTACAAACATAGCGTGTACTAAAGGAAATTTCATTGACACCGCTTTTGATATCTGCCTTGTTTACTATTGATTCCTATGCAGGGCTATGCTAGCCGTAACTGGTGTGATGTAGATACAGTTGGCTTATCGATTGCCGGAATTGAAAAAGTTGAAATCAGACTTCCCATTTTGCTCGTTTTCAAATTTACATTTCTTGCTTATTTCTTACTGTATGCTCGCACAATTTATATGTGGGAGACGGATTTTGATTGTATTTCAACTATATTGAATAAATGGCTATTAAGATTGTGTTTGCATACAGACTTTAAACACAATGTAAATATGATGTAAAACATTTTGTAAATAAGTTCATTGGAAGCTGTCACTACGCTATCTAAGTCAGTAAAACATTGCTGAATATTTTGTAAACATTTTGACTGAGAAGTTGCTGCCACAGCATGCTTCTCATACATAATGTTACCATATGAGTTGCAAATTCTCTGCGCTATAGGTCCCGAGTCCTCATTACATTATACCTGTATGTTCACTCTCTCAGTCAAGGACTCATCTTAACACTTGCCAGTCAATCAATAAGCTCTTGTGTCTGGCATGCCTGATTGCACTCTGCGGTACTCACTCCGCCATCAGCGTCCTCGCAGTCTTTCGTGCTTTTGCTCTTGCATTGCACTCTTCATTTAGCGATATCATCCAGACTGCCAGTAGAATTAGTTCGATATTTATCCATAATGCATTTATGTAATCAAGCTAATTTTGAAGCTGACTTTTTTGCGGAGACACAGAAATCCAGATATTTATAATCTCAATCATTTATTGTATATCAAGGACTTGTTTTTATCAGTCTTTCTAACTTGAACATTGAGTTGTACAGTATAAAGATTACATACATACAGTATCTGGATACTACACTGAATATCTTGACTGCAATATAACAGGTAAATTACCAGACACTAAGAGTGCTGTTGACATGGCTGTGGGCAAATTACCTACCTGGATCATCTTACGCAATGCTAATGATTACATGTATGTGTAACTTGTACACACATAAAACTGAATTTTTGTTTCTGGATATAGCTTTTAATGGGCAAGGCGGCCAAAGCTGGCCTATGTAACAGTCTTGGGCATTGTCCATTTGCAGGCCTAGAGCAGTGCATTAGTTCTTGCCAACTGATATCAAAATTTTAAATTTTTGAATTAAGTTAAAATATGAAATGGTGTCGATTTTTCAACAAATTTGGTGGAAAATGTTGGTGTCATAGGCAGAAAAATCGTCCACCAAAATTGCTGTAAAATGTACACCAGCTTATTTGCTATTGACAGCGTAAATGATAACATATTGACATCAGAGTGGTAAGGGTTAAACAGGTTGACCACAGGAATGTCTGGCGAGATAGCCGAGCAAGTAATTCCAGTAGTAAATTTTCAAAAATGGTATCTTGGTCTGGTCTCTTACTAATAAAAATCCAAATTTTTAGCATAATCTTGGCCAGTAAAGGATTAATTTATTGCCATTGAGACAGGTCTAAACCTGAGCAGCCGTGCTAATTAAACTTGCTTGCTAAAGTCAGCCAGGTGAACAGAAATAATGTCATTGATTACTCACAGTGCTTCTTTCTAAGTTTAGTGTCTCTCACGACAGTACTGCTCAGAAATAACTTAACACAGACGGTTTAATATGTTTAATATTTTGAACATAATTACATTGCTGCCTTTAAAGACAGCAATGTCTTCCAATCAAATTATGTTCAAAATATTCAACAGAACATTTCTTACATCGTGTTCAAAATTGTACTAAGTAACATATATTTTTTCTGTTTTTGTGTTGGAAACATTTTATATCTTATTTATGAGATGTAGTGTAGTTGTCATTAACACTTTAATGGCAAAATTTGGTCAAGAAAATCTAAATATCTCCTTCTTGAATGTCCATTTACAGGCTCAGAGAATATTTTTGACAATTTGCTACTGGAAAAGCTGGCTCAGTTACTGAGCCTATCATTCCAGTGGTAAACTTTCAAAAATAGTGGCGTCTTGGTCTTCAAATAGGCATTTATCAAGGCCACTGCGGAGGCCGATTTTGGCCGGTTTCTACATGAAAGGATATGAAAGGATTAAATTTAATATTTTGTCTTGGTTCTGCCTAACAGAGTTAGACCTCAAGGCCACATGGCCTGTGGGTCAATCTTGGAGTTTTGTCACCCTGAGCCAAAATGATCACAGACCCCCCCCCCCCCCCCTCCCTCCAGGCAGTGGGTGGTCTGTAGTTTTATTAACCACCTAAACAATGTTGGTGGGGTGATAAAACTCAGATTCTGTAGTTCTGTGTTACTGAATACAGCTTACAGTACTGAAGGACATGCTCTGTTGAATTAAACACTAACTACAGCCATAACACAGATGGCAAGTGATACTGTTTCATTAATAAATTATTGACCGAGCCTTATCTGTAACGGTGAGGTTCGAGTATAATTCTGTGCCTGGGTTCGGATGCAATCGGGGTCACATGAGAAGCGCATGCGCAATTCAAGTCAGTTTTTAAAGGTCAATCAAACTTCTAGCACCTGCACAATTCTGAGGGAGGGCCAACAACCAACTCCCAAAATCATATCGCCGAATTTTCCCATAACAAAAGGGTCAGGCATGTGACCCTGATTGCATCCGGACTCAGGGACAGAATTATACTCGAACCTCACCGTTACAGCTAAGGCTCAGTCAATTTATTAGTCCCCTACCGGTAAAACTGGGGGGACTATAGGTTTGCACTCCGTCCATCCGTCTCAGTCCATCTGTCGCTGTTGGTTTTCCGCACTTTTTCCGCAGTCCTTCAAGGTATTGTACTGAAAATTGCTACATTGCTTTGGTATGATAAGTTACAGACCAAGTTCGAGTTTCAGGTGTATGCGTCAGTTTTTGATGGAGTTATGCCCCCTTTCGACTTAAGAAATACGAAAAATATTAGCTTTCCGCACTTTTTTTCGTACTCCTTCAAGATATTTAAGCCAAAATCAGTGCATTGCTTTAGTATAAGGAGTTACGGAGCTAGTTCGAGTTTCAGACATTTTCGTAAATTTTCCATGGCGTTATGCCCCATTTCGACTTATGAAATACGAAAAATATTAGTTTTCCCGCACCTTTTTCGCAGTCTTTCAAGATATTATACTGAGAATTTCTACATAGCTTTGTCATGAGACGTTGCAGAACAAGTTTGAGGTTCAGTTGTATGTGTAAACTTTTGATAGAGTTATGTCCCCTTTCAACTTACGAAATACGAAAAATATCAGCTTGCCTCACTTTTTTCGCACTCCTTCAATATAGTTAAGCAAAAATCGGTGCATCGCTTTAGTATAAGGAAGGAGTTACAGAGCAAGTTCGAGTTTCGGACATTTTCGTTAATTTTTCATGGAGTTATTAAGTCTTTCGACTTATGAAATACAAACATATCTCTTTCAAGATTTTCCTTCTACTTCACCATATATAACTGAGACTTGGTTTATTGCTATGTTATGAGAAGTTACATATCAAGTTCGAGCTTCGGCTCCTTTTGACAATTTGTAATGAAATTTTTGACTGTCATTCTCTAAAGATTTATATCACCAGGTAGGGGACATGTATTGCAAAGCAATACTTACAGAATGCTTGTTAATTCTGTCCCTGAGTCCGGATGATGCAATCGGGGGGGGGGGGGGGGTCCCATGAGACTTTAAAGCAGCAGATGCTAGAAGTTGATCATCCCAGTACATGCCATGTAAAACATTAGAAGTAATCTTAGGTTTTACCTCAATTCCTTCTCCCAGAATCCAGTAACATCATGCCAAAAGCTGTACCGTCCTCATTTCTCACTGGCCTCAAATAGAACTGCTGAAATGTCCGTTCATTCGACCATCCAGCAGCTGCTAGAATCTCTCCAGTCGGAGCTCCATGTTCTGCCGAGGCAGACGTGGATGCAGCTCTACAGCTGTGTGCCTTAAAAACGGATGTATCAACCCCAGCAAGACGCATGGTGGTCTTGATCCATCTCCCAATGGTATCAGAACTAGCTGCTTTATGTGGCTTAACTCTAACAATGAATAATTTAGAACCAATCCTAATATCCTTCGTTCTATGAATATATTCCGTGAGTGCTGTGTAAACGCATAAACGCAAAACCTTAGGATATTTCAGAATCGTCATAACCAATTCAGAGAAACCCGGTCTCGCCTGTTTAAATTCAGGTCTGACACGAAAAACAAATTTATCTTGAAAAGTTTGCATATAGTTTAAATCTAACAAATGAAGAGATTGGCAATGCTGTGCAGTAAGCAAACTAACTAACATAACAACCCTAAGGGTCAAGTCATACAAACTTAGTGATTGTACCAATGGTTGTTGTCTAAAATGATTAAACACAATTTTTACACTCCACACACTCGAATATCTAGGGAGTGACGGTCTCAATTTAAAAACTCCTCTAACAAAACAACAAATTAGTTGGTTTGTTCGTATTGTATCTTTTCCATGAGGTAAAGAATACTAGAAAGAGCACCTCTTGCTGTATTGATCCCACTGTATCCAGTACCATTGTCAAAAACTAGGTCTAAAAATTCCAATATAATGCTCACGGAGGGAACAAAAGGGTCATATGACTTAGATGCACAAAATTTCCCCCATTTAGTAATGTAATTGAAATATTGTTTTTTACTCGAAGAGCGCCAGCTCTGTAGCATAATATTAATAGAATCTTCTGGTGCGCCCCGTCCCGCCTCAATGCATCCCTGACAAATGATAAGCCGTCAGTTTTAACTTCTTCCCCAGTGGATGCTCCTTGTCCGAGAAAGGGAGAGCTACCAATTTCGGACCCCATTGTAGCTGAAGTAGTGGCTCAACTTGCATCTTTGCTAGTTTGGGGAACCAAATTTGTGTGGGGCAATCCAGAATCCCTGACGCTCGATCCTGCTGAATTTTTCGTATGACCCTGGACATAATGCTGAAAGGGGGGAAAGTGTGGAAAAACCCATTATGCCAATTAACAGTAAAAGCATCCACTGCAGCCGCCTCCGGATCCAGAATCCATGAAATGTAAGGTTTCAGTTGACAATTTAGTCTAGACGTGAAAATGTCAATTGAAGGAACACCAAATTTATCTGTTACTGCTTCAAATGCCCTAGGATTTAACATCCATTCTGTTTTGTATAATAAATTCATGATTTAAAAAACAATCACGATTTTCGATTTAATCACGTAATCGTGCAAATCTAGGATCAGATTGACTGAAAGATGTCGGTGATAGAAGGGATGCGGTTAATTTACACATATATTCTTTTTTTTTTAGTAATCAATGTAACAAATTTCATAAAATCGTTTGCAATTTCAATATCAAACACTGAATAATTTGAGACTTCAACAAAGAAATTACTTCATTCCTGTTTAGAGGCATCACATCCAAGAACAAAGTGAATTTCATCTACATTCATGACTAACTCTGACACAGTCTGCATAGCCTGGATTCAGCTCATACTTTATGAAAATGAAACACATACATTTCAGGGTCAGTAGGCTAAGAATATTATAACATTATAATAAGTTTCCTCTTTCTATCTTCTACAGTGCTACCCCTGCTTGTGTATCGCAGACTCAGTACACAAGTCGTCATGACAACAGTTCGGCCTGTTGTGATGAGCGGTCCATCTGGTGGTGGGAAAAGTACGATATTAAAGAGACTGTTTGAGGACTTTCCAAAGAGCTTCGCATTCTCAGTCTCACGTAAGTTCACCAAGGTTATTTATTAGAAACTATGGCTAGTTTTACTGATCATGTGTGTCAAGGGAGATAACAAAACAGGGTTTATAAAGAGTCATCTATGGAAACAGAAAACCGTACCTTTGAAAAACCGTCACTAATTTTATACTTTGCTAGAAATATTGTTCAGTGAAAGTGTTTTCATGGTAATCACACACAAGCTACTGTATGGTAATATGCATATCATTGCCTCTCATTATCTCCCACTTGTTTTTCCCTTCATCCATGACTCTCACTCACCCCCCCCCCTCCATCCCTCACTCTCTCATTCACTCACTGCCAATTTTGACCTCAAAATCTAAAATGCATGTTCAGCTTTCAGCAACATTGTTTCCAAAATAGATACTTCTGACTGCTTGACCTCACAGCGTCCCTATGGAAAGATATATCAATGATGCATGTATTAGACAAACTTGACCCAATGTTTTAGAAAGTTTCTTGTGTCCTGTTTAATATATGTTGGTTTCTATTTCCTCAATGATATTTCCTCATTGATATTTTCTCATTAATATTTCTTCAGATACCACAAGAAATCCGCGTGATGGAGAGGAGAATGGAAAAGGTAACCATGGGCCCGTTTTCGTGACTGAATTGGTTTGTGTTTGACTGGCGCCGTCCGTGGTTCATGCGTTTTGGCATGCCGGAAGTTGAAGATTTACTGACTTGGTTCACTGAACCAGTGACCAACTTTTGATCTCGGTTCATTGTTGCCAAGGGTTACTGGTTCATAAAATTCAAGATGGCGGTACCCAGCTAAATTATACAACTTATTTGAATGATGAGATCTCGTCAATATTTTTAGTGTATACGGTCGTCTGCGATTTACACAGACTGAAATTAAAGTCTAAATAGAATTACGATTAAATTAATTGCTACAATTAACGCATTTTAAAATGCTTGTGGGTTCAGAACATTGCCAGGAAATTGCAATCGGCAAGCTTCGTCAATTTGCATAAATGCAATAAATATGTTTTGGCATTTCTGCTTTGTGATCAGTGTTTCATGGGTTCGTGGTTCCACGAACCAAGTCACCTGCGAAAATGAGCCCCTAATCTATGTTATTGAATCTATCCTCGTGTTTATTGTGTGTAGCGGTCCGTGAATTCATTGGCCTCGCACAGTTCAACTTATAATCTATTAGAATTCTGCTACATGTACTTTAGTTGAAACATTTTATTTCACGCTTCATAAATACAATTTATCACATGTAAGCGAGCTGATAATCCATGGCATAACAGTAATTAACCCTTTAACACTCATATCAGCCAAGAACGGCTTCTGTAGTCATCTTGCGAAATGTCCATTGGCAGACCAAGAGAAGACTATTTTTGAAAATTTACCACGTATGATTGGCTTGCTGAGAGCCAGTCATTCCAATGATAACTTTCCAAAAATAGTCTTCTCTTGGTCTGCAAGTGGACATTTTCTATGAGAAAATTTAATTTTGGAGTTAAAGTGTTAAGCCATTACATATCATTACATATGCCACTATTGTTATAAAATCTGGCACTTAATTTATTATGTATTATTAGCGTTGTTGTACGAATTGTATGTCTGCTATTTAATAAAATGATTTAAACTATTTTTAAACTAATTTGACTGGGCGATGTTGCTGCCATGTATAGTTTTCTGGAAATTGATAATCAGGGAGTTCAGGGATCAATCTATCCCAACACGGCTGAGGTGTGGGTGAAGCTTAGCTTCTCCATTGATCATAATTGATCAAGAAACATCCAATATTCAGAATACATCCAATGTCAGAGTCACTGTTCAGTGTCAGAGTCACTGTTCAATGTCACAGTCACTGTTCAATATCACAGTCACTGTTCAATGTCAGAGTCATTGTTCAATGTCAGAATCACTGTTCAGTGTCAGAGTCACTGTTCAATGTCAGAGCCACTGGTCAATGTCAGAGTCACTGTTCAATATCAGAGTCATTGTTCAATTTCAGAGTCACTGGTCAGAGTCACTGTTCAATGTCACAGTCACTGTTCAATGTCACAGTCACTGTTCAATGTCAGAGTCACTGTTCAATGTCAGAGTCACTCTTCAGTGTCAGAGTCACTGTTCAATGGCTGAGTCACCGTTCAATGTCAGAGTCACCGTTCAATGTCCGAGTCACTATTCAATGTCAGAGTCACTGTTCAATGTCAGAGTCACTGTTCAGTGTCAGAGTCACTGTCCAATGGCAGAGTCACTGCCCAATGTCAGAGTCACTGCCCAATGTCAGAGTCACTGTTCAATGTCAGTGTTCAATATCAGAGTCACTGGTCAATGTCGGGGTTACTGCTCAATATCTGAGTCACTGTTAAATGTCAACGTCACTGTTCAATGTCGGGGTCACTGTTCAATGTCAGAGTCACTGGTCAATGTCAGAGTCATTGTTCACAGTCACTGTTCAATGTCGGAGTCACTGTTCAATGTCAGAGTCACTGTTCAATGTCAGAGTCACTGTTCAATGTCAGAGCCACTGTTCAATGTTAGAGTCACTGTTTCTAAACATTACCTTCACCAAAACTACCTCCTGTTCAATACAGATATGACGAACATGAATCGTGCATTTTCTGAATATTTATTTTTGGAAATTTCAGATTTTTAGCTCACCTGGCCAGAATGGCCAAGTGAGCTTATAGCATGGCGACCATCTGTCCGTCCGTCCATCCGTCTGTCCAACTTTTGCTTAAAAACGCTACTCATTAACCGCTTGGCAGATTTCAACATAATTTGGCTGGAAGGTACCAATGGGGGTAGGCTTCAGAACTTATATGCAGAATTTTGATTGATTAATTTTTTCTGCAGCCATCTTGAATTTTCCAAAAATTTGCGGGAAATCGTTT
>CM067359.1:29803205-29878205 GCA_034401795.1 Chaetoderma sp. LZ-2023a | reverse complement strand
ATCTAGGACATCGGCTGAACCTAGTTTGTTCAAGGGAATTTGATTGGCCAAAAACATGGGTGGCCATCTTGAATGACCTAGTTTTTGTGAAAACGACTTCTCCAAAACCGCTGAACGGATCGGCCCGAAATTTGGCTGATATGATTAGGGACTGAGGGGCATTAGAGTTTGTTCAAGAGAAATTGATGCGTCCAAAAACCTGGCCGCCATCGACGAATCAAAATTCAGCATGATTGGTGGCCATTTTGAATTTTTTTATTTGTTGAAATTTGAAGCCGAAATTGGTTTTACATACGATTTTGGGTCTTCTGATTCCAAATTTGTCATGTTCAATACTGTCGGACGAACGGTTTGGCGGCCATCTTGGATCATTTTCCCGCTAAATTCCTCCATAGTAAAGCAATTGGAAAATTTAAATTCCTTCTCGGAAAACACTGGGTCGATTTCAATTATATTTTGCAGGAAGCATTGTTAGGTAATAGAGATCTGATTTTGTTCAAACAACGCTGGTCGGCCTATTAGGCCGGCGGCCATTTTGGATTTTGTAGTATTTCGGGAAACGTATTTAAAAGTCTGCGAAACCACTTGGCGGATTGATTCAAACTCATGAAATATCATCTAGGGCATCGGCTGAACCACGTTTGTTCAAGGGTATCCGATTGGCCGAAAACTTGGGTGGCCATCTTGAATGACCTAGTTTTCGTGAAAACGACTTCGTCTCCAGAACCGCTGACCGGATTGGACCGAAATTAGGCTGGTATGATTAGGGACTGAGGGGCATTACAGTTTGTCCAAGAGAAATTGATACATCAAAAACCATGGCCACCATCTACCAATCAAAATTCAGCATGATTGGCGGCCATTCTGAATTTTTTAATTTGTTGAAATTTGAAGCCGAAATTGGTTTTAAATAGGTTTTTGGGTCGTCGGATTCCAAATTTGCCATTTTCAATACTGTCGGACGAACGGTTTGGTGGCCATCTTGGATCATTTTCCCATCAAAATTGCCAATACTAAAGCAATTGGAGAATTGAATTGTCTTCTCAAGAAGAACTGGGCCAATTTAATTTATATTATTTTTACTGCCGTTGTTGATACATGATTGTTTTTCAAATCCACATTCAATGATGGGTAGACTGGTCGGATAAAGAAGATTCCTACTGTAACCTCACATAATTCCATAAAACTGACAGCATTAATCCAACTTGATCAAACATAAAAGGCCACTTATAAGAGCTGGCTCAGATAAGGTTCTCGTCTTAGCGACCGAGATGCTAGCCGCTTGGTCCCCAGTGCATCGCCGCTTGTGGCTATATTTATTATTATTATTATTATTAATATATTATTATTATTAAAATTACAAATATGTAATAAACTTGTACATTAAATACATAAACACATACAGTAGAGCTCAGAAATAAAAGGAAAATTGTTTGAAAATAACCCAGATACATGTTAGTTAGTTAAAAATGTTCTGTTGAATATTGTGAACATAAATGGATTGGAAGACATCGCTGCTTCTAATCCAATTATGTTCAAATATTCAACAATACGGTTTATTTTGTTTTGGAAACAAGTTATTCTTTAGCTGTACTGTACAAATAAGCGATGTGAAAATTCATCAACATAGACAGCTATGACCGGTGGTCAATGGTGGGAATTTAACTCTTTAACTCTCAAGCCAGCCAAAACCAACATTTGCAGTGATCTTGAGGAATGTCCATTTGCAGATCAGGAGACTATTTTTTAAATACTATCACTGGAATTATTCGCTCTGTCACTGAGCCAGTCATTCCAGTGGTAAATTTTCAAAAATAGTCTTCTCTTGGACTGCAAATAGAAATTTCTCAAGACCACTGCAGAAGCTGAATTTGGCCAGCTTGACCATTAAAGCAGTGCACAGATTTGACCACAAACTGCTACAGCCACTCAAAGCGCAGCTAATGGCGGTTTTCGTTTTAAAATTAATTGCACAGTTAAAATAAAATTAAAATTCTAGGATATAGGGCTAGGTCTTTTAGCTGGAGAAAGCCTGTAGATATGTTGAAGAGAATTTGATTTACTAATTCTTGATGTGTGATTGTCTGACCTTCACCGGACCATTAAACCTTAGCAATAACAAAGCTTTTCCAAATCTTCTGAGATTTTTACATTTTTGAAGCGAGAAGATAGCCATTTTGCTAAAACACAAGGATGGTCAGATGAAACGTGAAATGGACATGCACATCTATGATGATACTTATAATGAATGGACGGACACTGACCCGAAAACACTAAATATTATCTGATTAGCCTTAATTCATTAGGGCTATTGACCGCTGATTGATAATTCTATTGAGACAGAAGACCCTGGCTTGGCAGAAACTTGAAAGCAAAAAACACTAAATATTATCTGATTAGCCTTAATTCATTAGGGCTATTGACCGCTGATTGATAATTCTATTGAGACAGAAGACCCTGGCTTGGCAGAAACTTGAAAGCAAAAAACACTAAATATTATCTGATTAGCCTTAATTCATTAGGGCTATTGACCGCTGATTGATAATTCTATTGAGACAGAAGACCCTGGCTTGGCAGAAACTTGAAAGCAAAAAACACTAAATATTATCTGATTAGCCTTAATTCATTAGGGCTATTGACCGCTGATTGATAATTCTATTGCGACAGAAGACCCTGGCTTGGCAGAAACTTGAAAGCACAAAACTTAATGTCCTCTGCAACCCACCCTAATGCCTGCCACACCCGCTTTTGTACAGCATCAAATAATGATATAAAATAGTTAAACGTTATCGCACCGAGAATGTAATGTAAGCATCAACATTAGTAAAACAAACACTAGTTCCTAAAGTAAACTATTGCATTGCTATGTTAAGCAATAATAAAATGTAAAAACAATTGTTTAAAAATTAAAATTCTGAGAATGCTGTCAAGTATTAGCAATAATGCCCAAATCACTATGAATAAATAACAAGTATTTTTCTAAATAACACTTCATTATGTTTTTATGTCATCTTGCTGCAATGCCTTGATGTCCTGCAAATAATAATAATAATAATAATAATAATAATAATAATAATCACATTATCTCCCTACCCTCGACCCCATCCTGCCATTTTGGTTGGTGGCCAAATGTACAGATGGCGACATGGTCGACAATGGATGAAAAAAAAATGACTGTGCTACTTCCTAGCTCCATACCCATTTCTATCTATGAAGCTCCATCAACACATATTTAACAGACAAACCCCTTCCCTCCAGTCCACCACTTTCCGGAATCCAAATCTGCATATGTGTATATGTGTCAATTTTTACACAAAGATATCAGCGCTTATAGTCTCACTTCAGGGATTGCCTGGGCCCCAACCTTACCTGTCTTAGTCTCTGAAGTG
The DNA here is from genome assembly GCA_034401795.1 of Chaetoderma sp. LZ-2023a. NCBI lineage: Eukaryota > Metazoa > Mollusca > Caudofoveata > Chaetodermatida > Chaetodermatidae > Chaetoderma > Chaetoderma sp. LZ-2023a. The sequence goes on along the minus strand of CM067359.1, from coordinate 29,874,816 downwards.
GAGTAACAGTCTAGACCTGAATCTTTCAATGTATTAGTCATTAGATTAGTCTACTATGCACAGATTTTCTGAACAATGTAACGGTCAAAGCGACCAAAACCTGCCTCTGCAGTCGTTTTGGGAAATGTCCATTTGCAGGTCAAGGGAAGATTATTTGTGAAAATTTACAACTCAATGACTGGCATGTTAACTGAGCCAGTCATTCAAATGATAAATTTTCAAAAAATAGCCCTCTTGCTTACATCTAAGAGAATGACCTTGCCGCTTCTTACCGCTAAGAGAATGACCGTGATGCTTCTTACGTCTAAGAGAATGACCTTGATCTTTCGTACCTATATGAGAATAAACGAAATCAAGGATTTCTTTTTTCACGAGAGAGTTGATACTTACCTCCCTAATACTCTTTGATATTGCTAAATATCGGCTTTCACTCAATAAACACTCAGAATAAAAACAGTTAGGTGCCCCTACTGGCAGGGAGTCAGAGTGTAGTCTGGCGGATGCCCGCCCCACCATCGCGCATGCGCAGACTAGCACTTCCTCTGACTAATTTATTAGCTGACACACATGCAACTATTAAGAGCCTGAAGACCGAGCCTCTGTGGGGTGGAGAGGCCGGGTCCGTATTAGGGAGGTAAGTATCAACTCTCTCGTGAAAAAAGAAATCCCTGATTTAGTTTATTTCACTTCAAGAGTGTACTTACCTCCCTAATACTCTTTGATATTGCCAGAATTCGACAGGGAATTCGGCGGGAGGGAGGCGAGGTCAAAAGACCAGCTCTTCCCTATACGCTTTTCCGCGTTTAAGGCACTTAAACTTCTGAAACTGTGTGAAAACACAGTCAGGATTTGACAAAACATCGGCTAACACAAACCGATGGATGAGAGATGACCGATGTTATATGCGCTCCCCCCCCCCTTCCTGGGAGGAAGACTCGAATGACCTCAATGTCCCATACGCTCTCTACGTACCAGTGCCATGTACTATAGGACAGAGACAAAAAGGCTCCATTTTCGTACACTCTCAATGATGAACCACATAAACACACAAACCATCACCATATTAATAACAAAGGGTCACGTGACAATACAATCAACAAGGAACAACACATGAACAAGACTGACCTTGTTGAACTTGGCTGCTGACCAGTGGTGAAGGCTGATGCAGTCCCAAAAAGTGGTTGTTTCCATTAATTAATTGTGATATATATAAGCAATGAGGAAACCTCATCAAAACAGTACACCTAGTTATTTTTTCAAAATCGACAAGGCGACAGGATTTGAGGTGTCACGGAGATAATGGTCTGTAAAACTTGACTCACAGTGCCACTGTGCAACCGACATAATGTCATCCACAGGGACCCCATTAAATAGGGCAGTGGAAGTCACTATGCCGCGGACACTGTGAGCCTTGGCCATGTCAACCTGCTTACCGGTGGCGGATTTATGACAAAACTGAATACACTCTACAATCCACCTGGAAGTGGTGTCCTTAGACGCCCTGCCATGGGGTTCAATATATGACAACCATAACGTTGACTGGTCGGTCCGCCACTCCGAAGTACGTTGTTTGTACCGAAGCAGCGCCCGGACGGGACACCATGCTTTAGAATTAGGATCATATCCAGTTAAAGCTGGCAAAAAATAGGTTGACCTGGATATTTCAAAGACTGATTCTTAGCCAAGAAATTAATCCTAGGTAGAAGCTTAAGGCCTTCCCCTGTAACCACAAAACGGTCGTCCTCGGCTGATAAGGCATGAATTTCACTCCTACGCCTAGCCGAGGTCGCAGCAATTAAAAATACAGTTTTAAGAGTTAACATTTTTATAGAAATGGAACTAAGTGGTTCAAAAGGCTTATCACCTAGTACCTGAAGCACTAGAGATAAACTCCAAGACGGAATCACCGGGGGATTCCTTGGTCTTAGATTGCCCATGCCTTTAATTAATACATTTAATGTACTTACTTCATCACTTCCCCTATCAGCCAAGCAAGGGATAACAGTCGTTAAAGCTGACTTATACCCAGCAATAGAGTTAGGCTTGAGGCTATAGGCATCATACAGGTGACAGAGGAAATCAGCTACTACCTGAATAGATGAATCCATTGGATCAATACATCTTTTTGAGCACCATCCTGCAAATCTGTTGATTTTATAATTATATGCTCGGGAGGTTGACCCCCTCCTGGCTTTGGCCATAAACATGGCTGCTTGCTCAGAAAAGCCCTCCTTAATTCTAGATTCCTTGACAACATCCACGCAGTCAATCGGAACATTGACGGATTGTTGTGAAGGGCCTTGCCCTGGAAGATAATGTCGTCCATCAGAGGCAGAGGAACCGGATTGCAGACCAGAAGGTCCAGCAGATCCGTATACCATGATCGGCTTGGCCAATCTGGGGCGATCAGAAGCACTTGGCACTCTCCTGTCTGATTTTCTGAAGAATTTTTGGAATCAGGATTGCTGGAGGGAATGCGTATGCATACATTCCCACCCAGCTGATAGCTAACGCATCTGTTGCGAAAGCGCTTGGATCTGGAATCGGAGACGTACGTCGTCATCTTCGCATTCCTCTTCGTTGCGAACAAATCGATGTTGGGTTTCCCCCAATTGTCGAACAGACGATCCGCCACACATTGATTTAGTTGCCATTCTGTCGGTAAAACACTCATCCTCCGGCTCAATGAGTCTGCTAGCAGATTTAACCTTCCCGGAATATGAACTGCTTTCAAGGTAATCCTGTGATCCAGGCACCAACAAAGCAGTCTCCATGTCATCATACAGAGACTGGGCGACTTCGTTCCGCCCTGGCGGTTTATGTAAGTCACTACTGTTGAGTTGTCTGAACGAATAAGAACAATCTTGCCCTGAACTTTCTGTAAGAAATGTTCCAGGCCCAGGACTACTGCACTTAATTCCAGTAGATTGATATGTTCCTTCGACTGTTCCAGATCCCAAAGCCCTGATATCGTGGATTCTTCCAGGCAAGCTCCCCATCCCTCCATCGAGTCATCTGTATACACAGTTAACTGAGGGTGAGGAGGGGTTAGCATAACCCCCACCAGGAGATTCTCTGTGTCCAACCACCATTGCTGGTGGTGAATTAGAGGCGCCAACACTGACACGTTCGAGTCCAGTGAACCTGTACTCTGGGTCCATTGCGTCATGAGAAATAACTGGATCGGCCGCCTGCGAAACGAAACCATCAACCCCAGCATTCTCAAGTAAACCCATGCCAGGACATGATGACTGTCGCACACGGACTGAATTACTGAGATGAGTCTCTGAACTCTCTCTTGAGTAGGATAAACATATCCTGTCTCTAGATCGAAGAACATCCCCAGGTAAACAAACTTCTGGGATGGAGTCAGCTCTGATTTTTGGAAATTGATCATCCAGCCTAAGTCTGTGAGAGTCTTCAAAACAATCTCCAGATTGGCCGACAAACTTCCCTGGGTGTGTGCCTTTAACAGCCAGTCGTCTATGTACGTGTGGACTGCTATGCTTCTCCTGCGGAGGTATGCGGTAATCGCAAGAACCACACGGGTGAAAACCCGAGGAGCCGTGGAAATTCCGAAGGGTAACACCCTGAATTCCCACTGTCTGCCCTGGAATGCAAATCTCAGGAAGCGACGGAAACTCCTCGCTATGGGGATGTGGAAATAAGCATCCTTCAAATCTATTGAAGCTGTCCACATCCCCTTCTCCAACCCCGCCAACACCGAGCGCACAGTCTCCATCTTGAAACTGGGCCTCTGTCTCTATGAACTTGTTCAATGGCTTGAGGTTGATAATTGGTCTCCACCCTCCGGTGTTTTTTGTCACCAAGAACACGGTTGAATAGAAGCCCGGACACTTCTGTGCCGGCTGAATTGCTCCTTTCTGTATGAGGGGAGTTTATCTCCTCCTCAATACACAACCTTTGATCTGGATCTCTCGGATTTGGAGTCCAGATTGGCGCCAGAGACAGCCGCGATGGCGGGCCTGTCATCCAATCGGGATGATACCCGACTGAAAGCCATCGCAAGACTAAGCGGTCCTGAGTCAACCGCTCCCACTCTTGCATGTGGTCGGCCAGCCGGCCTCCCACCGGTCCACCTAGGGAGAGAGGTGGACATAAGGAGTGCAAGAGTGGCACTGTCTCCTTCACCAGAAACACCGGAGTGGTTCTCACCGTGGCAACCTGCCCATCAGGCACGATTACCACGACCAGATCCTCGCGCGCCACGACCAGCACCGCGCGCACCTCGGTGCGCGGGTGGTTGCCTGGCTGACTGCGCCTGAGGAGCCTGCGGCCCCCTCACTGCTGGCCGAATCGCACGCGGCCGAGGCCGACGCTGCGATGGAGGCTGGCCTCTGACCTGGCCACCTCCACCTCGAGCCTGCAGGGGACGATACGCAGGGGGTGCTGCGCGAACGCGCTCCCTACGTAACACCTCAAACTGCTCGTGCAGCGCCCTCTGGTTATTGACCAGAGTAACCATCTCCTGGAGGTGCCTACATCCCTCACCTCCAGAGACCAGGACCTGTCATAGGCGTACGCAGTAGCCTATTGTACAGGTCCTGGGACGGGCACAGGTTGTCCAGCGCAAACGTGCGCCTCGCCCGGACACTCCTGGTCACCGCCCGAGTCATACAGTCCAGAGCCAGGTTGATACCATCCTGGATGGCTCTCTGGAATGTGACCGGGCTTGGTTGGCGTGAGGCGGATGCTGTTACTACCCCCTGTAACAGCTGGGAGACGTGAGACAGCGCTGCAATAGAAGCTCTCCCACTCTCCTCCGCATCACGCAACGCGGCATTGGCCGAACGCAACGCGTTCGAACACAAAGCTCCCGTGTCAGAACGGGAGCCTGGCCGCGCATCCTCACCCAAAGCCACGCGGTCATCCACGCTAGGCTTGGGTACCACAACGTACCTCTGGTAATCCACAGGCACGATGCGGCAGCGCCTTGCTACCTCGTGAGGGGCCTTCGCGAGACGCCCATTCGCCTTGATGGACGTCTCCGCCGCCGAGAACATATCCACGATATGCTCTGCTAATGGCAGAGATGGCATAGCGCTAGCAGTGGCCTTACCAGCTAACCACGGCCTGTGGTCATGCTGGCTAGCCGACTGCTCCACGGGCAGGTCTGGCCTAACACTTATCAGCCATTGACAAGCGTCAGACCAATCCTCCTTCGTGGCTAGCTGCGAGTGCTCTACTAGACGAGGGCCTTCGTCTTCCTCCTGAGCACACGCAGCAGAGCTTGACGGCGGATAAGCTGACACTCCTGGCAAGCCAGAGAAAGCATGCGGGCCCGAAAGAGCAGGCATGGTAATCTGACTGGCTTGTCCAGAAGCAGGTGCCGTGGTAGAGCGCGGGGCAGATACCGACACCGCCCCCCCCCCCACCACGGCCCCGACCAGCACCAGCAATACTCTCGGCAAGCCGAGGTATGCGGTACAGCTGGCCATCAGCACCGCCCAGGGCCACCTTCTGAGCCGTGAATTCTACTCCTGCGTGAGTAGAACCATGGAATATGTCGCCTGTATTCCCCGCGAGGGGTGCACAGACGTCATAATCCATGGTCACGTCCTCAGACGGCGACCCTAACAGGTAATCCTCTTCTTCCTGGCCAGAAAGATTAGACTCCGGGTCAGCAAAGAGAGCTAACCCGGACTGGCCAGGAAAGGTGCCATAGGAGGTACTGGCACCTGCGGCGTGCGGATACCCCTGGGCTGATAAGCAGTCAGCAGGTTCCAGCGACAGCCGTCCACGACCCCTCGGCGCGGCAAGCCTGCTGCCAGGGTCGTGGAATGCCCCCTCTAATGGGGCCACCTCTGAATCCTCGAAAACTGGTAACGGCCTACGGAATGGTGATTCAGAGGTGGGGATTACCTGTCCCGAAGCAGATGATGAGGACAACAAAGGACTTGGTCCAGGAAGCATGCCACGAAGCAACTCTGGAACCAAATCCTTTATTGTCCTCTTCATCTCTCCCAACATCTCACTACGGAAGGCCTCCATGTCCACTGAGGACGAGGCCTTCCTCTTACCCTTTTTACTTACACCCTCTCTTTTCTGCTTCCTCTCCTCCTCCACAACATTGTCCTTGGCCTGCAAGCATAAAAACTCGGCCATTAGCTCGCCCCCCCCCCCCAATGCTTACATACCTCACAATTGAGCAATGGCCCACAGGGGCTACAATGAAAACAGAGGTGAGGGATGAACTTTTCCTTAAGAAAACGTCCACAGGACGAGCAACCAGGTCTCTGAAACAGGACAAAGGACGAGGACAATGAGTAATTCTGTTACGGTTAGCAACTCAAAACCAAACTAAAAGAGAGGGAAATGATCATAAGGATCACTAATCAACTGAAACCAGCGTTGGACAAATTTTAATTGTTAATAAAGAGCAAGGCTGATTATGACGTCATTAATCCCATGACAGAAATTAAATCGATCCGAAACAACATCCAGGTGTAAGGACGAATTGTATACATAACCAGAACATCTCCAGGATAGATATTCAGACTACACAACCATCAGATACACAATGATAGCAATGGCAATTATAGTTAATTTTACTTAAATAATTAACATCACCTCATATCATTAACTAGATACCTGACACCGTGTATAGACAAACCATCCAACGTGATGAACTGGAGCACTCCACCAAGACTATGCCTCTTAACTCTCTCCACCGTAGGGGAAGGAATTGGATCAAGAGGGCAAAGTGAGAAGACCTTCATATGAGGCTTCCGAATCACTGGACATAGAATTTTTGGTTAGATAACCTAACAGTATTAGTAGGAAATGGAACCTTGGTGGAGAGAAACAAACCCTCTGATGCTGTGATGTCCATTACATATCCTGATAGATACCTGTGGACATAAACACAAAGAGAGATTAGTATTATACAGCACCATGTTGAAATAAAGCAACTAAACTAGGCGCTTATCACGGTAAACGCGAGTCCCGGAAACACATTACACCGGGAAAAACTCGCTAAAATATAATAGAAGTCACCTGATGGATAGGTCCTGGGCCCTCCTCCGGCGAAGTCACTCTTTCCGACATCATAAACAGGTGTTCAACTTCTTATTTAACAGTTTAAATGACTCAAAAAACAAGCGAAAAGCGTAAATCACAAAAACATGTGTTTACTCTCTGCCAATAAATTATCAAAGAGGAAGTGCTAGTCTGCGCGATGGTGGGGCGGGCATCCGCCGGACTACACTCTGACACCCTGCCCAGTAGGGGCACCTAACTGTTTTTATTCTGAGTGTTTATTGAGTGAAAGCCGATATTTAGCAATATCACAGAGTATTAGGGAGGTAAGTATACTCTTGAAGTGAAATGACCTTGATCTTTCATACCTATATGAGAATGACCCTTAACTTATTTTAACCCTTTGACCGACAAATCTGGGGAAAACTTCTTTACCATATAAAGATTATTCTGTGGAATATTTTGAAATTAGAGGCATTACATCCGAGATAAAAATAAATTTGGAAACTTTCAATAGCTTCGTTGTAAAATACAATGGTCCAAGTGTACTGTTACGGCATACTAATTTTTATGCACAAATTCAGACCCCGTCACATATATTTATTATTATATTATTCTAGTTTTTCTGGAAACTGGTGTGAGCGCAGTTTCTCAAGTTAGCGAATCATTATATTTACAAAAACAATCCAATTGGAAAGACTCTGAAAATCTTAAATATGTCTAGGCAGTTCGCCGGCTACAGATAAAATATTAGCACCACCACAATCTGCGATGGAAACCAACTGGAAGCCATTGCCATCAAATTAATTTTAAAATACATGTATTCAACAGCTTTCCTGTATGGTTGGTTGCCTTTAAAATGTAATATGGGGAATTAATCGGTGAAAGGTAGTTTTGTTCCGATTAATCGATTTGATTGATGACTGATTGGTTTGCATGTTCAACCAACCGATCGATCATGATTTCAGAAATCAATTTTAGCTGTCTATAAATTCACTTCATTAATATATTTTAACTGGTAAATATAGAAAACGAATACTTTTTGGAAAGGAATTTAAATTTAATTCTTACAACTATATAGTATTACTCCTTTGTCTAAGAGTTTAATTCTTTCAGCACTGATATAGTATGTTAATTTCAAAGCAACCATACCAATAACGCGTTGAATATTTTGAAACTTATTTGACTGGAAGCTGTTGCTGCCTAAGGCAGCAACAGATTCCAGTCAAATTAGTTTCAAAATATTCAAGATTATTTCCAACACTAGTGAAAGGGTTAAAAACAAAGACGTATCTTTCACATGTCTAAAAGAATGGCTTAAACCCTTCTTACCTCTTACCAAGTACACTGAGAATATCCCACAAACGCTAATGAACTTGAGTATTCTTACCTCTAAAAAAATGGCCTTGACCTTTTCAAAAGCAATATTGAGGTCATCATTGACTATGATATGATCATAAGAGCCTTTCTCCTCAGCTGTGAAAAACACAAACAAACAATCAGAACAATCAGACACCGCAAACCCTCACCAGCTCGTCGTTGTTACTTTTTAGATTTTTAAGGTTTTCCAAAATCTTCTAGACATTTTGATGGAATTCTAGTGTACCCTATCTTGTTAAGATTTAGTCCAAATCAGACCATGTAGCTTCCGAGATATCCATAGATCTGGATCTGGGATAATTTAGCAGGAAAATGACCAGTCTGGAAATCCTCTTCTACACTTTGTTGTGTTGAAATTTGAGACAAATCAGATAAGTAGCTTTGATACACACGCACGCATGCACACGCACGCACGCACGCACGCACGCACGCACGCACGCACGCACGCACATGCACACGCACACGCACACACACACACACACACACAAGCAAAACCCTCATCCATGTAGTAAACTATAAACAAAGATTTATCTAGATGTCTAATGACCATTACTTTTAACAATTCATAAAGGTATATTAACTTAGTCCACTTCTGTTCCTGAAATCTCAGTAACGTCATTTCAAAACAAACACAATTTTTAATATATTGAAAGTGGAGCTATAGGACTACAAAACACCTCAAAACAAGGTTAACGTGTCACATGTCCAAGGATAAAAAGGGAAACAAAAGAAAGATGGAACAAAAATGAGACAAAAGCAAAACAAAAAGCAAACAATCCTAGTAACATTGTAACTAAGAATGTTCCTTTTTGGTGCTTTTGTCTAGGCGTGCGCGATTACGTGATTAAATCAAAAATCGAGATTATGTTTTAAATCGTGAATTTATATGATTAAAAATTAAATAATCGAATAATCGTGAATATTTTCTATTGCATAAAATATTTCAAAAACCTAACTTTCAATTACTTTTTAATGCGATCGGTCATGAAAAATGAGATTTTGCTTAGTGAATGTATGTCCATTTGCAGGGCAAGAGACTTTTTTGAAAATGTATTACTGGAATGAATGCCTGGCTCGAGCCAGCAATTCCAGTGATACGTTTTCAAAAATAGTTTTCTCTTGCCCTGCAAATGGACTTTTCTGAATACCATTGCAGTTTTCGTCATTGATATACCTTTGTTGTTATGTCTTGCCAATTTATATGCTAGCTGAGTAATCGATTTTTAAATAATCGATCGCGATCACTCAACGCAATAATCGCACTGGTCTACTTTTGTCTTATTCTTATTGTTCTGTTCCATTTATATCCTAGCTGGACATGCTCGACCTGTATTTTACCTCTCAACACCTTTCTGCACATCAAACCCTGTCTATAAGGGAAACCAAATAGTGGTCCCTAAACACAGGTGATCTCTTAATTGACATACATAGATTCTTGGAATAAAAGATAGATACAACCAACCACCTTAACGAATATCATTTGGCCACCCCACCCGGCCCCTCATGCCATCGACGTCTGCAAGTGGGTCCATGGATGGGTTAGATGTCTATCCCAGTTTAGTGATAATTAATAAAATTTGATTTAATTATCTCACATATGGTTGTGTGCAGGCATCCACTGGTAAATTTCCAAAACTAATCTGGTTAATGAAGAAAATTTTCAAAAAATTCATTTCGCCCACCAAAGAAGCGATGGAGCAAAATTCTGAATATAAGATCTTGAGCCTACGACTCGAGAATACTTCCAGCAAAATTTGGATAAAATCCACCAAGCAGTTAAAGGAGATGCGTTTTAACAATTTCCGGTAAATTTCTCATAAAATCTATGATTTTCACAAAACTTGAACAAACAAAATTCTGAATAGTTTCTGGAGCTTACCATAATAGGGTCATTTTAGCCAAATTTTTCACCTCAGGAGAAGCGTTTTGGTAAGTTCCAGTAAATCTTTCATATTATCTCAGGTTTTCACCCAGAAAATCGACCAATCAAAATTCTGAACAGATATTATGGAGCCTACGCCAATAGGGTCAGTCCAGCCAACTAGGGTTGAAATCTGTCAAATAGTTAATCAAGAATAGCGTTTTGACAATTTCCAGTAAACTTTAAAAAAAAAAAGATCAATCAAAATTCTGTATACAAATTCCAAAGCTAGACTGAAATATGGCAAGAGGTTAATGAGGAGTAGCGCTTTGACAATTTCCGGTAAATCAAAGGTTTTCAACGCAAAAATTTACCAATACAAATTATAAATCCCCCACCCATAGGGTCCTTTCAGCCAACTCAGGTTGAAATCCACCAAGCAGCTAATGAGGAGTAGCGTTTTGACAATTTCTGGTAAATTCATTCACCAAAAAAAATTAACCAATTACTATTCTGTATAGATCCTCTGATGAGGGACAACAGACAGACAAATGGTCGCCATGGCATGGTCGCCACGCCTTTCAGGCCAGGTGAACTAACAATATCAACAAATTGTATAGAACAGTTTAATCAAGACGAGTTTGTTAACAGAAATTAAACGAAATCTAGGATTTCTTTTTTCACGAGAGAGTTGATACTTACCTCCCTAATACTTTTGATATTGCTAAATATCGGCTTTCACTCAATAAAACACTCAGATTAAAAACAGTTAGGTGCCCCTACTGGGCAGGGAGTCAGAGGTAGTCCGGCGGATGCTCGCCCCACCACCGCGCATGCGCCGACTACTACTTCCTCTGGCTCATTTATTGGCTAACACATGCAACTACCAAGAGCCTGAAGACCGAGCCTCTGTGGGGCGGAGAGGCCGGGTCAGTATCTAGGGAGGTAAGTATCAACTCTCTCGTGAAAAAAGAAATCCTAGATTTCGTTTATTTCACATCAAGAGTATACTTACCTCCCTAATACTTTTGATATTGCCAGAATTCGAAAGTGAATCTGGCGGGAGGGAGGCGAGGTCAAAAGACCAGCTCTTCCCTATACGCTTTCAAGCGTTTAAGGCACTTATGACGTCTGAAACTGTGTGAAAACACAGTCAGGATTTGATAAACCATCGGATAACACAACCGATGCCTGAGAGATGACCGATTTGTCATATGCGCTCCCCCCCCCTCCCTTGGGAGGAAGATTAAATGACCTCAATGTCCTACACGCTCTCTTCGTACTAGTGCTAAGTACTATAGGACAGAGACGAAAAGGCTCCATTTTCGTATACTCTCTCTAAAGAACCACAACCCACATAAACCATCACCATATTAATAACACTGGGTGACGTGACAATACAAACAATGAACAACACATGAACAAGACTGACCTTGTTGTCCTAGGAAGCTGTCATCATGAATCCAGTAGAGAAGGATGATACAGTCCCGACAAGTGGTTGTCACCGTCGCTGAATGGCGAAGTATATAAGCAATGCGGAGGCACTCTTCACAAACATAAAGCGGTTATTGTTTCAAAATCGACAAGGCGAGAGGGTTAGAGGTGTCACGGAGGTAATGGTCTGTAAAACTAGACTCACAGTGCCACTGAGCCACTGACATAATATCATCCACAGGGACCCCATTAAAAAGGGCAGTGGATGTCACGACACCGCGGACACTGTGAGCCTTGGCCACGTCAACCTGTCGCCCGGTGGCGGATTTGTGACAAAATTGAATACATTCCACAATCCACCTAGAAATGGTGTCCTTAGACGCCCTACCATGGGGTTCAATATATGACAACCATAACGCTGACTGGTCGGTACGCCACTCCGAAGTACGCTGTTTGTACCGGAGCAGCGCCCGTACGGGGCACCATACTTTAGAATTAGGATCATATCTAGTTAAAGATGGCAAAAAAATAGGTTGACCTGGATATTTCAATGACTGATTTTTAGACAAGAAATTAATCCTAGGTAGAAGCTTAAGGCCTTCCCCTGTAACCACAAAACGGTCAACCTCGGCTGATAAGGCGTGAATTTCACTCCTACGCCTTGCCGAGGCCGCAGCAATTAAAAATACAGTTTTAAGAGTTAACATTTTCATAGAAATGGAACTAAGTGGTTCAAAAGGCTTATCACCTAGTACCTGGAGCACCAGTGATAAACTCCAAGACGGAATCAGTGGAGGATTCCTTGGTCTTAGATTGCCCATGCCTTTAATTAATACATTTAATGTACTTACTTCATCACTCCCCCTATTAGCCAAGCAAGGAATAACAGTCATTAAAGCTGACTTATAACCAGCAATAGAGTTAGGCTTGAGGCTATAGGCATCATATAGGTGACAGAGGAAATCAGCCACTACCTGAATAGATGATTCCATTGGATCAATACATCTTTTTGAGCACCATTCTGCAAATCTGTTGATTTTATAATTATATGCTCTGGAGGTTGACCCCCTCCTGGCTTTGGCCATAAACATGGCCGCTTGCTCAGAAAAGCCCTCCTTAATTCTAGATTCCTTGACAACATCCACGCAGTCAATCGGAACATTGACGGATTGTCGTGAAGGGCCTTGCCCTGGAAGATAAGGTTGTCCATCAGAGGCAGCGGAACCGGATTGCAGACCAGAAGGTCCAGCAGATCCGTATACCACGATCGGCTTGGCCAATCCGGGGCGATCAGAAGCACTTGGCACTCCTGCTGCCTGATTTTCTGAAGCACCTTTGGAATCAGGATTGCTGGGGGGAATGCGTATGCATACATTCCCTCCCAGCTGATAGCTAACGCATCTGTTGCGAAAGCGCTTGGGTCTGGAATCGGAGAGACGTACGTCGTCATCTTCGCATTCTTCTTCATCGCGAACAAATCTATGTTGGGTTTCCCCCAATGGTCGAACAGACGATCCGCCACACATTGATTTAGTTGCCATTCCGTGGGTAAAACACTCATCCTTCGGCTCAATGAGTCTGCTAGCAGATTTAACCTCCCCGGAATATGAACTGCTTTCAAGGTGATCCCATGATCCAGGCACCAACAAAGCAGTCCCCATGTCATCATACAGAGACTGGGCGACTTCGTTCCGCCCTGGCGGTTTATGTAAGTCACTACTGTTGAGTTGTCTGAACGAATTAGAACAATCTTGCCCTGAACTTTCTGTAAGAAATGTTCCAGGCCCAGGACTACTGCTCTTAGCTCTAGTAGATTGATATGTTCCTTGGACTGATCCAGATCCCAAAGCCCTGATACTGTGGACTCTTCCAGACAAGCTCCCCACCCCTCCATCGATGCATCTGTATACACAGTCACCTGAGGGTGGGGAGGGGTTAGCAAAACCCCCAGCAAGAGATTCTCTGTATTCAACCACCATTGCAGGTGGTGAATCAGAGGCGCCAACACCGACACGTTCGAGTCCAGCGAACCTGAACTCTGGGTCCACTGTGTCATGAGAAACAACTGGATCGGACGCCTGCGCAAGGCGGCCTGTGGAATGACTGGTTCCAAAGAAACCATCAAGCCCAGCATTCTCAAGTAAACCCGTGCCAGGACATGACGACTGTCGCACACCGACTGAATTACCGAGATGAGTACTTGAACCCTCTCCTGAGTGGGGTACACATACCCCGTCTCCAGATCGAAGAACATGCCCAGGTAAACAAACTTCTGGGATGGAGTTAGCTCTGATTTCGGGAAATTGATCATCCAGCCCAAGTCCGAGAGAGTTTTCAAAACAATCTCCAGATTGGCTGACAACGATTCCCGGGTGTGTGCTTTCAACAGCCAGTCGTCTATGTACGTGTGGACTGCTATGCTTCTCCTGCGGAGGTATGCAGTGATCGCGAGAACCACACGGGTGAAGACCCGAGGAGCCGTGGAAATTCCGAAGGGTAACACCCTGAATTCCCACCGCCGGCCCTGAAATGCAAATCTCAGGAAGCGATGGAAACTCCTCTCTATGGGAATGTGGAAATAAGCATCCTTCAAATCTATCGACGCTGTCCACATCCCTCGCTCTAACCCCGCCAACACCGAGCGCACAGTCTCCATCTTGAAACTGGGTGTCTCGATGAACTTGTTCAACGGCTTGAGGTTGAGAATCGGCCTCCACCCTCCGGTGTTTTTTGTTACCAAGAACAGGGTTGAATAGAAGCCCGGGCACTTCTGTGCCGGCTGAATGGCTTCTTTTAGTATGAGGGAATTTATTTCCTCCTCTATACACAACCTCTGATCCGGATCCCGTGGAATGGGAGTCCAGATCGGCGCGAGAGACAGTCGCGATGGCGGGCCTGTCACCCAGTCGGGACGATACCCGACCGAAAGCCATCGCAAGACTAAACGGTCCTGAGTCAACCGCTTCCACTCTGGCAAGCGGGCGGCCAAACGGCCGCCCACCGGTCCACCTAGGGATAGAGGTGGACATAAGGAGGGCCAGAGTGGCACTGTTCTCTCGGCCTGAAACACCGGAGTGGTTCCCACCGCGGTAACCAGGCCATCAGGCCCGATTACCGCGACCAGATCCCCGCGCGCCCCGCCCAGCGCCGCGCGCACCACGGTGCGCGGGCGGCTGTCTGGCTGGGTGCGGCTGGGGAGCCTGCGCCCCCCTCACTGCTGGCCGAATCGCCCGTGGCCTAGGCCTACGTTGCGACGGTGGCTGGCCCCTGACCTGGCCAGCACCACCTCGAGCCTGCAGAGGACGATACGCAGGGGGTGCCGCGCGAACACGCTCCCGCCGGAGCACCTCAAATTGTTCCCGCAGCGCCCTCTGGTTATTAACCAGAGTGACCGTCTCCTGGAGGTGCCTGCATCCCTCACCTCCAAAGAGACCAGGACCTGTCATAGGCGTCCGCAGCAGCCTATTATACAGGTCCTGGGACGGGCACAGATTGTCAAGCGCAAACGTGCGCCTCGCCCGGACACTTCTGGTTACCGCCCGCGTCAAACAGTCCAAAGCCAGGTTGATACCATCCTGAATGGCTCTCTGGACTGTCACCGGGCTTGGTTGGCGTGATGCGGAAGCCGCTACCACCCCTTGTAGCAGCTGGGAGACGTGGGACAGAGCGGCAATCGACGCTCTCCCACTCTCCTCCGCATCCCGCAGCGCGGCATTTGCCGAACGCAACGCGTTCGAGCACAAGACTCCCGTGTCAGAACGGGAGCCCGGCCGCGCATCTTCGCCCAAAGCCGCGCGATCATCAACGCTCGGCTTCGGCACCACACCGTACCGCTGGTAATCCAGGGGCACGATGCGGCACCGCTTCGCCACCTCGCGAGGGGCCTTCGCGAGACGTCCATTCACCTTAATGGACGCCTCTGCCGCTTCGAACATGTCCACGACATGCTCAGCAAGCGGCAGAGATGGCATAGCGGTAGCCGCCGGCCTACCAGCTAACCACGGCCGATGGTCACGCTGGCTAGCCGGCAGCTCCACGGGTAGATCTGGCCGAACACTTACCAGCCACTGGCAAGCGTCCGACCAATCCTCCTCCGTGGCTAACTGCGAGCGCTCTACTAGACGAGGGCCTTCGTCTTCCTCCAGAGCACTCGCAGTTGATGTCGACGGCGGGTAAGCTGATACCCCTGGCAAGCCTGGAAAAGCATGCGGGCCCGAGAGAGCAGGCATGCTAAATTCCGCGGCTTGACCAGGAGCAGGCGCCGTGGCAGAGCGCGGGGTAAACACCGCTCTACCACGGGTCTGACCAGCACCAGCCATACCATCGGCAAGCCGAGGTATGCGGTATCCGTGGTCAACAGCACCGCCCGGGGACACCCTCTGGACCGTGAAATCTACTCCTGCGTGAGTAGAACCATGGAACACGTCGCCTGCATTCCCCGCGAGGGGTGCACAGACGTCGTATTCCATGGCCACGTCCTCAGAAGGCGACCCCAGCAGGAGATCCTCTTCTTCCTGGCCAGAAAGATTAGACTCCGGGTCAGCAAAGAGAGCTAACCCGGACTGGCCAGGAAAGGTGCCATAGGAGGGTTTGGCACCTTCGGCGCGCGGATACCCGGGGTCTGATGAGCAGACCGCGGGTCCCAGCAACAACCGTTGTCCACGGCCCCTCGGCGCGGCGCCATGCCTGCTGCCAGGGCCTTGGACTGCCCCCAACAAAGGGGCCACCTCTGAATCCACAACCGGACCGGACCTAAAGAGACCGGATTCAGAGGCGGGGATCACCTGCTCGTAAGCAGATGCCGAGGACAACAAAGGAGCTGGCCCAGGGAGCATGCCACGAAGCAACTCTGGGACCAGATCCTTTATTGTCCTCTGCATCTCTTGCAACATTTCGGACCTGAAGGCCTCCATATCCACCGCGGATGAGGCCTTCTTCTTACCCTTCTTACACACTTTCTCCTTCTTCTTCCTCTCTTCCTCCATTACCTTCTCCCTTGCCTGCAATGCGAGAAAATCAGACATTAATTCGCCCCCCCACAGCTTACATACGTCGCACTTCAGCAACGGTCCACAGGGACTGCAGCTGAAGCACAAGTGCGGGACGAAGCGGCTTTTAAGAAACCTCCCGCAGGACGGGCAACCAGGTCTCTGAAACAGGACAAAGGACAGGGACAATGAGCAAGATAGTTAAGGTTAGCGAACTCAAAACCAACTAAAAAGAGAGGACAGGATCATCAAGATCAGAAATCAAGAAGAACCAGCCATGGACAAAACGTTAATTGTTAATAAAAAGGCCAAGGCCGATTATGACGTCATCACTCTCGTGACCAAATTAATCGATCCGCAACAAGCACCAAGAGCAAGAACGAATTGTATAAGTAAACGGAACATTTCCGTTGAATTGGCATTTCGAGTACACAACAATCAGATATACAGAGATAACTCCTTCCAATTCTAGCATTGGCAAAAAGGGAAATTATCTCCCCTTTTGTTTACATTATAATTAGATACCTGATCCTTGTATAGACAAACCATCCAACGTGATGAACCGGAGAACTCCACCATAGTACGCCTCTACATTCTCTCCACCTCAGGGGAAGGAATTGGAGCAAGAGGGCAAAGTGAGAAGACCTTTATAACAGGCCTCCAACTCACTGAACATAGATCTTTTGGTTAGATAACCTAACAGTATTAGTAGGAAATGGAACCGTGGTGGAGAGAAAACATATCCTCTTGTGCCGAGAAGTCCATCAAAGCGTCTATGCGATACCTGTGGACAAAACACAAAGAGAAATGAGACATATGAAGCACCATGTTGTAAAAAACCAACATAATCAGGCGCTAATCACGGTAAGCGCGAGTCCCGGAAATACATTAAACCGGGACAAAACACGCTAGCATATCAAAGAATTCACCTGATAAAGCGATCCCGCTCCTTCTAAAGGCGAATCCTCCCTTTCCGACATGCTTCCACCAAAAAATAATCGTCAAACGTGAGCAAAAAACAAGGCAACGCGCAGAAAAGTATGAAGAACACAAAACCGCATGTAACCCTTTGCCAATAAATGAGCAAAGAGGAAGTAGTAGTCGGCGCATGCGCGGTGGTGGGGCGAGCATCCGCCGGACTACCTCTGACTCCCTGCCCAGTAGGGGCACCTAACTGTTTTTAATCTGAGTGTTTTATTGAGTGAAAGCCGATATTTAGCAATATCAAAAGTATTAGGGAGGTAAGTATACTCTTGATGTGAAATGTATCGTTTCTAGCTTGTTTGTCTTGTCCCTATCCAGCTAGACATGATAAATGAAGATCAACAATAAATCTCTTACCATATTGTAGCGCCTCAATCTCTTACCATATTGTAAAGCCTCCCGTGCTGTGTCCAATCTCTTCTTTAAACTGTCTTCTGTCTCTGTCCCTCGGTCTTCCAAACGTTGCTTCTGTTAGCATATATAAATAAATACATCTATGAGGACAATATCATATGAATTAACGTGATCTATGAGGACAATATCATATGAATTAACGTGATCTATGAGGACAATATCATATGAATTAACGCGATCTATGAGGACAATATCATATGAATTAACGCGATCTATGAGGACAATATCATATGAATTAACGCGATCTATGAGGACAATATCATATGAATTAACGCGATCTATGAGGACAATATCATATGAATTAACGCGATCTATGAGGACAATATCATATGAATTAACGCGATCTATGAGGACAATATCATATGAATTAACGCGATCTAAGAGGACAATATCATATGAATTAACGCGATCTATGAGGACAATATCATATGAATTAACGCGATCTATGAGGACAATATCATATGAATTAACGCGATCTATGAGGACAATATCATATGAATTAACGCGATCTATGAGGACAATATCATATGAATTAACGCGATCTATGAGGACAATATCATATGAATTAACGCGATCTATGAGGACAATATCATATGAATTAACGCGATCTAAGAGGACAATATCATATGAATTAACGCGATCTAAGAGGACAATATCATATGAATTAACGCGATCTATGAGGACAATATCATATGAATTAACGCGATCTATGAGGACAATATCATATGAATTAACGCGATCTATGAGGACAATATCATATGAATTAACGTGATCTATGAGGACAATATCATATGAATTAACGTGATCGATGAGGACAATATCATATGAATTAACGTGATCTATGAGGACAATATCATATGAATTAACGTGATCTATGAAGACAATATCATATGAATTAACGTGATCTATGAGGACAATATCATATGAATTAACGTGATCTATGAGGACAATATCATATGAATTAACGTGATCCATGAGGACAATATCATATGAATTAACGTGATCCATGAGGACAATATCATATGAATTAACCTGATCCATGAGGACAATATCATATGAATTAACGTGATCTATGAGGACAATATCATATGAATTAACGTGATCTATGAGGACAATATCATATGAATTAACGTGATCTATGAGGACAATATCATATGAATTAACGTGATCTATGAGGACAATATCATATGAATTAACGTGATCTATGAGGACAATATCATATGAATTAACGTGATCTATGAGGACAATATCATATGAATTAACGTGATCTATGAGGACAATATCATATGAATTAACGTGATCTATGAGGACAATATCATATGAATTAACGTGATCTAAGAGGACAATATCATATGAATTAACGTGATCTAAGAGGACAATATCATATGAATTAACGTGATCTATGAGGACAATATCATATGAATTAACGTGATCTATGAGGACAATATCATATGAATTAACGTGATCTATGAGGACAATATCATATGAATCAAAATCTATGAGGATAATATCAAGAATTAATACTCTAATAGGCAAGTCGGCCAAAAATAACTTCCACAGTGCTCTTGAGAAATGCCCATGTGCAGACCAAATAGATTATTTTCGAAAATTTACAATTGGAATGACTGGCTCGATAACCGAGTCACTCATTCCTGTGGTAAATCTTCAAAAGTAGTCTTCTCTTGACCTGCAAAAAACATTCACAACACAAAAATCTCAATTTCCTACCCAATCTTGATGCAACTAACATGACTAAAGAATTAAAGACAAGTTGAACTATATTAATTGTACTATAAATAACTTTTTCAGACATATTCACCTCTCTGTCAGCTGGAGATTGACATATTCTACATTTAACGCATTTAGAACATGGATGTTGAATATAAACATTGTTGTCAGATACAATTAGATTACAATATACAAGTTACATTACGGTTTGATAATATAATTATGATGAGATCGGATAAATCATTAGACCTTGGTAACCAATACTCACCAGCATCTCCATGGTAACCAATACTCACCAGCATCTCCATGGTAACCAGCATTCACCAGTATCTCCATGGTAATCAATACTCACCAACATCTTCATGGTAACCAGTACTCGCCAGTATATCCATGGTAACCAGTACTCGCCAATATCTCCATGGTAACCAGTACTCGCCAATATCTCCATGGTAACCAGCACTCACCAGTAGCTACATGGTAACCAGTACGTACCAGTATCTTCACAGTAACCAGCACTCACGCCCCTCCCCCAAAAATAAGTTGCTAACGCCTGGTGGTAGTGAGGATGAGCTCTCCCTATCTCCAAAATGCTCCAATGGCACGCATCATATATAGTCTCTGGCAACTCAGCTCCTACTACTGGCCTTCCCATGGTGGGGGTGTTTTAACCCAAAGTGGATGTGCAACAGATGATTATCTGGTGCCTCAAAACCGAATTTCTCTGGGTAGATTGAACTCATTAGCCAGGGTACGCAATCCATCTAGGGGAAGGTAAACCCTGATTTCAAATTCCCAGGGCGGGGTAATCCTGTCAGAAACCTCAAGTGCTGAAGTCAGAGATACTGGGCTGTACGCCACGCTCTAATAAACCACAGAATCATGCACCTAACACACTTGGATAGAAATGATACAAATGGTGCTAGCCCTGTGGGGATCCACCATGCAGGTGCAGCACCAGGTTCCATGTCTCAAAGGAGACCACCCTCAGCTACCGGAGGTCCCTTTAGATTGTCTCGAGGAGCCAGGGGATGTCAAAGGAAAGCTACTGGCCAGAATAAACAGATGATTAAAGAAACCACTTGTTACAATGCACTGGAATGCAGAGGGTATCACCAATAAGAAAGCGGAGTTAGAACACTTTGTTTTTAACAGCACTTACCAGTATCGATATGGTAACCAGTACGTACTAGTATCTCCATGGTAACCAGCACTTACCAGTATCGATATGGTAACCAGTTCATACGAGTATCTCTATGGTAACCAGCACTCACCAGTATCTACATGGTAAGCAGCACTTACCAGTATCTACATGCTAACCAGCACTCTAAAGTATCTCCAAGTTAACCAGCACTCACCAGTATCTCCATGGTCACCAGCATTCACAAGTATCTCCATGGTATCCAGCATTCACCAGTATCTACATGGTAAACAGTACGTACCAGTATCTCCATGGTAACCAGCACTCTAAAGTATCTCCATGGTAACCAGCACTCACCAGTATCTCCATGGTCACCAGCATTCACCAGTATCTACATGGTAACCAGTACATACCAAAATCTCCATGGTAACCAGCACTCACCAGTCTCCATGGTAACCAGCACTCACCAGTATCTCGATGGTCATCAGCATTCACCAGTATCTACATGGTAACCAGTATGCACCAAAATCTCCATGGTAACCAGCACTCACCAGTATCTCCATGATAACCAGCACATGCCAGTATTTCCATGGTAACTGGCACTTACCAGTATCTCCCATGGTAACCAGTACCACCATGGTAATGAAGACTTACCAGTATCTCCATGGTGGGTGGCTTGATAAATATGTATCGTGCGTTGAGATCGGTCTGTTTGATACTCTTCACACCATTAATCTCCACATCCAGGATACAGATTCTACCAGTATTCTGAACATCGAGTACAGATTTCTCACTGAAACAGTCGAAAATTGTATCAGGATGACCCAAGAATTAATCAGTCTGACTACTGACTTTTTCCAGACAACATATTCCAGGGGTTATATCTCTAGACTTTCTAAATATTTTTAAAACAATTTGACCGAAAGTTGTTGGTGGCTAAGACAACAACAACTTGCACACAAATTGTTTTCAAAATATTCAGCAAATTAAGTTTTTTCCCACTGAAATTAAAGTCTGCTGGCTCGCAACAGCGAGACAGTTAATCACGTGGTTAACAGGGCGAGTAGTGTTTTAAAGCAAGTCCCCGGACGACAGATCGACACTGGACATTAGACGCTCGCCATGCTATAAGCTCACTTGGTCTTTCAGGACAGGTGAATTAATAGTCCGATAGTTGTTATTCTTAACATTTAATGGTCATACTGGCCAAAACTGACCTCTGCTCTGGTCCTGTGGAATGTCCATTTACAGGCCAAAAGAATACAATTTTCAAAAATTGTATTCTCTTGGCCTGTAAACACACATTCAATAAGAAAATATTTAAATTTTTTGGACCAAATTTGACCATTAAACGGTTAATTACTACAAAGGGTAGGAGCTCAACATAGGTAACAAACTCACCCGCTTGGTCAATGTCAATGGATGAAGCCGATATGTCACTCAAGTATATGATGTCATAATCAATTACGTCACATGTAGGCTGATGTCACAAGCATAATTGAGAGAATACACCGTCATGATTCATGAAGCTGGAATAGGCCGTCAAGTGTATGAATGGTATTCTTTGACGGATTTACTATTTAATAAAGATTCTGTTGAATATTTTGAAACTAATTTGACTGGGTTCTGTTCATAATTTACCACTAGATTGAACATTGCTAGGTTGTTGAGCCAGTAATTGGGCAGGCTTGACTATTAGTGTTAATTAGCGATGAGATGATCTTTGCCACCATGCTTTTTATATTCAATTTGCATTTAAAAGATCAAAGGTCATGGCAATGAAAAAGGTGTACTCTGGAATAGGTGTGTTATTGCCACAAGATGGTGAAATAAGTTAATTCTTTTACCCATAAAATGAGATCTTACCATAGACCATATGACTGAAATTAGTTCTAGAGTAGAATTACCTGGTCCCGTATCTATTCCCCGAGAATTGAGCATGTTCCAAAAATCCTCCATCGCTGATCATTTGTTCACTCTTTTGTGTTGATGAAAAAATAATCTGTGGATTAATAGAGGATGCCATAAATTTATTTAACAAGAGCCCCAAGGGCCTGTAGCGCTCACCTGGACCACTGGCATTTAAACCATTTGCATTTAAATAGACATGATGGATGATTTTCGGAAAATCCAAGATACATGTAGTTACCAAAAAATTGGCCAATCAAGACTCTCGTTTAATATGTTGAAGCCTACCGTCATAGGATCATTCCACCCAAGCTTTGTTGAAATCGGGTTATTGATTGAAGTACCTTTTTTTAATTGGTTCCAGAAAACTTTCAGAAAATCAGAGATTGCTGCTAAGCCTGATTGAAATTGTCCAAGCAGCTAATGAGGAGTAGCGTTTTAAACGATTTCCCGCAAATTTTTGGAAAATTCAAGATGGCTGCAGAAAAAATTAATCAATCAAAATTCTGCACATAAGTTCTGAAGCCTACCCCCATTGGTACCTTCCAGCCAAATTATGTTGAAATCTGCCAAGCGGTTAATGAGCTAAAAATCTGAAATTTCCAAAAATAAATATTCAGAAAATGCACGATTCATGTTCGTCATATCTGTATTGAACAGGAGGTAGTTTTGGTGAAGGTAATGTTTAGAAACAGTGACTCTAACATTGAACAGTGGCTCTGACATTGAACAGTGACTCTGACATTGAACAGTGACTCTGACATTGAACAGTGACTCTGACATTGAACAGTGACTCCGACATTGAACAGTGACTGTGAACAATGACTCTGACATTGACCAGTGACTCTGACATTGAACAGTGACCCCGACATTGAACAGTGACGTTGACATTTAACAGTGACTCAGATATTGAGCAGTAACCCCGACATTGACCAGTGACTCTGATATTGAACACTGACATTGAACACTGACATTGAACAGTGACTCTGACATTGGGCAGTGACTCTGACATTGGGCAATGACTCTGCCATTGGACAGTGACTCTGACACTGAACAGTGACTCTGACATTGAACAGTGACTCTGACATTGAATAGTGACTCTGACATTGAACGGTGACTCTGACATTGAACGGTGACTCAGCCATTGAACAGTGACTCTGACACTGAAGAGTGACTCTGACATTGAACAGTGACTCTGACATTGAACAGTGACTGTGACATTGAACAGTGACTGTGACATTGAACAGTGACTCTGACCAGTGACTCTGAAATTGAACAATGACTCTGATATTGAACAGTGACTCTGACATTGACCAGTGGCTCTGACATTGAACAGTGACTCTGACACTGAACAGTGATTCTGACATTGAACAATGACTCTGACATTGAACAGTGACTGTGATATTGAACAGTGACTGTGACATTGAACAGTGACTCTGACACTGAACAGTGACTCTGACATTGGATGTATTCTGAATATTGGATGTTTCTTGATCAATTATGATCAATGGAGAAGCTAAGCTTCACCCACACCTCAGCCGTGTTGGGATAGATTGATCCCTGAACTCCCTGATTATCAATTTCCAGAAAACTATACATGGCAGCAACATCGCCCAGTCAAATTAGTTTAAAAATAGTTTAAATCATTTTATTAAATAGCAGACATACAATTCGTACAACAACGCTAATAATACATAATAAATTAAGTGCCAGATTTTATAACAATAGTGGCATATGTAATGATATGTAATGGCTTAACACTTTAACTCCAAAATTAAATTTTCTCATAGAAAATGTCCACTTGCAGACCAAGAGAAGACTATTTTTGGAAAGTTATCATTGGAATGACTGGCTCTCAGCAAGCCAATCATACCAGTGGTAAATTTTCAAAAATAGTCTTCTCTTGGTCTGCCAATGGACATTTCGCAAGATGACTACAGAAGCCATTCTTGGCTGATATGAGTGTTAAAGGGTTAATTACTGTTATGCCATGGATTATCAGCTCGCTTACATGTGATAAATTGTATTTATGAAGCGTGAAATAAAATGTTTCAACTAAAGTCCATGTAGCAGAATTCTAATAGATTATAAGTTGAACTGTGCGAGGCCAATGAATTCACGGACCGCTACACACAATAAACACGAGGATAGATTCAATAACATAGATTAGGGGCTCATTTTCGCAGGTGACTTGGTTCGTGGAACCACGAACCCATGAAACACTGATCACAAAGCAGAAATGCCAAAACATATTTATTGCATTTATGCAAATTGACGAAGCTTGCCGATTGCAATTTCCTGGCAATGTTCTGAACCCACAAGCATTTTAAAATGCGTTAATTGTAGCAATTAATTTAATCGTAATTCTATTTAGACTTTAATTTCAGTCTGTGTAAATCGCAGACGACCGTATACACTAAAAATATTGACGAGATCTCATCATTCAAATAAGTTGTATAATTTAGCTGGGTACCGCCATCTTGAATTTTATGAACCAGTAACCCTTGGCAACAATGAACCGAGATCAAAAGTTGGTCACTGGTTCAGTGAACCAAGTCAGTAAATCTTCAACTTCCGGCATGCCAAAACGCATGAACCACGGATGGCGCCAGTCAAACACAAACCAATTCAGTCACGAAAACGGGCCCATGGTTACCTTTTCCATTCTCCTCTCCATCACGCGGATTTCTTGTGGTATCTGAAGAAATATTAATGAGAAAATATCAATGAGGAAATATCATTGAGGAAATAGAAACCAACATATATTAAACAGGACACAAGAAACTTTCTAAAACATTGGGTCAAGTTTGTCTAATACATGCATCATTGATATATCTTTCCATAGGGACGCTGTGAGGTCAAGCAGTCAGAAGTATCTATTTTGGAAACAATGTTGCTGAAAGCTGAACATGCATTTTAGATTTTGAGGTCAAAATTGGCAGTGAGTGAATGAGAGAGTGAGGGATGGAGGGGGGGGGGGTGAGTGAGAGTCATGGATGAAGGGAAAAACAAGTGGGAGATAATGAGAGGCAATGATATGCATATTACCATACAGTAGCTTGTGTGTGATTACCATGAAAACACTTTCACTGAACAATATTTCTAACAAAGTATAAAATTAGTGACGGTTTTTCAAAGGTAAGGTTTTCTGTTTCCATAGCTGACTCTTTATAAACCCTGTTTTGTTATCTCCCTTGACACACATGATCAGTAAAACTAGCCATAGTTTCTAATAAATAACCTTGGTGAACTTACGTGAGACTGAGAATGCGAAGCTCTTTGGAAAGTCCTCAAACAGTCTCTTTAATATCGTACTTTTCCCACCACCAGATGGACCGCTCATCACAACAGGCCGAACTGTTGTCATGACGACTTGTGTACTGAGTCTGCGATACACAAGCAGGGGTAGCACTGTAGAAGATAGAAAGAGGAAACTTATTATAATGTTATAATATTCTTAGCCTACTGACCCTGAAATGTATGTGTTTCATTTTCATAAAGTATGAGCTGAATCCAGGCTATGCAGACTGTGTCAGAGTTAGTCATGAATGTAGATGAAATTCACTTTGTTCTTGGATGTGATGCCTCTAAACAGGAATGAAGTAATTTCTTTGTTGAAGTCTCAAATTATTCAGTGTTTGATATTGAAATTGCAAACGATTTTATGAAATTTGTTACATTGATTACTAAAAAAAAAAGAATATATGTGTAAATTAACCGCATCCCTTCTATCACCGACATCTTTCAGTCAATCTGATCCTAGATTTGCACGATTACGTGATTAAATCGAAAATCGTGATTGTTTTTTAAATCATGAATTTATTATACAAAACAGAATGGATGTTAAATCCTAGGGCATTTGAAGCAGTAACAGATAAATTTGGTGTTCCTTCAATTGACATTTTCACGTCTAGACTAAATTGTCAACTGAAACCTTACATTTCATGGATTCTGGATCCGGAGGCGGCTGCAGTGGATGCTTTTACTGTTAATTGGCATAATGGGTTTTTCCACACTTTCCCCCCTTTCAGCATTATGTCCAGGGTCATACGAAAAATTCAGCAGGATCGAGCGTCAGGGATTCTGGATTGCCCCACACAAATTTGGTTCCCCAAACTAGCAAAGGGTTTCTCTGAATTGGTTATGACGATTCTGAAATATCCAAAGGTTTTGCGTTTGTGCATTTACACAGCACTCACGGAATATATTCATAGAACGAAGGATATTAGGATTTGTTCCAAATTATTCATTGTTAGAGTTAAGCCACATAAAGCAGCTAGTTCTGATACCATTGGGAGATGGATCAAGACCACCATGTGTCTTGCTGGGGTTGATACATCCATTTTTAAGGCACACAGCTGTAGAGATGCATCCACGTCTGCCTCGGCAGAACATGGAGCTCCGACTGGAGAGATTCTAGCAGCTGCTGGATGGTCGAATGAACGGACATTTCAGCAGTTCTATTTGAGGCCAGTGAGAAATGAGGACGGTACAGCTTTTGGCATGATGTTACTGGATTCTGGGAGAAGGAATTGAGGTAAAACCTAAGATTACTTCTAATGTTTTACATGGCATGTACTGGGATGATCAACTTCTAGCATCTGCTGCTTTAGAGTCTCATGGGACCCCCCCCCCCCCCCCCCCCCCCCCGATTGCATCATCCGGACTCAGGGACAGAATTAACAAGCATTCTGTAAGTATTGCTTTGCAATACATGTCCCCTACCTGGTGATATAAATCTTTAGAGAATGACAGTCAAAAATTTCATTACAAATTGTCAAAAGGAGCCGAAGCTCGAACTTGATATGTAACTTCTCATAACATAGCAATAAACCAAGTCTCAGTTATATATGGTGAAGTAGAAGGAAAATCTTGAAAGAGATATGTTTGTATTACATAAGTCGAAAGACTTAATAACTCCATGAAAAATTAACGAAAATGTCCGAAACTCGAACTTGCTCTGTAACTCCTTCCTTATACTAAAGCGATGCACCGATTTTTGCTTAACTATATTGAAGGAGTGCGAAAAAAGTGAGGCAAGCTGATATTTTTCGTATTTCGTAAGTTGAAAGGGGACATAACTCTATCAAAAGTTTACACATACAACTGAACCTCAAACTTGTTCTGCAACGTCTCATGACAAAGCTATGTAGAAATTCTCAGTATAATATCTTGAAAGACTGCGAAAAAGGTGCGGGAAAACTAATATTTTTCGTATTTCATAAGTCGAAATGGGGCATAACGCCATGAAAAATTTACGAAAATGTCTGAAACTCGAACTAGCTCCGTAACTCCTTATACTAAAGCAATGCACTGATTTTGGCTTAAATATCTTGAAGGAGTACGAAAAAAAGTGCGGAAAGCTAATATTTTTCGTATTTCTTAAGTCGAAAGGGGGCATAACTACATCAAAAACTGACGCATACACCTGAAACTCGAACTTGGTCTGTAACTTATCATACCAAAGCAATGTAGCAATTTTCAGTACAATACCTTGAAGGACTGCGGAAAAAGTGCGGAAAACCAACAGCGACAGATGGACTGAGACGGATGGACGGAGTGCAAACCTATAGTCCCCCCAGTTTTACCGGTAGGGGACTAATAAATTGACTGAGCCTTAGCTGTAACGGTGAGGTTCGAGTATAATTCTGTCCCTGGGTCCGGATGCAATCAGGGTCACATGCCTGACCCTTTTGTTATGGGAAAATTCGGCGATATGATTTTGGGAGTTGGTTGTTGGCCCTCCCTCAGAATTGTGCAGGTGCTAGAAGTTTGATTGACCTTTAAAAACTGACTTGAATTGCGCATGCGCTTCTCATGTGACCCCGATTGCATCCGAACCCAGGCACAGAATTATACTCGAACCTCACCGTTACAGATAAGGCTCGGTCAATAATTTATTAATGAAACAGTATCACTTGCCATCTGTGTTATGGCTGTAGTTAGTGTTTAATTCAACAGAGCATGTCCTTCAGTACTGTAAGCTGTATTCAGTAACACAGAACTACAGAATCTGAGTTTTATCACCCCACCAACATTGTTTAGGTGGTTAATAAAACTACAGACCACCCACTGCCTGGAGGGAGGGGGGGGGGGTCTGTGATCATTTTGGCTCAGGGTGACAAAACTCCAAGATTGACCCACAGGCCATGTGGCCTTGAGGTCTAACTCTGTTAGGCAGAACCAAGACAAAATATTAAATTTAATCCTTTCATATCCTTTCATGTAGAAACCGGCCAAAATCGGCCTCCGCAGTGGCCTTGATAAATGCCTATTTGAAGACCAAGACGCCACTATTTTTGAAAGTTTACCACTGGAATGATAGGCTCAGTAACTGAGCCAGCTTTTCCAGTAGCAAATTGTCAAAAATATTCTCTGAGCCTGTAAATGGACATTCAAGAAGGAGATATTTAGATTTTCTTGACCAAATTTTGCCATTAAAGTGTTAATGACAACTACACTACATCTCATAAATAAGATATAAAATGTTTCCAACACAAAAACAGAAAAAATATATGTTACTTAGTACAATTTTGAACACGATGTAAGAAATGTTCTGTTGAATATTTTGAACATAATTTGATTGGAAGACATTGCTGTCTTTAAAGGCAGCAATGTAATTATGTTCAAAATATTAAACATATTAAACCGTCTGTGTTAAGTTATTTCTGAGCAGTACTGTCGTGAGAGACACTAAACTTAGAAAGAAGCACTGTGAGTAATCAATGACATTATTTCTGTTCACCTGGCTGACTTTAGCAAGCAAGTTTAATTAGCACGGCTGCTCAGGTTTAGACCTGTCTCAATGGCAATAAATTAATCCTTTACTGGCCAAGATTATGCTAAAAATTTGGATTTTTATTAGTAAGAGACCAGACCAAGATACCATTTTTGAAAATTTACTACTGGAATTACTTGCTCGGCTATCTCGCCAGACATTCCTGTGGTCAACCTGTTTAACCCTTACCACTCTGATGTCAATATGTTATCATTTACGCTGTCAATAGCAAATAAGCTGGTGTACATTTTACAGCAATTTTGGTGGACGATTTTTCTGCCTATGACACCAACATTTTCCACCAAATTTGTTGAAAAATCGACACCATTTCATATTTTAACTTAATTCAAAAATTTAAAATTTTGATATCAGTTGGCAAGAACTAATGCACTGCTCTAGGCCTGCAAATGGACAATGCCCAAGACTGTTACATAGGCCAGCTTTGGCCGCCTTGCCCATTAAAAGCTATATCCAGAAACAAAAATTCAGTTTTATGTGTGTACAAGTTACACATACATGTAATCATTAGCATTGCGTAAGATGATCCAGGTAGGTAATTTGCCCACAGCCATGTCAACAGCACTCTTAGTGTCTGGTAATTTACCTGTTATATTGCAGTCAAGATATTCAGTGTAGTATCCAGATACTGTATGTATGTAATCTTTATACTGTACAACTCAATGTTCAAGTTAGAAAGACTGATAAAAACAAGTCCTTGATATACAATAAATGATTGAGATTATAAATATCTGGATTTCTGTGTCTCCGCAAAAAAGTCAGCTTCAAAATTAGCTTGATTACATAAATGCATTATGGATAAATATCGAACTAATTCTACTGGCAGTCTGGATGATATCGCTAAATGAAGAGTGCAATGCAAGAGCAAAAGCACGAAAGACTGCGAGGACGCTGATGGCGGAGTGAGTACCGCAGAGTGCAATCAGGCATGCCAGACACAAGAGCTTATTGATTGACTGGCAAGTGTTAAGATGAGTCCTTGACTGAGAGAGTGAACATACAGGTATAATGTAATGAGGACTCGGGACCTATAGCGCAGAGAATTTGCAACTCATATGGTAACATTATGTATGAGAAGCATGCTGTGGCAGCAACTTCTCAGTCAAAATGTTTACAAAATATTCAGCAATGTTTTACTGACTTAGATAGCGTAGTGACAGCTTCCAATGAACTTATTTACAAAATGTTTTACATCATATTTACATTGTGTTTAAAGTCTGTATGCAAACACAATCTTAATAGCCATTTATTCAATATAGTTGAAATACAATCAAAATCCGTCTCCCACATATAAATTGTGCGAGCATACAGTAAGAAATAAGCAAGAAATGTAAATTTGAAAACGAGCAAAATGGGAAGTCTGATTTCAACTTTTTCAATTCCGGCAATCGATAAGCCAACTGTATCTACATCACACCAGTTACGGCTAGCATAGCCCTGCATAGGAATCAATAGTAAACAAGGCAGATATCAAAAGCGGTGTCAATGAAATTTCCTTTAGTACACGCTATGTTTGTAATTGTTTCCAGCACATTTTTTTTTACTGAAAACACTCGTACATGTTTATTTTTTATTAAACAAACTGATTTCCTCTAAATTGGTTATCAATGAGGTCCTGAAAAATCCTACAAATTTACATTTTCTTTGAAATTATGGTAAAAGGGAGATAAATATAATCTTCTGAGCAAATAGAATAGTGTGATTACATCCCATACAGGTGATACATTTTGAGTTGGGACTCAATCAGCGCGTTGGTGGCAGGCTGCCAGATATTGAACAAAAGCTGTTCTTGTTATTAACAGAGAACATTTCTAGCGAATCTGTGTATAATTTATGATATTGACACATGTGTGATCCATTGATTGAATGTTATACATGTCTTGTCATACACACATTAACACTTTAACCCTCATATCAGCCAAAAACGGCTTCTGCAGTGGTCTTGAGAAATGTCCATTTGCAGACCAAACAGAAGACTATTTTTGAAAATTTATCACTGGAAATTCCAGTGTCTGCAAATGGACATTTTCTATAAGAAAATTAAAACTTTCTTGAAAAAAATTTAAGGGTTAAAGGGTTCAATCCACTAGCTGCTTAACTATCTCGCTGCTGCAAGCCATCAGACAATAATTTCAATGAGCAAAAGCTATTGGCAAGCTGAATATTTTGAAAACAATTTGACTGAAAGTTGTTTGTGGATTAGCCACCAACAACTTTCAGTCAAATTGTTTTCAAAATATTTCGCAGATCCAGAGATATAACCCTTGAAATATGTTGTCTGCAAAAACTCAGTAATCAGATGGTTAATTAACCTTTTCATTGCTCTAGATCAGAATATTCACATTTTTATACTGGGTAGTTCAAACCTTTGCTGCTGCAGTTCAAAAAATAATTTTCATACATGTAGTTCAAGTTCCTCATTCATAATCATATACAGTACAGTTAATTACTAAATGTAACAGTAGGTATGAGAATTATGCTGTGGCAACTTTACATGTAAGTCAAATATTTACAAATTATTCAGAGATTTTGTCAACAGAATTTGACCGGCCTCATCAAAAACATAAACAAATGTGCTGCTAGAAAATGATAAGAAGGTTTATCCTTTATGACAAATGTGGAACAGATTTCATGGTAAAGGCAATTTGAAATGGAAAAGTGACATTGAAATGAAAATCAACGGAAAATGGCATTTTCTTGCAAAATATTTGTAAAGCGATGCGGAAATAAGATATTCAAATGGAAATACTGAATAAGGGGCTTTTCACACAGAAATAAGACATTCTCAAATATAATTGTAAATTATTACCAATCAATATTTTCGTAAAATCTTAACTTCCTATTTTCTGGCTTTGCTAATAGCACAATGTATAACACAAATTCGAGTCGTTTACCCACATCGCTAGACGCACGGGTAACTGAGAGCATGAAGTGCTTCTCCTTGCTGTTGTTGTCCTTAAGACATTTTTTATAACTCTGGTTGTACTAGAGGGATACTGAAGTGTAACAGCTTTCAGCAACAGTTTTTAAAATAAACAGTTTTATGCATTCCTCAATAACTCTGGTTGTACTAGAGCAATCTTCTCCAAACTATGTTTGAATAAACATTTTGGCCATGGTGTCCTGAACCGGTCTGTAAATTTAGTGGCCAAACGCAAAAGCAACACTGTTTTCACAATACAAATTCTTGAAGCATTTTCAATAACTCTAAGGGAGCAATCTTTTCCGAAAGTGGGCCGATATTTGTTTGTGGGGTCCCACTATGCCGATGTTGTGGTCGAAAACTATAATGCAAGTGTCCAAATCAGACACTTTTGATCTCACAGCCGCCTGACTGAAAAAATATATCAGTGATGCGGGCATTCAACAAATTTGTCCGTGTTCAATTAATTAAGTGAACATGCAGCTTAGATGATGCAAGTTTATGAGAAATTAAATGGAATTGAGTGAAATGGAAAATGGCAAATTTTGAAATGGAAACCGACTATTCCTATGGTGGTGGTAGTGTGGGGGTCCTAGCTTTCTTGAGCTAAATCTGAAAGAAATCAGATCAACAGCCATGGACACACAGATGGACATAGACAACAACCAGTCAAATTACTTTCAAAATATACAACAGATCGATCGATCCCAGCACAGGTTAACACCAACAAGAGGAAGATGGTAATAATTGTCTTAATAATATTTAATTAACTCGCCTGCACAGTCGATTGCATGCCATCGCAAATCCCCACGCATTCACCACTTCGAGCTTTACCCTCACTTTGACCCAAAATACAATAAATTACTTGAAATGTAGTTTCAATGGATAATGAGGTTCAAAATGAAATGCAATGATCCTCATTTGATGTTTCAGGTTTCTATCTTGCTAAACTTACTACTTGATAATTCAACTAATCCGCATTTAGCCACCAGAATAAGATTTTTATGCTTGCTTACATTCCTCCATATGCCTATTCCATATACATATATACCCTCAACCAGGCTACTGGTAGGGTACACCCCCAGCATATAAGCTGATAAAGACTGGCACCAGTCTGTACCCACTCCCTGATGACGCCTGGAAACAAGGATAAAAATTAAACAAATCATATCCAAATGTTAATAACATAACATAAAAGTGCACCGTAATCAATCACAACGTGATTATTAAATAAGGAAAACTTTAAACTTAAAGAAATAAATAAAAATCAAAGCAAACTCTCACCATTTCTCACAGACTTAACGAAAATGGCGGGATGTGCTTGGTAAATGGTCTTCGGCTTTTTTAGTTAAAATTGTAATATTACGAAAAAGAGGCCGCTGCACTCTGATCCTTTAAATAAATTGAAGTAAAAGTGGACACAGATTTCCAGCCTGCGACCTGCATGACTTCGTCTAAAGAAGAGCCAGCGAAAAGAGCAAAGGAGGTAGCCATTCCCCTAATATCGTGAGCTTTTATATGAGAAAGATTAACTTGTTCAGGAGAAGCAATCTTGTAACAAAGTTTGATGGTCTCACAAATCCATCTGGCAATCGTAGCCCTAGAGATTGGTCTGGCTACCTCCTCCGCATACGGAACCCGTAAATGGGATGGATCAGACCTTTTAAAATTGGTCCATTGCTTGTAAACCTTTAATGCCCTGACAGGACACCAATATTTGTCAGATGGCGAAAAAGAAGATAGCGATTTTAAAATGATCGGTTTAGCAGGGAAGTGGTTAGACTGAGTATTCGATAAAAAATCCCTTCTGGGATATAAGCCTAAACCATCCCCAGATACGATAAATTTGTCCTTTTCAGCGGAAAGAGCATGAATTTCTGAACGTCTTCCAGCCGAAGCAGAAGCAACAAGAAAAACAGCCTTAAGAGTTAAAAGTTTAATACTAATAGAAGCAAGAGGTTCAAAATAGCGGCCTGCCAAAACCTGAAGAACCAAGGCCAAATTCCAGGATGGCAAAGGCTTAGCTACTGGAGGACGAATACTGCCCAATCCTCTGATAAAACCATTAAGAATCTTTGTATCCCTAACGTCAGCATTCAAAAGACGAGGAATAGAAGATGCCAAAGAAAATCAATAACCCCTGACTGTGTTAGCAGATAACTGTAAAGAATCAGAGATAGGATAAAAAATCTAACACCTGAGGAATAGAAACAGAATCGGGCACGAGATCATGTTCTGAACACCATTCTCCAAAAATTTTAAGTCGACCCTTGTAAACTCGATGGGTCGACTCCCTCCTGGCACAATCAATAACCTCCTGAGATCTTGAAGAAACTTTGACCTCAAGGACTTGATACTTGAAATCCTCCAAACACACAGGCTGAAGATTTCTGGGTTTGGATGAAGACACGTACCCCTTATTTGAGAAAGGAGATCTGGGGAGACTGGAAGAAGACGAGGGAAGTCTACTAGGAGATCGAGAAGATCCACAAACCAGATCCATTTTGGCCAAAAGGGGGCTATAAGAAGAATTTCGCAGAACTGGTCCCTGACCTTCTTAAAAACCAAAGGAATTAGGATCGTTGGAGGGAACACATAAGCTAACATTCCTGTCCAGGACTGAGACAGGGTGTCCACCGCCAACACCTGACTGTCCGGAAAAGGAGACATGAAAGAGATCTGAGCATTTAGAGAAGTTGCAAACAGATCTACGTGGGGGACGATCCATGAGATTGAAAATCGCTCCGGCAACCGACCTCTTTAACTGCCACTCTGTGTGGGCGAATTTGCTGGGATGAGACAGCTGATCCGCAAGAAAACTTCAGACTGCCTGGGATATGAGAAGACACTAGAAATCTGATTCTTGCGGCACCACAAGAGGAGGTTCCAAACCTCCATACAAAGGAGAGAGGATCTCGTTCCCCCTGTCTGTTGATGTAAGAAGAGGAAAGGAAGAGAGTGAAAAAGGAGAAAGGGCTGGACCTACCCAGGCGGTGGCCACACCCTCAAACTCTCTTAGATTGGAACCCTCTGAAAGATGACCGACCTCTAGACCTTGAACTAGAACTGTAAAAATAAGCTTGGCCCACACCCAACCAACCCTCACACCCCCCACCCTCAAACCCTCTCGCTCTAAGAGCAGGGGGTTACCGAACCTGGGATCTAGAATGGTGGGATGAGATAGAATTAAAACGATCCTCCTCCGCAGATCGATCTTGGAGGTTAGAAGAAGATCTGTTAGAGCTTTTAACTATCCTGGAAGGATAAGCACCAAATTCATCAGGTCTGAGACTCTTCCTCCTAGGGGAGGAATTGGGACTCTTAACAGAGGAAGTCTCTTTTCACAGAAAGTTTAGAGAGAAATCTGAGCTTGAATATCCCTAGAGGCATTCAGGCGCTCAGACTCTGCCCGAATAAGACTAGAAGACGTCTGGCCAAAAATATCCTGGTCGAAAGGAGGAGTTGAAATAAGACTACTCATAAGATTATTCGAAATATTCACCTCACCAAGCTTCCTAGACCTCTTTGATGCAATAAAACCTAAAGATCGGCAAACGGAGTTAAGGTACCTCTAAAAATATTGGCCAAAGAACGAAAAACCTCAACAGGGACCTGCTCACCTCTCTCTTGAGCCTTAAGAACTGCTTTTGAAGGCAACGCAAGAAAATTTGCCGACTTGAGCTGTGATCTGCACATAGATTCCCACTTAAAAAGATCAGAAGAGGGCTCAACCGTAGCAGAATCCTTTAAATGAGAGGAAAGAACTTCCCAGGCAGGACCAGAGAGAGATTGAGGAGTGGCAACTCGCAAATAATCGTCCTTTGGAATCTGGACAGGAGCATCAAATTTGGGAGTAAGAGAAATGTCCTTACAATAAACATCGTTCACAAAGAAATCTAACATGTCAATAACCAAATTATCAACTGGCTGAGGAGACAAAGAAGGAGAATCGGAAGATGAAAGAGCAGACCCAAAAGAAGATGGGTCTATAGAAAATTCGTCCTTAAGAGGAAGAGAAAGACTAGAAGCAATCCACCTATGAGCCAGGGACCAGTCTTCCGAAGAGGCCCTGACCGGAAAAAACCTCTTCAGATCCCTGGCTCTGACTGATTTGGGAATTGAAGAAATAGAAGAAGGATTAGGAGAGGAAGAAGAAAGATGAAGAGAAGAGTCACCAGAGGCCAGAGATTCAACAGTTCTAGAAGAGAGGAGAGCAAGGCCTCCTAGACACTTGAAGAGAAGAAACAGGCAAAGAATCAGAAAAAGATGAAAACTGATCAGAAAGAATGGGGTCAATGACATTATCCTGACCAGAAGACACGGGGAAATGAACCAGGCCACTAGCTGAAAACCTCGAAAGAATGGAAAAATGAGCCAACACGTAAGAACGATCAAGGGATGGATCAACAATTTGAAACTCTAACTCAGAGGAGAGAACAACAGAAACAATCGGGTCAAGATGATCGAAGGAAGGAGAGGCAGAAGAGGATGAAGGAGGAAGAGAAGAATTAAGATGAACGGAAGAAAAAGAGGAATGAGCAGGATCCGAAGATCCATGGAGAGACTTGATAGAAGGAAGACGGGAAAACCTCGGAGGAGGCGGGATAGAGGATGACTGAAAAAGAGAAGACCTTGAACTTGAGAGGAACGAGAAAGAGGGAGCCTCACTCCAGAAGAACTCAAGACTACCTCACGAAAAGAGAGCAAAAGAACCGGAAGCCGCTTCAACATTAACTACTTAGGAAGGGTACGGAGAAGATCCAAAATCCTGAACTACTTGATCACTAAGAAAGTCAGAAACTTCAATAGGACAAGAAGGAGATAAGCCAGAGCTAACAAAATTCCTATCCACAGAAACCTGACTCCTATCCACCAAACGCGAGTCCGAAAAATTTAACTGACAAGACGAGGAACCTGAAAGACCAGGAAGCTCCTGACCGGAAACGCAAACTCTAATCTTAGGAGAACCGGAAAAAGGATGCGGAAGTTGGCACTGGGTTAAGGCCCATAGCCGGATCTGGCAGACCCTGGCTATTGACCATACCGGAAGTCTCATTAAAACCGGAAATGGAAATCGGATGCTTAGCCAGATCTTTAAGACCCGGAAATGCACCACTCAAACCGGAAGCAGAAGAGTAGACAGGAATCCGAAACCGAAATGGAATGGAGCCTACCGGAAGTCGGAAAATTAATTGGGTCCTGAGGGTGACCCGGACGTCCAGTAGGACCGGAAGAACTACTAAAACCGGAAGTACAAATACCGGAAGAGGAAACAGAATTGGATAGCATCCTACCGGAAGTCGAAAAAGGGACAGGATCCTGAGGACCCGGATCTCCTAAAAAACCGGAAGTCAAACCGGAAGCGGAAGAAACAGAACTGGAAACGGAAGCAGACCCGGGTCCTGGAGACCCGAATCTACTAAGCACAAACCTAAAGTGCTTGATAAACCGGAAGTTACCGAACTTCCTGACTGCATTAAGCTAGACACAGGCGATCTTTTAACGTTCCTGGCTACCGGTATGACATAAAACTTGATGTTGGGATAGGCGTTATGGTTGGGGACTTCAGTCACCGACACCACTGCTTGAGGGTTATTCCCCTCCTCAAGACTCATGTGGATTTTACCCGGTGACCTGCTCGAGTTCACCTTCGAGAGCCTTTCTTTGAGTACCTAACTTTCTTTTTTGGTGACCGAATCTCCTGCCTGGACGTGAGGGAAGTAGGCTTCCTCAATATGCAGACACGCCCGTTATCGTCCAATTCAGAAGAAACATCCTTAGCTGCGCGGATGGCAGATGATATTCGCTCATCTAATGATTTCGTCAAGACGGTCACAAAAGACTCAAATCTAGCAAAAAGTGCTAACACGGCATCAGAATTAGACGAAGAGGCCACCACCCCACCCCTGCCCCCTCCGTTGTTGGCGGATTAGATACAGAAGAATTAGCAAAAGACACAGCTTTAGACTTAGAAGCAACGGTGGGGGGGAGCGATCAGATGGCAACATGGACATAGTCGAAAAATCCTTAAAAAAGCTTTTGACACGGTTGAAGACCATCCCTTGCATACCCTGCACATCGTTGTGGGAGTACATGTAGAGCACTTTAGACAAACATGGCCTCCAAACTCTGCAGAGTGAACTCGATCGCACTTAGACGATGTGCACTTGACTTTCTCGACCGATTTAACAGACTCTTAAAAACGGAAATAAAAGTAGAAAATGAAGCAAACCGCTTCGAAAAAACTTAAAAGAACTTCATTAAAAATAGTCTGATATAAAGCAAAAACGCATGCTAGAAAAAGCAGGAAACTTCAAATTCAAATATCAAAAATCCCTAAAGACAAGAGAGCAAACTTTCAAAGGGATATAAAACATTTTCCTTCTTATGCACTAAACTGTATACTGAAATAAGTAAATAAAAGGCTCCTGGAGAAAGGCATTATTAATGTTAACCACGAAAACGAGGTACATCACGAAAACGGGTAACATTTTTATACAGAGTATAAAAATCAATAAACCATGAAATACTTCATTAACATAACTTAGGGAGGATAAACTTCATATTAGGCATTCTTAAAATTGAAGAACTCTCAAAATAGTAAGCTGACACAGCGCAAAGCTTTAAAAAACTTAGCTGGAATATTGTGCAGTTGTTCTGATTGCAGAATAATTGAGAAGTGAATGTTTCCTATTTGGGTTCCAATGCGCATGCGCGGGCATGCTTAGTGACAGGCATCACCAGGGAGTGAGTACAGACTGGTGCCAGTCTTTATCAGGTTATATGCTGGGGGTGCACACTACCAGTAGCCTGGTTGAGGGTATATATTTATATGGAATAGGCATATGGAGGAATGTAAGCAAGCATAAAAATCTTATTCTGGTGGCTAAATGCAGATTAGTTGATTTAGCAAGTAGTGATTGAACGGTAATGGATGTTTTTCTGGTGTAATAACAACTACAGCTCCCCAGGTTTTACTGGTACGGGACTAAAAACAGGTGTGATAACACCGACTTCATCACCTCACCTGTTCATAGCATAATTGACTTCATACATGCAATAGATTGGCTCACTAGAGGAATTCATTTCTAGCTATGCCCCGCCCAATTCACCTTTTCAGAGTATCCATCCATCTATTAATCTGATGTCATATGATGTCATAATCAGCTAAGTGACATGTAGGATGATGTCATAATTATTACATCATAAATGATTCTATTTGGCCCATCTTTAACTCTTAATAGTTCGACACGTTGTCATGGTTGTATGAATTGTATGTCTCTATTTAATAAATAAGCTGTTGAAAAAGATAAAAGATGGCTGCCAAAACATTTATCTGAGTCTCGAAAATGGCAAATTTGACATCAGAATATCCAAAAACTTACAGAAAACCAATTTCGGCTTCAAAATTCATCAAATAAAAATATCCAATATGGCCGCCAAGCACACTCTTCTTTGATTGGTCCATGGAGGCCATGTTTTTTATGTATCACCTTCCACTGAACACCCTTTAATGGCCCTTAGTCCCTAATAATATCTGCCAAATTTCGGCCTGATCCATTCAGCGGTTCTGGTCGTTTTTGCTAAAACTATGTCATCCAAGATGGCCACCGAACCCTTTGGACAATCAAGTTCCCTTGAGCAAGCTTGGTTTAGCTCTTGCCCTAGATCACATTTCATGAAGTTTGCATTGATCCTCCAAGCGGTTTCGGAGATTTTGAGATGTTTCTAAACATCACCCTAAATCCAATTTGGCCAAGGGCCAAATTGGCCGATCGGCTTCGTTTGAACAGATTTGGATCCCTATCACCTACAGATGCTTCCTGCCAAATATAATTGAAATTGGCACAGTGGTTCTTGAGAAATTGTTTAAAAGAAAAGTTTATGGATGATGGACGGATGTACGGACACACGACAGACGGTCGCCATGGCATAAGCTCACTTGAGCTAATAATACGTAATAATCCTGTATGCGCACTGACATCGCAAATATTTCCTTGCGCCGCCGCATATGTAAACATGATGTTGCCGATTTAAATTTTATAATATACATGTTGCCTTGAAATTAAGATTTTAGGATTCCCCGATGTTAAAATGACATATGTTTTGACAGTGTAGATTTTGTAATATATATATATATTACCTAGAACTTCATGAAATACATTTCTAAATTTGCCTGATAGATACAGAAATTTTAAAAGTGGATTAAAAGTAATTCAACTGGGTTCGTACATGAAAATACATGACTTTTCTATGAATTTTCATGACCAAAAATAACAAATTCCATGACCTAGAATTAATATCTATGTGTTTTTATGACATAGCCACAAACTACAAGTCAATCTAAGTTATTCTCCAAAATGTCTGAATATTGCGGCTTGCAACAACCAAGTCAAAGCCTTGCTTTAATAAGCTGTTGCCTTAATTTTCATCGCATAGGTGGAAATCTATGTCCACAGATTTCTTTTATTTTCCATGATTACCTTTTCCCATGACCTTTACATGACCTATGATAAAAAATGTCTGCTCCATGACTTTCCAGGCTGGAATTTAAATTTTCAAATTCCATGACTCAAGGATTTCCATAAGTCTTTATTTTTTGTGGCACATTGGTCAGAGAAAGATGACACCTCCACATCAGTCTCCTCCGTAAGTACCAACTCTGTTGGGAAACTAAGTCATCAAGGATTGCGGGCTGACGTCCGCATACAGAGCTAACTCTGATTATGTCTACCCTTCAAACAAGAAACTGTGCTCGACATCCTTGGACGATGCGATCTTCTGAGGAGCTTACCATAGATACATGGAATGTACGTGGTCTGAGTGCAACATCAGAGGCAAACCGTAGGTGCAGATTTTGAACACTACATGTATAACATCGATATTACATGCATTCAAGAGACTAAATTAGCTAAACACCAGACAGGCCATAAGCAAAGACAAGCCACATACCGGGGTTTAGGCTTCATAATTGACCTAAGGGTCTTGGACCATGTCATTAGTTTTGGATACGTCAGTGATCGTGTTGCATTCATCGACCTGGCTATACCTACGAGAAAACACACCACTACTAAGTGTCGCATTGTCAATGCATATGGCCCAACTACCGAAAAAGCCAGAGAATCCAGCAATATTAGATTCCTTCTATGCAGAACTGAGCTCCGCCATTACAATCCCAGCTAGATGGCAACTGTTCATGTGTGGAGATTTCAATTCCAAGCTGGGTAAACTCGGAATTGCGGACAAAAGTTCAGGACTTGGCAGATGCATGGGATCGTATGGAGAGCGAACACCCAACAGCAATGGAAATGCACTGGTGGCTTCCTTAGTTCCAATGGCCTATTTGCCACAAATATGGCTTTTAAACACCCGTGCTGTCACCGGACAACATGTACCGGAAACATTGCTGATCACAAAGCCACCAAAAGGTTCTAAGGCTACAAAAGCTGTCTTCAACCAAATAGACTTCATACTATGCAAGACAGAAGCAATACCCTTACTCCGGAACGCTCATTCATATGGAGGCACAGACCTCAATTCTCACCATAAGCCAGTCATTACACGCCTTCAGATGAACAATCTCTACCTAATATATAAACACCATACCAGGCAAGAGAGTAGTGTCACCTACAACCTACCCAAGTTCATCATTTATCAAAGTGGCCAAAGTGAAGACCGCACCAAACTATGCCAGGAGCGCAACAACATTCTGCGCCACATTAGCGAATGCTTAAAAGATCTTGCTATTCAACAAGCAGACTCCG
Source organism: Chaetoderma sp. LZ-2023a (assembly GCA_034401795.1). Classification (NCBI taxonomy): domain Eukaryota; kingdom Metazoa; phylum Mollusca; class Caudofoveata; order Chaetodermatida; family Chaetodermatidae; genus Chaetoderma; species Chaetoderma sp. LZ-2023a. Next base: position 29,832,499 of record CM067359.1, on the reverse strand, counting down.
TAGCAGATGAAATCACTGTCACGGATGACCGTCACAAAATGTTTCGGGCAGCCCGAGCCCTGAGTGACTGACTACACACCACCACACACCGTACATAACTCTGAAGGACACTTTATCAGGACTGACCAGGGAAAAGATGAGGCGATTCGAGAATGGGTCAACTCAAGGAACAGTTCACTGAAAAGATGATGAGCCCTTTCACCCGTTCCTAGGAGACCCCCACCATTACTAATACCAATAAAAACAGCAGAAGTTGAGAAGGCACTTAAAGCATGTCCATTGAGCAATGAACTATTCAAATATGCAAGTGACATTATCTCAAAACTGATCACGCACATAATCAATTCAGCTTTTATGCACCACATTCCCATTGACGCTATAGGCCAAGGCACCCTTATCGCACTACCCACGCCCAAGAAGCCACCTGGTTCCCCCGCGCACCCCCCCCCCCACCAGCCAATCTGCGGCCCATTGTGCTCCTGAAAAGAATACGGAAAATCTTATCCAATGTTACTCTTCATAAAAAATGAGATTTGGAATGTACGCGATTGTACTGTATGGAATTTAAAATGAGGAAAATAATTTTGAAAACCTTGAAAGAGAATTCGAATCTAAGAAGTTTGCATCTGTATAGCTTGAAAGATTAATCCAGACTGATCATCGATCTAATGTTAGTGCGTGGCCAGAACGTGCACGTGCATTTCGATTTGCTGAAGACGTTTCTGATAGCTGATTGGCTAGAGCAATCTTCAATGTATTTGTCTAGGATATTCAGCCCATTGTAATGGTTTCCTGCAATTAAATCTCTTAGTTGGTACAATGCTGTGGGTGCTAACAATTAAATAATTCCCCCTTGTTTTCTTTACGGCAAAAATGTAAATTTTGAACTTTTTCTCCTAATAAATGACAATAGCATTTAACAATTGGTCAACAAGCCTGGAAATAAGGTGCCTGTCAAGGACATTGCCAGGCACCAAACTATCAAATGTCAGACACAGTCTTGTCGGTTCCTGACATTTTGTCAGGTACAGACTTAAATAGTCTCAGTAGTCGCAGTGTGCAACAAAAGAGTCTGCACACAAGTGTTGACAAAGCCATAAAATATTCATCTACCTAAGGTGTATCACGATCATTATGACAAATGTTTAGTTGCTTTTTGAAATGTTTCTAATAAGTTCAAGTAAAGAACACTGAAGCAGAATAGTGTTGACAGGCAGCAAATTCCAGGTGTCTGGTACAAAGTAACTGCTGCCTGACAAAGTGTTGGGCACTGTTGAAAAAGCTATTTCCAGGCCTGGTCAATGACATTACTATGATTGATTTGTCAATAAACCTACAATCTTACTGTTAGGAATGTATTATTATGTATACATGGTTTGCCTCACAGTGATTATTTAGGGAGTGTTGTTTCCCTAGCTGATCAAGCCCGTTTTCAAATGATTTAACTGAGGGTGAATTGATATCAGATTCTGGAAGCCTGTTTCACTGGTTAGTATATCATAATGGAAATGAGTATTTGCTAATATTCAGTCTTGGACACATTTTTTTAATCTTTAGGCTATGACCTCTCGTGATGCTACCTTCCTTATTAAGTTCAATAAAATTTGTTATAGCTGGAGCGTATTTGTTGGTAAGCATTTTATATAGCTCGATCATATCACCCCTTAATTGTCTGAATGCTAATTTAGGCAGGTTTAATTCTTCTAAACATTGGTGATAAGGTAGATTTCTTAGCCCTGGAATAAAATTATAGATCGAGAGTGATAAAACAAATTCAAGAAATTTGGTACTCACAAATTTAAGCAAGTCGGCCACAATTGTGCAATGAACATATTCTTGGAACAAGGAGATATAACACGATTCCTTTTCAATTTCAATTTTCTCTTAGAGAATGTGCAATTGCAGATCCAAAAAATATTTTTGAAAATTTACCACTGTATGATTGGCTCGATAACCGAGCCAGCGATGATGATGACGATGATATTGTAATTTCCTCCGCTGTCCGGAGAACCACTGTAGTAGCATAGTTGTGGCAGTCCTGTAATCAAACACACATGTTGATCCTGTCTGCAGCGATACAACGGATTGTCCAGGGTACATAATATGGGTAGATTGTAGGTTGTCAGTTTTGGTTGGTTGGTGATCTATTGGGAGATGACCTGGTCTACCAGAGGGAACACAATATGTGGCAGGTAGTTCTAGTTTAGTTGCTTGAGGATTGACTTCCTCTCTCTGTGTAAGGCATAGCAGAGACATGTACTGATTTCTTCGATTTCTGGCTTCAAGTTCTTGGGAATGAACGTGTTCCCTAACAATCTAGTAACAATTGTGTCAGCTCAGCGGGACCTGCCATAATTCTCATAATTATACTAGTTTCTATTTTTGCATCGGTTAGTCTTTTTTGAAGATCTACCAAGTATGGTGTTCTAATATCTCCAAGTGATGGCCATGAAGCGATGACGTGAATGCGGTCTTCTACCCCTGTATTGCAGAGGGGACAGTCTGCCTTCACCATGTGCTGGTTGAACTTATTTCTGTTAGTTTGGAGAATGTATGGCCCGATGAGAATTTTACATTTAACTGAGGCTCTAGTAATAGAGTAGCAGTTATCAGACCTGGGGTCAAATACTTTTAAAAGTATTTAAAATGCTAATGCAAATACTTCACATTGGTTCAAATGCAAATACTTTCAACTTTGTTCAAATGCAAGTGCAAATGCAAATACTTTTCTAAATGTATTTTAAATACTTCAAATACTTTCAACTGCTTTTCATTACTATAATAGCTATATCAGATATAACTCTCATGATTTCTGAGAGGAAATGGGTTAAACAGTTGTACACTGTATTATAACATGTACATGTACCAGGCAGCAGCATCTTTCAGTTAAATTGATTCCCAACTGTTCAAAAGTTACTTATACCCATATAGAGTCAAACTCATATTAACAGACCATCCAAAGGAGAATAGAATTTCTCACTTAAACATTTAACACTCAAATTTTGAATCCCTGGAATGACTAGCTCGGTCACCGAGCCACCCGTTAGTGATAAATTTTCAAAAAATTTCTCTTGGTCCGCAAATAGACATTTTCTATGAGGAAATTGAAAATTTCTTGAACAACTTTGAGGATTAGAGTTAATGCATGATCTCTTACTACGTAGAGGGTTAAATGTATTGCTTTTAAATTGGATTTGCAAATTGAGGAAAATGGTCTATATACCAGATAGCTCTCTTATTGGCACATCTGATGGATTACTGTGAATGATATAACATGGAATTAAGCACCAACTCAGAAGAAACGTCGTATTTTGTATAAGGTATATGTCTTTATATATTTCTTGCAAAATCATTAGGTTTCTTCCAGGTAGCTGGTGACATTTTCATCTGTGACCTTCATATTCTTTTCTCAGATTTTGAAAAGTTAGCCTATCTGAGGCTCACTCCAGCCAAATTGTTTTCAAAATATTTAACAGAATGGACTTTAAGGCAGGTGATCTCTTAGGATAGGACAGCTGTTGAAAATTTTGAAAATAATTTGACTTGAAGTGTTTGCTGCGTTAGATGGTCAGATGTCGTATTTGATAGTATAAACAGGTAGACAATAAAGCAGATTTGACGGCAACATTCCTTATGATAATAATACATTCTTAGATTTAAGATCTTTTTGATTTGAAAATGATTGCACTGAAAGTAATTTCTCAATTAGGAATAAATACCTTTCAGTCAACTTGTTTTCAAATGGACATTACTTATGATAAATTTTCTACATTGTTGACTGATTTGTTCCATTAAATGGTTAAACAATGATTTGTATAGTTTAAATCCACAAATCCCCTTTTATTGCTATGATATGCCCTAAAGTATTCATTCACCTAATCTATTCTTTTCCCACACAAAGTATTTAAATGCATTTAAATGCAAATACATTTGCATTTGACCCCAGGTCTGGCACTTATAGGCGGCATTGTCCCAGATTGGATGAACTTTGCCTATCTTCAGGTTGTCAATATTAAGATATTTTAATGTCTTTTCACGTGCTATTGCCGTTAGTCTATTCTCCCAGTAGCTATTAACATAGGGCTGGGCGGTATACCGGTTTCACACCGTCTCACGTTTTTTTATGGCGACGGTTTAAAAACCATTACGAAAATAAAAAACCAGAAAAACCGTCCGTAAGATCGCCATTGCACAAAATCTGGTGACTGTCCTAAACTAGTTTGTTCTTGACTTGCAGTTTAATATTATCATCTAGTGTAACCATTTGCTACTAGAGACATAAAATACAGTCATCTATAACTATTAGCCATGGGAAAGCAAGGGTGTTGGTGAAATCCCAACAAATCGGCCGAGGACGACCCTCGACAAATATGATTTAATTTGCCAGCAATGAATTTTACATGACGTAAGCTCTGCGGGTTCAATCTAAGATTGAATAATTTGAAAATCTAAATTTCTTCTTTGCAACAAATAATCCTTTTTTCAATTCGAGTTTGTACTATGTTTAATTAGGATTCAATATGTGACATGATACAAAAAAATCAAGAAACGCGCTGCGAAAACAACGATGCTATACAATGACCTCCCAATCCAAACAAATCATTATTTCCCTTAGATTTCGGCAAACATAAAATGATCCATCACAGACTAAGACATACGAGACAAATTGCTTAAACGCCCGAGAAATGAAAACATTAAGTCGCTTCTTACGTTGGCGGAGTAGTTACAAGCAAAATACACCGCTTAGCCTCTCAAATACAAGCAGGCGTAATGTGATTGGTTGTTAACAAATTCTTCCGCCGGGATATTCACTACTATCGATTTTATGAATGAAATTCGTAGTATTTTTTATCACGTGACCTTTCTGCTCGATAGGCGTTAGAACCACATCGTTTTGTTTTACGGCCCGGTCTCTTTCGTCTTCGTATATCTTCAAGTACGGAGTGTTGATTTAAGTTAGATTCATGAATCATTGCGTTTATGTTGTCAAATTATCATAATCTCTTTATTATATGACATATTAACCTCGAAAAATAGTCAAAAACATTTTTTGTGAGAATTCTTGAGGCGCGATTTCCGGGAAGTGACTACTCTTTAGTTACATGCTGAATGACATTCACCCGCTTGACCGACAGTTTATTGAGGAGTATTACTAAATACTGAGTACTCGAATACAAACACATGACTTACTAGACTAGATCATACTGTAGGTGGTTATATGAACTCTAACCGTATGTGCGGTACTCTACTAGGAGCCTAAACTCGCTCTCATATCCAGGTTCCTACTTACACGCGTTAGATTTTACTCCGCTTTCGAAAATAGTTACCTAATAACAGTGTTGAAAATCAACATTTTAGTAGTTAGAGTGTTATTTTCACGACATCACATGAACCAGACTTTATTTATTTTATTTATTTTAACTACTATTTTGAGATAGATAGCGTCGAAGTGAGCAGTCGTACGTAGTTACCGTTCTAATTTCGTGGCAATTTACATCAGTTGTCAAATCGCAAAATACATGTACTGTAGCTAATGAAAACGACATATTTTCATATTTCAAATTATTTTCGATCATTCTAACCCCGTAAACCGGTATTTCGTTAATACCGGTTTAATTAGTGATACCGTCACCGGTTTTCTTTTAGGTCAAATCGCCCAGCCCTATATTAACAGTCTTTGATACTACTGTCTTTCACTGACAATTTGCGGGGGGTTCTGGTCATAGGGAGATGCTAAGTTATATCGCTGCAGAATATCTTTTACGCTGCTGAACCATCTGTGTGATGCTTTGGTTTTGATGGCAAGCCGTCGTTCCTCAATTCTACGCTCGATGGAATCCCTATCCCCCATTTTATTGCCAAAGACTGTTAATATTCTTTTGTGTATTTCACCTTGAAGTGGAATTTCGCCTAATAATAGGTAGATGGCGGCATCTGCGGCTCTTTCTGGTAAGTGTTACAGTTGATGTAGGAGTTGTTTATGGAATTTGTCTGCATGCTCTAGATCGACCAGGCGACCCGGAGGGTCTGGTCTTATGTTTTACTAATTACTTATACCTACCTCCTTGCATTACTATTGCTCTTTCCTTCTCTGAAGGGAAGCGCAGTAGGTTGAATTTTTTACAGCCAATGTTTGCTGGGTATTGTGGTTACAGAGTGACTGAAGGCTTCTTCAGGAATCTCCATACTATCTCTAATGATGAGATCCATAGTAATTCGCTTGAATGCTATATCTCAGAATGAGAGTAAGTAACAACGTATTCAGTAGTATGAGGTACTAGAAGGTATTTAGCCCAGTACGTTGTTATTAACATATCTCAGAATGAGGCAAGAAGAGGGTTAATCCAATACCCAGAGCCTCTGAGTAGGTCATTAAGCACAATGACAACCTCATTGGCTGATAGCTATCACATGACCTTGTTGGTAGCAACCAAGACTTCATTCCTTTGACGAATCCAGTAATATAATCCAGCTTTATGCAGATCTATGAAGAGGCAGATGATCCTATCACTACTCGACTCTGAATATCTAACTAAAGCTGAAATTTAAAATTTACCTAAATATTCTACATTATGACGGGAAATTCTTTTCAGAAATACCCTAATATGTCAAAATCTGACATATCCGGGTATACCCAAGGACTGAAGAATATAATGAATATCTTATTCTGAATATAACTATTCTAACAAAATATGGCCATTTAAATGAAGCCTCAACCCCGCTCCCCCACCACACACCACCACCCCTCCCCCCAAAAAAAAATTTGACAGAGGGAAGGGTTAAGGTGGGCCATATTGCAAGGAGGTAGGTATACATGTATGTAATTAGTAAAACATAAGACCAGACACTCCGGGTCATCTGGTCGTTATTACTACATTACAACCTACCTCCTTGCATTACTATTGCTCAAATACAGATTTCAACATTGCACAAAGCACGGAGGGAGGTGAATTTTTGCGCTAGATTGATGTAAAAATAGAGAAAGAATACGAAGTTAGTAATAGCAAGTAGAGAAAGATACTATAAAGACAGTAATTCCTCAGAATTACCTTCATAAGTACCCTAATAGAAAGGAAACAGAAGAAATAAGGAGAAGATAAGAAAGGAGGTCATAAAACGACACCAAAAAGACAAGAGAAGATCATGCAAGAAAGAGATGAATAAATAGGGGTGATGAAAGGGATCATATGAAAGAGGTGAAACACACACATGAGAAAGAAGTAATGAACTCACACTCACCCCAAATAAAAATCTTATACGAATGAAGATGATGAAGAAAGAGAAGATGATGATGAAGAAGGAATGCAAGTCATGGTCCCTGAAGGTACCTTATGAATATTCTTATAGAAAAAGGAAAAATGACCAGAATCTTTAAGATTGAAATTAATAAAGGTATTTTCTGATTTCCAGTTAACAATTTGCATGATATCATCCAGAGAAGATCCATTAAAAAGGGGCGCAAGAGGTGGCAAGGCCCCTAACATCATGGGCCTTAACACCCACTAGGTGCATTGACCCCAGTAGAAGCTAATTCATGGCACATTTTGATAGTATCAATGATCCAATGTGAAATAGTGGTTAAAGAGGCAGGACGATCCACACCTTCTGCAAATGTAACCCAAAGATGTCTATTGTCGGATCGTTTGGAGGGAGTCCGTATGAAGTTTATACATATTAATGGCTCTAACTGGGCACCAGACAGAATCATCTGGTGATAAGGAAGAAAGTTTATGAATTATAATAGGTTTACCCCAGAATTTAACTGACTGAGTTTTGGACAGGAATTCTGCCCTGGGATAGAGAATAATGCTATTTCCCCGTAATTTGAAACCTATCCAATTCAGCAGAAAGGGCATGGATTTCAGAGCGACAGCTCGCTGATGCTACTGCTAATAGGAATACCGCTTTAAGGGTAAGATGTTTCAAATAAACAGAACCTAAGGGTTCAAAATGTTTCCCAGCTAGAGCCTGTAATACAAGTGAAAGGTTCCAAGAAGGAAGGGGTTTCTTAAAAGGTGGTTATGAATTACCCATACCTCTAACCCTTACCACTCTGATGACAATATTCTATCTTTTACTGTGTCAATAGAAAAGAAACTGGTGTACATTTTTCAACAATTTTGGTGGACGATGTTGCTGTCTGCAACAGCACCATCTTCCACCAAATTTGTTGAAAAATGAACACCAGTTCATCTATTAATTTAATTTGAAAATTACAAATTTTGACATCAGAGTGGTAAGGGTTAATGAGGTCGTGGAAATGTTTTTGAACTTGGACAGAAGGATCAATGAGACACTTGACAAAGGAGTTCAGACCAAATCGATAGGATCTGATAGTGTTAACTGTCAAAAGCTTTTTCTGGTCAAAGAGGAAAACCAGAAAATCAGTGACTTGAGTTACAGAGGCTTCAGAGGGCAGGATAGAATGGTCTGGACACCACTTTTTGAAAACCTCAAATCGAGCTTCATACATTTGTAAATGTTACAAGTGGAAGATCTGAGGGATTTCTCCAAAAGTTCTTGAGATCTGACTAAAAAGATTGACGAAGAAGGGTGCAACTCACCAGCTTCCAGACTGACAGGTGAAAGATTTCTGGATTCTGATGGAGAATCCTGCCTATGTTCTGGGATAATAGATTGTGGGAGACATGAAGTATTATTGGGAGATCTACAAGAAGGTCCAGGAGATCCGGAAACCACGATTTTGTCGGCCAAAACGGAGCTATTAACAAGACTACACAGGGATGTAGCCTGATCTTTCTGAGTACCAGCGGAATGAGAATCGTAGGGGGAAAAGCGTATGCGAACATGTTGTCCCAAGACTGAGCTAGAGTCTACTGAAAGAGCCAAAGCTTCCGGAAAGGGAGATATGAAGGTGGAATATCTATGAAGGTGGAATATCTTTCCGTTCTTGAGAGTAGCAAACAGGTCTATGTGGGGACGACCGAACTGAAGAAAAATCAACTGGACTACAGCCTCTTTCAACTCCCATTCTGTTTCCGGGATTCTTGAAGGACGAGATAACTGGTCGACCAGAAAATTCAGTTTGTGGGATTCTCGAAGAGAAATGTTGCGGGACTTGCACCAATAAAGCATGATCATGGACTCTTGACAGAGAGACCGACCTGGTCCCCCATGATGATTGATGAACGAGATCACTGTGAAATTGTCTGATCTGATAAGGATTGAAATAGCAAGAATCAAGGGTTCCCAAATGAAAAGGTTGACATGGTAGGAAGATTCTGTGAGGGACCAGGTTCCCGAAATCTTCCTGGAATCCCAGATGGCTCCCCATCCTACCAGGGATGCATCTGTGAAGAAGATTTCCTGAGGCGATGGAGGATGGAGAGGAACCCCTAATAACAGGGATTGATGGCCTTTCCAAAACCGGCAATGCACCATGAGTGGAAATTTGATGAGAATCCGATGATCCAGAGAATCTAGACTGATTCCAGTGGGCCATAAGATAAAACTGGAAGGGCCGTCTCATCAGAGGAGCCCAAGGAATCACCTCTACTGAAACCATGAGGCCTATTATACTGAGAAAAGATCTGGCCGAAACTAATTGGCCTACCTTGAGAGCTTGAGTTTTGTGGATATCAATATCTGTACATTGGGAAGGGAGGGAAATAACCTCCCCTGAGAGGTCAAAAGTGACCCCCAGGTGGGTAAAAACTTGGGGAGACGCGACTTTTCTACACTGATGATCCAACCCAGGTGAAGGCAAACCTGGATGGCATCTGATACATCCGCAATGAGGGAGACGGGATCGGGAGCCTTGAATTCGGGAGTCTATATAGACATGTACTGAAATTCCCTGAAGATGAAGGCATGAGGCTACTGAAGATACTATTCGAGTGAATACATAAGGGGAGGTGGTCAGGCTGAATGGAAGCCTGCGAAACTGCCAAACCCTGCCTTTGTAAGCGAAACGAAGGAACTTGCGGAATGCAGGATGAATAGGGATATGAAAATATGCGTCTTTGAGGTCGATGGATATTGTCCACAAGCCCACCTACTGTAGAGAGACTGAATGATGGATTGAACCGTTTCCATCTTGAAGAAAGAACTCACAATTAGAGGATTGAGGGATTTTAGATTTATAATGGGCCTCCACCCCCCCCCCCCTTCCCTTGGAGAAGAAACATGGTCGAGAAGCAAACATGATTGCATTGCCAATCCATCACCTCCTCCACCGCATGTTTTGATATCAGAGACAGAATCTCGGATTCCAAGACTAAGAGTTTCTCTGGGCACGATGGAACAGGGGTTCAACGAGGGACAAAGGAAAGAGGTTTTTCCTTCCAACAAGGATGATGGCCGCAATAAATAGTTTCTAACACACACTGATCTTGAATAAGATCCTAATAAGTTATGAACCTGGAAAGACGATTGCCTAATGGGATGCTTGGAAAGCTTGAAATAGTGGGGGACTGAAAATATAAATCTACTGGAAGAGTTTAAAAAAAGGGTCATCTCCTGAACCTATGACGTCAAAAACGAGGATGATATCGATCACCCGATTTACGAGGACCTCTAGACTGCTTTCTAAAAGGTATCTGCGCTCTGGACCTATTGGAAACCACATCCAAATATTTATCCCGAGTAGGAGACCTACGCTGAGGAGGAGAGTTACGAGAACGACCCGAGAGGAAGGCCTAGAAGGAGGAGATCTAGATCTATCAAAAGATCTATTGGAAGTCACAAAAATCAGAGAAGGAAAAGATGTTTGACGATCAGAATGAGGTAACTTCTTGAAAGGAGATGAGGGAGGAAAAGAACGAACCGGTGTCAAGGAACGTTTCCTAGAAAGCTGAGTAAGACCAACTTTAGAAGAGATCTCGTGAATACGCTTGAGTCTATCCACCTCCTTCATGATGAGACTAGTGGATTCAGGGCCAAACAACGCCTTACCAAAACAGGATCTGGAAATAAGAGTGTCTTTAAGCTTCTGAGAAATAGCTAAAGAACCAAGTGCTTTCTTCCTACGATAGTTGTTGACAAAACCGACTAATCTAGCATCCAAACTAAGGTTAAATCTAGAAATGTCTGCCAGACAAGCCAATGCCGACTGAGGAATAGATTCGCCTCTAGAGGAAACCTTAAAAATAGCTTCTGAAAGAGTCGAAAAATTTGAAAGCTTAAATCTGAGTCTAGCCGATTGTTCTAAAGATCTAATCATGGCTGAATCCGAAATTGGAGATCTACATGTACCAGTATCTTTAATAAGATCCCAAGCTCCACCAAAGACTTAAGTCTAATAGTACCATCAAAATCAGAGAGGCACTCTAATGGAAGACGCCAAATCTGGAGAAACCAGGGAGCAATCAGAAAAGCAAGCCTGCTGAGAAAAATTATCTAAAATATCTGCTGAAACATTATTAATTGGAAGAACATGATTAAGACATCTTGTCTTCTGAGACCAGAGGAGATTCATACGAAGTATAATTCAATGTGGAGAGAATCTGAAACCCATTGGTGAGTACTACTACACCAGTCATTCTCAGCAGCCCTAAGAAGTAGAAACTTGAAATCAGAGGCTCCCCCGTGAAAAGTATCTTGAGAAGATTGAATAATAGAATCCTGAAATGGGACAAAATCCTGAGAATCATCAACTATGGAGGAAACTTCAACATCACTAAACAAGATATCCGACACTAAAGAAGGATGAATGGATGAAGATGATGAGGAATTCGCGAACTTAACCTTAGAATGAGAATGACGAAGGATACATCTAGGGACCAAACTAGATTCAAAGGACGCAAGGAAATCAATAGCGCTTCTAAAAGCAGTGATGATAGAATTCCCTGAATTCTCTTTTGACAATGAAAAATCTTTACTTGACAAGCCGATGGAAGCAATTTCATTCACTAAAGATTAATTAAGATAACAACTCACTGACTCCTGGGAAGGATTATCCTGGGACATAGGATCCGAAGAGTATGAGGGATTCTGAGAACTAGAAGAATTACCTATAAAGGATCTAGAATGAGGTACGGAGAAATGATCACTAGTGAGATAATTAATGAAATCTGATCTAGAATTATCCGACAGAGATTCACTAATGACTGAGATATGTTTAACAGCATCAGAATTAGAATCGTGAGAAAACTGAGAATTAGACAGCAAACTACCGAGAGAAAGATGAGATCTAGACAGACCCAGGTCCCCTAGGGGACCCGGGAATGGATCTACTAATCCTGGATGCGGCCCCGGACCCTCTCTGGGATTACTAACAGTATCCCAGAGAGGAACGCCGACTGTCCAGAAAAATCCTGACAAGAAAATAGAGGATGACTGAGAATCTAGAGCAGAACCCGGCTCCGGAGCCCAACTAGCCCCGGGACTGGGGAAACATGTGAAAAGTCACATGAGGATTGACCAAAATTTGAAGAAAAATTCAAATTTTACTTTGACACACCGGAATGACGAGTCCCGACTCGGGCTGGAGCGGGAAAGCCGGGAGATTGACCAGAGGACCCAGACCCGGGTTTCTCTGAACCTGAAGCCTCCCTAGAGGCAGGACCCGGACAAAAATCTGGGTCCGGCCCCAAGGATGAAATCGGTAACCTAAGCCGGTCAACGTCCAGACCCGGGGCTGGGAAAAAACCTGGGCCCTGAAGTCTAGCCGGAATAACAGCAGATACAATATAAGATGATGAAACTGGCTTTGTAGAAAACAACGGATGTGAGATCACCTGGACCACTCCGGTCGGGAAATCCTTCGACACCCGCCAGTGAAAAAGTAGTAGTGATAGGTGACAAACAGGACCGACTTATGACCCACTCGGGCCCGAGAGAGGATATACCGAACTCGGACCACATGGGCGCAGGCTGCGGAATGTTGACTGAAGATGAAGAAGAATCCTGGAGCGATGACTGGCTTCTGAACGAGCAGTGAATGAGGCAAAACCAGTCTTCATGCTTTTGTTCTTTACATTCTTTGTGGTACCCCTGAAACAATGCAAATCAGTGAGCTGTAATTTGTTAGACTTAGAGAATAGGCGCTTCCTGGGAACAGGCAGTTCCAATGCTTCACAATCAACTACGTCAAGAGATGAAGCATTGGAAACTGACTGGTCCAGGATAATCTTATTGATCCTACTGTCAATAGACGAGTCAATATTGCGAACTTATTTTCTGGAGACGTTCCATTGATAAAACAATTTTTTCAAGGATGGCTGAATCCGCTGTGGCCTCAGGTTTGGCCTTTATTTTAACCACCGACCTTAAAGGAGAAGGATTCCCGGGAATATTTGAAATCTCTAGGGAATTTGGTTTGAAGAAAGACATTCTGGCAGTTTGTGACCATGACCTGCATTTCAGACAGGTTGACTCTAAAGTACACGAAGTGCATTTGGAACACAAGTGTCCAGTGTTCCGACTTTATAAATCTATGGCAGCTGCCAGAAGGACATCTGATAGAATGATTCATATTCTTTTCTTTAGTCTCCTTGATCTTCTTCGGAGACTTTCTCAAATCTGAATCGTAAAAACAGAAAGATTTGATAGAGTAAAGCTCCGAAAATGACTCAGGATTAGCCAGCGCTAAACCCAAGATTTATAGACAGAGACCCTACTAATCTCTAATTTAAAAATATTTTGGTTTCTTTGAGAGAGTATGTTTATCGAGATATCGTAGATTCAAGCTTAAACACAACAAGTATGTCAATTTAGTAGCTTATACATGCTACTGTAAAGGAAGAAGCAGAAATAGACAACACATAGTCTATACACTCTGGGTGCAAGTAACCAAAACTGGTAATGCGCTTACCACGAAAATAGAAATGATCTTACAAATCATTATTAATGCACCAGGACCTAGAACCAATTATCTTGGGAGGTTTCTGGTGCTTGTCCGACATCTTGATGTTCCGCATGCCTTTCTATTAATCCAAAGCAATTCAATAAGTTATAAAATAACTTAAAGGGGCTATACATTTTTTATACGCCTCTTCCTTCAACAGTAGGAAAAGGAATGAAGTCTTGGTTGCTACCAACAAGGTCATATCAGCTAATGAGGTTGTCATTGTGCTTAATGACCTACTCAGTGGCTCTGGGTATTGGATTAACCATCTTCTTGCCTCATTCTGAGTTATAGCATTCAAGCGAATTACTATGGATCTCATCATTAGAGAGAGTATGGAGCTTCCTGAAGAAGCCTTCAGTCACTCTGTAACCACAATACCCAGCAAACATTGGCTGTAAAAAATTCATCCTACTACGCTTCCCTTCAGAGAAGGAAAGAGCAATAGTAATGCAAGGAGGTAGATTGTAATGCAGTAATAACTTTTGTCGATATACGAATTGCTTCGAGACCGTGGATAAGACGTGGAAGTACATATATACTAAACTGATGTACTGATACTTTGGGGTTAAGACAATTTGCTGTGTGGAGACCGGTGCCCATCAGGGCATAGATGGTTCTTCTAGCTACGTTTATCCTTTCAGGAACAGCATTTTTTGTTCCAAATTTAGAGTCGTTCTCCCGTTCAATGCCAAGATGTACGACTGTCTTTTATGATGGAAGGGTTGCTCCATTGAATTGAAAGGTTGGTAAAGCATAACCGTGGTTGATGGAAAGGACTACTGATTGTGATTTACTGATTGTGTAACGTTCGCGGTTTGCGTATGCTTCTTGTATGTTTAATAGTAGTTGGTCTTCTTCATTGGAGGTGACTAGACAGACATCATCAGCAACAGTTGGTGAGCTACAGGGGGTTATCCCAATCAGGCCGCCTATATTTTGGTCCAAGATGAAGTTGAGTAATGGATTAATGAACAGTTTGTAGGCCGTTGGGAACCATATACCACCTTGGCGTACCCCTTGGCATTCGAGGAAGCTTGATGAAGATGTTCCTTCCCGTTTTACTAGAGAGGATATGCCCTTGTACCAGTCACTCAACAACAGCCAGTTAACACCAGAAATGTCAGCTTGGTGCAGTTTACGGAGCATTGATTCATGCCATACCACATCGAATGCTTTCTGCATGTCGAGGAAGGCGATATGGATTGGATGTTTGTTATCTCTAGCTTCAGCAATTATTTTTGTGAGGATGATAGCTGCATTGTTGGAAGAGGTACCTTTAGTGAATCCTCTTTGCACTGGATTTTGGGCTATGCTGATATTGTGCTCAGATAATTGTAAGTGAGCTTTTTCTGCGATCTTACCAACTAAGCTGGTATGGTTATTTTTCTGTATGAGTTTGGGTCCACTGTTCTTAAGGTGTTCACTGGTGATATTTAGGTGGTCAGCTGCTTTTCCATTTTTCAAGCCAGAGACAATGCATTTTATAGTGTCTTCAGTAATGATGACTGGTGGTATCTCGTCAGCCCAGTTGATGTCTTTGAGAAGTAAGAGGTCAAGCTGAACTTGGATCCTATAATCTTCATCGAAGTTGGGATCATCGACCAGTGTTGCAAGATCACTGAAGTAACTCACCTATCCATCACGGATCTCTTCTGTAGAGTTAAGTACAGCACCATTAACAGTTAGCTCAGCAGTAGCTAGGGCTGGGCCGTTTGGCCTAAAAGAAAACCGGTGACGGTATCACTAATTAAACCGGTATTAATTAAATACCGGTTTAAGGGGTTAGAATGATCGAAAATAATTTGAAATATGAAAATATGCCATTTTCATTAGTAGTTTAATCAGTAGTTTTGTAGACGAACACATAAAAGTACATATCACTAAGATCAAATCATATGTAAAAGACACCACAGTCTTTATAAACATAGTGGAAGCCTTCGGAAAGACCAAGGAACAAACTCTCTTGGTAACCATGGATGTCACCTCTCTATACACCAACATCCTAACAAAGAGGGACTACGTTCAGTCGCCAAATTCTGCCAGACACATGGCTTACCAGGCACTCTGACTATAAGAAGCCTCTTAAACCTTCTCAAATTAGTACTAGAATGCAACAACTTTGAGTTTAATGGCGAACATTATCTCCAAGTAGGCGGTACCGCCATGGTCAGTAAAGCTGCATGCTCCTTCGCATGCATCTTCATGGCAGACCTAGAGACCAAATTACTGGGCAGCGCGCCACATACCAACCAGCACTCTACGTTAGATACATAGACGACATCTTTATATGTGAAAACAGAAAACCCGCCCTGGATGACTTCGTTACCCACATAAATTCGTCACACGAATCCATCAAATTCACCATGGAATGCCTGAAACACAGGTTTCCTTCTTAGACACTTTAGTCATTCAAACAGAAGCACACGAGTTCATCTTTAACCTCCACATCAAACCAACAGATACACATGGCTATCTACATTATGACTCGGCACACCCCACCTCCTGCAAAGATGCCAGCCCATATGGCCAATTTTTAAGACTTAGACGCATCTGCACCTGTATAGAGGACTATGACTACAACAGCCTCCTATACAGGGCCATTTTCAGAAGAGGATACCCCATAGAAACCCTAATGACATCAAGAGCGAAAGCCAGGCAAACCCCAGGCACACCTTATTACACCCAGCACACCGTCCGACACAGCTCAGTAAAGTACAAAGAGCCATCTACAGTTGTCGGCGAATTCACTCGCACAGGCATTTTTCTAAAAAATACCATCAACATGTACTGGCCAGTCTTGGAAGCTAGCAACAGGTGCAGGTTGGCCTTCCCTGAAAAACCACTTTTTGGATTCAGGAAGAATAAGACTATCAAAGATAGAATATACCAGGAAATGTTCGCTGACCAGACACAACATAGGCAAACATGGCGCCGTCACCCCTGGACATGTGAGTCTTGCCAAAAACCGTCCCTGAGATTGGAATACCTGCGTAAACATCTACGCCGCCGCCATGGCATGCAAGACTCCGCCATCACACTCTAACAACTAAAATGTTGATTTTCAACACTGTTATTAGGTAACTATTTTCAAAAGCATACTAAAATCTAATGCGTGTAAGTAGAAACCCGGATATGAGAGCGAGCTTAGGCTCCTAGTAGAGTAGCGCTCATACAGTTAGAGTTCGTACAACCACCTACAGTATGATCTAGTCTAGTAAGTCATGTGTTTGTATTCGAGTACTCGGTATTTAGTAATACTCCTCAATAAACTGTCATTCACGTGGGTGAATTCAATCAGCACGTAACAAAAGGGTAGTCATTTCCCGGAAATCCCACCTCAAAAATTCTCACAAAAAGCTGTGTTTGACTATTTTTCGAGCTTCATATGTCATATAATAGAGATTATGATAATTTGACAACATAAGTGCAATGATTCGTGAATCTAACTTAAATCTACTTAAATCAACACTCCGCAGTCTTGAAGATATACGAAGACGAAAAAGACCAGGCCGGTCCGTAAAACAAAACGATGTGATTCTAACACCTATTGAGCAGAAAAGTCACGTGATAAAAAATACTACGAATTTCATTCTTAAAATCGATAGTGGTGAATATCCCGGCGGAAGAATTTGTTAACAACCAATCACATTACGTCTGCTTGTATTTGAGAGGCTGAGGTTATTTTACTTGTAACTACTCCACCAACGTAAGGAGCGACTTAATCATTTTCATTTCTCAGGCGTTCAAGCAATTTGTCTCGTATGTCTTATTCTGTGATGGATCATTTTATGTTTGTAAAAATCTAAGGGAAATAATGACATGTTTGGACTGGGAGTTCATTGTATAGCGTCGTTGTTTTCGTAGCGTGTTTCTTGATTTTTTTTTTTTGTATCATGTCACATTTGGAATCCTAATTAAACATAGTACAAACTCGAATTGTAAAAAGGATTATTTGTTACAAAGAAGAAATTTAGATTTTCAAATTATTCAATCATACATTGAACCCACAGAGCTTACATCATGTAAAATTCATTGCTGGCAAATCAAATCATATTTGCCGAGTGTCGTCCTCAGCCGATTTGTTGGGATTTCACCAACACCCTTGCTTTCCCACAGCTAATAGTTATAGATGATTGTATTTTATGTCCCTATTAGCAAATGGTTACATTAGATGATAATATTAAACTGCAAGTCAAGAACAAACTAGTTTAGGACAGTCACCAGATTTCGCGCAATGGCGATCTTACGGACGGTTTAGTCGCTTTTTGACCAATGTCATTGCTTGGAAGATGCTTTTGGATTTAAGAGTAGGTCTTCCAGCTCTTTTTCATTTCCAATTGGCTACTTTGCTAGCTCTACATAGGTCCTTGATGACAGGCGTCGATTTGTCTCCGTTTTCTTTTACGTGTTCTGTACAGAGAATATTCACTTGCTGTCATTTTCGGCTATATATCCTTATTCTTACCCCTTACGAAGTGGTAACTCGAGTTTATTTCTGTTATTTAGTTTTACCACTTTCTTCGTATGGCGAAAAAAGCATCATAGAAGTATAGTCTTAACTATTAAAATGTTCCAGACATTGAAAACATCATAGATAATTTTATTTATAGTGTTTTAACCAGATTTCGTGGCAAACCAAAACCCCATAGTAAACCTATGGGAGTGGTTAGAATCAAGATATAGCCAAGCTGTTTTTGGCTGATATGAGTGTTAAACAGTTAAATGATTGTGATTCGTCATCACAATCAAATTTCCCCCAAAATAACCTGGGAGCGACGCCATTTTTGGACGGGGCTCATTACGAGCAATGGGCTGTAAAACCTTAATTACATTTTCTTTACTATCTTGCAAAATTCACTCATGATGTGATGTTTTCTGATACCTGGCAGGGTTATTATAGATTCTCAGATACATGATTTTATGGTTTGAGGGTCATGGAAAATGTAAACAATGCGTTGCTATGGGCAGTCCTCTTTAGCATGTAGTAAGTTTGCCCCAACTTTAATGGCGGCTGATCTCAAGATGTCGGGATGAGCGAAACAAGGAATTGAAAACTACCTCCTCCCTTACTAGGGCTGTGCGGTTATCCAGATTTTGAACCGTCTCCAGATTTTTAAGCATGACGGTTCGAAAACCAGTGACATAATTTGACAACCGTACAACCGTGTATGTTTAAAAATCTGGTTTTATAATTTTTTTTTTACGGATATATGATAATATATAACATTGATTGTATACATTTGATTTAATTTTATCTATTTGCGAAATAAAATCTGAAATAAAACCATACCTACACAGTATCGTAACAGGAGAATATCGCATTGCTACATACGTTCAGAAATTTTAATCTGCTAGCGTCTTATTAAATTCTATAATACACGCTTGAAAGCATATCATAAGCGATCTAGTGTTTCTGATATCTATGTCTATTATGAATTCTGAACGTGCATCCGGGACTCTAAACCCGGGACATGATCTAACCTGTCAAAGTAAGTTGAAATCGAATTTGTCTAATCGCTCGGGCGATCAAGAGTAATTTCTCGTGAATGTTCAGGAGCTGGCTTGACATATGTTGGACGATATAATTAACACTCGACGCAGGTCGATATACATTATTAGCACCGGAAAACAACTTTTACAGCTTACATCTGAGACAGTTTTATACCAAGTCCTTCCAAATCACGCTTATGATCTATATTAAAATACGTATGAATTCCTTTTTTGCAGAAACTGTATGCTAGTAAATAGTATAATACGGCCGAGTTTGATTACACGTATCCGATTAATTAGATCAATAAATTTGATTTACTATGCATATTCAGGCATATACGATATGCAGATTTGTACCACATGGCAGTATTACGAATGTCTGTAACTAAATTTGACATAAGCGTGTGTAAGCGTAGGCTATCGGGAACTAGTTTTTATATTATATACATTTGCATAATGCTTCTCGTGAATCTCACTGGTCTCCAAAATGGAGGCTGTGTAACAGTTTACTTACATGTAGGTCTGCCATCTTTCAGAATTTATCACCGGCTCGGTGTATCCAAGACCTGAAATGACTAACTATCGAGTAGTATCTTTAGCGAATGCTCTACAAATTTTCTAACTGTCGTTTAGTCATCCAAAAACATATTTTCTACTCCATGAACCGCTTGAACTGGCCACTAAAAGCCACATTAAATTTGGCAATGTATCTCTCTGCATGTTATCCTAGAGGGGGGTATACGAATTGCTAATTGTATAGGAATCTAATATATGACAGATTGTGCAAGAACTCGAAATGCCATATCGCGATGAATTTAAAAGCGCAAAATCTAATGTTTTAAAGCAATTTAAGTAATGATTTCACTATATCCTCTAAAATTGCATCGGATACTATACATGTAGCTACAGATTTAAGTCTACTACTAAAAACGTTCTATTTTCGGTGTATAGACATTTCGGCAGCCAACCATTTTTGGCAACTTGGAGTACATTTTCGGCAGCCCATTTTCGGCAGCCTATATTAGTGTGTTTTATTATTATTATCCGTGTTACCTATATGTTACCCTATATCTATGTCGCTTTAACAGAGTTGATATAACCGTATTATATACTAATACTATACGTGTGTATAGAAATTCTAGAATATTTAAGGCGTAACATAATATTTGAAAAGCAGAGCCAATTTGGAAAATCTATGTGTCATGTAATTGATGTATCACATGAAAATGAGAATTTTGAAAACAATTTTTCAGGTTGAGACTTGGAGCAGATTTCCTCCAATTTTCGTTAAGATCTACCAAATACGTAATGTTTGAAGCAAATTTGGAAATGCTCATTAGAAAATATAAATAATTTCGAAAATCTGCACCCTTATAATGCTATGTCTGTAATGGTCGAAAGATTAATACAGACTGACTAACGATCTGAATCACAAGTACGACCAGCAATTGCACGTGCATTTTGATTTGTTGACGTTGTTCCTGAAAGCTGGTTGGTTAGAGCTCTCTCTCTATTGTATTTGTAATCCATGTCTATGTGTATTCCGACCATTGTAATTGTTTCCTGCAATTAAAGCCCATGTTAGCTAGTCTCGGCGGGTGATAACAATGTCCTAAGTTTTTAATCCCTGCTGTTATCTTAACGCCAAAAATGTTAAGATGCGATCTCTTGCGCGAATGAACAACACATTTCGCTTGCACAACAACTACTTTCAGTATGATGTACATACCTTGTAAGCAAATAACTTTTAACAGACAAATTCATTTCAAAGTATTCAACATTTTAATTAATTGTAACAAAATTTAATTTCACGCACCTTGTACGCGCAGTCACTTCGTACGCGACCACATATATAAATCTAAAGGAATTGTGGATATTTTTGAAAATAATTTGACTGGAACCTGTTGCTGGTATTAGCAGCAACAGCGTCCGGTCAAAATATTTACACAAATATTCAACCTATCCCAACAAATGGACTTAGTCAATAAGTGAACAGCTATCTAAAGAAAAGAAAATCAATTTGACAAACGTAAATCCAGCTAGATTTTAAGGAAATAATTTGACTGGAACCGGTATTCAACACTCTGGTGCATATTCTGGAGTGAATGTGCCCTTTAATACAAGTTTACACACACACGCACGCATGCTACTTATTAACAAGGAATTTATTTTCAAAATATTCAAATATAACATATTTCACGATATTACAAGTGCAACATATTTCACCATATTACATGGCGACGAACGTGTATGCACGTAGACACTCACGTATTCATTAAATGACCACTTATCTAAATAAAGGTTCTGGACATATATTTTGAAAATAATTTGACTGGAACCTATTGCGGACATTTGCAGCAACAGCTTCTGTTAAAAAATAACTACACAAATTTCACCAGATTCCGACAAATGCATACTCATTAACCCCTCGGGCTGGACTGTATAAAAGAAATTAACTTGACTGGAACATGTTGATTCTGTTTGCAGCAACAACGTCTACGCAAAAAAAATATTTACAGATATTCAACTTTTGTGTATATAAGGTAGTGCCATCTTCCAGTCAAATTGGTTTCAAAATATTCACAAACTTAACTATAATATAAGCGTAAAAGTGAGTGAAATATTGCTTTTGAGCTGTTACAAAATAATATATTCGCTACGTATGTGTCAATGTCTGTTGAGTATTTTGAAACTAAATTGACGAGAAGCTGTTTCTGCCTAAGGTAGCGCCAAAAACTGTACTGTATAATTTGAAGCCATAGCATGTGCATGCCTACACAGGCTATAACTGCCAACAAGAGGCCTAATGGCCTCTCACCTGCAACATTAGCAGTTGAAATACTGGGTAGTTCATATCTCATGAAAATATATTTCATGAAACCTCTACAGGATGACAGATAGATTCTATGTTTTAATATGGAATAATCTTAGAAATAAGATCTTAGCAAATCTACCATGACAATTTGACCGAAGAATCATGTTTGTACTCCAATTTTGAATCCAGATATTTTAAAATTTTTCAGGAACTCTAGTGAATAAATCTGACAATTTTTTTCAAGAATTCAAGCGCATAACTGCAGCTGTATTTTAGCCAAACTG
Organism: Chaetoderma sp. LZ-2023a; assembly: GCA_034401795.1. Lineage (NCBI taxonomy): Eukaryota > Metazoa > Mollusca > Caudofoveata > Chaetodermatida > Chaetodermatidae > Chaetoderma > Chaetoderma sp. LZ-2023a. Next base: position 29,810,100 of record CM067359.1, on the reverse strand, counting down.
AATGCCAGTCAAGGTCTCATCTCTCATGTTCAAAATATGAAGTGAATCCCCCCACACACCCCCCTTGCGGGTTGGTCTGTTCCATGCGGGGTGGCTAAGGCCAGGTCGTAGTGATTGAACGGTAAGTATGTTTTTATAGTGGTTAATAAAACAACAGACCAACCCGCAAGGGGGGTCTGTGGGGGGGTTGTTATTACACCACAAAAACATCCATTACCGTTCAATCACTACTTGCTAAACCCGTAGATTTGGTCAGTGCCCCACTTAAAACATTAGGTGGGAGGCGATTTGAGAATCAATCAAACAAGGATAAAAATCAAACCAATCTCATCCAAATGTTAACATAATATAAACGAAATCAAGGATTTCTTTTTTCACGAGAGAGTTGATACTTACCTCCCTAATACTTTTGATATTGCTAAATATTGGCTTTCACTCAATAAACACTCAGATTAAAACAGTTAGGTGCCCCTACTGGGCAGGGAGTCAGAGCGTAGTCTGGCGGATGCCAGCCCCACCACCGCGCATGCGCAGACTAGCACTTCCTCTGACTAATTTATTGGCTGATACACATGCAACTATAAAGAGCCTGAAGACCGAGCCTCTGTGGGGTGGAGAGGCCGGGTCCGTATCTAGGGAGGTAAGTATCAACTCTCTCGTGAAAAAAGAAATCCTTGATTTCGTTTATTTCACATCAACAGTATACTTACCTCCCTAATACTTTTGATATTGCCAGAATTCGACAGTGAATTCGGCGGGAGGGAGGCGAGGTCAAAAGACCAGCTCATCCCTATACGCTTTTCTGCGTTTAAGGCACTTAAACTTCTGAAACTGTATGAAAAAACAGTCAGGATTTGACTAACCATCGGATAACACCCCCGATGTATGAGAGATGACCGAATGTCATATGCGCTCCCCCCCCCCTCCTTCCTGGGAGGAAGAGTCGAATGACCTCAATGTCCTATACGCTCTCTACGTACAAGTGCCATGTACTACAGGACAGAGACGAAAAAACTCCATTTTCGTATACTCTCAACAATGAACCACATAAATACACAAAACCATCATCATATTAATAACGGGTAACGTGACAAGACAATCAACAATGGACAACACATACACAAGACTGACCTTGTTGAAATGGCTGCTGACATCCTCTTCCCATTGGTGAAGAACGATGTAGTCCCAAATTAGTGGTTGTTTCCATAAATTAATTGTGAAATATATAAGCAATGAGGAAACCCCATCAAAAATATATGCCTAGTTATTTTTTCAAAATCGACAAGGCGAGAGGATTAGAGGTGTCACGGAGATAATGGTCTGTAAAACTTGACTCACAGTGCCACTGAGCCACCGACATAATATCATCCACAGGGACCCCATTAAATAGGGCAGTGGATGTCACTACGCCGCGGACACTGTGAGCCTTGGCCACGTCAACCTGCTTCCCGGTGGCGGATTTATGGCAAAACTGAATGCATTCTACAATCCACCTGGAAATGGTGTCCTTAGAAGCCCTGCCATGGGGTTCAATATAAGACAACCATAACGCCGACTGGTCGGTGCGCCACTCCGCCGTACGTTGTTTGTACCGGCGAAGCGCCCGGACGGGACACCATGCTTTAGAATTAGGATCATATCTAGTTAAAGCAGGCAAAACAATAGGTTGACCTGGATATTTCAACGACTGATTTTTAGCCAAGAAATTAATCCTAGGTAGCAGCTTAAGGCCTTCCCCTGAAACCACAAAACGGTCATCCTCGGCTGATAAGGCATGAATTTCACTCCTACGCCAGCCGAGGCCGCAGCAATTAAAAACACAGTCTTCAGTGTTAATAGTTTCATAGAAATGGAACTAAGTGGTTCAAACGGCTTATCACCTAGTACTTGAAGCACTAGCGATAAACTCCAAGACGGAATCACAGGTGGATTCCTTGGTCTTAGATTGCCCATGCCTTTAATTAATACATTTAATGTATTTACTTCATCACTTCCCCTCTTAGCCAAGCAAGGAATACCAGACATTAAAGCTGACTTATAACCAGCAATAGAGTTAGGCTTGAGGCTATAGGCATCATAGAGGTGACAGAGGAAATCAGCTACTACCTGAATAGATGAATCCATTGGATCAATACATCTTTTTGAGCACCATTCTGCAAATCTGTTGATTTTATAATTATATGCTCTGGAGGTTGACCCCCTCCTGGCTTTGGCCATAAACATGGCTGCTTGCTCAGAAAAGCCCTCCTTAATTCTAGATTCCTTGACAACATCCACGCAGTCAATCTGAACATTGACGGATTGTTGTGAAGGGCCTTGCCCTGGAAGATAATATCGTCCATCAGAGGCAGAGGAACCGGATTGCAGACCAGAAGGTCCAGCAGATCCGTATACCATGATCGGCTTGGCCAATCCGGGGCGATCAGAAGCACTTGGCATTCCTCTTGTCTGATTTTCTGAAGAATTTTTGGAATCAGGATTGCTGGAGGGAATGCGTATGCATACATTCTCCCCCAGCTGATAGCTAACGCATCTGTTGCGAAAGCGCTTGGATCCGGAATCGGAGAGACGTACGTCGTCATCTTCGCATTCTTCTTCGTTGCGAACAAATCGATGTTGGGTTTCCCCCAATGGTCGAACAGACGATCCGCCACACATTGATTTAGTTGCCATTCCGTGGGTAAAACACTCATCCTTCGGCTCAATGAGTCTGTTAGCAGATTTAACCTTCCCGGAATATGAACTGCTTTCAAGGTAATCTGGTGATCCAGACACCAACAAAGCAGTCTCCATGTCATCATACAGAGACTGGGCGACTTCGTTCCGCCCTGGCGGTTTATGTAAGTCACAACTGTTGAGTTGTCTGAACGAATAAGAACAATCTTGCCCTGAACTTTCTGTAAGAAATGTTCCAGGCCCAGGACTACTGCTCTTAGCTCCAGTAGATTTATATGTTCCTTTGACTGTTCCAGATTCCAAAGCCCTGATATCGTGGACTCTTCCAGGCAAGCTCCCCAGCCCTCCATCGATGCATCTGTATACACAGTCACCTGAGGGTGGGGAGGGGTTAGCATAACCCCCAACAAGAGATTCTCTGTGTCCAACCACCATTGCAGGTGATGAATCAGAGGCGCCAACACTGACACATTCGAGTCCAGCGAACCTGTACTCTGGGTCCATTGTGTCATGAGAAATAACTGGATCGGCCGCCTGCGTAAGGCGGCCTGAGGAATGACTGGTTCCAATGAAACCATCAACCCCAGCATTCTCAAGTAAACCCGTGCCAGGACATGACGACTGTCGCACACTGACTGAATTAATGAGATGAGTTTCTGAACTCTCTCCTGAGTAGGATAAACATATCCTGTCTCTAGATCGAAGAACATCCCCAGGTAAACAAACTTCTGGGATGGAATCAGCTCTGATTTTGGGAAATTGATCATCCAGCCTAAGTCTGTGAGAGTTTTCAAAACAATCTCCAGACTGGCCGATAAACTTTCCCGGGTGTGTGCTTTCAACAGCCAGTCGCCTATGTACGTGTGGACTGCTATGCTTCTCCTGCGGAGGTATGCGGTGATCGCAAGAACCACACGGGTGAAAACCCGAGGAGCCGTGGAAATTCCGAAGGGTAGCACCCTGAATTCCCACTGTCTGCCCTGGAATGCAAATCTCAGGAAGCGACGGAAACTCCTGTGTATGGGGATGTGGAAATAAGGGTCCTTCAAATCTATCGACGCTGTCCACATTCCCCTCTCTAACCCCGCCAACACCGAGCGCACAGTCTCCATCTTGAAACTGGGCGTCTCTATGAACTTGTTCAATGGCTTGAGGTTGAGAATTGGTCTCCACCCTCCGGTGTTCTTTGTTACTAAGAACAGGGTTGAATAGAAGCCCGGACACCTCTGTGCCGGCTGAATAGCTCCTTTTTGTATGAGGGAATTTATTTCCTCCTCGATACACAACCTTTGATCTGGATCTCTCGGATTTGGAGTCCAGATTGGCACTAGAGACAGTCGCGATGGCGGGCCTGTCATCCAATCGGGATGATACCCGACTGAAAGCCATCGCAAGACTAAACGGTCCTGAGTTAACCGTTCCCGCTCTTGCATGTGGTCGGCTAGCCGGCCTCCCACCGGTCCACCTAGGGATAGAGGTGGACATAAGGAGTGCAAGAGCGGCACTGTCTCCTTTGCCAGAAACACCGGCGTGGTTCTCACCGCGGTAACCGTCCCATCAGGAACGATTACCCCGCCCAGATCCTCGCGCGCCACGACCAGCACCGCGCGCACCTCGGTGCGCGGGCGGCTGCCTGGCTGACTGCGCCTGAGGAGCCTGCGCCCCCTCGCTGCTGGCCGAATCGCACGCGGCCGAGGCCGACGCTGCGATGGTGGTTGGCCTCTGACCTGGCCACTACCACCTCGAGCCTGCAGGGGACGATACGCAGGGGGTGCGGCGCGAACGTTGGCACGACGAAGCACCTCAAACTGCTCGCGCAGCGCCCTCTGGTTATTGACCAGAGTAACCGTCTCCTGGAGGTGCCTACATCCCTCACCTCCAAAGAGACCAGGACCTGTCATAGGCGTACGTAGTAGCCTATTGTATAGGTCCTGGGACGGGCACAGATTATCCAAGGCAAAAGTGCGCCTTGCCCGGACACTCCTGGTCACCGCCCGCGTCATACAGTCCAGCGCCAGGTTGATACCATCCTGGATGGCTCGCTGGACTGTGACCGGACTTGGCTGGCGCGATGCGGATGCTGTTACTACCCCTTGTAACAGCTGGGAGACGTGGGACAGAGCGGCAATCGAAGCCCTCCCACTCTCCTCCGCATCACGCAACGCGGTATTTGCTGAACGCAACGCGTTCGAACACAAGACTCCCGTGTCAGAACGGGAGGCTGGCCGCGCATCCTCACCCAAAGCCGCGCGGTCATCCACGCTCGGCTTAGGTACCACACCGTACCGCTGGTAGAGCTGTTCGCGGCCTCTCTGAATGCTCAGATCTTCTCTTACATGTCTCCTTTTCTGGACAGTCAACCCCTTGGGGGGGGGGGGGGTGTGTGTGTGTGTGGATGCTCTGTCTCAGTAGTGGACAGGAATGTTCGCCTATGCCTTCTCTCGAACGATTTTGATTCAGTTAGTTCTGAAGAGGGTCAAGGATCAGGTTTGCGAAATTCTTCTGATAGCTCCCTGTTGGCCAAAGAGGATTTGGGTTTTAGACCTTCTAGATTTTCTGGTAGATTTCCCTCTTCTTCTTCCAGTATACCAGGATCTTCTATCTTAAGTAAGAGGTCTTTGTGTGCATCCAAATCCAATAAATTTTAGTCTGTGTGTCTGGAGAATCTCGAGTCTGAAGTCCTCGAGAATAAGGTTTCTTCTGATATCAGGAAATGATTGACTCTGCCAGAAGGGATTCGACCCGTTGAGTTTACAAGGGTCGATTTTAAAACTTTAGGTGAATGATGTCCAGACCAAGGTTTCGTGCCCGATTCTGGTTCGATACCCAAATTATTAGATTTTTTATCTTATCTGTTTGGGTATTTTCATTTGTAAGTTATTACGTTCAGGGAGTATAGATGTTCTCTGGTGTCATCCCTTCCTTGTCTTCTGTATGCCGATGTCAAGGATACTAAGACGTTTAATAGCTTTATTAGAGGTCTAAGTAATATTCGTCCTCCGATTGCTAAGTCTTTTCCTTCCTGGGCTTTGGTTCTTCAAGTTTTGGCAGGTCGCCATTTTGAACCTATTTCTTCTACCAGTAGTAAGCTTGGTTTTGTTTTTAATTGTCAAAGCTGTTTTTTCTTGTTGCTACAGCCTCTGCTAGAAGGCGTTCAAGAGATTCATGCTCTTTCTGCTGAAAAGGAGAGATTTATAGTTTCAGGAGGCGGCTTTGATATCCCAGAAGGAATTTTTTATCTATAACTCGCACTAACCGCTATCCTGCTAGTCCGATCATTTTAAAATCTTTTCGTCTGTCGCCATCCGAAAAATGTTGGTGTCCTATTAGGGCATTAGGAACCTTCAATCAGCGATCAGATGTTATATGAATCGATCCATCTCATTTATGTTTTTCCTACGAGGAAATTTTATCTAAGCCGGTCTCAAATTCTTCGATTGTCAGATGGATTTTGAGAGAATACTTAGTCCTTGTTATGAGATAGCCTCACCGGATCAAATTAATCTCTCCCTTATTAAAGCCGATGAAGTTAGAGGTATGGCTACTTCTTTCGCTCTTTTTGAGGGATCGTCTTTAGATGAGATCATGCAGGTAGCAGGAGGGAAATGTGAATACACCTTACATCCTTTTAGCTCAAAGACCAGAGTGCAGGCTAATCATGGTGTGATTGAGCTAAATGCACTATTAGGTTACGTTATTAGCATTTGGATAAGATTGATTTAATTTTATCCTTGTTTGTTAACTAAAAAAGCCGAAGACTATTTACCAAGTACTTCCCACCATTTTCGTTAGGACTATGCGTCTGTGAGATAGGGGGAGAGTCTTCTTTTGGTTTTTAGTTATTTCTTTAAGTTCAACTTGTTGTTCGTATTTGCTAATCACGGTGTGATTGAGCTAAATGCTATATTAGGTTATGTTGTTAACATTTTGGATAAGATCGATTTAATTTATCCTTGTTTGTTAACCAAAAAAGCCGAAGACTATTTACCAATCACTTTCCACCATTTTCATTAAAAGACTGCGTCGGTGAGAAATGGTGAGTCTTCTTTTGGTTTTTAGTTATTTCTTTAAGTTCAACTTGTTCTTATTTGCTAATCACGTTGTGATTGAGCTAAATACACTAATATGTTATGTTAATAACATAGGGATAAGATTGGTTTGATTTTTATCCTGGTTTATTGATTCTCAAATCTCCTCCCACCTTATGTGGACAGGGGGC
>CM067359.1:29777705-29802705 GCA_034401795.1 Chaetoderma sp. LZ-2023a | reverse complement strand
CTGACATGCAGTTGTGCAGAGGCCATTATAGGCGGTAGCAAAATGGTAGCTAATTAACATAATCAACCTTCAAAAATGAGGGACAGAGATGGGAAACCTTTTTAAATTTTATAAGTATGGCGAACTATAGGAACATTTTGCTACTACAGGAAAATCGTGCGACCAGTGAAGTCCCATACACTAAATTTTAAGAGAATTATACACGGTAGCTGTTGAATATTTTGGAACTAATTTGACTGGGATCTGTTGCTGCCATATGTACCAGAATAGGTCTGATTTCTATTCACAGCTATTCAGTAAACGACGAACGGACGACTTTCTTGCCCATTACAATCGCTCAGAAGTGCGTAACTATAAACAACTATGCGACAACGACCTATAGCCTGTCGCACGACAATGTGACGGACTATAAACCTGGTTTTACACATCTCTTAGTAGTAGTAGTAGTAGTAGTAGTAGTAGTAGTAGTAGTAGTAGTAGTAGTAGTAGTAGTAGTAGTAGTAGTAGTAGTAGTAGTAGTAGTCATTCCCGCCATTCCCTCATTGACTCACCCGATAAGGGCCCACCACAACTATTTACCCCTGGGCCCCAAGTAGGCTTAATCGGGCTCTGTTATAGAGAAAGTGAGTGGTGATAATACTATACCAAAGTCCCCGTCAGTGTATCGTCGCCTGCGCATATAGCTTCTTGATCCATAATATGTTCCAGCAAGAATGGCGGCCTTTGTTGCTCTACTTGTTGATCTGAAAGTGGGCACGAATCCAGCCAATACTTCTTTATCGAAGCCGTTGATATCTGCTAATGAAAATGAGTTAAAAGATGGATCATTTCTTGTACCTTTAGTATCAAGGAGCTACCTTATATGTCACCAATCATCATTCATATGTACTGAAATTTGCCATTTCTTAAGTACTATGTGTGCTGGATCACCGAGCATATCGGTACCTCGCTTTTTTCTGCTGCAATATTTGTTGGCAATCATCTTTCATATTTGCGCCTGTGGTATAACTGTAGGTAGTTTATACAGTATCTAGCATTTGTTTTAAGAACCCTGTCCTTTATGAACACACTCGCACCGCAGCTATGTAGGCTGGTAGGTGGGTAGTAATATGGTTAACGCGCTGGCTCACAATTAAAAAAAAATTGAGAATATTTTTTATTTATTTTAATGCCTGAGATTTGTTATTTTTGTTTTATAGAGGCGATATGGCCTTAACAAATTGGACAACTTTAAGATGACGATGTTTGGCCAGTCAATTTCGATTTGACCAATATATCACGTAGATTCGGATTTTTCATAAATGCTATTACTGGACGCAAGTTGAGAGGTTGTTCTAAATTATCTTGTAATTTATGATATTCATCTTTCGAAATTTCGGAAATTTCAACATTTTTTCGATTTTATGTCAGAGTGAATGGAATTATTTCACATTGATCAGCAAGACCTGTGTCTACATTTATGCCTCTCGGCCATTTTGTTTCTGATTGCTTAATCCAAAACGATTCTCTAAGTTTCCTTTGTTTATCAGTTTCTTCAGCGGTAATAGAGAGAGAGAGAGAGAGAGAGAGAGAGAGGTGGTTGTTCAATAGGTATAATTTCAAAGTCCTGAGCGAGTGAATGCCCAGGTAGGTTAAAGTGTTCAGCGACATGCATGTCTTCTTCATGTCTAATATCGCAAAGCTGTCTAGTTGCTCGCCATCTTAAAGGGCATTTAGTTTCACCGGCATACTGTTTTTGGCATTTGCAAGACGTTTTCGGAATCGCAATCTAAATTAGACTGAATTTGAAAGCTCATAAATGTGTTTTGATATGGAAGAAGTTTGTCCAATTCACCTTTCCAGAGTACCCACCCATCACATGACGTTATAATGAACTGCGTGATGTGTACAATGAAATCATAATGAATGACGTCGATAAGTACGTGTGTTTGAAGACGGTCTATGCGTTGTTGTACAAATTGTTTGCTTTTACTATTTAATAAATATTCTGTTGAATATTTTGAAACTAATTTGACTGGGCGCTGTTGCTGCCATAGGCAGCAACAGCATCCAGGCAGCAACAGCATCCAGTCAAATTAGTTACAAAATGTTCAACAGCTTCCCTGTATAGTTTTCAGGAAATTGATAGCTAGGGCATACTGGGATCGATCAATCCCAACAGGTGTGGGTGGCGCTTAGCTAGTGATAGGCGGGGCATAGCTAGAAATGGAAAGGTCCATTGGACGATTGTGACGAATCTTGGTATGCATGTGATCTGCAGCAAAAATCTCGGCGAATACTCTCTCAGCTTGAGGGTCTTGAATAAGAGGGAACATGCGGATTCAAAGTGCTTTCTATCACTCACATTTCTATGAAAACGGATGATTTGTGATTTTACAATTCCTTTAAAGGTATTGGGCGGATGGTAAGATTTTCTGTGCAGTAGTTGATGTGAGTCTGTGTGCTTAAAATACACTTTATAATCAAGATGTCCCGTTGTGTCATACTTTACACCTTTGTATAGAGTTACATCTAAAAGGTCAACGGATATCTGGTCAATGTTGGCCTTTAGCTTGATATTCGGGTTATGATTGTTCAAATGGTGAAAAATTCATTAAATTCTTTCTTCGTATGATGCCAAATAATGAAAATATCACCGCGGTACCTGCGGTAAAAGAGCGGCTGTTTCGGACATTTACTAAGCGCATCCTCCTCCCACTCTGTAACATAGATATTGGCAAAACTTGGATTGAAATGCTTACTCATTGTGCAGCCACAAATTTGTTGATATGTTTCACCTGCGAATTCAAAACAATTGCCCTTTGAGCTTAGTTATAAGAGAGCTAATATTTCGCCAGCGGGCCTGTTGCTATCGGGGGATTCTTCAAATGCTTTACGGGCAGAATTAAGACCTTTTTCGATGTCAATGTTCGTTTCCATAGCATCTATCTCGAGCATAATGAAAAGTGAATTTGGAGGTATCGAGATCTCAGAGACCTGCGATAGAAAGTCTTCAGTATTTTTCAAGAAGCCGAAATGTCTAATCGCAATTGGTTGTAGGTGAGAATCAATTATTTCACTGATCCTATAGGATTCAGAACCACAATCCGATATTATAGGTCGCCCTGGTGGTATCATAGGATCTGACTAAGAATCAATAGGTTTATGAATTTTGGGTAACAGATAAAATGTATGTGGTTTTGAGTTTCGTTTCGCAACGAGGTATTTAAACTGTTTTGCGTTATCAACCATATTTTCGTAGCTATATTTGCCAGAGTGGTTCGTCTAAGTTTTGGTAATGGTTTGGATTACTGAGTTGACGAAACACTTCACGGATGTAGTTGTCTTTAAGCATTATTACAGCAGAAGATCCTTTATCAGCAGGTTTAATGAAAATGTAGTTGTTTTACGCAGTCCAGTTAAGTCTTGGCGTTCCTCATATGACAAATTGCGATGATTTTTTCGGAAAATTCAAGCTTTTCAACACTTGTATAGTAGTTATACTGTCATAGATTGTTGAGTTGACTAATTTTGAATCTGGTGCTCGAAAAAAAGTTGGCTAATTTGACACGGTGGGAAAATTCAAGAACTTCCCAAGAGCCATTATCTAAAAGTGCATCTATGCCAATTTTGAAATTTGTGTTGGGACAAATGTTAGGCCAAGACTGAATATTAATTTTTCTGTTTCATATTGTGTAGAGCCAGTCAGATTAACAGTATCACTACCCAGCACGATGTGGGGTGGTTACTACCTTGACCCTCAGTTAGATTAAATTAAGAAAAGTTAACCAACTATGATACATTGTGCTAGCAGTCATGAAGGCAAGCAACATTGACCTGGCTGTGAAGGATGCCAGAGACAAGGTTTTACAAGGCCTCTCGAGGACGACACACGCGAGGGGTCAGGATGGGCAGTTGATCCGGCTAGGCTCTCAACCAACCGCTTCAGCAGAAGAGTTAATTGATTGAATATTTCTCTTTTGGTGCGCTCAAAGACGTTGGAAGTAGTTAAGATTAGCAAAATAATTCTTGGATTCAGGAAACTTGGACCTAATTGTACTAAATAAAAGCTGCAGACCTTTGGTGGATTGACTGATTGACTCATCCTTGTCGTTGATTTCTAACTATACAATGAATCTTTCAAGTTGATAGACGCCATCTCTTCTTAATAATGGTTCTGCCAGGGACTAATTTAATGCCTGAAAGCGCGACGTTAATACGGTTCAAATTGGATGCACAAAATATCAAAATTGTCATATTCATAGTCTGGAGTTGTCAATAATTTTTGTGAATCTCCTGCTGAAATTTCCAAAATGTGCTATGTTCCAAAGATGTTTTGGCTTGCTAGGAGACTGAGTGGTCAGGCTATTTCTACGAGTAGGTAAGAACCTAGGTTGTGGCGATATGGTCGCTGGAGTGTTGGCAGTATTGGTTCTCGGCCTACAATTTCGGTTATCACCAACTCTCTCAGGATGGTGAATTTCTCTGGGGACAAGGGCAAACCTTGGAGAGGAGATTCACATGGATCAACAGGTCTACTAGACCCGTTGGATGTATTTGGACAAGGCTCTAGCAGGAAAACTGGTGATAACCTAGTGTCTACACGTGCCACTGGTGGGGTGCTATCAGTATGTGACCTAGTTCGCTTCTTTAGTTAGGATGGTGGCATAATCGTCGAGTTTCATGAATGCCAGGTTTTGGTTGGTTTAAATTAGGCATACTAGTGTGTGTGCGTGCGTGCGTGCGTGCGTGCGTGCGTGCGTGCGTGCGTGCGTGCGTGCGTGCGTGCGTGCGTGCGAGCGAGCGAGCGAGCGAGCGTGCGTGTGTGCGTGCGTGTGTGTGTGTGTGTGTGTGTGTGTGTGTGTGTGTTTGCGCGTGTGCGGGGTGAGGGGGTCGAAAGGTCTAATGAAGTGATAGAATGCCCCAATTGACTTGGCATTACGATTTTTGCCATTGTGACTTCACACACCCCACCCCCATCCGATTGTCAAAATTTCGCCTTACTTAAACGAAGGTTTGGCGCAGCTTGAGCTATAATATTTTTGGACATGATGGTGCCTACACTGAAACTGTAATGATTAATCATAGCTCGGATGGTTTGGCAAAGCTGGCTTACAAAAACTACCCAGTTCGCTCACATTCTTGCTCAAACCAGTTGCCAGGGTGTTGATATCCAACTGGTTGGTTAGCACACCTATGTGGTGGAAACATTGTATTATTATATAATAGCACTTGGCTAGTCGAGCCCAGGCAGAAGACGGAATGCTGTCCTCATTCCTGCCACCCCTTGCTCGTTCTAGCTATAGTAATATTATAATCTAGCAAATGATAAATACGAACCAAAGCAATTTAGCAACAACTGAACCAGACAACAAATCTAAGCATAGAATACAATCGAACTGTAACTGTTCACTCACTGTCTAGTTAAAGGTAAAGGACTGCTCTAGAATGCTGAATAATTAAAACTGCAAGCCTACAAAAATACGACCCTACAAGATGTATATGCTTATAGAATTTAACTATACCTGAAATGGAAGATTAGCATAACAGATTGGCAGCATTTTATTATGTAAACAGACAATCGATACAATAATACCAATGAATCCAAAGTTTTTGGCGGGCTTACATTAGGCACAATAATTTTCTGAAAGAGTGGCCGAAAAGGCCAATGAAGTGATACAATTTTGAAAATTTTAATTACAGAAAACTTTTTTTAATGAAAACGGCGTTGATGCTTTATTGTAACATCTGTACAATGGGATTGGGCACCAGTTTTGGAAACTTATTTTTGCTCGCTCCCTACAGAATTGTTAGACGGCAGCATATAATTAAACTTATATACACAATTTATATTTATATTTACATAAATCAGAATATGAGAGAGAGAGAGAGAGAGAGAGAGAGAGAGAGAGAGAGAGAGAGAGAGAGGAGGGAGGGAGAGAGAGAGAGAGAGAGCGAGCGAGCGAGAGAGAGAGAGAGAGAGAGAGAGAGTGTGAGCTCAAATTTCCCACACCAGTTAATAATGTTATCGTACTCATCACAAGCATGCCAGTGCGATGTATAGCCAACGCTGCATACAGTGACCACCAACCCCTGCGGGCATAAGATGGCGACCTGCAACCAGGAACCACCACATTCTATCGGCAAAGGGTAATTTCCATGGATATTTTAGGTTGTTAGTCACATCAGCAATTTTAAGTAAACCCAATTTCAAAATAGCCATCCAAACTGATTAAAAGGGAGTAATTGATGCTCAGAGACGACAGTCAAATCAGTGAGGATGACATATGTTTAAAACATTTATTCAAATGAAACTGAAATAAATGATGCCAAATAGAGAGAGAGAGTCATATACTGCTACACAGAATATCGACCAAAAGCAAAAACCTTGATTGGTTAAAACACCAAACAGAATTCAATACTTTATCTGTAAAACATTGATGAATGTTAGAGTGTACATAATGTTCTCTAAAGACAGATCTGTCTCTCCACCGACCGACCGTCATAACGCTTTCCTCATAGAAACCTGCATTGATGGCAGCTGTAGCACCTGTTGGTCTAAAGTCCTTAGGTATACAAACTTCTAAACCTGCTCTACTGGTGGCTTGTTTTAATATATGAGTGACTGTGTCAGATGGCAGAGCTCTGTAATAGTCCAGCAGATTGGTGAAATAATTGTTCACTTTTTGGTAAACGCATCAAATGTTCAGCAAAGATAGGTATTGGCCTACTGAATGAAAGTAGAAGTGGACCCAAACTGAAAAATTCAAAATAGCCGACATTTTCAAGATGGCGGCCATTTTTAATTTTTTAAATATAAAATATATGAATAGTGACATTGTACTATGGTACACTATGTATTTTAGTTAACATTTTTTGTGGATTTGTAAAACTAAATATTTTCCAAAACCATTGTGCGTACCAATTCCAAAAACCAATGTTTGCCTTTTCACTTTATGGTGGCCATCTTGGAATTCAAAATGACTGCCATGAAAAACACTTAAAACCCGAATATGTTGATGTAGAATGATACTTTCTTTTGGTAAATTTATAGTTTTATGAATATTTATGTACCCCTGTAACAGAGAGGTGTTAGTACCAGTTTTCCATTCACGTTTTAGCACAATTTTGCTCGAAATAGTTCACCCGATGTATACGAATCTGAATAGAAACTTTATAATAAAGTATTGTATATTGTCATTAAATGTTTGGTTTCTCAAACACGCATCTTCATTGACTAAAGTCTACTGTATGAAACGGATGACACGACACCCCCCACCCCTCCACCCCATCCCACCTCCATCAGTGCTGGGCATTCCTGCTATTGCAACAATTTTACTGTAATACAAGGCCCTGGGTAATTTTCAAAACTATTACCAAAAGTAAGTAGAAAACATATTTTGGCAAATGCAGCATGTATATATATATATATATATATATATATATATATATAATGTACATGTAGTTGCGCAAGCAGTAAGCCAGCAACATTTCTAACCCTAAACCTAACCCATCAGCACAAATAAAAATAAATAAATAAATATTTTGATCTATGATTTGAGTAAACCAGTATTATTAGTATTATTTTGTTGATTGTGGTAATTTCCATGTGTCACCTCAGTGTATAGAGAGACTATTATATAGACATGTCGAAATCTTGCAAAATAGTAGACCTGCCTGAAGCATTACAATGTCCTCGTGAAACTCTGAAATCAGACCTTGATTTTGGATTGGTGCATAGGACACTAGTAAACAACATTGAGCGATTCGCTGCACTTGAAAGTTTGCCATTGCCACTTGATCTTGATCTATTAAATGATGGGTATGAAGTTTCCAAAACATTCTTATGACGAATGGCCAAATGGCATAAAACATGTTGGTCAAATTTTAGCAAAATGAAATTGCAGAGTTCTGAACAAAGGAAATCTGATTCTGAGAGGCAGGGTTCAAATGCAGACACAACTGCGTGTAAGAAGAGGTGGGTCAGGTTTGACGGGGCATCAAGATTAGAAAACTACAAATGTTTTATTTTGTGGTGATGCCGCTGGTGAACTACACGAAGCATCAACATTCAACATAGACGTGGTCGCAAATGTGCACTTGAACTGCAAGATACGACCCTACTTGCTAAACTTAGTGGTGGAGAGATTTGATATCACAGGAAGCCGTTTATCATTCCAAATGTTTGACATCCTTATGCAATAAGGCAGCTAGGAACACTCCTGGAAATGTCGAAGAAAGCACAGATTCTAGGTTTTATAGAGGAAACGCATTAGCTGAGCTAGTAACATATATACAAGAAACATGTGCAACATCTGATGTAGCTCATGTGTTCAAACTTTCAGACCTTGCCACAACGTACATTTCAAGGTTAAATCAACTTAGTGCAGATATACCAGCGCGAGTCAATACCCATTTGAAAAATAGCATCCTTGCAGATATCAAAGACATCCAAGCTCACAAGCAGGGAAGGAGCGCCTTACTGGTATTTAATTCAGACATCAGATCATCTCTTCGGGAAGCATGTAACCATGACTTTGACAAGGTAGCAATAATTCTTTCTCAAGCTGCCAGTATTGTTCGTGGATAAATTTTCAATAGTAAAACAACATTCAATCATGAATGGAATAATTTGAAAGCAAATGTCAGCAGGACTCTGTATCACAAACACTCAACACTTTAGTTAGTATAATTCTTGGCGGGTAAAATATCCAATCTCAGTCAAGCAACCTGGAAGCTTAACTGATCATTTCATAATTACTGAAATTTAACTTAACCCATCGTCGCCGTGATTGATCAGCAGCCATCTTTCATACTATAGAACGTGATCCGCCATTACCAGTCTCCTCGTGCATGTAGAAACAAGGAAGCTGGGTATCTATCATTGATAAGCTTTATAGCATCGGTATGGCTGTTTCCTATGACAGGATAATGGATATTTCAACAAACATGGGAAACATTGTGTCTGCGCAGTTTGAAGCAGTAAATCTTGTAGGTCCACTAAAACTTCATCACAGTATCTTCACAACTTGGGCAGTGGACAATATTGACTATAGCCCCAGTTCGAACACAGCCCAACGATCCCCGCGTGGTACTGGACTATTGTTATTTCAGCACCCAAATTCAGTTGCCAGTGGAAGTGACAGAGAACCCATGGTCATGGATAGCATTGTTACTAACAGAAAGGCCCTGGCACTGTTGGCAGGGGAGTTTCCATGTGTACCACATGTTCCGTTGTGCAGTAAAACTCCACCATTACCTCCAATACAAGGACCAATTGTCAGCAACTTGCACACTACAAGCGGCCATCGATACCGAACACAGATGGCCTCATTATGTACGAACTGGGGTTGCAGGTGATAATTCTGAAGACCAGAATCTGTCTTGGCCAGCTTTACATGCACATCAGCTTTAGTTAGTGCCCTGCTTTAGATATCAGGTTCACATTTTGAAGAATATGCATACTCAGTAGCTATGATATGCCATGGGATTGATGTAGTGAAAAACGCTGTATACTTCCTGGACCATGGACAAATTCCTGTGATAGCATTTGACCAACCACTTTTGCGATTGCATCAACAGGAACAGCTGATTCCTCTCTTAAGGCCTTGCTTGTTTCAAGAACAAGACATGTAGATCACGTGACAGCATGTGCTCTCCATATACTCATGAGCAAGTCATACAAGAACCTCGATGAACAGCTTGGTCATCATGCAGACATTCCAGAGTTTTGAGAGTTGGTAAACACACAGAGAAGTTGAGAGTCCACAGTTCAGGTATTGGGTCATTACAATTCAGTTGGAACTGCTGAGTCTAATGTGTGTTTGGTCTCTTCGAGAAGGTAATTTCTAACTTACAAGGATACGCTCACCAAGTTTAAACCATGGTTCTTCACTCTTGACCATGTAAACTATGCGTGCTGAGTGTCAATCCATATCTGTGACATGATGGAAATCGCAGAGGAATTTGAGAAAGGGAATTTCGTTGTGCACAAAACATATCACACATTCTCTGCAATCCCGCTAGACAATGTACATGAACAAAATAACAAGTGTGTTAAAGGAGATGGTGGAGTAATAGGTCTGAAAACTCTTCGCAACTTCTTCATTGGATGGTGTCTGGACTAGAAATCGCCAGGGCACTAAATGGGTTTCAATATTCTAAAGAACCCATCATGATGAATTAAAGTAGGGGTTCTGACATTCGTCACCGTGAACAAATGAAAGGAGCTCAGGTCAAATTCATGAATGAAGGGAAATCTTTGTGTGATACAATTGAGGAAATGGGTAATCCATTTGAAGAACACAGTAATGATCTTCTTATGTTAGACACTCATAATATTGTCGACTCGGTACGGTTAAGAACATCCTTGACGATCAGTAGCACCAATGCTTTCTGATGGAAAGGATTGAGCAGTGACTTAAGCCTCTTTCTGATCCAATCAAACGTAAAAGCCTCCCACTTTTTAGCTGTTCAGCACCAAGAGTTTTAACAAAGGATAAACAAAAAATCACTTATTTGAAAAAGATTTGTTCTCTCTTTTCACAATTATACATATCGTGGCAAGTGTGTAATATTGATTTGGAATCTTTTTTTCGTCATGAAAATCAAGCATTTCCACTATCGCTTTCTCAGTTTAGTAAGCTGAATTCTGGAGCCAACTCAGATATAGTGCCATGTTTGGAACAGGTGGCCCTTACCACTAAAGAACCCCCAACTGTTGATGTGTTGCTTGTAGACGGTGCTGCTATAATCAACATGATTAAACATGGTACCGTAAAGACATTTCAGTAATACGCCCAGCAATCATTTATGCCATACATAAAGCAGCAATTACAACATGTGAACAGAGTGGATGCCATTTGGGACGAATGTGTTCATGATAGCCTTAAAAGCCATGACACGCAGTACACGTGGTAAGGGTATTCAAAGGCGAGTACATCCAGATCAGAGTAGATGAAAATAAAACTGAACTGTTTGGTTATTTAGCACAACAAGTTAGCTCTATTAACTGTCCACAAGATAAACAGATCATTTCCACAGAAGGTACCGGTGTCATTTGTAGCAGACCAAGAGACAATGTCCATGACTTGGCACAATGCCAACATGAGGAGACGGATACAAGACTTCTCTTACATGCCATGGATGCTGCCAAAATAGGGCTATAGCAAAGTGATGTTTCGCACATTTAACACATATGTTGTAGTTTTAGCTGTAGCATTGGCATAGAAACTGGATTTGGATGAACTCTGGGTGCCATTTCCCCAGCGAGGTGTACTGCCCTCTCTGCATTCCATGCATTCACTGGATGTTATCAGCCGTCGGCCTTTGCTGGAAAGGGCCATAAAAAAGCATGGCAGGCCTGGAAACTACTGGATGATGTAACTCCAGCATTTGTTCCTTTCACACTCCAACTGACGAAGCTATCCTCAATATTATGCCCTTCTAGAAAGATTTGTTGTGCTAATATACGATCATACAAGTGAATGTAAGGCTGTAAATGAATGTCGCAAAGACTTATTCACACACAAAGGAAGAGCTATAGAAGCAATTATACCTGCGAAGGATGCACCTCTTCACCATACAAAACGAGTTGCGTTTCAGGGCGGTTATCATTGGGGGCAGGCATTGGCGCCTTCTCCTGTGATGCCTTGTCCAGGTGATTTTGGGTGGATAAAAGGGGCAGGTCAGATGTGGGAACCTCTTTGGACAGCATTACCGCAGCATCTGATTCCTGTCAGGATCTTCTGAAGTGCTCATGCAGGCAGACAAAGGTTGTTGTGAAAAAGCAGACATGCCCTGTACAGGACTCTGTCAATGTAGCGGTGATTGTGATCGTTTTTTCCTTTCAAGAAGGTTGTATAATTGATGCGATTGTGACTTTTGACAACTATGAAGGTGTACATATGTAAGAGTACAACAGACCCTACACTAGGGCTGTCATGTAAATGTGATCATGAAGGAAATTTAACTGTCTGATTACTGTACGGTACCAGCCAACAATTTCAATGAGAAAAAGACTGGACCTGTTAAATAATTAGGGAAGAATTTGATTGAATGTTGTTGGTAGCTTAGCCCTCTACAACCTTCAGTCAAATGGTTTTCAAAATATTTAGCAGATCGATTTTTATGACACCTGGAACATGTTGTCTGCAAAAATTGAGCGATCAGCCGGTTCAAGCAATTGCATAATAACAAAAGCTATGCCTTAATGTACAGCATTTCAACAATACCTGAAATAAGTTTTAGCTTTTCAAATTTAAAGCAAACGCTGATTTTTTTTTTAATTTGTGGTGGTAGCCATATTGCTTTATTTTAACATGTTAATGATCACTTCGGCCACGGGAGATAACTCTGAGCATTTTAAGCGATCAGTTATCGGAAGGGGAGAATGTATTCTTGAAAACTTATCACTGATATGACTGGCTCTTTATCGCTCCTATCATATCAGTGAAAAGTTTGTAAAAATATGTCTTGCTCGTCTGTAGTAACTTATTTTCTAAAACCAAGAGTTACCTCCCTTGGCCTATGTGACCGTTAAAGGGTGAAATTGCCCATCCCAGTTTTGTTCAGTAACTCATTCCCAATTTTGAGGCTGTTTAACTTTTAGTTTAAATTGTACAAATATATTTTAGTTAATGTCAATGCTAAATATGGTCAAATTTATCATAATACTTGGCGGCCATCTTGGAAATGGCGGCCATGTTAATTCTTTGTAAAACAGATTGATTTTCAAAATGGGTGCATGTCCACTTGTATTCAGTACCGTGATTTGGTTGTTTAACCTTGTTAATTTTAGTTCAAATGGTGCATTACAAGATTTGAGTGAACATCAAAGCAAAAATGGTTAATTTTTAGAATTTTGACAGCCATTTGAAAATGTGGCCATATTGAATTTCTTTTCTTGAGTCTACTAGTTTTTCTTCAGTACCTCAATACATACCTTTGTGCCAAATGTGTTGCTTTTACCACAAAATGAAAAATTACCCCTAAAATCTGCACGTTTCTACTGGGCTATAAGGAGGCTGGAGTGTTATGAAAAAAGTCCCTATGATTTCCTTTATTAGCGTCGTCTGACATCAAGATGATGTCATCGACATAAGCCACCAGTCTGATGCCAGCCTGATGAAAATATTGCACAACCGGGCTTAAAGCGTTACAAAAAAATGTAAGGGGAAATTGACAAACCGAACGGAATAACTTTCTAATGAAGAAATTGATTTTTCCAGGAAATGCTTAAACAAGTTCTAAACTCCGGATTTGGTGCATATTCACACCAGAATGCTTGAAAATAAAATATTTTAAATTGTATATTTTTATAGGCTCGAGTTGTTTTGCTTATATGTAATGACACGAAATAAATCTTAACATATGATGATTTCATTACGTAAAAATTAATATAATTTTTTTAAGTTGCGAAATTCAAATAGAGGCACGAGCCTCTATTTCAATTTCGCAACCTAAAAAATTATATTAATTTATACGTAATGAAATCATCATATGTTAAGATTTATTTCGTGGCATTACATATAGTCTCACAGCTTAAGCTTCTAAAAGTATTCAATATAAATGATTTTATTTTCAAGCATTCTGGTGTGAATATGCACCTTTATCGCGATGATACACATATTATAAATCAACCTTTATGAGTTTGTCATTATTTTGGAACAAATCTACTACCGTATTAATACCTTCATAAGCACATTTAAATTCTGTATAATAACGTTAATAAAACGCATATCTACAATAAGTCTCAATTATTTACTTTTACATGGCACAACTCCAATGGGAGACAAACATTTTGGTAGATAATCAATTTCTTCTCTAGCGTCCTGGCGTACTAAATTTGTATCTCCTCGTCAATAAATTGTTTATGTTTTTCACACTGGTTCCTATTAGCAATGAGGATGGAGTCTGGCTCATTAATGAATGGTGATTTAACAATCGGTCACGTGATTAGCTAAATTACCTGCAATAAATGTTTTCAAAGAATACATATCAAGTAAATAGTAGTTTTACGATAATTAAGTCAAAAACAATAACACAGTTTTATTGTCATTAGTGATCAAAATACGGTGCATAATCGTCTACGTCATGTTGACCAAGCTTGTAGTAACCACTACGACCACGTGATGTTCTCATGAATGGGTGGCTACGACGATCGAGACGGCTGCTGTTGTTATATGACGCCACTGTCTGGTTTCTGTGTTGCGTAGTCGAAGCGACGAGGTCCATAGATTGAGTGTTTCATTACGTACATTTGTTTGACCCGACATGATTGATCTATGTTGAGACGCCCATTCGCTATCACAGGTTTTATTTATTACTAATTGTACAGCTTCGTCTTATAAACACCTCGTAAGAGAGTTAAGAATTATAGTGCAGATAGGTTATCCTTATGACTGACAAATTTCAATGCAGTCTCCACGTATTTAACTGACTTGCTAAACACCGAATACACTCCCGTATCTTCTGATCTAACATTTGTCCTAGCTGTTTGAAATAGTAAATCCGGTGGGAATATCACACAGGCTAAATACTGACAGCCAAAACTACCGAAACGAGTCCGAAAAGACTGAAACTGGGAGTCAAATTGTCGAAACGGTTATAGGAACGACAGAAACGGCTTTTGTTAGTTGGTTAGATGGTGCTGGTTATGGTGGTTGTGGTGCTGGTGCTGGTCCTATGTATACGAATAAAATGTTCTTGTTTATTTAAACAAATAGAAACCCAGCGCTCCGAATGTCAATCAAAAGGGAAAACAGGAAATTCTAATTAAGTTTGGCTATAAGTCTATGTTCTTTGTCTATCAATTAGCAAAAACCAATACAACTTGACTATATCTTTAACAGCGTGATTATATTTAAACTAAGATTCTTGGACATCTGTGTTCAAGGGGTTAAAGCCATAGTGGTTTCGGCAAATCTAGCCTCCGTTTCGGTAGTTTCCATGCCGTTTCGGTGTCGTTTTGGTCATTCCGGTCGTTTTGGTAAATAGGCTGCCCCTCACTTAGGTATACTTGTCTCTGACACAATTGTATGCTTGTTGCAGCTCGTGGCTGTGTAGTACCCTCACACTTGTGCCCCTATAGATGCAGAAATATTGTCGCTGGGGCCAGGGTTGTCATCCACATCGCCTTCTCCAATATGGCGGGCGGGGCAGGCTCGTGATATGTGTGGGCCTCCGTCACTAATAAACGAGAATCCAAGTGATTTAAAGTCCGTCGTTAATGTCTTTGCATGACTACACGGCTCTTCGATTTTTTTTCCCGCGAGTTCCATAAGCACGAAATAACATGCTATATTAATGTTTAGACAATTGTACACGCAAACTATTTTGCAACTTTGTGGCGTAAAGGCGCCGGCGAAAGACATGCATGCCAAAGCGGTAACTTCCATTAGGGCATGTCAATTATAAATATATGTTGGCCTCACTGTAGACTAACAACTAGAGGAGAAGGAATGATGGGGTGAAAGAAGGAGGGAGGGAGAGACGTAGGGAAGAGTGGTAGGAATGAATGAATGTAGGAAGTAAGGAAGGTTTTATGGGGAAATGGATAGGAGTGTGGAAGGAATAAGGGAAGGAAGATGGGAAAGAAGAAAGGGAGGAAGAAAGGAAGGAAGGAAGGAGTGATGGATGGGGATGGGGGAGGTAGGGAGGAGGGTATGTAGGTATGTAGTAATATGTTTAACTAGCTCAGAATTTTCAAAAAATATGAAAATATTTTTTATTTATTTTATTGCCTGAGATTTGTTATTTTTGTTTCAGAGGCGATATGACCTTAAAAATGTTGGACAACTTTAAAATGACGGTGTTTGACCAGTTAATTTCGATTTTTACCAAGAAGTGACATAGATTCGGATTTTTCTGAAACGCAATTACTGGACGCATATTGAATGGCGGCTTAGATTATCTCTGGTTTATATATACTCATCATTTAAGATTTCAGCGACTTCGACATATTTACCATTGTATGCAAGAATAAATGGGATCACGGTGCTTGAATAGACCAGGGTAAGAATTTATGCCTTTTGACCATTACGTTTCTAAGTTTTTAATAATGGTTCTCTAAGCTTTCTTTATTCACCAGTTTATTCTTATGTATGTAAGATATGTGGCTGTTCAACCTTCATTATTTTGAAGTCATGAGGGCCTAAATGATCGGAAAGATTAAAATGTGCAGCCATTTGCTTGTCTTCCTCTAGCCTAATAATCCAGTCAATCAAAAAAATTATCTAGGCAAAATCGCAACAGAATTTCTCCCAGTAGATTTATGGCGAAGAAGCAATGGCATATGACCAACAAAAATTCTACCCAATTCTGACGTTGGGAAATATATCATTTTATTTGTTATAACCCGCACTCTTTTGTGGCACGCTTATTACTGATTTGATGAGAGTGTACATCGCCCTTACGCTCGTCACCTCAGAATTTAAATCGCTTAGTTTTTTTTATTCTTCCCTATATCCTTTTTAAAAAGAAGAAAATTCTAAATCCGATTGTACGTCAGATATTTTAGCAACCGATGTACAAATGCACGTTCATAAAGCATAGATTTACGCCTAACATAACACTAAATAACCGTGCCAGTTTAAAATAGGATATAGGGAAGAATAAATGGAAAATAAGCGATTTAAATTCTGAAGTGATGCCCGTAAGGGAAATGTACGCTCCTATCAAATCAGCAATAAGCGTGGCACAAAAGAGTGCCGGTTATAACAAATAAAATTATATATTTCACAACGTCAGAATTGGGTAGATTTCTTTTGGGTAATATGTCATTGCTTCTTCGCCATAAATCTACTGATAGAAATTGTGTTGCAATTTTGCCCGTGTGCGCCTAGAATTTTTCTTAGATTGACTGGACTATAATAACTGAAAGGTGTTTAGTCGCCTGGCATCCTAGTTGATATTTTGTTTCTCAGACATATTTGCATGATATTAAATAAATGACATTTTCAGAATCGCGATCTAAATTAGACGGAATTTGCGATTGTTTTTGATTTGAAAACTGACGATGTGCTTTGAGTATCCATCCATGATTTGACGTCATATGACGTCATATTCAGCTAAGCGGCGTGTTAGATGACGTAATACTCATACGTCATAAGTAATTATATTAGGCCCGTTTTTAACTCTTGATAGTCCGACACGTCGTTGTACGAATTGTATGTCTATACTATTTAATAAACATGCTGTTAAATAATTTGAAACTAATTTGACATGGTGCTGTTGCTGCCATAAGCAGCAAAAGCATCCCCAGTAAATTAGTTTCAAAATATTCAAAAGCTTACCTGTATAGTTTTCTGGAAATTGATAGTCAGGGAGTTCAGAGATCGATAGATCCCAACACAAGCGAGGTGTGGGTGGCGGTAAGCTAGAGATGGGCGGGGCATAGCTAAAAATGGAAAGGTCCATTGATCCAATTTACATTTCTTTTCGCATTTACACGATTTTCCTAGCTCTATAATCCGCCGGTTGTCACAAATTTTGGTAGGCCAACAATTTGTGGTATTGTCCGGTAAGATTTCGAAATTATGCAATATTTCAGATTTTATCAGATTTTGTTTTACGGAAAAATCGTGAGGAGGACCCTATGAAAACAAATTATCGGCGATTTCACAATGCCATTGCGGATGGAAAGATTTCTGATCTAGTAGTTGATGCTCATCAGTCGACTTGAAACAAACGTTATAGTCTAAGTACTCGGCTGTTTCATATGTTGCTCCTCTTGAAACACACGTTATAGTCCAAGCTCTCGGTTGTTTCATACTTTGTTCCTCTTGAAACAAACGTTATAGTCTAAGTACTCTGTTGTTTCATACTTTGTTCCTCTTGAAACAAACGTTATAGTCTAAGTACTCGGTTGTTTCATACCTTGTTCCCCTTCAAACAAACGTTATAGTATAAGTACTCGGTTGTTTCATACTTTGTTCCTCTTGAAACAAACGTTATAGTCTAAGTACTCGGTTGTTTCATACTTTGTTCCTCTTGAAACACACGTTATAGTCTAAGTACTCAGTTGTTTGATACTTTGTTCCTCTTGAAACAAACGTTATAGTCTAAGTACTCGGTTGTTTCATACCTTGTTCCCCTTCAAACAAACGTTATAGTATAAGTACTCGGTTGTTTCATACTTTGTTCCTCTTGAAACAAACGTTATAGTCTAAGTACTCGGTTGTTTCATACTTTGTTCCTCTTGAAACACACGTTATAGTCTAAGTACTCAGTTGTTTCATACTTTGTTCCTCTTCAAACAAACGTTATAGTATAAGTACTCGGTTGTTTCATACTTTGTTCCTCTTGAAACAAACGTTATAGTCTAAGTACTCGGTTGTTTCATACTTTGTTCCTCTTGAAACAAACGTTATAGTCTAAGTACTCGGTAGTTTCATACGTTGTTCCTCTTGAAACAAACGTTATAGTCTAAGTTCTCAGTTGTTTCATACTTTGTTCCTCTTGAAACAAACGTTATAGTCTAACTACTCGGTTGTTTCATACTTTGTTCCTCTTGAAATACATGTTGTAGTCTAAGTCTTCAGTTGTTTGATACTTTGTTCGGCTTGAAACACATGTTGTAGTCTAAGTACTCAGTTGTTTGATACTTTGTTCGGCTTGAAACAAACGTTGTAGTCTAAGCACACAGTTGTTTCATACTTTGTTCCTCCTGAAACAAACGTTATAGTCTTAGTACTCCGTTGTTTCATACTTTGTTCCTCTTCAAACAAACGTTATAGTATAAGTACTCGGTTGTTTCATACTTTGTTCCTCTTGAAACAAACGTTATAGTCTAAGTACTCGGTTGTTTCATACTTTGTTCCTCTTGAAACACACGTTATAGTCTAAGTACTCAGTTGTTTGATACTTTGTTCCTCTTGAAACAAACGTTATAGTCTAAGTACTCGGTTGTTTCATACCTTGTTCCCCTTCAAACAAACGTTATAGTATAAGTACTCGGTTGTTTCATACTTTGTTCCTCTTGAAACAAACGTTGTAGTCTAAGTACTCGGTTGTTTCATACTTTGTTCCTCTTCAAACAAACGTTATAGTATAAGTACTCGGTTGTTTCATACTTTGTTCCTCTTGAAACAAACGTTATAGTCTAAGTACTCGGTTGTTTCATACTTTGTTCCTCTTGAAACACACGTTATAGTCTAAGTACTCAGTTGTTTGATACTTTGTTCCTCTTGAAACAAACGTTATAGTCTAAGTACTCGGTTGTTTCATACTTTGTTCCTCTTGAAACAAACGTTATAGTCTAAGTACTCGGTAGTTTCATACGTTGTTCCTCTTGAAACAAACGTTATAGTCTAAGTTCTCAGTTGTTTCATACTTTGTTCATCTTGAAACAAACGTTATAGTCTAACTACTCGGTTGTTTCATACTTTGTTCCTCTTGAAACACATGTTGTTGTCTAAGTACTCAGTTGTTTGATACTTTGTTCGGCTTGGAACACATGTTGTAGTCTAAGTACTCAGTTGTTTGATACTTTGTTCGGCTTGAAACAAACGTTGTAGTCTAAGCACACAGTTGTTTCATACTTTGTTCCTCCTGAAACAAACGTTATAGTCTTAGTACTCCGTTGTTTCATACTTTGTTCCTCTTCAAACAAACGTTATAGTATAAGTACTCGGTTGTTTCATACTTTGTTCCTCTTGAAACAAACGTTGTGGTCTAAGTACTCGGTTGTTTCATACTTTGTTCCTCTTCAAACAA
Source organism: Chaetoderma sp. LZ-2023a (assembly GCA_034401795.1). Taxonomy (NCBI): domain Eukaryota; kingdom Metazoa; phylum Mollusca; class Caudofoveata; order Chaetodermatida; family Chaetodermatidae; genus Chaetoderma; species Chaetoderma sp. LZ-2023a. The sequence goes on along the minus strand of CM067359.1, from coordinate 29,783,010 downwards.
ACGTTATAGTATAAGTACTCGGTTGTTTGATACTTTGTTCCTCTTGAAACAACCGTTATAGTCTTAGTACTCAGTTGTTTCATACTTTGTTCGGCTTGAAACAAACGTTGTAGTCTAAGCACACGGTTGGTTCATACTTTGTTCCTCTTGAAACAAACGTTGTAGTCTAAGTACTCAGTTGTTTCATACTTTGTTCCTCTTGAAACAAACGTTATAGTCTAAGTACTAGCTTGTTTCGTACTTTGTTCCTTTATATAAAATAACATTCAGAAAGTCTACTTCTCATACAGATTTGCTTTTAACCCCTCCTGTGCCAGAAGCGCCTTAAAGCGGTAGACCAGCACGCACAGTTGACACGGCGGAAAGCACCAGCGCAGCCACTAATTGGCTCCATGTTATGCGCTCCTAGATTTAGTAACTGCTTTTTCTCAAATAATCACGATTCATTTCCATTTTTTACAGATTGTAGTTTATTTAATATTGTATGAAATTATCAATAAACGTCATTTGTTATTTCTCTTTTTCCTTCCTTTAAAGTGTGCTGTACTGTATCTGATTCTAATAGTAAAGTAGTGCTATTTGCGCGTCGGCTATCACGGTTACCAGCTAGAAGTGGTAATCGCAATGCATTCTGGGAAGGTATTTTCCCAAAATACGCTAATATGAGGAAGGTATTTACATCTTGACCAGGCAAACATGAGCAGGCAATGGGTGGCTCGTATCTACATGACTACCACCCTTTCACCTGTCACCACATGCTTCCTTTGAGCCGGTCATCCAATCGACGGTCAGTTCAACAGATTCCTGAAAAAAATTCATGAACTATTTACAACTGACATGACCGAAACTTGGCAGGGATACGTTCTCTCAACACCTCCATCAAAGCCGCCTCAGTTAATTTTTATATACTTGAGCTAATACAATGGATGCTCTGTATCACCGCTCACCGAGTGTCCACCACCCCTGCAATGGAGAATTAGGGAACCTGCGACGCATTGGTGAATTGAATGGAGCCAGGATTTATCACACCTATAAAAGGACAGCACGGCGGGAGACAAAATAAACCGTTAATTACCATCACTAAGCCTTGTATTACGCGAAAAATGAGGGAAATTTTAAAACTCATAATTTTGAGGCTTTTTCGCAGTTCATCCTTTATATTTTCTCATTAGAAACGCATTCAAGATTGTAGACCTTATTTTGGTAGAAGTTTCTCGGAAAAGATACCAATCACATCTCACTCCCCCCCCCCTATGACGTCACATCATCTATTTAAGCTGACTGCAGCAATGCGCCTTCCTGTTCTTTCACAATATCAGAGATGGACTATGCCCTGTGTTTTTCTCCGGTTACCTTGCTGCTGCTACATTGAAATTTGCGTGGGAAAATTCCACAAGACCAAACACACAAGTACGCACGCACGTTTGCTTACTCGCACGCACGCGCGCACACACGCACGCACGCACAAAAACCTTCCAGTGTCCATATTGGGTATGCCACTAGAGATGGAATATGCCGACGATGTGGACTCCATGGGCTAGGAAAAGAAACACATTGACGAATTACTCCCTATAGCTGCAAGCAAACTAAAAATTGAGAAGCTCATTATAAATAAAATCGAAAACTGAATTCACCCACATATACCTATCGGCAACGCATGAAAATAAAGAATATTACGATCCACTTCGTGGCGGGGAACCATGGAGAAAAAGTACATTCTTCGGCCCGCTGCTGTACTGCTGACATTGCTGGGTTACGGTATGGGGAGGGTATAGCTTTCCAGTCCCTCTGGAAGCTATGTATTTGTAAATCAAAGATGCCCATGACAAAAAATACTACGTTTCTACTACGCAACCCGCGTATCCTTGATGCTGTATAACTCTGACAGCTGGGCAGCTGTAGACAAACGTGATGCCTGCCACCGCAAACACCTACACACCATCACTGGACACCGATGGCCAGACAGCATAATTTCCAATGATGCACTTTACAATAGGTGTGATATATCGCCGTTGTCCATAAAAGTCGCCCAGCAAAGATGGCCATGTTTGGCCATGTGCTAAGGATGTCAGAAGACACACCAGCACAGAGAGCCTTGGAATTCTCCCTACTGGAGAGTGGGAGACAGCAAATATAAAGCCAGGAGAGGCCGTCATTGCATATATCTGTTATATTAAGCGCGCTAATAACAAGACTCGGTACACTCAGATAAAAATATACCAGATGAAGCTAAAAATGTTGCCTGAGGACAATACACAGTGGTAAAAAGCAAAGAAGGCCCGATTGCAGCTGTAGGATGTTTCTAGTCAACTTTCTACTACTACATCCGCAGAATTTAATTTAGAAGCACGACCATAGATATCGTATACACTAGCTAAATTGATCATGCCCCTCTCAAAAGAGTTCGGCATTTTCTCCCCGGATGCATAGTCTCCAAAATAATGTTTTTATTAATAAACCTATTACGTAGTCGAATAAAGTATCCTCAAGAAGCACCAGACTGAGTTCAATGATATTTGGCAGGAAGCATCTTTATGGCATAGAGTTTCAAGCGTGTTCAAAAGATTCTGATCGGACTATTTGGCCGGTGGCCATCTTGGAATTTGGCCAATCTTTTGAAATGTCTTTAAAAATGTTCTTCTTAGAAACTGCTTTACTTGAGATCGATTCAAAACTCATGAAAGATCATCTAAGGGCAACAGCTGAACCAAGTACGTTCAAGCAAACTTGATTGGCCAAATGCTTCGGAGGCCATCTTGGATTACCTATTTTCGCGAAAACGAATTCTTCTCCAGAACCTCTGAATGGATTGGGCTGTAATTTGGGAGATATGATTAGGCGCTAAGGACCATTAAAGTTTGCTCAAGGGAATTTGATAGGTAAACAGCATGCCCGCAGTGAGCTAATCAAAACGTAGCTTGTTTGGTGGCCATATTGGAATTTTTAATTTGATGGATTTTGAAGCCGAAATAGGTTTTTGGATGTGCTGATTTCAAATTTGCCACTTTCGAAGGTGTCGGATAAACGGTTTGGCGGCCATCTAGGATCATTTTCCTGCCCAAAACCCATATTAAATCAACCGGAAATTAAAAATATCTTCTTGAGAACAACTGGGCCGATTTCAATTATCATTGGCAGGAAGAATCATTATTGCATAGAGATCCAATGTTGTTCAAATGAAGCCGATCAGCCAATTTGAGCAGCGGCAATCTTGGATTTTGGCCGATTTTTAAAAAGGTTTTACAAAATCTCCGAAACCACTTTGGAGATCAATTCTAAACTCATGAAAGCTCATCTTCTGCTACAGCTGAACCCAGTATGTTAGAGGTAATTTGATTGGCCAAATGCTTCGTCGGCTATCTTGGATGGCCTAGCTGTCACGAAAATGACTTCTGCAGAACCGCTGAATGGATCGGTCTGAAATTTGCGCGATATGATTAGGAACTAAAGGTCATTAAAGTTTGTTCAAGGGAAGTCGATATATCAAAAATCATGGTCACCGTGGACCAATCACAATGTAGCATGTTTTGAAGCCATATGTGATCTTTATTTGATGGATTTTGCAGCGGAAATTGGTTTTATAAGTTATTGTGTATGCTGATATCAAATTTACCACTTTCGAAACTGTCGGAAGTTTGGCGGCGATCTTCGATACTTTTCCTGCCAAAAAATCCCATACTAAGGCAATAGCAAATTTAAAATTTCTTCTCAAGAATCATTGGACGACTTTTAACCAAATTTGGTAGGCCACATTCTTGTTCTTGTACCTTTTTTCAACCATTATGATTCTACTTATAGGTAATGACCTTTCTAGTTAAAATGTCGATGTTCCAGGTGAGCGATACAGACCACTTGAACCTCTTGCATTACTTATTTTAGTGATACTTACTAAGGCAGTAAAGTAGAAATCCAACAAACAGAACTTGAGATACTTTTTTAATCCAAGACGCCATCTTTCGTCTAAATATATTATAGAGAAACTTTGAAAAGTCCTCTGTCTACATTCTAGAATTCCTGAGGGATTTATAAAATCATGGTATCCTAAACATACCCCAGCTCTTTCTACGACATAACAAAGCTTAAATTAAAACACACGTGATGTGATTTATAGAGAATTATGCAATATGTTTATTCAGAATCACTCATGCGGAACCAGATTTGGGCCTACGGTTAAGTTTTTGCATCGGTCATGCATGACTGATTTCGAGATGGCGAACAGGAAATATAAACTCCTAGTGGATTTTGAAAGAGAATTGATAGATTCATTGTACATACGCCAAAAATGTGCTTAGTGTTAGAAGTATTTGCATCGATCATACATGACGGATTTAGCTGGGATAAAACAGGGAATTCCCCAACGTAAGTCTCTAGAATCGGGTTACGGCAACTCACACAGTTTCATGGAGAATGAACATTTCCAGTCTTAGCTATGCCCCGCCCATCTCTATTTAAGCTCCACCCACACCGAGCTCGTGTTGCGACCGACATACAATTCTTACGTGTTTGACTGCTAAGAGTTAATGACGGGCCTAATAGAATCATTTATGACGTAATGACTATGACATCATCCTACACGGCGCTTAGCTGATTATGACTTCATATGACATCAGATGATAGATGGATACTCTGGAAATAAAAGGTGAATTGCATGAAACTTGACATAGCGGTAGACCACCCAAGGATGAGACTAATGTTAAATGTTTTTGGATCGGTCATGCATGACTGATTTAAATTCTGGTATTGAGATAGAATCATGTCGAGGACGTATTCATGTTGATGCGGAGAAGGAGGTGGGGGATGTCAGCCTCAAACTTACTTTCTCTTGTGTAATGGAGACGATTACTTAGTAGTACTTAGACATATTTAACATTTTCAATAGCCTGATAGGATAGCAGTTGATGTGGATCATACATTTATATTGCATGCGTAAAGGTATTATTATTATTTTATGAAGCGTCTGTCAGTTTAGTTTAAAATCTTTGTACAGTTTCAGTTTAAAAAATCAACTTATCTTCTTGGTATTTCATAGAACCATCGTAGTGCGCGTCGTCATTGCATAGAGTGTTCCTGCAGCACACCTATGAAGATAAATTTGGAGCTACACCTAGGCTTTCTCGTCAATCTTCTGAGCAGCAGATCAGGCCCAGCAGCGCTATAAATATCACATTAAATTGTGAGGCGAGTCAGCAATGCAGATCAGGCCCAGCAGCGCCATAAATATCATATTAAATTGTGAGGCGAGTCAGCAATGCACTTGTACGATCATCCTAGAATCGATTTACTACGTTGTACTTTGTAAGAATCG